>QUSF01000009.1:19545877-19688614 GCA_003676055.1 Chloebia gouldiae | reverse complement strand
GCCGGGCCGCCCGCGCCTGCGCTGCAGCGAGGGGGCGCTGCGGCTGCGGCTGCGGCTGCGGCTGCGGGCGGCGCCGCGCCCTCAGCAGCTCTCGCTGCCCTGCGGCGGGTATCGGGTCGCGCCCCTCCGATAGACGCTGCAAGTGCAGATGCTGTTTGCGAAATAAAACCAGGAACGACACGCCTGTGAAAGGCACGAAGTCTGTGGAATAATTAGTGAGACCAATGAGTACCTGGATGAGAGTTGAAACTTGTTGGAGCACTTCGAAGTTCATTAACAGCAGAAGAAAGAGACTTGAAACGTTTCCTAAAGTTGACTTGGGATGAAAACATGCCAAACCTGCCTGGTGGCTTTTCCTGGGGCACGTCAGAATGACTCCCAAAACACTCGAGTTGTAAATAAGCTGACATTACCTACGGGATACCCAGCTCCCAGTTCCACACATCAGAGGCTTTGTCAACAAAGCACAGTACGAGGTGAAACTTCACAACTTCTCAAAAACTCATCGTTTTGAGGCAGCAACCTCAAAATAAACCAGAAATAAATGAAATAAATAAGATTTCAGGCATCCCAGGAGACAATGCTGAAGAAGCATTTAAGTATTCAGCACTTGTTCAGGGGAGCCTAGATCAAAACCTTCAAGTGGTACCTCATGAACATCAGGTGTTTTTTTTTTCTTATGGACTTGTAGCAGCAGCAGCAGAACTGAATATTTATTTAAGTATTCAACAAGAGGCAGAGTAATACAAAAAAGGACAGTAAAAGATAATTGATACACAACAGAAGTAGTTTTAAAGCTAGAAAATTCAAGTAGGCATTCTTCATTTATAATTTATAATTTCCTTACTGATTTTGGGAATAATTCTGGCTTGTGGCACACATTTATTTTTAAGGCATGTTCTCTTATTTTTCATTCAGCATCTGGAGTAGGTTTCTATCAAGTTGTGAACACAGTCTGTGTGTTCTTTTTCTTTCAGAAAAAGAATATGATTATTTTCTCTCATAAACTTGGATATATTTCCATGTTGTTGTGAAAGAAATACTCAGTTATTACTCAAAGCTGCTTCTTCAGATGTTGTCTAAGCTAAGAACCTTACTCCTTAAAGATTTACAGATACCTGGTTTTAGCTGAAGCAAGGAGGCTTATTCCAGAGGCTAAAGTTAATACTTGGGTGTTTACAATGTATTTTCTCCAGGTAACTGAAGACAAAACTTGGATCAGGTGCCTTTGACAAGGATTTATTTTCTGCTATATTTATTTGTAACAAATACTGGTAACACCCAAAATTTATCTCAAGTAGAGATATGGAAACAGTAATACTAATGTAGGAGTACTGATTTTGGTATATCTAGTCTTCCTTCTTACCACCCAATTTTTCATTAAACATCCACCTGAGGTCTGAATTTGAGATCTAAGAATCAGGGACTCAGTAGCTAGGCTGCTTTGTAAGAAAGGGACACCTTTCAAGAATAGCACTGACATGACATTGCTTAGGTTATTCTGCAAAAATCTAACTAGTTGAGATTTTCAACCAGAACGAGATCAACTCTACTTAAATTCATGGCTAAACAAGCGGCTGCTTGTTCTGGTACAACCAACTCCCATAAACTTACTCATTCAAATACATCCCTTAACTATAATAAATAGTTCTATTTAATTTATTGCTTACTTTTTTTTTTTTTCTAAACTGTAACAGTCTGATATTGGAATATCTGGTGGAGAAACAAAAGTTCCTGCAGGAATCGTAGAGCCCTGGCTGTAATCTGTGGTTCTTTAAAACTATGAGATGGTGATTAATGGTAACACACAAGCTGGTGTGAAGAGGGGACAGGTTTGTGGAGCTCTAATGGACTCTTCAGCTTTCTTCCTATAGATCACAAACCCATGTGAAGTAGCACTTGGCATTGATGTAGGGACATACTAGACTATGGCACTGGTTTATCTACAGACCTTGTATCTTGGCTTAAAGCCAAAGGTGCTGCTGCTGCTGGAGTTTACCTGAGCAAGAACAGCAAAAGGGACCACAGGTCTCCACTCCTGGTGTGAGAAAGGTGGTTCTGGTCAGGAAATGTCTAACAACCAGTGCATGAATAATGTTGGCTTTGACTCCTTTTTTAGCTTAGAGTCTTCTGTTAAATGTGGCTTCATACGTCCTTCTTCCAGTGTTTCTGATTGCCAACAAATTTTCCTGCAGTAGCTTGGTGCACATTAAATGTTGCAAGTAGATTAGAAAACAAGGAAGAAAGGCATGCAAAATTAGACTTCTTCCTGCATTTGAAAGAAGTAGTACAGTTTTGAAAGTAATGTCTACAAAAGCTCTGTAATTGCCCCATATATTGTGTTTAAATTACTCTTTTCTAGATGTTGCCCTTTTTTTACTAGGTCCTGTAATAATGATAATAACAACAACACTTTTAATTAGAAAAAGCTAGGTTTTCAAAAAAACTTAAATTGCCATCTAGATGCTTACAATATTGTGAATACAGAATGAATGTATTTTAAAAGACATCCTGAATCAGTCAGAAAAACATTATGTATATTTAATACATAATACAGGCAATACATTCATTTCATAATCAGTTTTTACTCATAACGCTCCCCCCATTCCTTATTCACACATACTAGTAGTGATAAGCTTGAGAATTAAAAAAAGCAGCAAGAAACAGTTGCTTATGACAAATAGACCTGAAAACTTTTCCTCACACTTTCCCATCCAAATTCACATGTGGAACAAGAAAAACATGAGAAGTTTAAATTAAAAAAAAATTGGAATTAAAAGCTACCCAATATTTAGAAGAAGAGTTTCTTCTTACCTTTTACCTAAATGTATAGGATTCAACGCACTGCCAGTGCAGTCTCTGGGAGGAAAAAAATTAGTATGATTTAATAAGAGGCAGGAATGTGAGATGATTAAAAGCACAGCAACAGAAAGAAGATAATAATATGTTACTATACACTGCATGCTAATAACTCTTTTACAATCATTCTTTTCATAGGAGTTTAGTAGATTTGCCATAATATAGCATAACATTTCTAAACTTTTATGACAACTTTAGAAGTATAATTTCTGATTTATTTGTTTATATCTCTGAGATACAACTTTCCATTTGTCTTCACTGCTTAAAACATTATTCATATTTATGCTTGATAGAACGCATTATGAATAATATAGCTTGAAAGTTAAATACTAATTTAAACATCTTTTATTCTTCTTTGTTAATCTTGTTTTCTCAATACCAAAAACTGATTGAAGACAAAATACTGTTCAATACATGAAATTAAAAATCTGTAAAAATTGTTAACATTGTATTAAATACAGCTGTTCACAAGGGCCTTGAATAATATTCACACTCCTAGAAAAGACAACCTGGTAAGACTGTAATATTTTATGCTGATAGCATATTTAGATATCTACAGAAAACAGAAGGGGAAAAGTTATTCTGAAGGTAGGGAAAAGCAATACTGCAGATAAATATTCATCTTTAGTAGAGCATTCATAATTAATAGTCACCTGTAAAATACAGACCAAATTGCAAACAGTAATTTTCATACCAAAGGAGTTGCTATACAGATTAATTCCTAATATTTTTGAGGCAGTTAATAATGTCAGTGCTTAACACTATAGCAAAACTATTCATACCAGGATTTGGATTGTGGACTATAAAGCAGGAAATGCATAAATATCCAAATCACTTACCAAAAAAAAAAACCCAGAACCTAGAACGAAGCTTTAAGTATTAAATTTATTAAATATGTGTGGGTAGGCTTTTGCTTTGTGTTAAATGAATTTATCCAAGGACAGTGACACCAATTAAATTTATTCAGAGTAGCCTAATTGTCCTTTTTCTGGTCATTTATTACAAATGACCCAGCTTTTTACTATGTGTTTATGCTGTGTTTTTCTACTTTATCAAGTAATTCAGGAAAGAACCAACATACTGAAAGTAGCACGTGCTCAAGATTGTGATATCTCTAGTATATTTGCAATTTACAGAGGAGGAAGTTAAAAATTAAAGCATAGTGCAAACATATATGAATAAAAAAAAAAGAGTTCAGCAGTGGGTAATTCAGTAATGGGGAAGGGTAACAGTAAGAAAGGCAGGTAAAGATCTAAAAGGACTATGCACAAGGAATAACCATCTTCAGTCATAGACTTGCCAAGATGGTAAAGAGGCTTTAAACTAAAGTTGCCAGGGGAGGAGAACCTTCTTTCATCCCAATCCCATTGGTTTGATGCCAGTGCCCCCACAAGAGATGCCCAGAACCTGGAGGAGGATCATAGTGATGCCTAAAGATTTTTAGCTTCTTTATATATTTGTAGCTTTGTAGATTTTAATATATAGCTGTATGGTTTCTAGCACTTTCTTACACTTTAGGACAGTAATTACCCTTTCTCACACATTATGTCACCTTCTTGAAATGCTGTTTGGTCTTATTTTCAAGGAAAAGGATTTCCAACAAGGACAGCTTGTTTTGCACCAGCACCTGGGAGATATAACAAGATGCAGAGCTAAGAACCCCTTGGAGGGACTCCATGGGGCAGGTCTAAGGGTGGGTTACCAGGACAACCAGTCACCCATTGGATATATTAGTTAGATATACTAATTAGTTAAAGTTATAAAAATTGTGAACATTTAATGCTGCACATGCACATAGCGATAAGCTTTCATTAAAAAATTGCTTTTTATGCTATGCATTCTAATATTGTTTGGAAAGGTTTTCTTCTGATTTTAGGCAGCAATAGGTTAGCAGGAGAGCACCTGAAGAGCAGCACAAAGGAATTCCAGCCACTCCAGCCAGTGAGTTGGTTTCACTGGGGGTCTCAACTTAAATGGCTCTATGCAAACAGCACGGGGAAGAAACAGCTGGAGTTAGAGATGTGCACATGCCTGCAGGGCCACTCTTACTGCAGCCATGGAGACATGGTGGGATGGTTTCTGTGACTGGTGTTAGAATGAAGTCATACCAGAAGAATGCATCTCTTCAGCGACAGATAAGAGCACCCTGACATTCACAAGCCCTCACCTTCCCGAGGGACTTCAACCATAACCCTGTCTATTGTAAGGACAACACAGCAGGCCATAAACAATACAGGAGGTTCCTGAAGTGTGTTGATGATAACTTCCTTCTCCAAGTGACACAGAAGCCAACAAGGAGAGGGTCTTTGCTGGGCCTTGTTCTCACCAATAAGGAGGGGCTGCTGTGATGCTCAAGGGCAGCTTTGGCTGTGAGTGACCATGCAATGGTGGCTTTCAAAATACTTAGAGCAGCGAGGAGGGTGCACAGCAAGCTCACTGCCCTGGTCTTTAGGAGAGGAGACTGTTCTCTTTAAGAGTCTGCTTGGTAGAGTACCACTGACTGGCATCAGAGCTGCATCTCCGCTGCATGATGTAGAGCATAGTCTATGCAGAATTATAGCTATGCAGGGAACAGGATTGGTTGGATTTCAGATTGAGATAACTTTTTAATTATTCAGAATCATTAAGTTACATACATTCTTATCCTATGAACACTCATGTCCTCCACATCTGCCACAGCAAGTAGGTGTAACTTGTCATACATAATAATTCAAATCAGCAGTTTAACTTGTTTAGACAGGCTGAGAAGCAGTGATAGAACTATGCACATATATATTTTTACCACACTGGTCATAGTTAGATTTTAGGGTCTTGTTGGGCTTTAAACCCAGTTGGCAACTAAGAACCCCACAGTCACTGACTTACCTCCTCCCCACCCTGGTGAAATGGGGAGGAGAATCAAAAGCAAAACTTGTAGGTTGAGATAAGAACAGTTTAATATTTGAAATAAAAGTAAAAAAGAAATAAGTAATAATAATGACAGTTAAAAAGGAACAATGCAATTGCTCACCATCTACTGACCAATGCCAGACACCATCCCTGAACCCCAGCTGGCCCCCCATTACAGGTAACTCCTACAGTTTATGCAACAGGGCAGGATGGTCTATAGTGTAGAATATCCCTTTTGCCAGTTCAGGTAAGCTGTTCAAGCTATGCTCCTTCACAGTTGTTTTGGGTTTTCTTGTTATCATTGGGAATTTTTGTGGGATTTTTGTTTGTTTGTTTGGGTTTTGTTTTTGTTTTGCTGGGGGTTTTGTTGTGGGTTTTTTGTTTGGGTTTTTTTTGCGTTTTTTTTTTTGTTTGTTTTTTGGGGGTTTTTTTGGGTTGTGTACCACCTCCCTGTCAGAGCATGAGACCAAGAAAGTCCTTGGATAAACACAGCTTAGCAACAACCAAAACACCAGGCTGTTATCAACATTATTCTCATACCGAATCCAAAACACAGCAATGTACCAGCTACCTAGAAGAAATTAACTCTATCCCAGCCTAAATCAGGACAGATCTTTGGCTCAAGAATTCTGTCATATTTATCTTAAGGTTCTTTTGCAGACAATTCTAGTAAATACTGCTAAAGATTTAAGATTAGTAACTTTCATTTTGCTTAAAATACTTTGTAAGAAATACTGGGAGGTGAGGGAGTCAACCAAAGCTACATCTACATACAAAATAAAATCTTAATAAAAAAAATTATTATCTCCAGGTTGTTAGTGACCAGGCCTGGATTCTTACAAACTTGCCAAGCATTTTTAATTTTTTTTTAAAACAAGTCTTCTTGTTATCAAGATTGACTATAATGAGCTCAAAAAGAGATTTCTGACTGCAGACATGACAGTTTTATCAACGACTTGGAAATCACTGAGCATGTAGAAGACCAATGCTTACTAGTCTTGACTTGCCAGAACTAAGCAGAACAAAGATGGAAATTTGATTTACTATTTTAAACTGACTATTCCAACCAGAAGACTACTGATTTCCTCGGGGATATTTGTATTACAGGAGTTTTGTTTGCATTCTGTACTGACTTTAAAAGCTTTCCAACAAAACAAACAAACAAAAACCAAGCAGAAACCCCACAACCCACCTAACAAACAAAAACAAACATACAAATCTGTTACAACTGGCATGTTTTGATATTAGCTCAGCAGCACTTAGCAAAAGGAAAAAAAATTTAGTATTCCTAAACATTTCCTAATAAAGAAACCACATGAACTGGCTATGTAGTCCAACTATTTGTGAATTTATGTTTTATTGTAGAGGTTCAAAATGTAGACTACTCTGTGAGCCATCAGAAGATGAAGAGCAATGGAAACGTGGTTAAATTCAAAAATAAACTCCTCAATGGGATGGTAAATCACCCTTTCTTTGAGCAATGGCTCAAGTACCCTAATGCTGTGTCTATGTAAATAATTTTGGACTGAGACTTTTCAAGCAGTTGCTCATAATATCTTTATCTGCATCTGAAATAAAAGGGCACTAAACTACACAATGGTTATTTGAAGAGTAAACTCTGCCAGTGTAATCAATGGGTGATAGTGTTTCATCTGCTGGGTCTCCAGTCAGGATATGACTTTGTATCTTCCCCATTGCCTTTTGCTAGCATAGTTTTCAGTTGCTCTAAGCTATAGTTACTCCAGCTCTCTGCCTTTTCCATGTGAAGAGAGGGAGATGCTTTAGTAACAAAACTTTATGCATTCTGGTGTGAACCCTTTGGCTGTATTGATGAATACTGATGGGCTCCTGGTAGTTCTGATAGGAGAAATACAGTAGCATCACTTAATCCACTATTGAATGTAGTTCTCATTTATGTCTGTTTCAGTTGATTGAGATTGGAGGCACAACAGTGGTTACTGCATATGTACTTAGTTCTGACTAGAGAAGTATAGAAAAATAGTTGCTATGCCTCTTTTCTGCAGTTATATTTCTTAGTTTACATTTATAATCCATTATATGCAATCTACTAAGGCATGTAAAATGCCTCTTAAATCACCTTCAACTTTATTTCATCTTTTTATGTTACTAAAAGCATGGAATAGTTGAAAATGAAGTTAATAGTCAAAATTAATATGAATATTAAAACTGAATAAAGACACTATTAGAGTTACATTATGGCTGGATGTTATATACAGATGAGAGGCACAAGCATCAGCTACAAAGACACAACTTAAATACTGAGGATATTTTGTCTCTGAATTAGAAACATGTACTTTATGTTTCTATAGCAGTTAATCATAACAAGTTAAAAAAACTTCACAAATGGGCAAAGTTTAAGGAAGAGAAGTAATATTGGTCAATGCCTTGTTCCAGATCACATGAAAAACTTAATAACATAAAACCAGATTATTTACCCTTTTTTCTTAATACACAGTGAAACATTTTATTGAACATTTTATTAAATGTTTGTAAAAGTTATCTTGAGCCCTAAGCAGTCTCTGGATCGTGTAATAAGATAAATTATGAAATCATTCTTCAATTGTTACCAATATAACGACTACAAGGAAGGTTCATGAGGGAAACATTCAGCTTTGGGTTGAATGCAAATTCAAACCCAGAGCATAATGGGACCTTTCTCATTTATTACAACGTAGAAGTCTTGTACTTATTTGGTCTTGTGAAGACTCTACACTTTAGTAGTAGCCTATTAAAAACTACTATGGACAGCAGTGATGTCTTACATTTTTTAAGAGAATTATTTTTCTTACTTACACTGGACCAATTATTATGAATTTATAATATAAATTAAAACTCATAATTCTTAGATTTACTGCAGACTGTAAATTTGTATTTGTAAGGTTGTATCTGAAAAATTATATATTGTATCTTACCTGGGCAAATGTTCAGTTTTTTGTAAAACCAGATAATTATTACTTCCTTAGGGAGATAAATACTGAAGGATAATGCACTTGCCAAGTGCACTACAGATTTAGCTGTATTTTGCAGATAGGCAAAAGCAGCAAGTACTCTGTGATCAATAAACTGGATTTTGGGAAATCTATTTTGTAATAAAAAATGAGTTTTTTATCATTGAATATTTATTAAATCAAAAAGTTAAGTAATGGAAATACAATATTTTGACTTTGTCAATACAGAATTTTGGTCCTGGTTCTCCCAGGGCAAATATCCACACATCCAGCTGCAAACACTGCTATGGAACTGAAGACTTTTTCAGTGTAGAAACTGGATAATTTAGTATGAAATGTGAAAATATTCTAGAAAATTAAAACTACAGAATAAGGAAGGAAAGTTTTACTGAAAAGAGGTGGCTATAATAACACATGCTCAAAAGTTAAGCGGAAATATCCCTTACCTTTTTCTCTTCAGTCCAGATTCAGCACAACTGGTTCAGAAAAAGTATTTCAAAAGTAATTTGAGTTTAAGTCCTATGACAATTTGTTGCAGATTCCCAATGTTTTCAGCAACTGCAGTTTCTTGTCAGAATGGCTATTGCACTGCCTATTCTGCTGCTTTGCTGTGATAATTTATTCACATTCTTTCAGTCAACAACAGTATAGTGATGCCACAGGAAATCATTCCGTCCTGAAGCAGATTAAAAATGGAGAAGTCAAGACACTAACAAACAGGGTGGAGCCACATCCACTCTTCTCATGCCAAAACAGTGTCAATTAAAGATTTATTTTCTTGTTCTCCTGACTTCAGATATCCACCCAGTGTCAGAAGTTGGTACTGAAGTCCCAGAACATCCTTTCAATGTACACAATACTCTAAGGTAGCACTAAAGTTTTAATCTCTGAAAAAAAATGTTTTGACTAGCTGGGGCGGGGAGGGGGGGGGGAAGTGCAGTGTATGTGTGTGGAAGCACCTTCATCTGTGAAAGGAATCTGCATTTATGCCTTATTTATGCCTTTCTCATAACAAACATTAACAAAACTTTGTGCTATTTTTCAAGATATGAAAGTCTTCAGTTCTGTGAACTCTAGGATATCACTTTAACAACGGGAGGTTATCTCCCAGCTGCTAAGTCTTACAAGTCATTTATTTTTTCTTGATGACATGGACATTTGGTAATACGGATGCAGAAATGAGAATGACAAGGATTCAAACAAATTCTTCTCAGAAGAAATTTAAATAGATAAATAAAAAGTGAACATTTTTAACATCCATGATTATTTTAGTAGAATGGCTCATGACTTTTGAAAAATATATTTGGTAGACTTTTGTTTGAGACTATACCAGCCTGCTTTTATGTTAATTATTTGAGACTTCCACTTGAAAATATGTCCAACTATCTGGAATTCATCTTATATGTTTAATTTCTCTTGTGGCAGACACTGATATAGATTTACGTAGCTTTAGGCATGCTGGAGTTGATTTTTTTCCTTCCCCTAAAGATTCAAACCCAAAAGAACATTTGTCAAAGACTATGAAAATAAGAATATCGAAAACTCTTCTAGAGTCAGAACTGCCACACAGAGAGCTTCTGAATTTGGTTTTTTTTTTCCCTGACAACTGATCTTACAGTTTTACTAGAAAAGGCTCACATGCAAATATAACAAGTAACAAAACATTTTCTGTACAATAATCAGGCCACTAGTAGCTGTTGGCTGACATAAGATGCTGAAACGTTTGCAGAAATGGCTCATGGCATGATGTTCAAGAATAAACTTAGGACATTTGCATATATACAGTCAATTTGAGCCTATGGATGTCACTCCTCCTAGTAATTAACACAAGGAGATTCCTGTAATGTATCTCCCTCTGAAGTCACAGGGGAACTGAAAAAAACAGCAAAGAAACTTTTCTTTCTGCATTAACTACGAGAGAAGACTTTGATTATATATTTATACTGCTAAATGAAAAAACTAAATAGCAGCTGGGTGCAGCTGAAACACTGACCTCTCAGTAACTGACACTGCTTAACTGCAAAGACACTCTCCAGATGTATTTGGACTATTCTGAGGAGAGGATTCCAGGAAGTCCCTGGAGAGTGGGCTAGTCCTAAGCACCAGCTGGTCTTGAAGGATTGAATTTAAGTCCACCTATTTAGCAGAACAGGCAAAGTCAAGTATCAGCCCTCTCTGCCTTTGTGACTACCATCCCCTTCAACTTGTTTCCTTGCCAAGTTAAGGTTCCTGAGTGTTCCTGAAAAGAGTGTAAAGAAAAGTTGTATGGAGCCGGGCAAAACATTTATAGTTCTTTAATGTTCCTACATATTCATAGTTCAGATTACATTTAAAAATAACAGTGAAGTGCTGCGAGGAAAGCTGAGAAATTGTCCTGGCACTGAGGGTCATGTCACACCTCTTTACCTATCAGTTTAATTCTCTGGGCCTGCAGTCCCAACACTTCACAGCTACTAACTGAGAAGTAATAGGCATACTCCTTTTTTGTAATATCACTTTTATAAGGCATTCATTTCTTAAAGTCTGGCTCCCTTGTTGGAATGTTTAATAGTATAAATAATCAGCTGGTGGCACAGTCCAATGGGATATCTCTATCCAGGATATCCCCTAACTGTTGCCCACCCTGTTGCAGCCCTCTTTTGAAAGGGAAAACTCTGCATATTTCCAACTAGCACAGACCTGTTTTCCAACAGAAATTCCTGTCAACAGCCAGGACTCTTGCAGTTCTGTCCTTAACCCTGTAGCATCACATCATGGCCCTGCCTGTGGAGATCGCAATGACTGCCCTGCTGTCATAGAACAACCCTTAGCATCCTTCCATGACATTAGAGATTTTCTCCTGTGGAAGCCAGACATAATCCCTCTTGTAGATTGCTCCCTGTGGCTCCATAGAGTCAGAGAATAGTTTGTGTTGGAAGCAACCTTAAAGATCATCTACTTCCAACCAACCTACCATGGGCAGAGACACTTGCCACTAGATTATGTTGCCCAGAGCTCCCTGCAGCCTGGCCTTGAACACTTCTAGGGATAGGGCAGCCAAGAATTCTCTGGGAAACCTGTTCCAGTGCCTCTCCATCCTCACAGTAAAGAATTTCTTCCTAGTATCACATCTAAACCTACCCTCTTTTAGTTTTAAAGCCATTCCCCGTTGTCCTATCACTACATACCCTTGTAAAAAGTCCCTCCCCAGTTCTCTTGCCAGCCCCTTTAGATACTGGAAGGTGCTAAAAGGTCTGTTTCCCTGTACTTCCTCTTCTCCAGGCTAAACTGCCACAACTCTTTCAGCCTGTCTTCATAAGAGAGGTTCTCCAGCCCTCTGATGCAGCTCCAGGATGTGATGTCTCTACTTCCACCAAAGGAGTGGAAGCTTATTATTGCTCTCTAGTATAAATTGCAGGACTTGCTGTCCTGATTAGTGCTTCTTTACTTGCACAAGAGCCATTGGCTTTCTTAGCCACCTGTGTTACACAGATTGCTGATATACCTTTGGGACTATGCACAGTTGTGGAAAACTTTGAAAGCAACTCAGTTTAACATTTCCTTGCACTCCTATGCAATTGCCTTGCTGCTATGTTGAAGCTCTTCTGGAAGCATTAGTACTGCCTGCTCTTAGCAAACGTAAAATACTACACTCATGTTTTTCCTTATGATGATACCAAACATGAAATGGCCTTAATTGATCAATCAGCAAGGACAGTGGGTCTTTCTGGCTGGCACACTCCTGTAAATGCTTTCATCAGCCTTTCTACAGAGCAGTCACCATTTGCTTCTCTTTTAGAACTGTTTTGCAGAACTCAGCCCTGGGAGATGAAAACATTGTCTAGTTGTGCCAGGAGTGCCAGTTACACCTTGAGTCCTCATGGCCTTCCCTAGATGACCACCCTGTTGCACCTTGGCCTCCTCACTTCTTTGCTGGTGTGACTCACTTGGTGACTCATCCTGGCAATGGGGTGTGATTGCATCAGTACAAGCTTGGTTTGTCCCAAATTTTCTGTAAGAGCACAGCAATACTGCAGCACTTGTCCAATTTGTTTGGTCCATAACATCAGATGAAGGGTCAAGACCAAAGATGAAGCACACCTAGACACACGGGTTTCCTTTGTAAATTTGCAAGTGGATTTTATGCAGATGTCCAAACAATGTAACCACTAATGCATTTATTTAATCATAAACTGTTTCTCAGGATGGGTAAAAGTCTGTCCATGCAGAAATGTTGATGCTACTACTACTGTCACTAAGAAACTTTTCAGACAATGCATAATTTTGGAATACTCACCGTACCACAAAGTGATCAGGGGACTCATTTCACAGGACAGGTTGTCCAGGGGATCTGTAAAGCCCTAGAAACCAAACAGCATTTACACTTTGAAGCTGGTGAAAGGAAGAAATCTGTTTAAGAATTATACTGGCCAAACTTTGTGAATAAACCAGCCTAAAAGGAACAAATGCTTTCCCTTTGGCCCTAATATGCATCAGGATCACAGTGAATAAAAACACATACTATGTTCATGTGAAATTGCAACAGGTAAACCCATAAGGTTCCTGCATAGCCCACCTAATCCACCACATAGATCCAAGCTACAGGGGACTGCTAATAGTGGCAGGACTATTCACTCAGAGGTTGAAGAAAAATTCTTCCAGAACTTGCTTCTGAATGTACCACAGAGCACATTGGTCCACACTGGGGACCACAGACCTGAGTCTATACCAAAGTGACACACACATGACTCAAGATCAACATCATCAGATCCATAAACATGCTCTGCCCTCAAACAATTGATTTTTTTTGTATCTTTGCATAAACTATTAAAATACCTTTCTTCAGTTGGCCTACCATTATGCTAAAGACTTAAATATTTCAAAATGTTGGGTGTGTTCCAATATCCCTCTTCACTCTAGTGAAGGTGTCATCATGCTTCCCATAGCATGCAATTTGTCATTAAACAACCCATCTGGAAAACCCTGAAGGCAGAAATTCCTTGTCAAAGGTCACAGATGGGAACTAATCCAAGCTGATCCAATAGAGAGATGCATGAAGCTCCAACTCCTACCCATCACTTGGGATTAGCTGCACCTGGGAACACTTGATATTTGAAAGCAAATGCAACATGCCACATGGGAGAGAGTAATTCTCAGAGCTGTAGGACATGATAGGATATTGCTTCTATATGTTTCTACAGTGTTTTTAACAAACAGAAAATTACTGTACCTTCCATACATAGATGATAATGCTACAGTATAATTTCAGAAAAAAAAAATCTCAGGAAAGTAATGTGAAGTTTATTTCTTCACTTCTTTCTCCTTCCAGCATTCTCTGTGGAACCAAATCCATTGCAGTACTTACCTATCAAATAGAAAAGTTACAATTGGTTATATTATTTTGAATCATGCTAATTTGAGCTTTTCGTTTCAGACTTTATTTTTTGAGGAATATCTGAAGTATTTAAAAATCACTGAGGAAAATACCAAAATAGTGGAAAGTGCTGCAAGTAATCTACTATGTATGTACTTGCCTATCTATCCAAGCACAAAAAATTACCACAGACACTTTATCTGTTAAATATCTCTAACTTTCCTGTAGCATCTGCATTCTGTAAATAACACTATAAATAACTATGATCAACCCTGTCTGTACACAATTTGAAGAATTAGGAACAACAAACATGCCATCAAAGGGCAAAAATAAAGCATTACACACCACAGTCTTTGGGGTTAACCATGGGCTAGGTGTCCAATACACACTCAACAGAAAAAGCCAGAGAGAAAAACCCAAGTCTTCTTTGCCTAAAGAGGGCATGTATTCTATGGTTCAGTTTCTGACCTTGCTTGCTTGCTTCTCTTCAAAATGTTGCTAACTTCTAGGAGTCCTTGCTCAAAGGCTTGTGTAGGGTCTCAAGTACCAATGCAGGATCCTCAGTTGACAACCTCTGAGAGTACAGGAAATGGTGCTGAGGTTCCTGAGAGGAAATTTCCATTCTTTTTAGCAACATATAACCTGCTACTTGAATGTGTTTCATCGGAAGTTATCTGCAGTGATTACTTTATGATCCTAAAAATAAAGTCTCTTGCAAAAGAAAAAAGCTTCTTGTATGCAAGAGTTCTGTCTTCTGTGAAGACAGAACTCTTAGAATCAGCTCTTCCATCAGACTATTAATACCAGAGGTGAAAACCTGAAATCACATTTTGACATCTTCCAGATTTTAAAAAAGTCTTTTTTAGTAATGGATACGTATTGAAGTATTGAATAATTGAAGTAATAAAATAATTGAATTATTGAAGTAATTGAAATAAAGTAATTGAATAATTGAAATAATAAAAAGATTTTTCTCATCACCAAGTGCACGTCTGAGAAAATAACAATGTGATTTGTAATTTTACCATTAATTCACCATAAATACCAAAATAAAAATTACAGACTACTTTTTTACTTAAAAAGCTTTTATAAATAGTCTTCTGCAAAATATTTCATTTTAGTCTCTTATCTCATATAAATATCTCATACTTTTACCTCTTTCAAGGGAAGATTCCTTTAGATATTTAATATAATTTGCTCAGATATATCTCTTGGTGAAATATTAGTTAATTTCAAGCATGTAATGAGGCGAGTATTTAATTCTGTCATTCTGCAGCTCTGCCTGCTATTTGAATGTGATTCTTTGTTCTTTTTTCAATTATATGTCCTCCTCTACTTTTTACTTCTTTTTACTTTCATATGTGTTTTGAAGGTATTGTGTTCAAGACACTGTGTTCAGGCTATGTTCAAGAAGAACTTACTTGTACTTAGTGCTTATTTTGAATTTGAAATATCCAGTTTTGATATTTCTATCCTAACTGGATAGAAACTGCTTTCATCTTAGGAAGATTTCACACAGCATTCTGTTAAAAAAAATGCAGAAGAAACTAGTTAAGAACCAGAACAACAAAATTGTGTGAAATTGTGAAAGTGTCAAATTGTGGATTAACTGGACATTGTGTCAGCTGGCACAGGCAGAACATAGGAAAACCCACAAAACTGCAGAAGAAATTCAAATAATATATTTATCTTTGTTACCTTACCAACTAGGAAATCAACTCTGAACCTATGATAGTAATTGACGCTTGCAAAGCAAGAGAAGAAAAAATAATTTTAGACTTAACCAAATTTTATAGTACCAAAATATACTGCATGTCTTTTATATTCTGAAATCTGGCCAAGTTCTTGTAACTTAGACTATGCTGCTGTAAAAAAAAATCACTTTACTTTTTGTAATTGCATTTAATTTACATGATAAACATGTTACTAAATTCCTGCCTCAAACTTTGAAAGAAGTCAAATTCTGCGCTCCTGTATTAAAATACAGGAGGCTGATGAGAACATTTACAGGAGTGCCAGCCAGAAAGACCCACTGTCCTTACTGATTGATCAATAAAGGCCATTTCTTGTTTGGTATCATCATAAGGAAAAACATGAGTGTAGTATTTTACTACAGTATGGTCTTCTGTATTTTAAATTATTCTATTTGTCCTTTACTGAAAATATAGTCAGTATTTAATACAATTTTTTTTTCTCCAGCAGCAATATAATCAATTCACAGGCATGAAGTCAAATGCAGCTAAAATAAATTTCTTTTTTTTTTCCTCTTAAGTTCACGCATTGCAATGAAACCTCACAAAAATTCTTTATGTATTACTTGTGTCATAGGCAAGGACATTTCTTCATGTTTTCTATTTGAATGGCAGCTCCCTTGCAGTTTTCAAATGTTTATGGCCTTTGTTCAAATGTGTAGGTAGCAAAACCAGCAGAAAAACATTCTTTTTACACATGCCCTTTTATTCCCTTTACAGAAAAGTATTTAACACTATTAATTTCTCTATTTATTAACTGTGGTGAATCTGCTTCTTTATGAAAATTTAAAATTACTCATGTAATAACCCTAGATGACAGCAAAAATCTAGGAATATCAGATGACTGAAATGAAAGAAGGGACATATGATACCATAGGATATACAAAACCACTGGAAGATTCTCAGGGTATTCTTTTACAGATGGTTAAGTTTTCTCTTAGATAGAAATTTATAATGCAGATCATATAGCATTTTTTAATAAATTCAGCACACTTGTTGGATGAACAGTAAGCAAACATACAATAAAATCAATAGAGTGGGAATACCCATGTCAGGGTAATTTCCCATGAAAGAGCTGATATTTTGCAAATACTTTACAGTTATATAAACGTTTTCCTTTCCTGCCTAAAAGATACTGATACTAATTTCCTACTGGTGCATGAAAACACATAAAAATAGAGGTAACGGTACAAAGGCTACTGGAATCAGATATATGCAAAGCTCTGGGATGCCTAAGTAAGGACATGTGCTGGGAGGGAAATTTCTGCAGCTTACATGTGGTGATACTTTAATTGCTTTGTAGCTACAGTGGATTAGATTTCAGACATGGACATAGGCACCTGGCAATGTTTAAGAAACCTGCTTGACCTCCAGCTGCTACTTGAGAAAGTTTTCAGTATGTTCTATGTCATATTTTCATGTTTTTAGTACTGTGGGATATGTAAAATAATGTAAGCCTGATTCCTAGAGATACCAGCAATTTGAATAGAAGTAGTGACACAAATAACACACTAATGTAGACTGCTGTGTATTTGTGGCGGGGAGGGGGAGTGAAAAAGCAAACCTTTAACTTGCTTCCCTGTAAACATCTTTAAAGAATGCACACAGTTTTAAACAGATAAAAAAATCTGAGAAATTTAGGATATGATATACACCTTCCATTACTGTACCCTGTTTTGTATGAAGCCACTGCAGTGGTATCTATTTTAATATATATTTTTATATTTCCTATATAGTTGTGAAATTAGATCAAAAAAAGAGGGTGAAAAGTGTTTTGAGCAAAGAAAAGTAAGCTTGTTTGGCACAGCATTTTGGACTCTAAAAAGTATATGCATTATCCACTCATTATTCGTATTGGATTTAAACAAAGTCTAGAGAGGAAAGTAAACAGTAACATGATACTGAGTTTTATTTTGGTGCTTGTGATTTCATAGCACATTACTCACTAAAAAATACCCTACAAAACATCTTAATAATTCACTTTCAGGAAAAGCATGAAGATGCAGCCATCTTTTTTCCAGGTTTGAAAACCCTGGCAAATCTGCGAAGACATTTATCATGTATAATTCAAAGGAATCGCTCACGTTTCTCAAAGTCAGGGTTTGTGAGTTCTACGGGAGACGCTAATCCAACTTAGAAAGGCTTTATTTAAAATGATTTTTTTTTTTGCACAAGCAAGGCATTACTGCTCTCTAGTCAGCAGTTTTGGTAGGATGCTGCATTCCTTAACAACCACCTAGGTAGCAACAGAATAGCTACCTAGTTGGTTGTTGAGGAATGCAACATCCTACATATCTCTAGGTAGCTACTTAGAGATATGAAAATAAAACAAATTATTGAAGGTGTTTATGCAATTGTTTTACACTCTCTGATGCTCACTTGTCTCTTGTATCACTGAAGGCATTAGAGCATTGAACGCCTAGGCAATCACAGCTCTGGAAAGCTTTGCAGAAACCTTAAAAATTTTAACGTTTAACTACTAGGAAGGTTCTGGGGGTATGCCTGAACACCCGCTGCTTTCCCTTCTTTAGCAGCCTGTGCGCTGTTTGGGGAGAGAAGCAGGGCACAGGCCTCCCCAACACAGAAATGGCATCCAGCACTCCCAGTGAGCACCCAGGAGGCCCAAGCCCCCGCAGCCTGGACGGCGCTAAAGGGAGCTACCACTGACCGTCCCGCGGCGGATGGCAGGGCAGGGCAGGGCAGCCCGCGGCCATGCCACCGCCCCGTCCCCACACAGCGCCGCGCCCCTCGATAAGATGGCGCCTCCCCCCTCGCCTCCCTACCAACATGGAGGCCCGCGCGCCATAGGCCGAGGCGCCGGCTTCCCCCGGCCGTGCTTCGCGCGGCCTCGCCCCGAGCGGGGAACTACGTTACCCAGGATACCCTGCAACAGGGGCGTTGCGCCGAGCCGCTTCTTTTCTTACGCACGCGGCTCTGCCTCCTCCCAGCGGGAGGAGCGGGGCGTGGTCTCGCGAGAGTCCGCGCGGGCCGGCGGCCGGGGCGCAGGGCGCGTTGAGACCGTTGTCGTGCGCCCATGGCGGCCGCGGAGGCGGCGGCCGCGCCCGACCCCAGCGGGCTGTCCCCGAAGGAGGAAGGGGAGCTGGAGGATGGAGAGATCAGCGACGACGACAACAACGGCTTCGGGGCCTATGGCAGCGGCTCCGAGCCCGCCGGCGGCCTCGGTAACGGCAGCAGCAGCAGCAGCAGGCCGTACTCGAGGCGCCGGCCGCCCCCCGGGCTCCACGGGAGCGGCTTCATGTCCTCCCCCGGGCGGCCCTTCCCGCGCTCGCGGCACCAGCCCCCGCCCGACTCGGGACACGTGCACGGCCACGGCGGGTACCGGCCTAAGGACTCGTTCCGCTCCCACCCGCCGGCGCCGCGGATGCCGCCGGGCTCGCACTCCGACACGGGCCCCCGGCTCTCCTTCTGGGAGCGCAGCCACAACGCCCTGGATCGGTTCCGCTTCCGAGGCCGGCCCTACCGGGGCGGTGGGCGCTGGGGCCGGAGCCGAGGCTGCAGCGATCGGCCAGGCAACCCTCCGGGGAGGCCGCCCGGAGGGGGAGGCGGCGCCGGGTTCAGTAGCAGCCAAGGCTGGAGGGAGCCCTCGCCTCGAAAATGTATCCTTGAGACGTGAGCGGGGCTGGGGCCGCGCTGCTGCGGTGGGCCTGGGTGTGGCCGTGCCGCGCGACGTGGCCGAAAGCCGTGGGAAGGGACGCGTTTCCCTCCCGCTCTGGCACTGAGATTCCCGTAGCGGTAACGGAGAGGGAGGCTCCCAAGCTAATCCTGGAGGTTGGCCGGGACAGCCGGCCCTGCTTAAGGAGAGGCTGCTGGGAAGTTGGATTACTGCCGTGGCCTGGCTGGCGGCTCGGCCGATCTGTCGGGTGTAGGGAAAAAGGAAAAGCATAGCCTGAAAGGAAGCTTTTGTCGGTTGGATTCCGGGCCGTTGCTTTTCTAGCCCCAAGTGCGAATATAGTGAAGTGGGGCCAGCCTTTGGTGCGGCAGTTTTAATATGTATAATTAGTGTTACAGTTGTAAAGCTAAAACCCTAAGCTTGTTAATTTACTGTAATGGGCAGTGAAGGGTCTGCTGTTTTTTTCATTTTCACTTTCATCCGTTCAGAGGCCATTGCACATAGGTTTAGCTTTAGTCAGTTGCTGAGTGGGTCTGCATACACAATTTGTAGTTTATATGGGCATTCAGATGAAAGCCATACCCACCATTTCTTGTGGGATGTTCTCCGTTGATTGCTCTTAACAGTTTAGGTGACTCACTCAGTAGAGAGTTCTGCTATTTCATCCTTTTAGGAGCAGTAATTGTGAAAGTGGTGGGAAAAGCTTCCCTAACTTTTCTTGTTTGCTATAGGAAGTAACATAAAGAGCTAATGATGAGTGTAGCTTGAGACAGCCTGATGACTTGATGTAACTGCATTGTTGCCTAGCTGAAAATGTAGATGAGTGTAAAAAACATTCAGCAAGAGAGATGGTGGTTAAATCCTGTTGCATTATGTTCCATTGTCCTTCATATCAATAGTCAAAGGATGTGTTTTTGCTAGAACTAACAGTGTGGGTTGATTTCTTGGGTCTCTTGGATCTTGTTTTAGAGACAAGATTATTATTGATGTCATTAATTTTTTTTTCACATAGATGGAGAATGTAAATTAACAATAGAGATGGTTTTATTTAGTCTCAAGTTACAGAATCATTGAAGCTTCATTGGAGCTCTTCATCAGAGGGCGCATTTTATCTTGGGAGGCAGCAAGTGAAGATGTGATTTGCCCAAGGTTTCACAGTAAGACAATTCTATTGCTGAAAATAATTTTGAAGTCTCTTTGCAGTGTTGCTCTAAGTACCTGAAAGTGGTTACTTTCTGTGTAAGGAATAATTTGCAGGGCAAATGTGGAGATTGTCCTAAACAGAACTTGCAATGTTTCTTAATGAGACTGATGCAGTCTCCTTCTCTCTTTAAATTAAAAGAGCATTCAGAAACAAATAATTCCATTTTCAAACCAAAAGTAGAAAATGAGGATGTTGAAAGTGTTTTTATTTCTTGCACTTAAGATTTATGCATCTGTTGAAACATGGTAGATGGAGGATGTTCTATTACTCTTGCTCTTTAATAAGTGAACATTTACTTGTTTATGGATCGTATAGGTAAGGAAGGTCCAGGATTTTCTCTGAGTGTGAGTTACTTCCTGATTTTTTAAACATCCTTGCCACCTACTACAGTCAATATTAGAGAGTTAATAAATACTGAGGTACCTCCATGTTGCTAACATTAATGGAGTACTGGTGTAATAATTCATTGGCATGTGACTTCAGAGCAGACTTTCATATCAACTGGTACAAGGAGGCTTGTGGCCTGGAATGGTATCTGAAGTTCCCCCTGGAAAATAACATGTTTTAAGTGTCTTGAGTCCTGATTTTGGCTTCTTAGTAGCTAGTACAGTGCTGTGTTTTGGGTGTAATGTGAGAATGTTAACACACTGGTGTTTTAGTTGTTGCTGAGAAGTGCCTACACTAAGTCATGGACTTCCAGCATCCCATGCTCTGCCAGTGAGGAGGTGCACAGGAAGCTGGTATTGTGCAAAACTGAGACCCAAACTTAGCCCAAGTGGTGCATACCACAGAATGTCATGCCTGTGTATAAACTGTGAGGAGTTGGCTGAGAGCCACTGATGGATGCTTGGAGCTGGGCTGAGCATCTCTCAGTGGGTAGTGAGCAATTGTATTGTGTATCACTCTCCTTCCTTGGGCATTATTCCAGTCTCTCTTTTTGTTATCTCCCTATTCATTATTATTACTATTTTACTTGATTTCCATTATTAAACTGTTATTTTTTCAGCCCATGTTCCCTCAACCCCCATTACCTTTTTCCAAGTTCTTTCACCATCCCACCATGGAAGGGAGGGAGGAATGAAAGTGTGGGGTAATAAGTTGCTGACTGAGGTAAACTATGATAATCTGGTAAAACAAAGATTGTTTACTTGATTTATCCTTGGAGCTTGTGCTTTGTACCATGTTTTGTAGGAATACTTATGTAAGTGGAGTAAGAGATATTCTTTAGGGTGGAACACTTAAATTCCTGTTACTTTTTTTGGGATGTTAGCTTTTATTAAGCTTTTCTCTTTCAATTCTTGGCATCTTTAATGTTAAGCTGTTATATAGTAATTCTCCAGAAATTCTTGCATAGAGAAATGTGGAATTTGAGTCTGAAATACAGAACCATTATGGAACTTCCTGTTTCCATTGAGTTCTAAACTCTTCACAATGTACATTTTTCTTCATTTCTAACTCCCAGTTTCCTCTTTTGGTTCTTGGATGAAGTTTCTCTTGAGTTGGTTGAAGCACAGTTGTTTTAATAAGTACATGCCTGTCTACCTTCCACAGCACTTCATGGAGTCTTGTGTAGAAGCACTGAAAAAAAAATTTCTACATTTGTGAACCACAGAATTTCTGCTTAACTCCATTGTGGAGCTTCTAACAGTTGTGTTATCCCGAGCACAAAAAACATCTCAAAACTATCTTGTTATCCATTTCCAGATGACTTTGGAAGCTATTTAAGTATTCAGTAGCAGATAGTAGTTAGACTTACTAGCTTCAAAATTCCTTGTGTCTTATGAAAGGACGAACGTAGCTGGCTCTTTGGAAGTAGATAGGTGTTGGAAGGGAATTTCACAGACATGCTTATTGCATGATTTCATGTTATACTTCATACAGATTTTAGCATTTTTAGCATATTTATAGACTGATTGCTTTTTGGATTTTATGTAGTTTCTCTTTGCTGGTTTCTGCTTTTTGTGCTGACGCTTGAGAAAGCGCTGTATAGCAAAACATTTCCTGGTATTACGGAAGTAGCTTTTGCAGGATCCATACTGAGATTCTTCATACTAATGTTAGAACTTAACATAGCAAAACTATCCAAGTAGTTGATGCTTGTGAGCACCAGACAAATATGTTTTCCTTTGGATTCTTTATTCAGAGGACACCTGTTTTAGCTTCTGGTTTTACTCTGTTTATTGTTTTAAGAGATGATGTTGTTGAAAAAGCATTTTGTGTAACTGGGTGTGTGAGTCAGCTGTTATCACAGTGGGGTTGATACTATGAGTAAACTTGACTTGGTATCCTGAAATATTTCTCCTTGAGCATGATTATTTTACAGGATTGTTTTCAAGGGTCAGGTTAAGGTAAGAGGAGTTGATAGTGACATAGTAGTGACAACTTTTGTTCTGGGTAGAGGTGCCTAAGAATATTTCCGCTGCTTGCCTTGAGCATTCATAAGTAAAATTTTCTGAGTAATTAGTAATTCCCAGTTGTCTTCAGCATTTCTGAATGTTTTGATTGCAAGTCTTTGTTAAGTTTTTTATCCCCTTCAGTTGTTCATTGATTCTTCTGTGCCTTACCTCATTTGCTGAACTGCATTTACTGCAGTGTGTAATTGTGCTATGGCCAGACAAAATATTCGCTAGATGTGGCATTTTATGAAAGTCTAAAATGAGTGAGAAAGAATTTAACCTTTTTCAGAATGTCAGATGGCAAGTCAGTACTGGAGTTATGAATTCTGGAAGTTTGACTTTGCATGATAGAGAACCATCTCAGCATTATAGCTGTTGCTTCCAGGAGGGTGGTGTAAGAGAGGAGACTTCTCAGCAATTCATGACCTTCTTGTTATAAGTAGGATGTTTCAAATAGTTGGTTTGAGAAAATGTTTGTCAATATGTAATAATGGCTACAGCTTTTGCTTGCTGCTTGTATTTATTAAGGATATTTTTCAAACTAGCCTTAAGGTAAAATATATGAGAATGGTCATAAGTTACGTTTGTCTTAATTAGTCTTGTTTTAAGATTATACAAGTTCTTGTCTTGAATTTCTTGACTTATTACTCAGCTAAAACTTTTGGAAGGTCTCCATCTAGAAAGCAGAACCACTCTTCTAAAAATGAAAGCTCTGTGGAAGAAAGCTTTGAGGATCTGCTCTTGAAGTATAAGCAGATACAATTAGAACTTGAACACATTAATAAAGATGAAAGACTGGCTTTGAGCAACAGGGAAGAAAATGAGAAACAAGATGATGAAAAACCAGTGGACACTGAGGACCAAAAAACTGTAGAAAATGACAGTATTAAAACGGACGCTGTAAAAGAAGGACCTCCTGAGGAGAAAAATCCGCTTATGGGCTTTCAGGCATTTGAACTGAAACCTCTCCGACAAAAACTGCCTACTCCAGCTGAGAGGAGCAGATTGAAAAAAGGCAAAGAAGGAATGAAGCAGTCCTCCCAAAAATCAGAACCATCGGAATCTGGCCAAGGTAAAGAAATACTTGTAAAGTTATTTTACCTTGTGAACTTCTATTTGCTTGCTATTGATGCCTTGTGAGGCTACCTAGAACAGAGGCTAGACAGTGTTAAAGGAATAAACTAGGTATTTATTAAAAAGGTCTTCAAAGGATACACCTTGGGCAGTACAAGAGCCTGGCCATGGCTCTACCTCAGATGTACAATTGGTCCCAAGTGTTACACTTTAATTTTTGGTCCATTTGTGAATTGGGTCAGTTGTCCAATTACAGCTTCAAGTTATGAAGTCCCGTCCTCCCAGATTGCTCTCCTCAATTTGCTGCTGTTTATAGTTTTTGTGCCTGAAGCTGCAATGGTGTCTTTGGTTCTCAGGTTGGAAAAGGATTGTTTTATCTTTACTAAACTGTCAAGAGAACTTGCTAACACTTTATATGAATTTTAGAGTTATATACTAATGCAGTACAGAATCTGGAAAATACGAAAGCTAAAAATTAAGGCATCACTATTACTTGTTGTATTTATTAGATGTTAGGTTAAACTTTACTGTAATTAAATGTTACAAGTTAAGCATTTAATATACTTAACTCTTGTGTTTTTTAAATACTTGAATTACATAAACATGTTTGGAAGCATGTTTTTGCTTTGGATTTGTATTTTAAATAATGTGTTTTCTTAGACAGATTGTTTGGCAGAAAGCATGAGGACAAGATGTGAAGGTTTTAATTGCTCTTCACAGCAGAAATCATTGACTTTCTACTGAAAGTTTTACTTCTGCATTTGCCTTGTTCTTTTCTGCAGAAGCAAAATGTGGGGATTTTCTTGAGCTGAAAAAGAACATTTAGAGACCCCTTTTCCTGCATTTCAACTTTGTGTGTTTTCTTAATTATAAGACAGGATCATGGAATATTCTGAGTTGGAAGGTGAGGATCATGAAGTCTGACTCTTAAAAGTTAATGTCCCATACAGGGATCAAACCCAGGACATTGTTATTAAGACCATAAAAGATTTTCCCAAGAACTACTTTGATCATTGTTGATATTCATGAATAATCAAGAAATCATAGGCCAGAAATGGGAAGGATTTGTTGACAAAATGAAGCCAGAGACTAGAATATTAATTCTTGTTGAATAGTATATTAAGTCTTGTCAAAGATAGTTCTGGAGTGCTGATTAAAGAGGGTAATTGCTGAGATGCATTAGCCAGTTACCGAAAAACAAGTGATCATGTCCATCTGGGCTGTATTAAAAGCACTTGAGCTTACTTCTAAGTCTTCAGCAAAATAAGGCAGCTGACTTAAGCTTCCTGCTCTTAAGGCTGCATGTCGTTCTAGTAAGTGATTGCTGTGGTTGAGGGTAGTGCTTGAGGCCATCACTTGTCATCAATTAGTGTTCACTAATTCACCAGTGTGTGTAAACTATCAATTTGAGTGGGAGGAGAAAGTAGTTAATGGATTGAATAAGAATGCAGGTGAGTAATTGGGAGGAATATGAAGAAAGGTAGGACTAGAGCACTGAAAGTTAGAATGATTTATGTATGACTTCAGAATAAGACAGATCTTGTAAAGAAAACAAAAGAAAAAACTGGTAATTTGTAGTCAAGCCACCTAATTCTAGGTAATTTCTCCCCCATATGTTTCCCATTAATAATATAATTTTTTGTGTTCTTAGGAGTTCATACAAGTTCTCTTGACAGATATGTATAAAACAAGTTTTGGTGGTAAAAACTAGTAGTCTGTGTGAAGAGAACATAGCAGGACCGGAGTAAAACTGCTATTTAGAAAGTGAAATAATCTCAAAAATCCAGTTTCCAAATTTATCAACTGAAGTTGATAATACACTTCATATGATAATGAAAAATAGATGCCGTAATATGCATATAAAGAGCTCTTAATTTTTTCCTGATACTCAAATCTGTGATATATGAATGATCTGAAAGCAGACAGATTATGTATGAATGAATGTTTATGACAATGTAAGGCAAGCTTCCAAATAAAAATTCAACTAATTGGAGTTACTGCACATTCACATGAATTAAGTGAATATATACTACATTAATCTCCTTACTGCCACAATACATGCTGCATGTATTGGAAAATCAGCAAAATTTGATTTTTACATTTTATTTATTTTTAAATAGTGTCCTGGATATTTCTGCAGGTTTATAAAAGTTGAGGAAATGGTCTTAAAACTCAGGAAAGGTTCAGCCTGTCTCTCACATTAATTTTCTGTGCTTCAGCTGCTCTGACAGGCTTGACGATATTCCCTACTTCTCATGTTGTGCATTAGCCTGTCATGTCCGTATTGTCCCCTTCTGGTTTCAAAGAGCATTTGAACTTGTATAGAATGTCCCTTCATATGCTTGCATCAAGAAAAATTACTGTACCATCTGTCTTCCTATTTTCATCCTATGAAGTTGATGGTGAGGAACTTCACATAGTATACTAACTTTTTGAATTTTTTCTATAGTTCATATGGGTATTATATATTAATATTTTTTACGTGCATTTTTAGAAAAATGCATGCATGTGCAAAGAAGACCTTCAGCATTTTTTAAGTTTCATTTTGGTACACATTTTTATATTAGGTCTTGGTGTACTTCAACCAATGCCTTTCTGAATGTAATTTTTATGAAATGCTAGGAAAAGTTTATGAAATACTAGGAGAGAAAAATAAATCTGAATTTATTTTTCATTATTTTGAATTGTGGGAAGGAATCTTTCTTGGAAGAAAGACTAATAGCAAAAGTACTCCAAGCTTCTCTAAACATTTCGTTCCTTTGTCTGATGCATATAAACATGTATGATTAGATAAAAAATATGTAATTGTTTTTTCAGCCAATTATATTACTAACTGTTTGCTGTAATGAAGTATGTAATACTGCAATATGTATGGCATTATGTATACATTTGTAAAATATATTATGTTAATGTGTGTGTATATATATATATTTTGAAAATTGGCTATATTTTATGATGTCTAAGAAATTAATATTTTAGCATCTAAATGTTTATAGTGGGAAAACAGCACTGTACTATTCATTTCCACTATTCATTCCACAGTAACTTTTTTCTGTTTTCCTTTGGTGTGAAATGGAGCAAGTGTGTTCTTACTGCAGCTTTGGGCCTTCGTATTTAACTCTGCAAAAGAATGACCAGTTGCTCAAAATAGCTGCCAGTGAAATATGAGATGCTCAGGACAGTAGCTGGTATGAGATGGTGGCATAAAACACATGACAAGAAGTCGTCTATTCCCCTTGTCTGCAAATCTGTTTTAATCTCTTTCTTGAGGAAGTACATGTGAACCTTAAGACAGAGTTACTAAGAAATGACAAATATTGCCTTAGGTTTATGGAATCATAATTTTATCAGACATGCCAAATTTATATGAATGTTTGTACATGTGATTTTGCATGTACTACTGCTATTGTTTTATAGTGTTTATCAGTGATACTGATAAAATATGGTTGTATAGATTAAAATTCATGTATCATTTTAATGTAGCTCTGACTCACGAGAAACAGCTTGTTCAAAAATACGGTATTTTTTCTCTTGGAAGGTACAGAAGACAAAGAGCAAACATCAGTGCGAAAGCTTAGCAGTTCAGATGTTGCATCTGAAAAGGTAAGAAAATATTCCTCTGTAGATGAGGCATGATTGCATTATGATACTCTGATAGCTTTTTCCAAATGGCAGTCCAGAAACATTCTGGTAATAGGAACAGTCAATTTTTAAGAAATGACACTTAACAAGAAAGAATGATTTTGAGCTTTCTTTTAGTAAAAATATTGGGCAAAGATTTCAGAAGACCTTGTAAAGAAAAGGTTGTTAAATTATGTTTCTTGACTTTTTGTCTTATCCTTTCTTCTGTTTTCTTCTCAAGAAGCTGCTTGATGATGAGGAGGAGATGTCTGAATTGCAACTTAGGCTTCTTGCACTTCAGTCTGCTAGTAAAAAATGGCAGCAAAAAGAACAACAGGTGATGAAGGAAAGCAAGGAAAAATTGACAAAAACGAAAAGTGGAACACAGAAAATCAAAGCTAGTACAAAAGCCCATTCAACAAAAAAACCTAGTACTACAGGTAATAAGTTTAATGTTACTGAAATGGCTGTCAGTGGTGTGGCCTCAAAAAAAAAGTTAATGTGAGCATTGCACCTTTAGTCGTTCTAAACTCTATCACATTTACTCAAAGCTCTTGAAGAATCTTGGATTAGGTGGAACAATTAGGTAAAATGGTGTTAATCACATACTTTTTTTATTTATAGGCAAGCAAACTTTGAGGAAGCAACAGACAAAGACCTCAAAGAAGATGCAGCAGCAAAAGGAACTAGACCGGCGGCAGAAAGAGGAAGACCAGAGGAAACAAGAAGAAGAAGAGGAAAGAAGAAAGAGAGAAGAAGAAATAAGAAAAATAAGGGACCTCTCAAATCAAGAAGAGCAGTACAATCGATTTATGAAGCTAGTAGGAGGAAAGAGGAGATCAAGAAGCAGGGTAACAAATTTCTTACATGGTGTTCTGGCATTACATTTAGGATTTATGACTGGTTTCTGTCTTGCCTCACCTTGTGTTGTGTTACCATCCTGTCTGAATCTCCCTGTTCTTCTCTGTGCTTCCCCCACCCTTAGCATAATCAAAATACAGCAATGAAAGAAAAGCTCAATGTACTTCAGTGTTTACCGTGTTTTAATCCCAGGCTACATAAGCATTTCCTTTGGATTTGGAAAATCAGTTTTCTATGAGTTAAACCTTTGCAAGTCAATGATAAAGCATTTTTCTTCTAAAGACATTTTGAACATGGTAATCAAAGAGTAGCCTGTAATTTAACACTAACCAATCAGTGAAACTTCTCTAGTTTTCTTCTTGTAGATTAAGATTTTCTTCTCCACGTTTTCAAACTTTTTCTGTGTATACAACTTCAGTGGGTTGCTTCTCTCAAAATGTCTTTGGAGGGCTTGGTTGCTTTGTAGTATTTTTTCAATGTAATATTTAATCTATTTTGTTGAGGCATAAGATATGCCAAGACAGAAGATAATTAGTTTAACCTCACATAGTGTCAAATTGATGAAGTAATAGACTTACTGCAGTGGTCATCATGCTATCCTTGTGGCTGTTCTTGTTCTCTCATATTGAGATTAACAAAAGGCACTTGAGTAACTAATGTCTGTCTCTAAAACATTGGTACATTACAGAAAAAATATACTGTTTATTTAGCATTAATTCTTTCAGCCTGGAAGCAATACAGCCACTGCAGGTGGATGCTTCAAGTAGCTTGGAGCTACTAATGCTGTATGAGGAAACAGCATCTAAGGGGATTGAGGCTCCCTGTTTGAGGTCATGTTGTAGAAGAATTATGTTCATAGTAATATTGAGTGGAAAATGGAGACTAAAAATGTTTGACTGTAAACAGTAGATATTTTAGAAGCTACCAAAATGTCTTCTGTATGCCTCTGAAAGATACAAGTTAGAGTCTGAGAAGTCATACTTAGTGTTCTGCATATTTTCAGTCCTGAACATTGATTGGCATCCATACAGTGTTAGGAGTTTTTTTAACAGTCTGATTTATGAGTTGACAGTCTCTGGGTTTGTTTCAGTGTGTCATGTGGCTCCTTCTGGGACAATAAAGATTCTTCACCTGGGAGTTGTTTCTAGCAAGGGTAGTTCAAGCATTCTTGGTTGTTGCCATGGCAGAGAACCAGAAATAATAAAGCATTTAATTCACTTGCAATCTTTCAGAAATATATAACCATGAACATTTACCAGATATATAATGACCTAAAAGGTATTTAAAAATTGTTTCCATGTATCATAAAACCCCCCACCCCATCATCCGGGAAGCGATACAGTTTTAAAACTGCCTGCTGATTTGTCTAGTTGCTACCTGCAATGGATTTGATTACAAGGTAATATTCAGTTTATTTTTCTTGTACAAGATAAGTAAATTGTATTTATAAATCTATTAGAATGAAGAAAAAAATGTAAGGGCCTTCTTCCAGACTTTCTTTCTTAGTGGTTTACTTTGAAATAATGACGTTAAGACCAGGTAAATAAAATACTTTTTGTGTTTAGTCATCAGATACAGACTTGAGATGGTCTTTGGATAAGCAGTCTACAGAGAGTGCAGGAGGCATATATCAGTATGATAATTATGATGAAGTTGCTATGGATACAGACAGTGAAACTAACTCACCAGGTAAGGCTTAGTTACAGTTTTCTTACATGGTGGTTGGTAAAAATAAGTAAAATGTAGGAAATTAGCCACTGTTCTAGAAAGAAAGTGTTTTGAGCTGTCTAAATTATAGAACTAACATATTAAGATGAACTAATTGTGTTAATGCTGACTCTTTCAATCTCTGCTGTAGTGGTATTTTTAAGGTCTTCAGGGTATATATTTCTCATTGCAGTACTGTGGCTTTATGCTTGTGTATTCCTAATCACCCTAATCAGGGTGTTGACTGGACAGACAGCAGCTTTGCAAAAAAAGGGCCTGTGGGTCCCAGTGGGCATTGAGTGACATGTGGGTCGGCAGTATGGCTTTGGTTGACAGGCAAGCCACAGCCTGGATTGTGGCACCGTGACTGTTGGGGGTTAGTGGCTGGTGGGGCCTGTTAATCACTGGTGAGGTTGCCAGTTTTCTGGTTTCACAGTAGGAGAGAGTGACATTCTAGAATGAGTCCAGCAGAAGAACTTTCTGACTAAGGAAAACTGTTTCCGGCTTGTTTTTCATAAAGTTAATTGGAAGACTGCAGCACTTGGCTTACAGAAAGAGGCTGAGAAAGCTGCATTTGTGTTGAGAAGGCTAAGGAAGGATTTTACTCTTGTCTTCAACTATTTAGTGGGCAGTTGCAGACAAGACAGAGCCAAACTGATCAGTCAAATGGCAACAGAAGGACAAGTAGCAACACTTAAATTGTAACAAACAAATTCTGCTTAGATAGACGGTGGTCAAACACTAGAGGAGATTTAAATGTGAAATCTCCATTGTCGTATATACCTAGAACTGGACAGCCTGACTTTGAGGGCAGCCCTGCTTTGGGCACTTGTGCTGGGTCCTACATCGTCCAGAAGTCTCTTCCAGCCTAAATGATTTATTGACTCGAGTCTGAGGTGCATTTAAGATAGTTGGGTTTCTGTGTTCCATCTCAACATGTGGGGAGTTGAGAAAACTTCATTATGCATACTACTTGATTGGCTACTTTTTTCTCTTGCTTTTCATCTTCCACCCTCTTGTCTTTTTTTTTTTTTTTTTAATTTTTTCTCCTTTTTTGTCAGCCTTCCTTTATACATTTTGTTAAAACACCACACCTGCTATTTTGTATATGTAAACTACACAAATCTCTCTTGACAAGCATCTCAATTTCTTGTTTAATGTTTCAGAATTTATCAGCAGTGCTTTGGGTCTACTTCTGTCCTACTTTGTTTTTGATAGCCTCTAATTAGGCTACTGAGATCTTGTTTGAAAAGGTAAATTCTTGCAAATTAAATTCAGTTTGAGGACTGCATTACCTTAGTAGTACTGGTTGGCTGTACTTGCATTTTGTATATAAAACAGAAAAAGAAAATGTAACTACTCCTTTTAAAAATATATCCATGTAAAAAAAAGCACTGTGCTATCTGGTGTTACCTTGAAAATTAGTGCATCATAAAAACATTTGTCTCTTTCTGCTACATTAAATTAGTTGAAGCATAAAGCATTGTTGTTGTTTAATAAATATCTGTCAGATATCTTACACTCAGTATTTTAATTACAGCTTCTTCCCCAGTGCAACCTCCTTTCTTTGAGTGTCCAGTAGGATATTTTCCACCTCCAGTACCACCAATTTCCTTGCCACTACCTCCTCCAATTCCAGTAAGTATCCTTGATAATTCTCATTTTGTGTCCAATTTCTAATGCTAAAACTAGGATTAAATTTAGATTCTGGTTTTGGTATTATACTCTGTTTAATGATTCTCTTGAACTGTCTGTTAGACTTGTGGTTGCTTTTTAAAAACTCTTTATTTCAGCTGCCTCTTGGCTGATGCAGTTGTTGGTTAATGGAGCTATTGAATTGAAATTCTCTTCATTACTAGAGCCGTGCTTTTTCATACAGAAAACAAAAATTGTCTGAAGCACATAAGGAAAAAGAACGAATTGGAACTGTTAGCACAAGGCAACTTTGCTCCTTGTCTCTAGGCCACATATGTAGGTAGATAAGCTTGATCTCTGACTTGTTACCTAGAGGAGGGAAAAGCCAAGACATACAGCTCATCAGTCCTTCAAACTTTGTGCCTTTTGACTGTGTTTTCTGTCTTCTCACCTAAGAGTCCACATGGAAGCTCAGTTAGTGTGGAATTTTTTTCATTACCATTTTTTTTCACTGAATGATTGTTACTCTTCTCAGAAAAGCAATATAAAGGTACAATTTCCTCTCATGACAGCTTCTGAACTTTTGACTAAGGGAAATTGTAATTTTGTTAGCTAAGATAGTTTCATAAAACTGTTTAAAGACTACTGGTCAACTATATTTCTCTTGCTAGAGTGCCTCTGGTTGAGATTATCACTTACATTTATTAAGTTTGTATGTCTCCATAGCTTCCACTATCCAAATCTAACTATTGCTTCCTTTAACCTCTGTGAGAAAAAACTTCCTGTTCAATCACAGCCTTTGACAGGGATGTAAATGTAGTTTGAATGTTAATGAAACTGACACAGTTTAGGTTACTTTTAAACCACGGAATAATCTAAGTCTCAACCTCTTCTAAGTAATCATAAAGGGGTAGTAACTTTCACATTTCAAACCTTTTTTTTTTTTTCCCTCAGCCTGTGCAGTCTTTGAGCCATCTTTACATGGAGGGTATTCCTTGTGTTTCTCTTGAGCCACCTCCACCTCTTCCCCCCCTTCCTCCTGAAGAGCCTGAACAGCCACCAAAACCTCCATTTGCTGATGAGGAAGAGGAGGAGGAGATGCTCTTAAGAGAAGAATTACTCAAGTCTCTAGCCAACAAGCGTGCTTTCAGAGCTGAGGTACTCTATTGTTTTTTGAATGTAAGCCTCTAGATGGCAATCTTGACTAGAATTTCAATGTGACCTGCTGTAAGTGAGGCTTACAGGGGTATTGCGCTGCATTTCTAAAGACTTAAAAATCAACAAGAGCCACTCTGGAATTGTAAGTTGCACCTTTGCTGTTATTTCTGAAGGAATTAGGAAACTTCAAGGTACTGAAAATGGAGTAAGTCAAAGGAATGGGGCTTTTCTACCAGAAAATGTTTATTACTTTTGAAATTTTCTATTAGAAAGTAAGACAAGTAACTTTGTTTCAGCCTCCTAGGAAAAGGAGTTGGAAGAGGTTCACTGGTTTTTGTTGTTGTTTTGAGGGTTTTCTTGGAGAGAGAAGCTAAGCTTGTGGTTTTGAAAATAATATATTGGTTTTGACCTTACTTAAAGGGTCTTTTGCAGTTGACCTGTGAATAAGTGGCCTGTTCTTCTGTGCCTTTTTGACTGCAGAATTGCAACATTTGTCTAATAGATTTCAATAAGTCTGCCTAAATCACACTTTCAAGTTCTGAGACATGTATAAAACAGTCTCATTTATTATACTCATGCTTTTTAAAATACTTATGTATGGTGTGTATTTTTAAGATAATATTTTTGTTCTCTTTTTTAGGAAACATCAAGTAACAGTGGTCCACCTTCCCCTCCTGTTCCAGAGAACTTGCAGCCTGTGCCAAGAAGCAATCTGTCTGCTGTCAGTATTAATACTGTGTCTCAGCCACGGGTGCAAAGTACAAAGTTTGTTAGAGTACCAAGGCTTCCACGAGCAGTGATCACAGTAAGGAAATACTGGTGCTTCCTACTAATAAGACTGTGAATGGAAACTGAGCTCAGTTTAAGTGAAGAGCAGACTTACTTAGGTTTTCTAGTGATACAGCACAGAAGAGTGAAGCTTCAGTTAAGCATTTGAATTGTTAGTCACCTTGACAATCCATATGCTCTTCTAGAAAGACCTTGACACTGAGGCCAGAATTTTTTGATGAGTAGAGCATCAAAATATGCCATTATACAGTGTACTAAGAGAGTTATTTTCTTATCCAGACTAGCACAGACACTGTTGCCAAAACAGGGGCAGTCTTGCTCTTCCTCCTGCACCTGACCAGTTGGTGTCTTCCTTCCTTTAAAGTGGGGTCTGGAGCATCAGTCCCATTGTTAAACTTATTTAAAGTGCTAAATTGGTTAGAAAACTAACTTTTGTGGGGGGAAAAGTACTTTTCCTTCCAGGAGAAGTTGAGTTTTTTCAGTGAATAGTGTGTACGTCAGAGATAGCATGTCTGAGCGTGGCTGGAAGAGAGTATTTGTGAGGAGAGCCAGGGCCTTGCACCAATATAAACTGGAATTTCACCTGCCTCTCCTATTGTGGTGAAAAACTGATGCAGCTGGAGTACATTCAGAAGTAGTAGATACAACCCATATCTTGAGAATTGCACAGAATATCAAAAATACTCAGATTTGTGGAAATCTGAATATTTTTCATTTTAAAAAATTGTGGTTTTTTGATGGGGTTAATGCTTTAAGAGACACAGCTTTGACAAGGTTCTGTTCTGAGGTAAAGGGCAAGATATAGATATAGTTGTCCAGATCTACAGTGGGAGAACGGAAAAGCAGTCCTGGAAATGTGATATAAGTTTCTTTTTTCCTAAGCTGTAACTCCAGAGCGTTTGAGGTTAATCTAGGTTGTCTGCTTGTTTCTGCATTTTTCTTTGTGATGGAATTGCCAGTCACCTGATCTTCAGTGAGCTTTTTAAATTTGTGTTGGCAAAAGGTGATTAATCATGATTTCATCTGTTGGTGATATTCTGTTGGTGTTCTACCAATTAAACTGCCTGAGCAGCTCACTGTAAGATCAGCTAAGAGACATTGCAGTTGTGTAGCAGAAAGATGAGGGAGTTGTGGCATGTCTGCCACACCAATTCTAATGCAGATTTGATTGGCTGTTACCTCTCAGTTACTTGAAAAAAATTCATTGCAAATGACATCTGATAATTTTAATTGCAATTAAATTAATTAATCAAGTATTGGAGTTAGATGTCTGAGATTTGTATGATATCACCATGAATCAATAAATGTGCTGCAGATACTTGAGAGTAGGTTGAAAGTGTTGGAGTACCTTTCATGTTACAGTATAAAGACTATGTGTAGTATTACTGTCTTGTGGAGATGTACAAATGCTTATTTTTTTTTCTTACAATGTGGGATTGGTGTGTATGGTAACAAGAGGAGTTAACCTTCTTTTTCTGTTATTGTAAGTATGTCCTCTGTTACACCTGTGTCTAACTTTGTCTTCTTACTGTAAAACTTTTTACATTCTCACCCCAGCTTCCAAAACACAAGTCTGTTGTGGTTACATTAAATGACTCTGATGACAGTGAGTCTGATGGAGAGCCCTCTAACTCAACTAGCAGTGTGTTTGGAGGACTAGAATCTATGATAAAAGAAGCAAGGAGAAATGTTGAGGTAAATGTTATCAAAATTTTATTAATTTTAATAATTTTTCTTTATATATTGAATTTCAACTTTAGAATTTATTCAAGAAATACTCAATTGCATCAGAAGGGGGTAAGAATGAGTATGTTAGTCCTGAATGGAGAACTATATTGTAACTTGGATTGCACAAGCTAATAAATTTTTTTTTGTTGGAGATGGCATCCTGAAGATAAAACTTGGAATATATTTTGGTTTGATTTTTTTCAATTAAAATTCAGTGCATAGTTAGGCAAAAACATAGTGGCTTAAAAGATCTTACTAGCTTTGAACAGCTTTAAGTTGGTACTGGAATTCCTCTTATAAATACTACTTGATAGCTGTATTTTAAACTAGTGTGACTGGTACTGACTTGAGTCTAATTGTAACAGGCATCAAAAATCAAAGCCCCTCCAAAATCAGAAAAAGAGAATGATCCAATGAGAACTCCCGAGGCTCTGCCAGAAGATAAGAAAATAGAATACAGACTTCTAAAAGAAGAGATTGCCAGGTAACCTTAGTTTAATTATTAGTGTAAAATGTGTTTTATTTGTAGCCCTTTACTAACTAGTCTACTTTTGTTACTTGAAGGAAGATCTGAGTTTAAAATCCTTGCCCATCAACTTCAGGTTTTTCCCCCATGCAGTTTTTTGGTAAGATGACGTAGAGGTTTAAAGAAAATCCTGGGATTTGAACTGACTTTCTTTTAACTTAAAATCTTGTCCTGCTGCTTTTTTCAAAGATTTAAAAACTCTTGCGAGTATACATGAAAATGAATGTTGAAGCTACTGAACAGCTTTGTTTTTAACATTTGTTTCAGTCGTGAGAAGCAGCGCTTAATTAAGTCTGATCCAGTGAAGAACAATTTGTCCCCTGCAAATTCTGATGGTGAAGTTGATGGAATTGGGAGAATAGCAGTAGTAACCAAACAAGTCACAGAAGCAGAAGCAAAGCTGAAGAAAAACAGGTATGGATTTCACTGTCCTAAGTCCTACATTTTGCTGAACATGATGAAGAGTAAATATTTTCAAATGCATAGCATTTAAAGAACAAAAAACGATTTTTCCTTTTGCCTTGAACTATTCAGCCTTTAATTCTCTTGCTGTGCAAAAGGAATTGTGTTGTAGTGCCAGTGTGGTGTTTGATAACTTTTAAGTATGATTTGTCATACTAAGTGTTTTGAGCTAGCTGTATTTATGTTGTGACAAGAATATGACTTGTGCAACCTAATACGGCTTTTCTCTTGTGGCGTGCCTCTTCCATGTTTCTCACCCTAATTTCCAATTACGAAGTAATTGAAAGTAGAAGTGCTTTGCATTCTCTTCTCAGCTTCTTTTGCCACATTATTTCTCTATGGTCTTGTGAACAAACTGGGTTGCGGTCAGTCATCAACTGAAGAACAATCTTCTGTCCTCTCTTTATCCACACACATCTACCTAAGTGTTTCTTTTCCTTTGATGAATAGCTTTTTGTAATTTGTCTACTCTTTTGTTGTGCCACAATATTATGGCTTGTAATCTGGTAGTGTGTGTATGTGCCCTAAGATGGAACTAGGTTGCTACTTGACAGAAAGCAAGAATGTGTGTTTTGGTTGTCATTATATTAAAAGCAGACTTAAAGATAGAGCATTTCCTTGCTTTGCGTTTGCTTTGCCTGGCCTTGTAACTAGAATGATTTTTTCTGTGTTATACTTACATGCTGAACTTGGGATGCTGAAATGTGCTGTATATATTGGCATTATTTACTGTCCTAGGACTATCTGGAGAGGCTTAATTTGTAGTCTTTTTGTAAGTGAGGAGAGCTGTGTTCTCAAATAACTAGGGGTTTGGAGGAGCAGTGGTTGCTCTAAGCAGTTTACCTTTGGAACAAATTGTGTACGTTCCTTTTCTATTGCAGAATGCTGTTGATAAAGGAGGAGTCTGTCTTGAAAAATTTATTGCAACAGCAGGCCAGGAAGAGAGAGAATGTTCGAATTGCTGAAAATAAAATTAACAAACTGGCTGAACAGCTACAAGCAACAGAGAAGATCTTGAATGCTAACAAGGCATTTCTCAGGAGGATTCAGGAACATGTAATTGGCACTCTGAAATGTTTGTTTCCTAGAGCTGGAAATCATGAAGTGGGTTGCCTGATTTTTGGAGGCAGTAGGCTTTTCTTTGAGTTACTTACTAATTCCCATCTAGTTATATCTCATTTATTCCATGTAATTATATTTTATTATCTCATCAATCTGTAAATATACATCTTGCTGTAGCATTTAGTTTTTATTTTTATTTTTTCAGATACATAAAGTTCAACAACGAGTTACAGTAAAAAAAGCTCTGGCATTAAAATATGGGGAAGAACTTGCTCGAGCAAAAGCAGTAGCAAGTAAAGAAATTGGGAAACGAAAGCTAGAGCAGGATCATCTCGGTGTAAGTCAGCATGCTTTTAAACCAAACTATGTGGACAAGAGTATCAATTTTAATTAACAAAGTTCAAATGAAATTTCAGGAAGACATTTCAGAAACAATGTAGGGAATATTCCTATTGGTTTTGTTCATTTTTGAGAATTCAAAAAAAAGGCATTAATGATTTGAGGAAGAAAACTCTTCAAAACCTGCATTTCTATACTAGGGGAATGGCATTCATAGATAAGTAGTAAGAGGAGCCATATGGCTGTGAAAAAAGAAAATACTGTCTGCAGACATCAATGATTTTGTTAACCTGTCAAGCTAAGTTGCTGCAGGGTGGATCTGATACTGTTTGAAAAACAAGGCTAAACTATTTTTCTAAATTTTAGTCCTCCTATTCCCAAAATCACTCCATGTAGTTGTTTTATAGCTCAACTTCTAATTTGGGCCAGAATTCTGTGGAAGCCCTCCCTGCATATGATATAGGGTAATTTTTATTGCAAAACCTGCAAATCTGCCACTTGAATTGTGGCAAACTTTTTGTGTTTCTCTGCTGTTTGTTGAAATCTTCAGGCAAGAGTTTAAAATACATTTTTATAAACTCTGAATTAAATATTTTGTCTATGTTTTTTCTTGTTGTTGATAGATCAGTAGATGAGGAAAATTGAAATAAAGAGATTTTTTTTTTCTTTTTAGCCAAGCAAAATGTTGAAATTGGATACCTCCCCTGCATCAAGTCCAAAAAAACCTTCAGCAGAATTGATTGCACTAGAGAAAAAACGACTGCAGCAGCTAGAGTATGAATATGCTCTAAAGATTCAGAAGTTGAAGGAGGCCCGCGCACTTCAAACCAAGGAACAATCAAATACTACACCTCTTGTAGAAGAGGAATCTGAATTTGCATTACCTCAGCCATCACTTCATGATCTTACACAGGACAAATTGACTCTGGACAGTGAAGAAAATTACTTTGATGATGAAGTTTTGTCTAATTCAAACAGAGAACGAAGGAGATCTTTCAGAGAATCGAATTCTTTTACTAAGCCAAATCTCAAACACGTGGACACTCCAAAACAAGAAACTATAAACAAACTTTCTAAAAAGGCTTCTGAGGAGCCTGAGCTGTTCCTTGGGTTGAATATTGATGAACTGAAAAAACTTTATGCTAAAGCTGACAGCTTGAAAGAACTGCTAATAAAAAGTACTGCCTCTGTTGTGCCTAAGGAAGATCTCTTGTGTGGTCAGGTAAATGTTCTACAATTAAACATGAAGCTTGTTGTTACTAGGTGGTATCACAACTGCTATATATGTGTATCTGTTTCTTAGGAAATTTCAGTGGACATGGATTTTTTTACATCACAAAGTAAACAAGCTGAAGTGAAACCATTTCCGTTTGGACCGTATCGTAGTCCTCTTCTACTGTTTAAATCCTACAGGTATGAAGACTGTAGCAGCTCTTTGACTTAGGTGTTCTTGTTCATATGTTTTTGAGTGCCGTCTGGGTTTCAGTCTTCCTTGAAACCCAGGAGTATACAGAAAGACAAGTCCTAGTGAGAAACGTGACTATCCCTAAACAGTATTGCCTGGTTTAGAGAATCTAATGATTTTATTCAGCTTTTTTTTCTGCTGTGTACATGTCCCTTGGTTATGTGCAATATGCTGCTTTTACAATGTATTGCATATTGTTTGATGCAACGAAACTAAAAAGTGGTAAAGTGGATTTTGATATCTAGTACGAAGCAGTGTAAATCCAAGAAGCATTATTCCTTTGAACTTGGCTAGGATTTACATAATCTGAGTCAAAATTGGCTCAATCATCTATTTTTGGATTCCTCCGCAGTGGAAAGAGGCATAATCACAGTGATTCATCTTGACAGTAATATCTGCAAGTGTAATCAATTTGTCACATCTGTCTTTCGACTAAAGAGAACTTTGTTCCTACATCAAATTTTAGACAACAAAAGTTGACTTTTAACTGGAAAAGTTGTATCCATGTGCTTCAGGGTTTTTATTGCTGTGGACTTAAGTAGTAGATGATGGAGGATGCCATCTTCGCAGGAGTATTCATTTTAACTTGTAGATTATGATGTCAATTCCTGAAGGAGCTACGAATCCCAAAACTGATGTAGTCAAACTTCATCTAAAGATTTAAAACAAGTGTTAGTCTGCTAGACTAAGACTGGTTTTGTTTGTTTATGCATTCTAAGGCTGATACATCTATTTTTTTTCCTACTGTTTCTTCAAGTTAATCTTTAACGGTTCTCTTTACCACGTCCATTTGATGTTGGTCTTAATACTGATTAGAGCATGAGATTTTCTATAAACTACTGAAATGCACTTTCAGTAGTTTGATTTCCATACTGGGTTTTTACTACACTCCTGTTTTCATATTAATGAAGTTCTGCACCTAAAGGAGATAAGAATGCTAGAGGAAAACTTAATTAGGTTGAGAAGTATTCCACTGTTACCTTCTTGCTCTTGTTTTTACCTTGTTCTTAGCCTGTAGGTTAATGATGCTTTTAGTTAGTAGCAGGGTTTTAGAAATAATGAGATTTAATACTGAGAGTGTTTTTTAATTACTTTTTTTAGAAAACTGATGTCTTGCCTTGTGTACTTTATGACAATAATTTGCTGTTTCATTTTAGGTTTAGTCCTTATTTTCGTACCAAGGAAAAGCTGTACCTCAGTTCAATAACGTATAGCAATATGATTGAGCCAAAACAGTGTTTCTGCCGCTTTGATTTAACAGGCACGTGTAATGATGATGACTGTCAGTGGTAAGTTCTTCTTAATTATCGTGCCTTAAACTAAACCTCTCCTCTAGGTACCTTGAGTCTGAAATAAGTATGGTTTTCTTTTCTTTGCAAGATCTGGATATGTGATCCTCTGGACAAGTTCTAGACAAGGTTATTTTTAATACTCTATTACAGATACTTAGTTGGAAGAAACTTTCAACTAAGCCATGAAGAAAGAGGAGGCTCTTTAGATGTAAATTTAGAAAAATAGTATGGCCTGATAGAGAATATTTAACGTTTTTCTAGTAATTGAAATGGATCTGGTTATATACAACTTCAGCATAACCTTGTAGGACCTCACATAGTGATACTGTTAAGCACACTTGATATGAAAGGTATATACCAAATAAATTATTAAGTGAAAAAACAGTAATATTGTAGTGTAATTCTAGTTTCCTGGAAAAGTGCTAGCTAAGTTTGTTTCCTTAAAGGCTGGTGTTGGACTGTATTAAAAAATAATTTGTTTGCCAGTCTTCTGCAGTATATTTAAAAGTGGATATTAATTGGTTAGGAATGAACTCAAGACAGAAACATAACTTGTGGTAAAATAGGAGTGAACTTTATTCTTGATCAGCTTTTAGCTGCTGTCATCAGACCATTGTTTGACTTGTTAAGATACAAAGTGATATCTAATTCTCATAATTATGTTACTTGAACTGGAAAGTTCTAAATACTGTGCTGTAGGCTTAGGTTTAGAAAAAGCCCAGATACATTTAACCAACTTTCAAAGCAATCAATACTTTTTTTGTGGTTATTGTTTTCTTTATGCCTTACCCAGGTGTGTACTAAAATTTTCTTAATATTTGTTATGATAAATGTATTAATTGCTTATTTATTTGTTTTAGGCAGCACATGAAAGATTGCACTCTTAGCCGTAAGCAGCTCTTTCAGGATATTCTGTCTTACAATTTAGAACTGATAGGTTGTTCAGAAAAAAGCACTGATGAGGAAATCAGCACTGCCACAGGTTGAGTATTTTGTCTCTTTTGTATCTAAAAATTAATTTCTAAAGAGAATGTGTTTCATTAAAAGCTCTAGGTGCAGGGACTTTGATGTGATGCAGTATATAAGATACAGCTATATACAATTTCTCTGATTGTCCATTTCAATCTTTGTAGTGGTGTCTTACAGAAAGAAAAGAATCACTGGTCTGAGGAACATTTCATTAAAAAAAAAGTATAGTATTACTGGGATTCAAGGTGTTGGGGAGCAGTGAGCATAGTGTCTTTACCTCTCTCTTTCCTCAGTTCTTTCTGTAACTTCTGGACTGACCTGTTTCAGCAGAGCTGGAATTTTATAACAATGACTTTGCCATATAGGAAAGTTGCCAAAGAGAATTTGCTTATTTTCCATTACTTTGTGCTAGTGTGTTAAATTACCATACCTCTTAAAGCAGTCATATTTCATAAATTTATCATAGATTGTATTAAATTGCTGTTAAGTTACTTAACTGTTTTAATCTATTTGCTTACCTAAGCTGCACATATTCTTGTTTCAGAAAAATATGTTGAAAAACTTTTTGGTATAAACAGAGATCGTATGTCAGTGGATCAAATGGCTGTTCTTCTGGCCAGCAACGTCAACGAGAGTAAAAGTCACAGTAAGTAGCTTGGTAGATTAAATGCAATATATATAAACGTGTAAAAACTATATAAGTATCTTTATGATTTTGTAAACCAAGAATATATTTTTATATAATTTATCTCAGTATTCTGATTATGGTAAAATAAAGTCAACAGAGTTTAAGGTGATAATACAATAGTTGGAGTTCCATTTGTAGAATTTATTTATGCAATGCAGCACAATACATTTTAAATAAGTAGTGAAATTTATGCACTTCTGTTGAACTCATAGAATCTTTTTACCTAAAATCTGTATTAGGAAAAATATTTTACTCTTGAATACAGAAAAGTGAAAGAATTTTTGATACTTCGTTTGTTTACAGCACCTCCACATACAACTTGGAAAGAGAAGAGGAAATGGAGACCAAAGTACTGGAGAAAACCTCTGTTAGACAGTAGCAGCAGTGAAGAGGAACAATTTGTTGGACCTATTAAATATGGTAATCTGGGTCTGTGGAACCCTTTAAATGAGTACTAGAGGAAAAAAGCCACCTACCTCTTTCTAACACTTGACTTCTAAAGTGGTTTTTGAGAAAACCAGTGCTTTTAATAATTTTCTTGATTTTATACTTCCTGTACGCAGACTTTATTCTGCATAAGTTTTTGGGTAAAGGTTGACCTACACTTGTAATTCTAGTAGATTTTTCCTTTAATGTGGCTGGAAATTAGGGTGGAATTTCTAATTACATGTTCTTAAAGAATGTAAGGAACTGTTTCCCTAGAATGTTTCAGCCTTTCCCATATACCATTAAGATTTAAAAAAAAAATTCCTTCAGCAGCTCTGCTTTCTTCTTCCCCTTCCTGCTGAACTTTAAATAGCAAAGCACCAGTGTTCAGTTACCTTAAGTTTATACAGAATTTTTATTTGGTGTGCGGTCAGGAGTTAAAAAAAAGCTGTGGTTAAGCAGCATTTGAAACTTGGAAGCTGCTAGAGAATCAGTAACCTGATAGCATTTCACATGTGACTCTTAAAACTTGGAGCTTTAGGATTTGTTAGCAAATCTCTAAAAAGGATTTTGAGACTCAGAATTGAGATAAATTTTTCTTTGTCAAATGTGTCTAGTTCCTAATGCTGCCTGATGAACTGCCTTAGTTGGTGTCTGTTGATCAAGGCAGCCTTTACTGCCAATTCTTTCACTCCTTCACAGTTGAAATACAACCAGTTCTCTAGAGACAATACAATTTGAAGGATGCTGAGATAATGCTATTTAGTTGTGATCAATGCGTATACTTGAAATATATAAATGCCACCTCTTGTGAGAGTTACCTATCATTACTGTTTTAAAAAGGAAATTTTATTAAAAAAAACCTGTATGTTACTTACAGCCCATCCCACAGAACATAAAAAAAGAGTTCCAGTGCTTGATACTGTGGTGACTCCAGATGATGTCCGGTATTTTACAAGTGAGACCGATGACATTTCTAACTTGGAAGCAAGTGTCCAAGAAAATCCTTGTGATGTACAGCTTTGGATTAAACTTGCATATAAATACTTGAATCAAAATGAAAGGTATGTCTGCTACATTTGAGACCTTGCTACATTTGCCCTTGCTGCTATGATCAAGTTTCCTATTTGATGGTAAAGAACTTTCTTCAACAATGCCACAAATAATTCATTGCTTTAAGCAGGTTAAAAAATAGATAATATTTCCTGCAGTATTTAGTACAGTATATGTGTAATAAATTACATTGATGGTTTATCTTTGGGTAGATTCTTTTTTGGAACGGAAGTTGATGGAAAGTAGTGTGGGAGAAGTAATTGTTCATGTTTGAAAAGTGTTCTATGTAAGATTACAGTGGAGTATTGTACTTCCAGCAGTAAAAGTGGGCCAATGAACTCAAATCATTCTCTGCAGAGTGAATAGTTGGAATAATGTTTGAAATTAGTTTCATCAGCCATCTTTCTTGTAAGTACAGTTCTGATAGTTGGTTTTATCCCTGTAGAAATCACCGAGTTGAGCACTTGGTTTCTTATTTTGTGATTTTTTTTTTTTTTAACTTTGGCTTCCTGAGTTTCTCTAGCTTCTCTTCTTTAAAATTATGTTGCAGGGTACCATATTTCTATTGGCAGTCAGATCATTTTAATAGGAGTTCTGTCATGATGGTTTCATCCATTATGATGATTGACTTCAATTTTAATAGTGAGGTGCAGTTGAGCAGCTGTAGCAGGAAGTAAGGGGAATGGAGAGGAGCAGCTCTACTTTAAAAGCCTTGTTTAAACTGTGGCTAGTGGAAAATATAGGAAGAAATCAGTTTAACTGTATCAGTAGGTGCCTAAACAATAGAAGGAGTAGAGCTGGAAAGGCCAGTAATTGGAGTATTACCAGCAAGTAGCAGCATGAGAAGAGCACGCCTTCTAAATATAAATGTACTTGGAAAGCAATCAAGAAAAGAGAGAAAACCTAGTGGAAGGATATGCATCCTTTTCTTAAAACAGCCACCTCTCCCATTCCTACTAACTCAGTAGTCTGAAGAAGTTTGGCTGTTCTAGTAAGTGAAAGTGGGATTGGGAAACCTTCTGTTAGGTTTTTTTTGAGACTTCTCATAAGTGTCTATGCAAAATAATTTCTAAAGATGTTTTCAGAATAAGTGGGACCTCAGAAGCATTCTGTGGTTTTATGGAAGATGTAGTTATGAATTAAAGCTCGGCTCTGTGGTTTGCAGTATAGTCAGTTATTTCAGCTAATCTTATATTACTTGGTGGGTATCATCTCATGATTTTTTTATTTCAAAAATAAAATTTCTATTTTTTTAATGTTTTAGAGTCAGAACCTGTATGATATGCTGAAATCAAGGCTTATATTTAATGACTATAGAAAGTAAATTAAATATTTAACAGAAGTATAACTTTACTACACCTCTAAAATAATCTACTCAAATTCTTTAGCTTGTGTGATGTAAATGCCTTTATATCCTTGCAGCTTGAGAACTTTGCTTACAGATCAATCTTACCAATTTTCATTTAATCTGGACTTTTATTTGAATTGTCACTCTTCATAGAATACTTATTTCTGTGTACTATGATAATTATACGTCATAATCTCTGAAACTTGCTGAAGCTTTGAGACCTTGATAGTAAAGGAGAACGTGTAAGAAAATATACTGTAATTAAAAGCATCTGTTTTCATATTTGATACTGTGGAAGTCCTAAAACCAACACAGTTGATGCGAGTCCTTTTTTCAATATTTAATTTTTACAGCTCATCATCTGAGTGTTTAGATTCTACTTTAAATGTTTTGGCTCGAGCCCTGGAGAACAACAAAGAAAATCCTGAAATTTGGTGTCATTACCTCAGACTTTTCTCAAAAAGAGGAACCAAGGAGGAGATACAGGAAATGTGTGAAACAGCAGTGGAATATGCTCCCTCTTATCAAATCTGGTGGACAGTAAGTAAAAATTTCAAAGTATAAATTAAATGTTCCTGTAAGCGTGTGTTTTCTGCTCTATGAAGTCAGCAGGTGTGACCAGGAAAGTGTCAAATGAAAAGCACTGTAGGTTTTTGAAAACTCTAAAGTTGAAAATGAAACTATTCAAATTCTTGCAGATTATTTGCAGAAATCATCGGTTTTCCTCTGGTTGTAAAAGTTACTTAGAATCATTATGTTACATTGATTGCAAGACTTGGGTGTTCTTGTACGTATTGAAAATGGTATCTTTTGAGGTTTAATATGAAAATTTGGTGTGATAAGATAGCAAAAGGCATTATTTGAAGTTTGTGATCTGTTTGATTTTTAAACCTTAACCTAGAAGCTTTACTTTTATTGTGATTGTTACTATTATTTATTTCTCTCTAGTTTTTGAATTTGGAGAATTCCTTTGATGGAAAAGACTACGTATGTGGGAGGATGCTGCAGTTCCTAATGGAAGTGACAGGAGGAAGAGAAAACCCAAATCTTGTGTCCTTTCAGTTGCTAGAGACTCTTCTTTACAGGGTTCATTTAAGCCTGTTTACAGGAAGACATCAGAATGCTCTTGTTCTGCTGCAGGTAACTTCCAAGTTACCACCCCAGGAGTGTTTCCATTGCTTCACCTTTTTAATGTGTGTGACTGTGGTAGTTTGAACTTCAGTGGAACTGTGCCTTCCTTTAGGAGAATTTCTCCAACAAGTAGAGGCTTCTGCTTTGAGCTATGATGCTATTGTAAAAGCTGGATATACCTTCAGGGGTTTTGTTGCCTACTTTTTTTGTTTGTGTAGCTAATAGCCTAGACTGCTAGGTCTCAAAATAATTCCCAGGGAGATAGTTTATTTTTTCGTTTCTTATAAACCAAAAATCAGATTCTTGCAGTGAAAGGTCTGAGAGTATTGCCTCAGGTATTCAACATTGCTACAGAAATTATCAAACCAATAGTTGTTGGGAAAGAGCATAGTAGTTATCTAATAGTATTGCTCTACTCTCAAATCTGGAGACTGTTAAATTAGATCTTATTGCTCCTATCAACTTGGAAGTCATTGAATTATCTCAGGCCAGAGCTATGTCCGTAGAACTAATTTAGGTGACTGTTAACTCTTGTGTAGATGATAAAAATGGTGGCTGAGAGTGAGAAATGGACATCACCCTCTCCCAAAGTGAGAGCTCTGTCCTTTCAGTTGCAGGTTGTTTCATTCCTGCCAGCAGGTGCCACCTGTTGCTTGCTGCAGCCTGTCACTGTCTGCAGAGTTTGAGAACCTCAGGCTTTTGTCTGGCTCCAGTTGGAATGCTATGTTGGCTTTCCCCAAATGTACTGGGAAATATAACTCCAAATGAATAAAAAGAGCAGAGCTCTGGAAAAAAACTGTGTGTCAAATCAACATGGAAATCCAGGGAGAATAACACTGGTTACCCTTACCTTTCTGCAAAGAACAATCACAATGTCAAACTTTTTTTTTCAAATTAATCTGAAATATGTAGTTAAAAGAATGGCTTGGCAAGAGATTATTTAATTGTATTGCAGAGAAAATAATTTTGAAGTAACTGCTACTTCAGAGTAAATAGCAGTGTGTATTGGAAAACTTGACAGCAATTTTTCAAGTATTTTGTGGACTTAATTTTCAAGTAATAAGTGAAATGCTTTTGAAACATCAGTTTTCAACAACTTCAGGACGTGTTCTGCTGAATTTTGCATAAATTTGCAAGTATATTCATTCTCTTGAAAAATGTTTTCTTTGATCATACTGTATTTGTCCTTAAAAATGTTGGCACATCGCTAGTCATGATGTATTTAGAAAGGATGTTGTATTTAGAAAGAAGTTGTTTAGACTTTATTTAATTGCATGCTCTAATTATTTTATTTGGGAACTGCTAGTTTAACTGGACTAGTCTATCTTTGTATATGTATAGTAGAAAAATTTGAAGTAGTATCCTTGTTCTCAGTAAGGTTTCCAAAACATTTTTAAAAACATGTCCAGAGATGCTGGCCCTTTCAGTAGACTTGAATAGGTGTAACTTAGTAATTTTATCACTAGAATTTAATGAATAAAAACCCCAAGCCAAACTAATAACCCCAAATGCACAAAACCTAGTAGGATATAGCAAGTTGAATCCAGGTTGTATATAGAGTTGTATCTAGAGCTACAGTATTACTTCTATGGAACTGGAAGTAATAGGAGAATAAAGCAGGAAAATGGAATGAACACAGGTTGAGAAATGCTTGTTTTCAAAGTGTCTCTTCACTTTTTGCAATAACAATCTTCTGCAGTTTTTCTGAACCTTTTACTAGAAACTCTGCATAATTTGAATAGCCACGCATTCACATAAGCTGAATATGATTCTGATTGACATAAAGAGCTAGTTCTTAACCTTCTCTCTGGAAAAGTTTTGAGACTATTAAAACCTACTCTTCCTCTTTTCTTTTCCCATTCTTTAATCTTAAAGACTTTGTGGCTGAAATACAATGTATTTCTTTCATCCTTTACAGAATGCTTTAAAATCAGCAAATGAAAAGATAATAGCAGAACACCTTACTGCAAGTGACCGTTGCTTGGCTTGGCTGGCTTACATTCATCTAATTGAATTTGGTGTTCTCCCAGTCAAGTTCTATGATCCAGCTAATGTCAGTCCTTCAAGGATTGTGCACAAAGAGCCATTTTTAATACCATGGCAGACAGTTCAAGATGTGAAGACTGATCCTGATACACTTTTAGCTATGTTTGAAGGTAAGATTAAGGTGGTAAATATTTACTACATTCTTCACATGTCATAATTCAAGAAGTATTATTCAACTTCGGAATTTCAAGTCAGTGCTCATGACTGTGTTAAGCCATTGAATTAATCCAGTGAATATTGCATTTTGACTTGAACAGAATAGGGAGGAAAATCCACATTCTTGGGTGCTTAAACAACACTGAGTTTTTAATCTGTGTTTTTGACCCATGGCTTTATCTTGGTAAAACATGATAGTTCAGAGAAAAAGACTAGTCAGTGGCTTGTAATTGTATGACATTGCTTGTTTTCTTGGGCTTATGCAAGCATAAAGCCAAGCTTCAGCTGTCATTCTTTCTTACCCTTTTTCCCCTCAGTAGGATATGTTTATTGCGAAGCTACGTTCCTGGAATATTAGTGAATTTCCTTAAAAGAGGCAGAACAATGCATGTGTTTATCTTAATTCACAGTTTAAGTAAATTGAATATTTTTTTTTTTAATGAAAAACGAAAGATAGTAGAAGAAATTGAGTTTTTAGCTTATGGTGGTGCTGCCAGACATAGACTTCATAGTAGCAGACAAATACTGTTATATAGTATTTATAAATTTCAGTATTTAGTGGTTAGCCAGCAGCAGTATTTAGTTGCCACTGAGAAAATATCTATGCTGCTGGTGGTAATGCAGTGTTGAAATAGTCGAAGATTAATGGAGTAGCCCAGCTGTGTGAGTGAAGGCAGTCTTGCTATGGTAATGGGGTGTTCATTGTTGGATGACTTTTTATTATGCTGAGGAGAAAAAGAATATCCTGCATTAGCTTTTGCCTCAATAGCTTTCAGCAGCTATGCTGAAAATCCCGGAATGTGGTTTTAAATCTAGGGATATACTTCTGCCTGTAGCATTGCTTTAATGTTTCATTGGTAGGATATTTCCTATTTCTAAAATGAGCAAGGGATGAAACTGAAAGCTGTCTTTGCACTGTGGTGATAAGTAATGAGAGCTTTTCCAAAGATGATCATCTATTACTAATAATCTGCAGAAGCAGCACTCTCAGAAGTACCTTTTCATGCTTACATGTTTTCCTTATGTTCAAGGAGACATTTTATTATGTTAAGGCTTCACATAATTTTGACAGTTTGACATGTAAAGGCTTTGTTTTTACTTTTGTTTTGAAGATGCAGTCAAAACATGCACTGATGAAAGCCTTGAGGCTGACAAAAGAATAGCTACCTGCTTTCCTCTCTATAGGAACATGATAGCTTTGCTGAAACTTCTTGAAAGGTAAGTTGTTGCAAGACATTAACTTGAGTACTCGACTTTTTTTTTGTTAAACTTAACTGTTACTTAAACTTTACTCTTTTTTTAAGGTGGGAGTCTGCTGCAGAACTTTGTAGGTCTTTATTGGAGCTCTGCCCTAACAACTGTCAGCTCTTGGAGAGTTTGGCCACCTTGTATTTGCAGATGAAGCAGAGTGAAAATGCCCACAAAGTGTGGATTGGAGCTTTTGAGAAGAATCCTCAGAATGCAGAAATTTTTTATCAATTGTGTAAATTTCTTGTTTCACAGGTAATGCTCCACTTCAAAACTTACTTGCTGCTGTGCTAGCTCTGCAAAGTTTCAAGTTAGTGTGTTGTTTAAAAATCTAATCAAATTGATTCAACTTAAGGATATTTTTTTAATGTCTAGTACACGTTCCTGTAAGTAGGAGAAGTATAATTGGCAAGACAAGTGACATGATCAAAGATAATCTTAGCAATTACATAAAATCGTAGATTTATAATTTGTGTTGTTCTAATTCAGTGTAATATCCTTAAGCAAGAATAACAGAAATTAAAAGTACACCCTGTAATATTTTTTCAGCTTCTTTCTAATGCTGACTGCCTCATTTAAACTTCATTTGTGAGAAAATGAAGACAGTGGAGCATTGCAGAGATACACATCACTTGTTATTTTGCTTATATTAGTCTTACCATATTCAGGTTGATGTTTGATTTTTTTTTTTCATTAAAAAAAAAACAAACCCAAACAACAAAACAGGAAAGGTCAAGCAGTATTCTTCCGCTGTTGCAAGATTTCGTGGCAGCTTTCTTTGAGAATACAAGCCAAGAGCATGGTCCCATGGATCTCTTAAGGTATGTTGAGAATAAGAATTTAAATTTTGGCCATGTGGCATTTTCTTGAATTATGTGGTAATCTAGAACTTTCAAACTCTTGTTTTTTAGCATGGCATATTTTGCCAAAACTTCAGTGAATAGTGATTTGGTATAAGGTTTACACTTGTTTTTGCATAGACACTAATTTATAAAGCCATGAGTATCTAAAAATAAAACAACTAAAATGTTGACTATCTGGATTTGGTTAATGAAAATCAATCATACATATGTATGCCAAATCATACATACATATGTATGCCAAAGTTGGTTTTGTTTATTTATTTCCCCCTAAAGCTAGTAGCCTAAAATTACATATCTAAACTAAACTGTTTAGGCACTTGAAAAAGGCGTCCATAAAGAGGTCCAACATGTTATTAATTAGATTGTTGTTGAAAAGACAGGTTTCATATGTAGCCTGATGATTTTTCCCCTGGAATTTTAGCACCTAGTTGAAACACAGAAGTTTGGAAGGCTGCAAGTTCCCTTCACAGATGCCTGTGAAGGTCTTCGAAGCAAAAGCTTTCCATGCTAAAGCTTGTTGAGATGAGCTTTTGAAATGTTTTTATCGCTAAGTTAGGTGTTAGATTTTATTCTTGCTTATGTTTTTTTTTGTACTTGATGCATTTTATGAAGGGGAGAGTCTGTCACATAAGGCAACATTTAACTTTCTACATAATGAAAGAGTGAATGCCTTCTTTATTAATTACTTCTGTATTTCTGTGAAATGCTTATTGTACAGATTTTATCCGGGTAGAATTAAACTGACATCTAGGAAAACTGCATTTCTTTAGTATTTTTCATGAACTGGACTTCTTAATTGAATGTTGCACCTATATGGGATTCTTCCATGTAGAAGGCTATTCTTGTTTACTACTACTTTTTTCTCTTGTAGATATCTCTTGAATTTTCCAATGCCAATTGAATTTACATCACCTCTCTATAAAGAACATCTTACAGATGATGTTGTTAACCAGCAAATCCCATATCTGTGGCAGATCTACTGGTGAGATTTTCCCAGGACTTTCTAAGAAACAGCTATTGTGTCTGAGTAAATAGCATTTTCAAAAGCAGAGTATTCATTATTTGCCTAAGGGTGTGTCACTTTGGATTCTCTGAATAAATGATTGGCCAGTCCTTAAGAGAACCTACTGGCCTGCTGCACAATGGAGATAATTTTATGAAACTGAGTTGCGTGTCAACTTAAGTTTTCCACTTGAGAAATCTTTCAGGAATTTTTACCTATAGGAGTGGTAATAGGTGTGTTCATCTCAAAATGCTTTTTGTTTGTTTTACTTTTGGTTTAGGTTGCTGCTGCTAGCAGTATTTTTCTTGTCTTTATTTTACAATAGCTTTATTTATAGAAGTTTCCATTCTCTTTAGTCCTGATCCCCCCAGCTCCTTGACTTACTGTTTTAGCTATTCATGGAGAAGCTCCACAGCAAAGTAATGCAGGAGGGTGACCTATTCCTCCACAAGAGGTTGTAAAGGAACATGTCTTTGTCATGTATACACAATCTTTTTCATTTTGTTTTTTTTTTCCTATTTCTTTTGATAGCAGCATCATACAGGATTGCCAGACACGACATTATTAGCTGTCTGTAACTTACACCAGTTACTTAACTGTGGTTACTGAGGTGCTGGCTTACACTGGTTAAGAAGTTTACCATTTCGTGGTCTGGGTTTGTCAGTCTTCACAAATAGCTATTTGGCTTTTCAGATAAGTAAAATGGCAAGGATGATATTGCTTCACATACTGAGTGAGAATCCTCGAAACTTCTTCAACACTATTGCTTATTGTTTTTAACTGGTGGACAACTTACAGGTAAAATGTATGGTTTTCAAGAAAATTTGAATGAAACCTTATTTTTAAAGATTATGGGATTTTTTTTTTGCATTGTCTATTACTATCAGCTTAAATACTTTAGAACTTAACAAAATACTTCTTGACAAATTCAGTTTTGGGTTCAGCACTTACACAGTAGAAGTATTGCTACTGAGACGCTTGAGGCCACCATTTAGTCATAAGGTACACTGACTTAAGCTCAGATTCTCTCTATTTTAGCACCTGCTTCTAGGAGGGAGAACAATTGTTCTTGAGATAAGGACCTAAATTACTTTCAGAGCTAATAATTGAGTGTTTCTCTGTTTGAGTTTTGCTGCAGTAAGTGTCTAGATACTTTGGCCTGTGTATCTATATTACCTTTCTTCAGGTATGGAGGACAAAACACGTGAAAGTTCACTTTTACCAATTAAAAATAGATTGAAATCCACAAAACCTTAAAGGTCTTGTAACAATGTTTTACTTGGAAAGATCATTTGTGTGTGCACACCTATGTGTTTGCACACAAATGTGTACACACACTATTTTAGAGTAGCAAGTAAGTGATATAGTTAATAATTCCTGGGGAAAGCAGTAGAATCATCCACTGATTATGTAACTTTAGTCAGGAGGGCTCAGTAGCAAGGTCAGCCACATCATTATATATTTCTGCATACTCCTTTATGAGGTTGTTAGATTCCCCCCCCCATTACTTACTGCAAGTCTTTTTTTCATTCTTACGTTGCACTTGGAAATAGAGAATTTTCACTGTGTCTTGATCTAAGAATGTGTCTGCTCCTGTCTGAGTTCTTGTGTGTTGGTCTAACTGAATGTTTCTTTGAGAAACTGTTGAAGAAAATTACAGGTTGGGGTTTGATCTTTCTTGTCAGGTTTTTTTTCTCCTCTGACACAATCGGTGTGTCTCTACCCCAGATCCTGGTAATACTGGTTTCAAAATATTAACTTTGTTGCCAGAGACTGATACTATTTCTCAAGTGGTTTTAATTGGTCTTGAAAATGTATTTTTGTGGAAGTGGAAACTCAAAACTTGTCTCCATTCTGTAGCAATTAGAGCATTCCTACTAGTATTAGTGAAGGGTACTTTACAAGAGTAGATGACAGTTTGTAGTATTTATTTTTAAGGGTTGCATTTCGAACTTCATGGTTGCTTTATTATTCCTTGTTACTTGTTTTTGAGACTTACCCATTCTAATAAATTAACTGATAAATTAGTCTATGATACAGTTAAACTGAAAACACTGGTTTTTTGTTGCATCTGGGAATGGGAAATTCTTAATTGTATCATTCTCTGAATGTGTAGTTACATGTCTTGATTATGACACACAACAGTTTTTGTCTTTTTATTATGAACAGCTTGTGCCAGTCTCTTCATGCAAGTGTTGGTGAAGCACTGGATGCTTATGAAGCAGCTCTGGGGGCAGTGATGCAGCAGGAAACTGTTCAGAACATTTGGTTGGAGTAAGTTCTTAAGGGGAGAAAGCTAATTAATATCAACTATTAAATGAACACTACCAGAACCATCTTTTTTCTTTTCTTTTTTTTCTTCCAGTTACCTTGTTTTTCTCAATAGCAAAGTTGTTGAATCCAGCAACAAAGTACAAGAATTCAAGCTTTTTACTGATCTAGTGAACAGATGTCTGGTGACAGTCCCCACACAATATCCAATTCCATTTAGTACTGCTGATTATTGGACCAATTATGAGTTTCATAATAAGGTAAAAATGTGTCTGTGAGCAGTTTTAGTTAAACAAAGAGGCTGATGACCTGTTAGTGGGTACCTGTAATCTATTTGTTCAGGTACAGCACTGCTGTATGTACACAGAGAGCTAAAAAAAGGAGGAAGTGTCTGAGTGTAGTAGTATTTTGAACAGAAGAGTATCTAGCAGTACCTTTTTAAAGAAAGGTCCTGTAATGCAAAGAGAAACTTTGACATGGTAATGAAAAATGATCTTTTTATAGAGAAAAGAGAAAATAGATAAGGGAAGGAAGATATGATTACACAAGAGGAATCTGCAGAGCTATACCACTGGCAGATGGAAACAGTTCTGATCATAGAAATTATAATGGTTGAGAAACAGAAGAAATAAAGTAGGAGGAAAAGGTTGACCACTTAGAATAAAGCTTAGAAAAGTCTTGGATCCCATTTTGCTAACAAGCAGTGCATTTATCTTTATGCACTAAACACAGGCTAGAAGGACTAAAATAGGTGGTGCTAGCAACTTGACACTGAATTCATATTATACAAATTGATTTATGTACTCTTGAGGGATAAGGTTTGAAGGTGGCAACTCATTGTAGTCACAGCGTTCATAGTTTTCATACCATTATTCTTAGACTACAAGACTGTAAGACTACAAAGTGGATTAATGTTTATAATTCAAATTCTACAGGTAATTCTTTTTTATTTGAGCTGCATTCCAAAATCTCAGCATTCCAAAACTTTGGAACGGTTTTGTTCTACCATGCCTACTAATCCTGGACTTGCACTGAGGTATGTGAAAATACTTTTACTTAAGGCAGGTAGTTAACATAACTATTGGTTTTTGTGCAAGATATGCATGATTTGCTTTCAACTACGGAAGTAAAACTATTCCTCTATTATTGCATGTTTCTTGAGGCATATTGTGCCTTCTGACGTCATCTCAATCTTTGATTTGACCATGTTCTGTTCTGTCTACAGACAGGTTATAATTAGACAGAAATTAACTCTGCATTGTACATGATGACTTCAAATGGTCAAAATTTCAAGTGGGTAGAGAGACATCAGCTATATATTAAAATCTTGTTATTTGATGATCTATTACAAGTATAGATCCAGAACAGATAAAAATGGATATACCAGTCTATAGCGGTGCTAGTTTAAGGCTTAATTTGACATATTTTAAAGGAAATCTGACGGGAAACAACCAGTTAATGTAAGCATTACACTGGCTCTTACTTGAACAGTGTTTCAGAATGTGCTCTCCCAGGAGTAGACTCCATGTTTCACGGTGTTCAGGTGCACTGAACGCATGAATATTTGAGTAATACTGAGAAGTCCCAAAACACTGTTCATTGTCAACAAGGAACTCAAAGCAAGGCTCACGTGTGGTTGTGGGCATGAGGAGAGTGTGACACACCTGTCTTTGGCACATGAAGTTGAATAGCTTCATTTTAAACCAAGTTGCAATTCTGTCTAGATGGAACTTGCAGCTCCTTTAGACAGTGTTGGTACTGCATGAAATGGGTGAGCAGAACTGACTGATTGTTATCCCTAGCCCCATTACTATCAAACTAATTTGTCTCTTTTCAAATGTGCAGTTACCTTGTGCGTGCTAAAAGTAAATCCACTCGTAATATGACATGATCATGTTTTCTCTGATTTCACCCTTCTTAGTTGTTCTCTGAAAGTGTATCTTATCTTGTTTCGTTCTGAGAGCATGATCAAATCAATATTGTATATAGTGGCTTGGGCTTTTTCCTACTTGCAACTCTTGACTCAGATTAGGTATAATATATTTTGTGTAATGTGTTTGTATCTTTGGATAGCTTTTCTGTTCCAAGTGATTAGAGCACTGGTCCTTTCTCATGAATGCCTTTTACAGACTGCTTCTGCGATACTGGGAGGAGAGCAATGTTCAGATTCTGAAACTACAAGCCAAGATGTTTACATATAATATCCCAACATGCCTGGCCATCTGGAAAATGTAATGCAACAGTCATACATCTGTTTTCATAGCTATTGCTTTTGTTTGTAAGGTTTACTTCACAAAGGTAAATCTGAAATGTCCTTCTAATTGGGCTGGTACTTGAAGCTTCTCTTTCATTAGCTTATTATTTTGAGAGTAACTTCATTACAGCAGACAGAGCTACTGTCACTTCTTTAAAATGAGAAATGAAATTTCCCTCTTGGGAAAACCTAAGTGAATTGATATTATGCAGATAAATATGAATCATGTATTTACAAGTTGTCTTTTAAAATTCAACTATTGACTTCTGTCTCCCCCTCTCTACCCCTCCCCTTTATATATCACAATAGCAGTATTCTCCATTATCCAGTGATGCTGAACTGATCTTTTTCTTCAGTGTTTGTTCATAATGGGGAACCACTGAAATGTCTTGCTCATGTAAGGTTGTTTTTAAAAAATGGCTATTTTTATCTTTTCACAATAGATCAACCTCATTGGCAGTTAGTTTCTTCTCGAGGAATTAGTAATTCCATTCCACAGTCAGTATTCTGCCATTAATGGCATTTAAAATAATTCAAGAATAAATGTTTTTATATATTTCTTTTCCTCAGAGCCATTGCTGCCGAATGCTTTCTAATGGGACAAAGAGAAGTAAGTCAACACAGTGTACTAAAATGAGTAATTATGAAATTCTGTAAAACTTCTTATTTCTTGGCTTTATCCAAAGCAATGGTAATCTCATAAATCCCAGATTTCTAGTTAGTTGAAATACTCTCGTTTATAGACACCAAAACATGTGCCTCAAGTGTGAGAAATGTTTTTGACAATTGAGTTAGAATGGATTATATAATGAGTGCATGCTCTTTGTGTCTTTCCTGTCCCCTGGGAAGGCTGTATTCTTCTTTTTTTTTATTTTGTTTGTTACCTGGAGGAGATTGCTGTATTTTAACTTCTAGCAGAAGGAAGCAAGACTTATGCTGGAAGTCTGACTTTACAAGTGGACAAGAGAGCTGGAGAGAAATTTTTGTAAGGGCATGTCATACAGGGTGAGAGGAAATAGCTTCAAACTGAGAGGAGGTTTAGATTGGATATTGGAAAAACCAGCATTATTTTGAGGTGATGAGATATGAACAGGTTGCCTAGAGAAGTTGTAGATTGCTTCCAGGGATGAAGTTTCTAGGCCAGACTGGGTGGGGTTTTGAGCAACCTGGTCTAGTTCAGTGGAAGATGTCTCTGCCCATGGCAGGGGGTTTATCTAGAGGATCTGTAAGATCCCTTCCAACCTGAACCATTCTTTGATTCTGTGAAGTAGTCGGAAGGGTGGGTCTGCCAAACTAGAGTATGAAAAGAGTTTCCATAGTTCTTGACTGCATACAAGAGTCCAATTCCTTTTTTTCCAAAATAGTAAGTTTACGTATTAGTACTTAGTGTAGGGAAATATCACTCTGTGTAGAAACACAAAAGAGGTTTTTTGGCACAGCAACTGCATCACTTTTCAGTTCTTCCTGGTATTGTTGCTGTCACCTTCAAAATACTCTTCCACCTGTGAACAGATGCTGTGTATTTGAGGGTGGGGACTGTCATGAAGCCCTGGATTTGTGATTCATCTCTTGCTTGTGGTATTTGAGCTACTTCTCTGCTGTATCTGGTTTTGTGTCATCTTGTAGTGACTTGCTCTTAGCATCCTTCTTTTTTGTCAGTGGTCTTCTGAATCAATATTACAGCTATAACTGATCCATAAAGGGTAGCATGGCAGTTGTTAGACTCAATAGGAGATATTTTCTTTCCTTTTCTGTGGTCTCCTAGAATGTTTAAGAAGAACATCCCCTAAGCAGAATTACTTCATTTGTTAGATCAACTAGCTCAAAGTCAGGAGATATCAAAGGCTGGATTGCCTATCAACCTTAATTCTGTCTCTGTGTTGATGGTTTGGTGTAATCTGTAATTAGTCACAGATCCCTGCTTCAGTCATTGTATTAGATGGACAACACTGCCTATAGTAAGACTGGTAACTGAAAAGAACTCTGATTTGTTTGGTTAGAAAAATATGTCAAATGCATAAAAAGAGGGCCCTTAAAGAAAATGAACCAATTAAAATGAAGGCATATGTGAAACACTGTAGCTGGATTACACCCAGAAGAAATCTTGTGGTTTTCTTCTGCAACCACCTCACTAATTATACTGTATATGGTAAAATCACTTAAGTAGTCACACACAGTGCAGTTGGGATTTATGGGGGTCTTGGTCTAAGATGTAGTGAGCACTTAAAACTGTTTATATAAATCAGTGATTGTTCCAGATAAGTGGATTTTCTAGTAAACAAGTAGGATATTGGTTTAAAATTGAATTGTGATACAGATTCTGGATTTCCTGTTTCTGGAGAACCTGTCATTTATTTCCTTCAGAGGTCATGTAAAGGTTTGTTAAAAGAATATGAAAACGGGTACAAATATTTAAAATGCCAACAAATACCTCCCCTAGTGACTCTGTATGAAGTTGGGACTTAAGATACCAGTAGTTGAAGGACACTTGAGTAAGTACTAGTATTAAATATTTTGGTCCCTTATTTTGAACCATAAAATAGTAAAACCATTTTTTTTTGAGAGTTGCAAAGTCTTATACTCATTGTTGAAGCATAGATAGATGCTGAAAGCAAAAAGCCCATGAAACAGTTATTTTCATTGCAGGATTGTGATGATATGCAATAAACAAGACTTGAGACAACATATTTGAGTGGTGAAAGAAATATTCAGTAAGCTGCTTCATTCCCTGAATATGTTCCATCCTGTGCAATGAATGAGGCAAGAATCTTGTGAAGAAAAATAGCAGGTCCTCATGTAACTAATCATATTCATACAAGGGTCAGAATTAAGGTCAGACATAAACCTGCCTTTGCTTTTAGTACCAGTTTAATGCTTGACTTCAAAACTATTTAAAAAATTATTGCAAGAGATTTTTGTGCTTCAGATAATTCATTTTGACTGCATGAAATTGTGCTGAATTTTAATACTTGCCTTTGTTTTACAGGTCCATCATTTATATCAGAGAGCCCTTCAGAAGTTACCTCTGTGTGCAACACTGTGGAAAGATGTAATGTTTTCTCCTTATGATTAAGTTTGAGGTTTCATATAAATTATCTGCATATCCCATATCCATAGATGTGGTGATGCCAAGGCTCTGGCTAAATCTTATATCTGCTTCCCCATCTCTTTCAGCAACTCTTGTTTGAAGCATCAGGAGGAGGTAAAACTGATAACCTGAGAAAACTAGTTTCCAAGTGCCAAGAGGTTGGAGTCAGCCTAGATGAGCTTTTAAATTTAAACAATTACAGAACAGAAAACAAGAATCTCTGAACGCTGGGTATGGTCAGCCATAAGTCCTATAAAATGCCAAAATCAGTTGAATGATTCTTCAGGCTGATCCATGCCCTAAGATCTATGTTAAGGCAGATGAGTATTGCTGAGCATATCAAGTCTCCAGTCTGCTTTCCTTGAACCTGGAAACAATTAACATGACCTTCCTCTGGAAACATGAACTCCCTGTCTGGCCTTGCTTCTGGGCCCTGCCAGATTCTCATAACGTCATCTACGTAAGTATGGTTAATCAAAATGACAGACTTTATTTTTTTATGTTTTCTTTTTATTTACTGTTTTCTTTGTTTTGCTGTTCCTGATTCACTTGACACTCTCGCTGATGCCTGAGAGATCTGTGTTTGGGATTAATTTACTGGGCTGTGTTTACAGTAAAAAGCAACTAGTCCATTTTGGGTTTTTTCCTTTTTTAAACCTTTTTTGAGACTTTTTCATTACAGGATTTAAAACAAAAGCAGCCGCTCTTAAGGAAAGTGTAACTGCCGTGGCCACAAGTATGCTTCTTGCACTTGAAGGCTCTAAGAGGGTTGCTTACTGCCCTTTTCTGCATTGGACTCATGGCAGAGACTATTAAACTTGAAGATTAAAGAAACTTTTGCAAATGCCAGTGCATCAGAACCTAAGAGTGGTCAATTATGTGCAATTTTTTGTAAAGAAATTTTAATTTATAATAAAGTTTAACAGTTTAAAGAAAAATATTTATCTGTTTTATTTTGGTACTACCTTGCACTATGACAGGTGTTTTTGCAGAGAGAATTTCAACACAATAAAAAAAAAATCTGTTATCTTTTCTTATTTTGATCAAGAGATAAGCAATTGTGCTTGAGCTGCCCATTGTGGATATAGAATAACTGACCCCCTTGGGGTTTTTATCCCCTTGCCTCAGGTGTACAATTTATCGTCCCATAACAACTATTCCTATCAATAATACCACTTCACTAAAGGAAAACACACTTTATATTGTCTCTTTTGCCCTTAATGAAATGAGGCCCACTTTGTGAAGTTGAAATATGTACACTGTAGAGAGATGAAATTTGTGCCAAGTCATACCAAAAGGTGGCTGTAGTACCTGTTGCATAGGTGTTTCATTAAGATACCAGTAAATGAATAGAGAATGAAGCAAAGTAGTCTCATCATGGTAGAGAACGAGGCAAAATGGTTTGACATACTGTTTCCAGTAACTTCCAAACACCTTACTTTATCTGAAGTTGAACATGAAACACCATCACACCATCATGCCCATTAAACCAGTCCCAGGTCCATTCATTTTTTTGAACACTTCCAGGGATGGTGAGTGCACCACTTCCATGAGGAGCCTGAATCTCTCCTTGTGCAGACCTTGACTAAGCCCTTTCCTACTCAACGGGTAATTTCAGTTCCCATCCCGTTAAATGTCATTCAGAATTACAGGGCAGTGAGCTGCATCTTAGCTGGGGAGTCTAGACTGTCCATATGTGACCTGCCATTTCACCTGAGACTGGGAAGCATCCGTTTTAAGGAACAGTCAAAAAGGAGGTGAGAGCAGAAAAGGTTTGTTTCCCAGACCAGAGCAGGAGTGTCAGCTTATCTTTATCTGTAAGGTGGCTTAATGTTTGCAAGGAGCCCAAGATCAAAATTTAGCTTAAAATAGAATATAAACGTTAACTGCTGCTTTTCTTTTTTATTGCATACAAGTATTTGTTATTGTCCCACCAGAGTAGCAGATAATAAAGCAGAGTATGGCCTGTAACTGAAACTTAAACCTTGTAAAGCTGTTAGCAATGAATTACCAATGTTCTGTTTGTTCTCTGTTAATGGGAGCATAAAATGCCACCATAAAGTTTGCACTGCTGCACCTGGGGTACTGGCAGCAGTGTCTGTATGATGGCACAGTAAAATGTTGACAAAGATTAAATGGGAAGAAGCCTTTCAGTGCAGTCAGGAAGTTTTGATCTAGCAGAAAGTACCACAGAAAATACAATGAAGTTATGTATGTGACTTGCTTCAGAGTGAGCTGGGAAAAACTCTGTATCTGTGGAAAAGGTAATGATTTGAGTAATTTCTCAGTGCTGCCACAGCATGTGATGGCCACAGGTGATCTGTGAGAAGCTCCTCCATGAGATAATAATCCTTATTGATTTCTATCTCTATTCATTTTCATAGCTGTCAATCTGGCTTTCATTTGTGACCCTTGCAGTTAGGTTTTCTGGTCAATGTCAGAAAACTGTGGCTGAGGAAAGGTGATTGAGGAACTTTTAAGAATGGGTCTTGAGGGCAGTGATGTTTTCTCTTGTATTGACCGGGGTTAATACAGCATGAGTAGGAAGACAGAAGACTGCTACTAGTTTCCAAGAAAAAGTTTTAGTTGTGATTTTTTTGTGAAGTGGAAATAGCCCATATATTTTTAGCACCTACTTTCTGTAATTACATCAGCTCTCACCTTTCCCTCCTGAGGCTTTCTTTGCCCTCTGTGTTATGGTTTAACCCCAGTCAGCAACCAAGTACCACACAGCCATTTGCCAACACTGCTCCATTTCCTGTTCGGTTGGGCAGAAAAATGGGAAAGAAGGTAAAATCCATGGGTTGCGATAAAAATGTTTAATAATTAATAATAGTTTTTAGTGTTGTCCTTCCGTTCTCAAAATATTCTGTTGCTTAGTGCCTCACATCATGACATCATCAGTGCATTGCAGGTGTTCCAGAGCTTAGAAGGTGATTCCCAGGTGTGCTTGGTCTCCCTAGCCTCTAATTCCAGGCTCCTAGCCCTGTTCCCCAGCATCCAAGCAGTATTTTTGCATATCCCACAGCTTTCTCAGGGATAGGGATTGAGTGGTTCCCTCTTGTTCCACCTCTTCCTCCTGCTCTTGTGGTGGTCCTGCTTTGTTCTCCTTTACTAAACAAGCTCTCTTGTGTCCATTTCTTCTGGTGAGAATGGGTGACTGATTCTGGCAGGGCTTGGTGCTCTGGTTCAGCTGCAGGGCCTGGGGCCAGGGTTGGAGCAGCTGCAGTTCCTGTCACTTTGTCATCAAATCCAGGGAGATTCTTTTCCTTTGAGGATCTTGAACAGTGTTGAGCTGGGCTCAGTAGGCCAGGACCCAGCATATTGCAGTGATTTGTGCCTCTCTGGAGTTGCCAGGCTGAGGGCATCCTTTTTCCAAGTATTTTCCTAGTTTTTCTGGATCCTGCAGTTGTTCAGGGGGAAGTTCCAAAATGCTGGAGGTTCCCACTGTCCTAGGCACTTGCCTACACTGTCCCACACACCCGTCCACTCAGAGGTGTCCAGTCTCAGTGCAGATCTCTGGGTGGTTTTCTTAAGTAGTTGCTCAACAAGACCTGGAACACAGTCAGAGGAGACATAGGAATAAAACCATGCTGGTTTGAACATCCCCAAAGATATTTGAAATTTGCAAGAGCTGTAGTAACTAGCCTGGAGGAGAAGAGGAAGATGAGTGGAGATGTCTCTCCCATGGATTGGCTCTCTGAGGAGAAAAGGTAGAAGATCCTATATATAGTTTCCAATGGAGGGTTCACAAAGTTTGTAGATGACAGCAGTGCTGAATACAAATAACGGATTGGTTTCATAACCAGCAATTCTGTCATATCATACACCAGCATTAAAGTACAACATGATGCAATTCAGATAGCAAGCATAACAGCTCTGGGAGCAAGTAAATCAACATTGTGATCAGTGTCTTAATAATGTTTATAACAGGTTTGTTCTGACATGCTATAATTGTATTTGTTGTTATCTCAACTCTTCATTGCTCCATGTCAGGCACCAAAAAAAAAAGGACTGTCGTGGATTAACACTAGCCAGCAACTCAGTACCACACCCCTGCTCACTCACACCCCCTCCCTCCCTGGAGAGGAGAATCAGGAAGAGGTAAAATGCATGCGTTGGTGTAAGAACAGTTGAAGTTTAGGAACACACAAACTTTAATGAGTAAAATAAAATATAATATGCTAACAATTACAATGACAGTTGTAATTAAAAGGGAGAAAACAAAAATAACCCACTTGCCCCAAAACCCCCCACCCAAACTCCTACTGATGTACAGTGCAGTTAGTTGCTCATCACCCACTGATTGATGCCTAGCCCATCCTTGAGCAGGGATCCCCTTATCCTGACAGTTATATTGTTCAGCATGACACCGTAGGATCTGGAATATCCATTTGGCCAGTTTGGGTCAGCTGTCCTGGCTGACCATGAGAAGCTGAAAAGTCCTTGATTTTGTATAAGCATTATATGTCAACAGCCAAAACACCAGTGTGTTATCAACATTATTCTCATACTACAGCCAAAACACAACTACTAGGAAGAAAACTAATTCTACCCCAGCCAAAATCAGGACTTTGAAACATTCTGTGAACTTCCTTTGTCTTCTAGAAGGGACCTTAAGGCACCTTTCTCTGCCAGGATAGATTGGATGGATTTTAGTAGAAAGACTAACACCATGAGTTGCATTGTTCAAAACTCTGTACAGTCAAGAAAAGCCAAACTTCAAAAAAGCAGCAGGTAAGAGTGGCAGTACATTCTTTACATCACCTGACGTAGACCAAGAAGACTTTCAAAAGGGCAGTGGTTCCAAACTGCAGTTACAGGTATGATGCCATCATTTCTAAACTGATTGAGAGGATCAACTAAGAATCTCTCTACTCAGAGGACAAACTACATGGTTAAAAAAAATTATCACAAAAGTCATAAAATAGCTGAGGCTATGCGTAAAGACTGCCATGCAGTCTGTGTGGAGGGTTGTGTGATGGAGGCAGGAGATGGTGCATAGCAAGACCAAGTCCTGTAGCAGGACTACAATACTGTGTTGTCAGAAGCCAAATGTAGGGGACTTGGATAAAGCCAAAGACTGAATTATGGGTAACAATCCTGTTCAGACTGCAAAGAACTTGGTTTTAAAGAGCATGTGTTTGCTTCAGCTGAGAAATGCCAAGGAGGACTAGCATGTGGTGCTTGTGCACCAGCTCAGTGGAGTAGTTTTGACTCTTAAGTAGGAGCTCCTGCTTCCATATGTTTTCTGTCTGTAAAGCCTCAGCATAATCTGATGGATTTCTGGAGATTATTGTGAAGAGAGAAAGATGCCACACCATATATAATGTACGTGGCTTTATAATTACACGATAGGAAAATGATCAGTGAAATTCATCTGGGAGGCAAAAAGTAAGTGTTTTTTTGTCTGAAATCAGCACATGAGAGGGTCAGGATCTGTAAAGTGCCAATGAAAATAAAGCATGTGCTTTTATCATTTGTTCAGCATAATCCTTCCAGAGTTCTATATCGAGTTATTTTTGAAGGCCTTGTGCCAGGGCTTTATCAGATGTACTGAGATCAAAGGTTAGACTTGATTATTTTTCTGTGTGTCTTTCTGCCTCTTTTTCTGCCCAATTCTACTAAGCAGTACAGAGGCTTTATGTAATGAAAAGCTTTTGTGGAAATGAGCAATAAAAACTGTTTCAGCCTGGCTTTCTCAGCTAGCACTTAGAGGGGCACAGAACAGGCAGGTATGATGCCAGGACCTGAGTTCACTCTGTGTACTGAACAGTGATTTTTGATGTAGTGGAAGTACTAACCTGTAATATGTAGAAATGGCTGCACAATCATCCATAGAAGAATCCTTGACCCAGTCACAAAGCACCCACTGATGAGGCTTGATGACTGGGCCTCATTCAGCACTGGGTTTTGTGTTTCCAAGATTGCAGGCAATTGACAATGGAGTGGACTGGAAAGTCTCTAAGCAAAGTCAAGAAAAACACCTAGTTTCATTGGATATACTGCATCCAGTTCTGCTAGACACACTGATAGAATACTGAACCTACACCCCGGACTCCATCCCTCTGAACCATTGGATTTGTGCCAGAAAATCCAGAAACATTGGTTGTATTAATGTGATTAGGCAAGACACAGATTTAAGCTGAGGCTAATAGTTCAGCCTGCTGTTAGCAGGCTCCCTGACGTGGTTTGGGCCCACACAGCACCTGTCCTAGTGAATTAATGTGTACATCAGACACTGTTCCTGAGATAGTTTATGGACAAGACCATTCTATTTTGGGGGAAAGAGGGAGTGAGTGTGTGTAGCTATACCTGGATGATGCTTTGAGGGCAGACAATATCCCCAGACAGTTTAATTTACAGTACAGATGTAGCTGCCATGTCTAGAAGCAGGTAGCAGGTTGCATGCTGGGACTCTGGAGCCAGAGGAGCTCACAGAACCAAGCACAAGCCTCCTGGCTTTTTGCTGGATGGAACTGGGACCCTGGAAATCTTGAGTGCTCAAAATGCTGAAGAAGGGATCCTGATGCCTTTTGCTGGAGGCAGCAGCTGGGCTGCTGGCACTGCCCGAGTGCTCTTTCTGCTGAAGCTCTGCAGTGCAGCCCACATCTCTTCCTCTGAGCTAGCATGTCAATCTTCCCAGGACTGTAGGGTTTAAAGAACAAGTATTTAAACAGTTACACAGGGTGAAAGAGGGGATACTTTCTTAATAAAATTATTATTTTTCCATAAACCTATAGAAACTGTGGTGGTGGTGATGGCAATTCCAATCTCCAGTTGGAGATTCCAACCTGACTGAGCAGTCAGCTGTGTGCAGATGGAGGTACTTTCTAAGACATTTCTGCTTTTGAGAAGTGGTCATATGTCCTTACTGTGATGTGCCCACCACTGCAAGCATTTAGGTTGTGCACATGGGAGCAAAGTCAGTTGTGGTATTGACCTTCTCCTTGGCTTCTCCAGCACATTTTCTAATGTCCCACCTGCTGTATGATTTTGGAATCATGAACTGTAACACATCGATAGATTCAGGACATCCCTGTCCTATCTTCAGCCTTCCAAGTACCCTAGATTTAAAGCTTACCTTTTTAGATAGCTGAAGAAAACAAGAATATGGCCTTTCATAAAATAATAAATACATAGATATGAATAACACTGTCAATACACCTAGTTTCCTTGATTTCCTGACCATTATTCTATATGGACATGGGAGCCCTCTGCACACCATTTTTTAGCCACTCTTTTCCCAGATCTGCTTGGCTGGGGTCTGCTTTCTTTGCCTTTGACTTTCCCGATGTAATTTTCCTCATGCTGCTGATGAGATGCTTTTCTCTTGTAACGCTGGAATTCTTTGATGAGTTTATCAGTTGATCTATTCTTTGATTGTTCCTATTCTGCATGTAAAAGGTTTTGCTGTGACTTGCAACCACCTTGCTGATCGAGGATGCTGTTTCAGACTGGAAAACCATTGAAGCTGAAGGGCTTCCATTGCCAGCCTTTTGTCCATCTCCACCACCACCAAGGCAGCAGAGGCTGGAAAGGTCCCTTCTGCCAGAATTCCTCACATTTGCACGGGGAGTTTTCTCCAACTGTCCCTCTGAGCCTTTCAGAAAAGGGAGGACTCGCTGAACCAGAAACTGTAAAGGAGCGTTTCCCAGCGGCAGTGAGGCACGCTTGGGCACATGGTGGCACTAAGTGCCTGGCAAAAAAAGGCTGACGTTCTCTATCCAGGCAGTTAGGGCTGTGACCTCAGAGCCACATCCCTGACGGAAGAGGCAAAAGGCTGAGTATTGCAGAGCAGCACAAAGTAAGAAATCTAAGCTTCCAATAGGATGTCTGGGAATACTCTCTTAGCAAGCATCTTCCACTGTCTGTCATCTGTCCTGCGAATTCTGCTTCTGGTCATATTACACCCTCAAATCCCACAGGGAAGCTTTTCCTGGAGTGTTTTCTCATGTCTCCCTTGCAAATAAAGCCAGAGCATGTTTCTGCTACCTTATTAAAAGATCTATGACATTTATTGAAAATTTTACTCACATTTAAAAAATACATTATTTTTAGAAGGTGATGGCTTACTTTTTTTAATCTGGATTCTTCTTCTGAATCTTTTAATGGCTGGTTAACATCACATTGGCAGCCTAAACTTCTGAGCCATAAAAAGTGAAACTTTAAAATTTTTTCCTTATGACAGAAGCATTTGGGGTAGAAAATCTGAATGACACAAAAGGAGAAATTTGCCAGGGAGCTCTAAAGGGGAAATAGAGCTGAACAATCTTTTTCTAATTATTGTAATAAGAGTGCCATTATCAGAAATGCTCTGTGCTCTATTGGGAAAGAGAGCTATGTTAATAGAAAACAAAGATATTTGATCCTTCATAGATCAAACCATTTTAAGGTGCTGCTGTCATTATGAAAGGCTCTTGGTGTAAGAATGGTACTTAGTGGACAATAGCTCTATTGTTTGTCTTCTATTAAAAAAAATTAAAATTAGATGTAATGTTTTATTTATGAGGGCCCAGATTTGATAAGAAGTGCCTCCCTCTACCATAAAGCAATAGTTTTTAGGACTATGCTGTAGCTCACTGCCTACAAATGTGAGAAATTCCACTGTGCAAATAGTAATATTTGGTATGGGAATAAAGACTTGCTGAAATCCACTGAAGTGAAGAAATTCCTTGGAAAGTTTCTGAATTCTACACTGCAAAGGCCTGTGGCCTTTTAACCCATTTTTCTTTTTTCTCTTTATGCTCACTTGTGTTCAGGATATAGCTCTGAGAGCTTCCAACTAGGCATTTTCTTTTTGTGTTTTTGTAGTGCTTAGAGCAGTCAGATTCTGGTCTGAGACCAAAGCTCGAAAGTGCTCTCCTAACACATATAATAATAAAAGTAAGAGAAATTGACACTGAAAACAGTTCATTTATGGCTCACAAAATTGATGTTAAATCCTCGAGGGGTTGGGGGGAAATTGCTTAAAGACCTCGAAAGTCCTACATACAGCCATAGTTAACATACACCCACAGTCTTGTATAAAGAATAGTGTCAAGAGAATGGGAAAAAGAGAGATAATTTTTTCAAGGCAAAGCCAATCAGTTTTTGTAGGTAGAAAAGCAGTATTCAGGGATAGAAACTAAATTATAAATACTGATATTTTACTTCGACCTGTATTTAATTTCTGTCCAAGCTGTTATTACCTATTCCTATTTAAGTGGAGTGAATATAAGTATAAAGCTATTTGAATTTTGAATAGTCTGTCAGTTCATCAAACTTAATACTTGATGAACCCAATAAAACACAATTATTTATTGTTTTGTTTTCTACCATTTCTGTAATACCAATAAAAGGTACAGTACAATCCTCCCCTGTGTCCAGCATAGGGCCATACACAGTCTGCCCACTGTTATTTTGGTCTCTCTTTGCTGCTTTTTCGAATGAGAAACTTGATTACTGAGATTTTTTAAGTGCTTTTGCTCCAGCATCTTCAAAGCTCTTTTCTTGTGTTTTTTTTTTTTTTCCACAAAAAGAAACTCAATCTCTATACAACCTCTCTGTGTTTGCTCTCTTAGAGAGATGGGAAAACTTATGTTAAATACTTTGCTTGTGGTACTTTTAAGCCCAGAACAAGGAGGGCTCATGACTTTCACTTGCAAAGTGGCTTTTTTCAGGAAGCTACAGAGGCTGCTTTCAATTCCAGAGGTGGCATTTCCTGAGGCAGATATTTTGGCACCACTCACTGTACAGACAGAAACCTCTTACTGGAGAGCTTGGGCACTTTCTCTGAAGAAAACTCCAAAAGAATATTTTTGTGATATGAAGTCTCTATTATTGCACAAGCTTTTTGATCCATGGAGATCCTACAGAGTTTCCAGTCTTCTGTGACTTTACCTCACTACCAAATGAAAGTGTATTTTTCTCTGACAGAGCACATTGACTCCTTGTCTTTGTGGTAATGAACATATGCCAAACCCTGCTGTCAGTGTTCCTAGCTTCCATCCTGTGTGCTTTATTGCTGCATTTCAGATCAGGAACCATGTCACTATGCCTTAGAGACATATTCTTCAATGCCTTAGGACTTGGTGTCTTTAGCTCTCCAAGTCCTCCAGAACAGGATGGAGAAGGCCTCCTGGGTGGCCAGGTTGAGCAGGACTGGGTATCCAGGGGAGTAGAGGCCATTCCAGAATATGTCCTGTTGTCCAAACCTACTAAAAAACACAGAAAAACCACAAACCCCAGCAAAACTCCCCTAACAAACAACCCATGGGAAATTCCAACAATTTGGAGGATTATCGGTATACTGGGACAAATATTTATCAAATAAAGCAAATTTCCTCATACTTAGCATTCGCAGTCAAGGCATTCAGTTATGTCAAGAAACCGTTTTCCCACTTCATGCATTAAAATGTTTTGTTGCAATCCAGTCCATGGGTTTAGGGGAAGGTTGTTAGATTCACTCTGGATGGTGCACAGAAGAAATAAAACAATTCTCAGGAGGTTGAATAACAAGCATTTGCTTGAAAACCTTAGAACATTAAGGCAGACTAAGGTACTTGTCACATTCTAAAACCAGATCCAGACAAAGTAATGAACTTTAAAAAATTTAGTTTCACAAACTTAAGTGTAGCCACCTTTAACTTATCCAGACATAACGAGGCACTTACTGAGTCACTGACTAGAAGTTTTTAGTTTGGCTCACAATATATTTTAATAAGTTAGGGCAAGAAAGAGAGAAAAAGAGAAAGTAGAGAGGAAGAAAAAGGAGGGAGAAAGGTATACAGTCACCATCGGTGGATGCAGTGATGAGATTTGATTCTTGCAATTTAGATGTCTGCTGGTCGAAGTGACGGTGGCAGTGTTGATCTGCTAGGACCCATGAAACACAAAGTCCAGTGTGTTAATATATGCTCAGGCTCAGTGGGAACGCCCAGGTACCTCCTCCAACAGGGCAGTTTTACACTGTCTGATGTAACACTTTGGATCATGTGGCACTTCAGGGGTCTTTGATAGTTTATGACACCTTCTAAGACATGACAGCCGCCTCCCACGTCAGCACAGTTGAACCAATTATACCCCATTATAAGGGATGAACCTTCAGACCTACCTATAAATGTCCCAGTATCTCCCTCCAAGGGAAGTTTGCATCTGAGCCAGTTATGCAATGTTGGATTCTGGGATGATAAGAAGTACTGCCCCATCTTCTCTTGTCTGGCTAAATATGCTGTTTGTAGCCTCTGGTGGAGGGTGTGCACCCCCTCTGCACCTGGGCTGTTCCCTTGCACGTCGCTGTCAGCAAAGCACCTGCTGCTTCTGCAAGTGGCCAGTTGTTTGAGCCATTCACTACTGGCATCTCAGTGTCTCAGAATAAAGCACAGATTTCATTTTCTAGATTTCATTCTCTGGCCACACAAAGATCTCTGGAATTCATTTTCATAGCCAACCAGTAAAGAGACCTAGGAGGACTTCCCAGAGAGCTGTGGCACTTCCTATAAAAGATGAAACACCTGTCTTGAGTAGAAAAATCTCCCCTATTGCTTTTTTCTTAGAAGGCTGGGAGAGCTCCTTCCTCCAGGAATAGGTTAGTTTATGAACGGGGAATGCAGATAATAACTGCAGTGACCTCTACAGATAGTCCTGAGAAGCTGTTGTTATGTATGGAACCGAATTAATAACTGCAGACACCTGTCAAAACAGAGACTGCATATAGAGAATGACACCAGATGCAGAAGGAGATGTTTGAAACTTGCTTCAAGAATTAGTTTTGGAGTCCTGAGACCTTCAAGGCTGCCTGCAGAAGACCCTGGTATGTGCATGTATGAAACTTAGAGGAAGTATTTAGATTCATAGATGGACAGTTTTCCTCTTGTAAACAAAGCATATATTTTACTTGACAAGTGGAAGTAAAGGTGACAAGTTGCCACCTGTGAAAAAATTAAATAGGGATTTTAAGTGGACTCTTTGTCTGTGGGTAAGTCTTTTTAGAAATCCTGGCTATGGGCCAGCTCTCAAGAGGAATATTCTTAATGTTTGTTTTTTCTTATGACTGAGATTGGATCTTTAGATAATTTTGAAAATGTCACAACAAATTTTTTTTATGGAGAGAACATACTCACGTTTCCTATGTCTCCAGAGTCACTGGAGCACAAGTCTGTGATTCTCATTATATGAACAAGATGTTCCTAATGTTGATACTGCCTTTTCTTTCCTGTATATTTGCCAGGGTTAGGTATAACACATGGAATCTCTTCTGCTTTATATATTAGCATGGGTAAATTTGCATTTTCCTTTAAAATTTCTAATCACATGTAGCTGGGATTCTGTTCAAGGACATATAAAGAGTTCAATCAGTTTTCTAGGCTAAGCTTCACATTATTTTTCACAGTAACATTGTTGCAGAAGGACAGACTTATCCCTCGCTTGGCACATGTTAATGAAAGAGAACATGAGGTGCTTATTATAGCTGGTGGAGATCATGGTCCCTCCCTTGCTGGTGGAAGCAGTACAGCTCTCCTGGAGTTTGGGAGCCGTCTTCTGCAGCACCTGAACACAATTACTGTGCTTGATCTGGAAAGAATTTTATGACACTGCTGCTGTTGTGATCCTACTTCTGTTTTTATATTGTTAGCTTTTTGTATCCATGTTCTTACTCTTCTGTCTCCACTACCTTGTTTTAGGGAGTTTTCCTAAGGAAAACATTACTTTTGCTACATTTTAAGTTATTTGAACCCTTCTTAAGTGATTGATCAATGAAATTTTCAGCATCTTACCTTTCATATAGCAACCTAACCTATGACAGAGAAATGTCTTATTACAATATTTTTATTCTAGTTTTACACAACAGTCACAGGAAAAAAGTGGTGCCCCTGACAAGCTGAAATTCCTGTTGCAGATGATTTGGATAGGAGATAGTTTGGTACTTTATATGGTAGCAGCTTTCTTGCTTAGTATATACAGGTCACTACTACTCGTATATGTAGGTCACAGAGATAGGAAGCAAATAGAGAGCAGCAACAACAGCAAGGACTGCACAAGTGGCTGGTCTCCATTGGAGATCAATTACTGTCACCAGATTAGTCAGGGAGAGTCTCCCCTCTTCTGGGGGCAGAGACTGAAGCTGCATGTCCACCTGGTACAGCATTGCTTATGTGCTGTGATTCTCAGTGCTTCTCTGCTAGTGTCTGCCAAAGCTTGGCCTTTATCCCCATCCATTATTTTACAGGTAATCCCATCTTCTTTATGGCTTTCACTGTATCCCTAACTAGCTTTTTTTTCCTTGGCCATCTGCAACTTCTCTGAGGACCGAGTTCCCAAATAAAACTCAGCAATGCATCGAGTGAGCCACAGTAGTGGCATGCTCTGTCTGGTCTCCCTAAATAACCTGTTGCACAAACCTGCAATAAACTCTCCTTCAGCTGTTCCTGCAGAGAACACCACACGTCTGTGGCCCGAGTGCTTTCAGAGAGAAGTCCCCTGTGCATGTGTGCTAATATTGCCCAGAACACTGATGTAGTGACCTCAGGCATTACTGCTCACTATTTGGTACATAATTAATAAAAGCCTTTCTTCCACGTATCAAGATGTATAACCTTGGTGCCTGTTTTTCCCTTTTGCATCAAGGCTTTCACCAACCAGCTCATTCTTCCTTTGTAGGTATTCTCTTTCTCTTCATTACTCAAGTTGTACTAACTTCCTCCTAAAATAATGCAATTTCATTCTTCTTCCTTATGGTTCCTGGCTCTAATATCGCTTACACTGGTGCACACATGCATGTGAAATCATCTTTACTTGCTTGTCTTCTTACCATTTCAATGTCCTTAGCCATCACAACACTTCCATCTTTTTGTATCCACTCTGAGCTGCCCATTTTTCACAAAACTCCTTTATACTTCTTAATATCTCAAGAAACTCCACCCATTTGCATCCTGTCTTCTGAAGGCCTCTGTCCTCCCTGAGTTATGCCCTCTCCTATGCTTTGTCATACTTTTGTTTTTTTCACTCCTAAAGGTAATGAATGACTTTCTTATTCCCATTCTCTGCTGATCCTATCCTCTCTCAATAAGACCATTCTAAACCTCACCCAACAAACTTACTTCTTCTGCACAGGCCTTTCTGGCTGAAATGACCTTCCCCAAAGTAGCCTCATCTATCATCAGAACCTGCATATTATTCTAAAATCCATTTAAATATAGGACAATTCCACTTTCTTTAAAAAAATCTTTGTAATTCATTACTTGCTATATGAATTCCTGATGAAACAATTGCTTTCTGAGAATTTTTGCTTCATTAGCATTTTACTTATTTCTTTCAAGTATTTCATAGAAATTACCTACAATCACCATTTCCGAAAAACCAAGCAGGTGTACCTGTTCTGTGCTGCAGTCTCTTAACAAGAGTGCATGCACTGTTTCACCTGTTCTTGTTGCCTACAAAATGACACAGCTGTGCTTAGCTGCTGCCTGCCTTTAATTCAACTGAGCTGGAAGTTCTGGTGCAGCCTGTGCAACTTGGCTCTTGCCAAGTCCTCTTTTAAGCCCCACCTTTCATTTGCCCTTAGCACCTGGATCCATTTCATACCTGGTGGTGCTGCTGCCCCTCTGCCACGTATCAGATGAGCTCTGCCAGCTGTTTGCTCATCCCCTCACCGGCTTCACCTGCCAGATTAGGGGTCGGAGAGGAAATAAGAAATGATGTGGGAGAATTTGCTGTCTTATTAGAAGCAGCAGTATTAGAAGTGCAGCTGAACTGCACCTCTCTTGTGTATGGTCTGCAGGTTGTAGGTAACTTGTGCCTGACCTGATGCACACCCTTGTCACACAGCTGGAGGTGCTGGTGTCACCTGTGGCAACTGTGAGAGGTCATCAGTGAAACACAGCAGTGTGCACAGGGAGCAGGATCTCTTCATAAGGGTCTGTGAATGAAGTTTTGGTAAAATATTTAGTCTGTGTTGAAATGAAACACTACTGTACTTTTTCTTTTTCTTTTTACACTATTTTTTTTTTTTTTTTAAGGCACACAACATGTAACTTATATTTTGTCGGGAATTTCAGACACATAGGGAGGTTAGTTTAAGTATTGCAATAAGCTGGAAAGGATTAATTGAGAATGCACACCATTTTGTGAGGTGTTAGGTCATGATTAAATGCTCTTTACTGTGTAGTCACATTTTATTACAACTTACATATGTTTGGAACACTGATAGAAAAGAAAGCATGTCACCTATTTACAATCACTAAACATTTACATTATATTATTTACAGATAATGAATCTAGTAACATATATGAGCAGAAAATATAGCAAATATCAATATGAAACTGTACAGGGCTTAATCTCATGTCCTTTACGTAGTTGCATTTCACTGTAATAATAAATACAGTTCTATATTTACACATTTTACTTTAAAAATCTGTTAAATGAATTTTAACAATTTCAAGTTAAAAATATCTGATCAAAATATTTCAAACATGCTTATAAAAATAAGACACAAAGCTTTTAGGACCTTCTGCAAGCTAAAAAAGTTATGATAAAAGAAGCTTTCTTTAACTAGTCTTTAGAATTATAACAGTATTTTGCTTCTCAAATTTCTTTACAAACTTCTTAAATATAGCAAGCTGAAAGGAACCTCAATGACATTAAGCAGAGCAGCACAGATGGACCTCAGTTAAATTAAAGCTAAGTAAACATGGTAATAGGTATTGTGCAATGGTTGACTGATCCTCTGTTTAATCCAAAGTGGTTTCAGGCATCGTTTCTGCAGCTGTGTGCTGCACTGCTTCAAAAGCCACAACTGATAAAGGATTAAGATAAGTACCCAGCTGACTTTATCATACATAATTTCGGAATTGGTTCATTTTTTTTCCCTGAAGGATGAATAAGCCAGCCAAAGTCAACTCATGCCATCTGTAACTGCAAAATTAAAAATATGCCAGTGTGAATGGACAAGAAAATTAAGGCATACGCATTGTTGGCAGCAAAATTAATTGTGGAAATCCATCCTTGGAGTCCCAGGAAGTTTTATATACAGGAACAGATGAACAACAGAGATCATCTGTAATGGATTACCTTAATTGCTGGGCCTTCCTAATGTTAAAAAATTAGCCTCATTCACCTGGAGGTTGAGTGGCCATTAACTGAGCAGCAAATACCAGGCTATTAAATGTTACTCCACAGGGAGCTCTTTTTAGCAACAACAAAAATAGGTAAATTTGTGCATTTTTCTGTCTCAAATGATCAGCTTACTCGAGCAAATCTGCCAGCTCTGAGAAAAGAATACTGGGATATCCCCTGATAGCTTGGATGAGGTCAAAGAATTATATTCTAGGTGGTTCTGTTGTCTGAGCTGTTTTAACAGTAGACTTGGCAAGGACTGCAGTCTCTTCTTTCTGACTAGGATGCTTCTGATGTGTAAACAATCACGCCTTGATTCAGCAATGTATTAACAGATTTAACATCAGAGAACTCTGTTAACCTAATCAAGCCTTTTCCTAAACTAAAGCAATTAGAAGTCCCTGAATTTCAACAGATGCTCCAGTACCTTTTTTGGCAATACATCCAATATGAATTTAGAGATTTTTGGTGACAGTAATTTCACTAGCTAATGACCATCTCTATCAACAATTTTCACCTTTATTTCTATGCTGCATATCCCTACTGTCAATTTCCAGTTGAGCATACCAGATTCTTCTCCTCTCAGATGAGTAGTCCTCTGCCTTCAAACTTCTGTATTGCAGAAGCAGCTACTTATAAACTGTGATCAAATCACTTACTTCTTAAGTTCTTTTAAATTTATGATATTCATATCCTTTCCAATTTCACAATGTTCAATACAACATGTGAATGCAATAAGTGTTTGAAATATCCCAGGAGTGCTTGCATCAGTGCTAAGAACACAGATCACACAACCTCTTCACTCTTACCTGATACTGCCTTAGCTAAGGATATTGGCTATCCTTATCCAAAAGGACACGGTGACCTCGAAACCTTCAACTGAGAAGTGACTAAGAACTAGCAGCTTTCTAGAATCACTGTTTCACGAGACAGAGATCATGCCATGAGCAGGATTACAGTTTTTGTTCCTAGATAAATTACCTTAAATTAACGTTTCTGTCTGAGTGCCTTTGGTGTCCTTTAATAGTTCTCAGCATGCCAATTTTTTTATATTGATGAATTTCTATGTAGTATTCCACCTTCAGATTAAACAACTCATCTGCCAATTTTATCAGCAGTAATTCTGGGAGTAATTCTATTTGCATGAAAGCAATTCAGGACCAAAGTGTGCAGAACCTCATTAGAAAAATACCCATGTGACAATACCTTGCCATTTACAATTACGTTTTAAATGCTTGACAGGATTTTGATTAACTTCTTTCACATCATGCTAATTTTTTAGCTTTCACTGACAATTAAAAATGTTTTGTCAAGTTAGATGACTTCCAAAATCCAAACCCAGTGCCATTTAATCAGCTTTATCAAACATGGAATGTCATTAAAGGATATTCTGCAGAAACCTCTAGGACTTGAACAGGACTACTCTTCCATTTAGATACCTTGCTGAACAAAGGCCATACACAGATGCTTAGAAAAAACAATCATGGCACTGAAAAACTATTATTAAAACCAAATTGCAATAAACAGGAAAAAAATAACCGAACCCCTGAAAACATCAGATGATGCTTTGACAAAATATTACAAGTTTCGTATGCTATTTTTGTTTTTGACAAACTGATGCCCTTTCTGATTAGTGCTACTTTAAAAGAGAGCAGCTGATATAACTGCACAAACTTCAGCAGCTTTCATTTCCTCTCTTCATCCCAGCATTTTGGGAACAGGCTGAGCCGGCTCAAGTGGTAAATTTTCAGCCTGCTGCAAGTTTTGTCATTGTCTGATTTCTGAGGTGTGTCACAATAATTTAGAGGCACTCTACACTCGTATGCACACATTCACACTTACTTTTGGGATTAAAAATTTTGTAAACAGAGGTATTTTCTGTACTATTTCTGCAACTAGCGACAGGGAACAAATGCGACTGAGGAAAGATTGCAGCCTTCTGTCATTTGATAAGAGGGTGGCATTAGTGAACTGCTGGTGGGCATATCATATGATATGCTGGCACTTGTGAAGGTTACCAATGCCTGTGTTGAGTCACAAGACTGTTTTTCTATGTCTTCTGAATTCACAGAGATCAAACTGGCATGTTTTGATCTCCTCCATATCAAAGTTTGCTTTCGCAGACTTCCCAAATCCTCCTTAAAATGTGGATTGAAAAGTATATAAAGCAGTGGGTTTAGACATGCTGGCAGTGGGACAATCACTAGAAGTATTGACTTAATCACTTCTGGGCTGATAAAAGTGAGGTTTAGTAAGGAGGAAAAAGATAAGAAGGCCACAGGGCAATAAAGAATGCAATTAGTAAAAAGTAGCAAGGCTATATGTTTGACCATAGAGCAATCCCAAATGTTGTCTAGTTCTCCCCTTTCTAAACTACAGTAGAGCTTCGTATAAGCAACAGTCATTACCAGAAAGCAAAGGGAGTTCAGCAACACCAGAGCTACCATGTAGCCCATAGCAGTGGGCTCTCCAAACGGGAGTGGCAAACAAAGTGGAGAAACCCCATACTCACTTCCAGTGAGAAGGGGTATCACTGCAATGATTAGTGCCAACATAAAGCAAAAGGAAATGGCAATTTTTACACTAGCAGTGGAGTATTTTGTTTCAAACTTTGTAGCATGCTTTACAGAGAATGCACGTTCGAGTGCAGCTAGGGTAAGGAGGAATATGGAAGCCTCTGAAGCAAAAATAGAGAGAAGGCCAGTTATTTGGCAACCAATTCCACTTTCCCATTGTGCTCCGTACTGAGCAAAGCTACCAAAAGTGGATGCATCCACGCTAGCCAGTATTCCACTGGCCAGGCCCATCACAGCATTTACAATGGCCATTAAACCAATCAAAAGCTTTATGGAGGACATATACAATGGAGATCTGAAAACTGTAGCAGACACCAGTGCATTGCAAAGAAAGGTCAAACCCACTATGGTCCACACTCCAACTCGGATCAACCAGCTACCAAACAGATGGTCACATGGTTTGAAGGGACCTGAAATGCCAAAATAAAAAAGGTAAGGGAAGCCCATGTAAACAAAAAAATCCTCATGCTTTCTAAGACACTAAAGTTCATACTTCTTCCAGATTCTCAGCACAGTTGAAGAGTGAATTTTAGTATAAAAAGAAAGCTGGAAATTTGATCTGTCTCTGAGACCTTGATAACACGCTGCTAAATGTGTGATGCATATTGCACTCGTTGTGCACATGAGTCTTTGTCCTTCATCACAAGTAGTAGTCTATGTGCCTGGCAGTACTACTGTAATGTGAATGTCAGCTCTTGTAGTTTCAAGAAATGCAGTGATATTTGTGAGTGTGTAAAAAAAGCTGCAAATGTTACCTCTAACTAAATTAAAACAAGTTCCTAATGAGTCCTGGTGGGGCATGATGTAATGGATACAGACAGATGTACTTTGGTTACCTTATAACATGTCATTGCACAGTCCAAGGAAATTGTGTCTCTCATTGCATTTGGGAGTGCTGCTTTTTTGGATCTCCTGTGTCTGAAGTCAGGTCATTGTGACTGAAGCTTGCTGAATACTTGAAGTATTCTCTATATACTCAGGTGTATATGCTGTGCAGTTGAAGCTGAATGCTCTGCAGTCAGAGAAACATTAGGTGCCTTGGTATGAGCCACCAAGGCAAGCCCCTCACAGTGGTTTGTGCTTTTCCATGAAGACATAAACCCTGCAGCTGAAATGACCTCTCTATGACTACAGCTGTTGACATTAAGTAAGTATAAGGATCTACTGTGTCATTTTTTTCTAAGTTTTTCTAAGATACTATTTGAAAAATACAAGCTAAAATTTCCTTCAGGCCTGGTGTTAACTTACCTTGAAGATAGCAATGTTTTAATGAACTCAAAGCTTTAGGCCATTGGAGAATATGTGACAAGCAAATTATTCTTTAGCTTCCTGCCTTTTCTATTCCTCTTTATATAACTTTAAAAAATTTGCAATTAGTTGCTGTTGCAAACAAGAATCATGGCTTAAAATGAATGCTGAAGTACAAGTTGTCACTTGGTGTTTTTTTGTTCATGTTTCACAATGAAAGAATGGCTTGTGAAAACGTTTGCTGAATGAATCAAAACTTATGACTGTGTCTGGCTACATTCTACAAAGAAAATGATAGTGCTGGGTGTCCTTTGTGAGGGAATGAGCACATCAGTGCAGTAGTGATTGGTATTTCCTAGGTATAGATGTAAATTGTGTGTTGTTCAAGTTGCTTGCATGTCAAATAACTCTGTGACATTCAGAACTACTTTAGCTTTGCAGAAGACTGAGAAAGCAAAGATTCTGCTGCCTTTATCACCTGTATCTTAGTAGAAGAGTATTTCCTCTCATTTTCTTGACTGGGTATCAATTCTGGTGAAAACAGGCCCAGAGCTTGGTCACTGGGCAAAACTTTTGTTACACTCATAGTGGCTGAATAGTTTTGTGGAATTCAATGCAAAACTGTATATTGCATATTATATTGTATATTATTATGCAATATATTTGTATTACACTCATCAAATTACTGCACATCATGTTGCTGTCCTAGTGTCTGATTCACAGTTTGTTCTGCATCTCAAATATCTACTAACACTGTCCTTGAATTCCTATTTATCTGGCAGTTTCATACCTGGAGAAGGTGAGCATTGTACGGAATGATGAGATTTCAAATCTTCTTCAAAGTCAAGAAAAAAGTCCTCAAAATCACGTTCATCTATTGGGGGAGAAAAATCCATAATTGTTACTGCAATTTTCAGGAAAAGGTTTTTAGTAAAAAGGTGCAAAAATGCCTGTGGTATTTAAGGCCTGGTCTTGCTTCTTTGCCTGCCAAACTGAGCAGAAGCAGACATATGCCTACTTGGTTTTGAATTGTACTCAGGATTATTTTTAAAGTTGGCTTCTTTACTTCTGTGAAAATTACCACCTACAGATACATTCTCTATTGCCTAATTTGCAGTGTGATTACTGTCTAGGAAGGAGTTTAAAATATAAATTCTGCTGTTGTGCCATACTATTAAGAATGAATCAAGTTTTTTTGTTTTTTCTTATGTTATGTGTTTCTTATGTGATAATTAGCACATATTCTTTGCTCTGTTCTTGCTCTGAGACCTACTGGTTTGCAGGAGCAGAGATAGCACAGAAAGCAACAGGGTGGTGTAAATGTATGGGTGCCTCTACATAACAGATCCAGTAAGAGACTTAGTGCTGAAGGGGAAGGAAAATGCAGTAGTCTCATGTCCTAGAGAACAAATGCACTCTCTGGCAACCTTGGTTATGTGAACAGACTGGGGAACAAGATGCTGGAGAGCAGCCCTGCAGAAAGGGGCCTGGGGGTCCTGCTCCATGGCAAGTTGAAGATGAGCCAGCAGTGTCCTGGCAGCCAGGATGGCCAACCCTGTCCTGGGGGACATCAGGCACAGCACTGCCAGCTGGGCAAGGGATGGGGGCAGTTTTGGTTGCCACAATATAAGAAAGATATAAAGCTAAAGATATTAGAGAGCTTCCAAAGGAGGGCCACGAGGATGGTGAAGGGCCTTGAGGGGAAGCCATATGAGGAGCTGAGGTTACTTGGTTTGTTCAGCTTGAAGAAAAGGAGACTGAGGGGAGATCTCATTAGAGTCTTCAATATCCTCACAAGTGGAGGCAGACATGCAGGTACCAAACTCTTCCTCTCATGACCAGAGAGAGGACTCGAGGAAATGACATGAAGTTGAGTCAGGTTTAGGCTGGATATCAAGAAAAGGTTCTTCTTTGGGTACTGGAACAGGCTCCAAAGGAAAGTGAGCACAGCACCAAGCCTGTCAGAGATCAAGAAGTGTTTGGACAATGCTCTCAGGCACATGGAGTGATTCTTGGGGCTGCCCTGTGCAGGGTCAGGAGTTGAACAGGATGATCCTTGTGGGTCCCTTCTAATTCAGCAGATTCTATGATTCTACAATTCTCTGAAAAAATATGCCTAAGTAGCAACATATTTTGGCTATTATTAATCCTGAAGTGTGTGGGTAAACCGAGGATGTGCTAGGATTCTGAGGCTGGCAAGAAACTACATCTTTGCTGGCCCACTCTTGTATGGAGTTACCCTGTCTCTCACATAAAGGGAAGATAAAATTTACCACATTATTATAGGTATTATTTGGATGAAATGATGAGGGCATGAGTGAGATTTTTGAAGGGCAGACCTAAAATAATGAGTTTGCTAAGCACAGGAATACTTAAAAAACATATTACTGAGCAAGAGACAGGGAGGGGCCATGTCTACGACCGTAGAGAGGATTGAATTTATTTAAAAGCAGAGGTTGCTCACAGCCTTCAGGTAGACTTAAAAGCCTAAGATGATGGTTACCTTGAATTTGTAACAGTCCAGCATCCTTTCTATGAAAGTCATCAAGGCTGCTATTATCATCTTTGTTCCATTGGCTGGAGATTCTGTAATGGCTCTCACAAGCTCCAAAGGCACAGCACTGATAGGCATAAGGCATTTCCATGACCCTGCAGAAGAATAAGGCAGCATGCCATGATAGTGGTTAAGCACCAGTTACTAGATTGTACTGCTCCTCTACAGTTAACACAAAGGACGTTTTCTTATGTGTTTTCATAGGAGACATGAAAATGGGAGATCTATGTCTTGCTGTTGAGTGAATGTTACTCAGAACTATATTTCTGCTTTTATGATTTTCAATTATTTTACTGTGTAAACCAATGATTTCTCTAACAGCTACTTTCATAATGGTTTCTTTAAAAAAAAACCAAAAACACATCCAAAGATTACAACCCGCCTCCTAGGCAAAAACAAAACACTTCCCAAACTGAATTTCTCCTTGTCAGGAAGAATGAGATCTTTTGGAAATCAAGCTTTATTCACCTCTCTCCTCTTCAACTCATTTCATTCATAAGATGGCAAAAAGGAGATTGTTTCTTGTGCAGAAGATCAAGAAAGCAGTGTTCTAAACCAAAAGGTGAGTGAATCAGGCACTGTGTGTGAAATGTTTTAGAGAGAAAGGTTTTAGTCTATTAATTATCTTAAAAAGGAGAACAGGATACTCATTCTTAATTCTTTTCAAGTAATTTTTATTCCTAACACTATTATGTGTCAGTGAGTTCCAATGATTATGAAGGCTCCTATTACCAGAAAATTGCACATTTCTGATACACTGTGAATTTAATCTTTGGGGATGTGCAAATTCTGGGGGAGCATACAAGAACTACTTTCTGAGTTCTGTAGACTACTTCTATTCCATAGATATATTTTATGCTTTGGAAGCAGAGCTATTTAATTTGCATATTTCACCAACAGCAACAGTAAAACCTAACAGCTCACCTTAATTCCAAAAGCCTGATATACCAGAAAGTTCAAAGATAAAGAGGTGATTAGTTTTTCTGAATTAACTTAAAAGGAATAAAGTAGAACTAGATCCTCCTATCAGATTACTTTCAACAAGTTAATCATGTAAATTAACATAATGAGTGTAATAAGCAGCCTCTAACCCCCTAGGAAATCTGCAGAGAAATCAAGCTGAATCAGGCCCAGTGCCAACAGGACTTAGACTTGTGCACTCGCCAAAAGCTTGGTACAAAGGGGAACAAACGGAATCTTTAGTTCTAAAGTGATTTTTTAAATTAGTGCATTTGGGAGTATTTAGATTCTATAACCTTACATTTCTGTTGGAAATTAACCACAATAATCTGTACCCTTGCACCCAATACAAAATTTTTAGGGTAGTCAATAAAAGTTCAAGATAATCAAGATCCAACTGTCAAGCAATCTCAGGCCAGCAGATTTAAATATTTAATTTCTAATGCATTCACCTGCATGCCATCCTTTAACATAAGGGGATTATCTTGATTAAATATTTTTGAACACATTCCCCACAAGCCCTTCTTAAATAAACTAGTATCAAACCCATTGATTACTAGACTAACCCACAGCTAATCATCTGGGATAAAAACAATCCCAATCCCCAAATAGAAATTCCCCCCTTTTTTTTGGAACAACAAAAACAATTATCAGAAGTAAAACTGACAGTTCTGCTAGGTGATCCCTGCAACTTGTGGCTTCAGACCTTTGGAAGGACATTGATATAGCTGGGGGAAATGAACAGTTAGTGGATATTTTAGGCACAAGAGACTGACAGAAATGTATTCTATTCTCTGATTATTCAAACAGCTCTATGACAAATTTCCAGTTCTTGTGCTTCTCCCAGCCTGCTGGCCTGTCATACTCTGGAAATGTGGACTTCCCACGTTGCACTGGTCTGCTACTTTGATGACGTAGCAAAAACATCCGTGGCTTTTAAATGATATTTAAAGAGCAAGACTCCCATTTCTTATCCTCTCCATAGGTATTTCTAGCATCCATTCTTAAATCTGGACAGTTTTATGTTTGTTTTTCCCCCCAGTCTGTGTTATTAGGATATACACATAATCCTTAAATTAGCAAATGCTGCTTAATCTGTGTGCAAAGCCCACCTGCACACAATGGCTGCAACCCAGAACACAGAGGACAAAACATATTTTGCAAAACAGGGAAATAAATATCAGATCTTCTTGGTGACAGAGGAGGTTTTCTTTCTCACAAAAGCTACATTTAACAAAAAAAAAAAAAAGAAAAAAATTTAAAAAAATAAAAGAAAAAAGAAGGAACTTTCAGGTGTACAGTGCTGGAGGCCTTCCTTTTTATGGCTGGTACTTATTTGATGTGGGTGATTAGATTTGGACTTTGTCAAATTAAACTCTCTTAGAAACACTGCCTAACTTTATTTTTATATACTCCTTATCTTACTAATGATATCTGTATCCTTGATAATTTTTTTTCCTCTAGCAAGGAATGCCTCTTTTTTCTGTTTTTAGATTAAACAGCAGGGAACACAAGGTCATTTTCTCCCTCACAAAGGTGTGGAGTTAATGGTGAACAGGAAGGCACAGTTACGATGAATGGAGCAAAACACTGAGTTCTTTTCAGCACTGAATCAAAGCATCAGATAAAGAAGGAAGGAGTGGCTGGCAGCCTGACTTTGCCTCCTCAAGGCTTGCTGCAATAGGCTGGGTTCAGATCTGCTGAGTGTACTAGTGCCATTGCTGATGATGGGGAAGGGGTGCTCAGCTCTTTGATGTGTCTGTTTTGATGAATTTAGATGAGTAGGAAGTTTTTATACAGGAATTTGTCTTTAATGTAACCACTGGCTAGTTACAGCAATTGCAAACTGTGAAATTTCATTTTGTTTTAGACTTCTGCTTAAGTTTGGTGCTTTGTATATTTTCTGTGCAGTGATGCTGTGTGAAATCTTGACCTCATTTTGATTTATAGTAAAAGTCATGCAGACTGTAGGTCAGGATTTTACCATATTCTCTCCTGACTGGGTATAATTTGTTCTTACAGATGTTAATTAACTCTAGATATCACACTTTGAATGCATTTTTACAAAGAATTAAGTTAGTTTGACATGTCTGTGTTAACATTTTGCCCAGATGAAATACACTGTACTTTCATTTGAGTAATGTACACAATTTTGCTGAAGGGAAATTCATATAGAGTATAATTTTGAGAAAAGAATTTTAAAAATCTTATACATAATTCTGTTGAATAATGGATTATTCTAAGATTATTGCAGTACCTCTTATACCCCTAGGTCAAGGTATATGCATCATTATATATTTGCCAGGTTGGAGTAATCACTTTTCTTATGTTTACATTCTTTTAAAGAAATTTCAATTGTTTTAGAATTGTCACCTGCCTCAGCATTTGGGCAAAGCCAATGAGAGAAGAAGTATGGTACAAGCTCAGTCTCAACCAATCATGATTTTCAAGGTACTTGCTCCCTGGCCTCTGAGACCTATCTCAAGATCTCTAATGTAAAAGAGGTCTAAGGCCTCTAGTACTTTGAATGTTGCTCTTATAGTTTCATGCACTTGATGAAGTCACTGCCAAATTTCCTCTGTGACAAACGACCATTTTTGGGTTGATTAAGACCTTTAAGGCAATATTTCCTGACCTTGGAACAATTTTTTGCAGCTCTTATATCAGTTTGTGTTAACATGCCATCACAGAAGTGTTCTAGGGTGGATCCCTCCAGTGCTGTACACAGAGTCTTAATCAGCTCCACACTTCTATTCATCGTTCCCTTACTGATGACTCCAAACACTCCAGCCCTTTTTGTTAATGCTTACATCTTGAACTGTCTGCCTGCAAGGACTCTTGGACCTTTTCCAGTGCAGAAGGCAAATCTAGTGAAAACATAAGGGTGGACTCTTCACCTTTGGAGATACTCAAAAGCTGTCTGGATGTGGTCCTGGGCAATGGACTCCAGGTGCCCCTGCCTGAGCAGGTGGTTAGACAAGACAGCCTCAAAGGTCCCTTGCACCCTCAACCACTCTGTGATATTCTAACTATGCGGACACTGTTTGTTTCATATTTTCATATTTTCTGATTCCTAACTTTTTACAGTGAAACATGATACAGTATATGTTGCACTTCGCATCTTCCAATTAAAATATAAAAATGAAAGGAGAGTTAGGGGAAACTCCCAAAAATCCTGAAGTGAGAGGCAAAACCCTCTTTGCTTTGACTCTGAAATTAGTTTAGTTGGTTATAGCATTGTGCTAATAATGCCAAGGTCGTGGGTTCAAGCTCCATACAGGCCATGGTCATCCAGTGACTGGAAGAGCTGCACATGATCTTTAGAGGACACTTCCTTCCTGTATTACAGAGAACCCACAGAAATTATTAGTATCGAAGTGTGTTAGTAATACTGGCAAAGAATTAACTCAATCTTAATCAAAAGATTAGAGAAAAATCATGTTCAAACAGAAGAGGTGAAATCTTTTGGGCTTTCAGCAGTATATTCTTCCCTTGTATTTGCTGTGTTCTCATTATGTGTAAGGGGAGCTCTGTAAGCACAGTCAGTAGAAGAAGGACATACCACTAAGCTGCCAGCGATATTGTTTTAACAGCTTTTGAAACATATCACCAGGAAGCAGATGTGGCTCATACTAAGCAAGTACTGGGGTTAATATTTCAAAACCTTCATAGTTTCTTCAGTTAAAAGTGAGCATAATAAAAGAAGTCTATCATTTTTATCATATTTGCTTTAGTTTTAATGGCACAGATCAAAGACTGACAATACGAAGTAACATGCGTTACACGCTGACACACCTTCCATTGCACATGAACACAAATGTGGCTTATTAGTTTTAATGATATACTCACTTGAGTTCTGGAAAATTTTCAGATGTTATCAAACTTTGTAGGGCATGATTTCCTGTTAATTTTAAATGAGTTAAACCATGTAGCCCCGTCACAGGAAAAGAGGACAAAAGGTTGGATGACACATCCCTGCGTAACAGCAAATAAAAATCAGCTTATGGTTTTCATTTTTTTTTTTCAGCACTAGAAGTGTCACATTGAAAAAATAGGTTAAAGTTTTCTAACTCAATAAAAAATGTATTAAGCAGAGGCCCCAGGGAAGCAGCAAAGCTGCAGCACTGCTCAGGAGTACTCACCTTTATGTCTAGCAGAAAGCTAACGGTAACATCTAGTAGTTAGTTTGGTCTCTGTTCCCAAATTTTGACTCAAAACATTCATAGTGCCAGTTTTGAGACTAGCAAATGAATTTAAAACCTTCTCCCTAGACTGTTTGAATTCGAAGGAGCCGAACAGCTTCCCACAGTTTAAAAGATTAGGTGGGATGCTACAGGGCATGGCTGTCCTGAAAGCTGCCCAAGGAGCAGGTCAGGTCAGGTGTGTGGGGAAGATGTGCATTTCAGGAAGGGACAGGTCTGGGCTGGAGCAGAGGCAGATGACATTTCCAAGCTGAAGTTTGAGCAGCTGAGGGAGGACAGAACAGTGCAGATGAACACAGATACGTAACTTGGGGAAGGTAAATCAGGTGAACGAAAATGTTGAAGTGATCAAGGAGATATGGCAAAGTAGTGAAAGAGAAGGAGTCCAGAGGTACTGTTTTCTATTTTTTTCTCTCTTTCTCCCATTTATTCAATGAGTCTTTTCAGTACTCCTCACAATTATCTACTCTGCAATACTTCAGATGTCAACAGTCAAGGATGAAGAAGCAAAGTCTGATGCAGTTGAAATGCTTTTATATACAGGCAAGTCTGGACTATACACTGAATCTAAGGCCTAGGCATAAAATAAGGTATGCTGATGGACTGGGCTTCTACCTCTCTGGTTTAGTGTGGGTTTCTTGCACATTGCACTGTTAAAGACCAAAGGTGAAATTCAGGTCTTACTGCAATGCTAAAAATGACCACTGACTTGAGGTGGAGCAAGGTTAGAGGTCCACAAAGGTCAGGAAACACTGGTATGTTGTGTTCCTGTTTGTGTTCAAGGGATTTTTTTCTTTAACCTCCTCTGACTGTTGTATGTCATTGTCCAAAGCTACGATTTACTGGTCACCTTACAAAGTAGTTAAATTCTGAGAAGGACCCCAAATGGGATATTATAGACAAAATTGTCTTTGTAGGCATTTGTCAGTGCACAATTCAGAGGACTTTGCACATCAAGAGAAAAGAATACCTTTCCAAATTTAGGTTTAGCAGCTACTGGATTATCTGTGAGCAAATGCTCAGCAACATATTTTTGTGATAACCATGGAGCAAGACGACTCTAGAAGAATATTTTTCACATTTTCCCCATACAGCCAGTGCCTCAGCAAGTCATATCAAAAAAGCATTATAGTGACAGTTGGAAGTAGGAAAAAAAATTAGCATAAGCTAATTAAGCACTGAGAAGTACTTGTGAACAACACCTGCAAAACTGGCTGTGGATGTTTTGACCACTAACTGCTCTGGATGAACTTACTAAAGAGGAAAAACTATTTCATCAAATGAGGAACAATGAAATAGAGATGAATTCTGGGAAAAGTTTCTTATTTAGTTTTTAATCCAATTCCTGAGGCCTGAAACACAACTAACAGGAAATCTTTACCACTGCTACAACAGATTAACTGCTAATAAATTGAATGAGAAGAGGCAGATGCACTGATAATCTTCATGGACCCCAAATGATTACACAGTGTTGTATGCTGTGCATTGCTGTAATACCTACATGAATTGGGGAAGTACAAGAAAACAGACATAGCTATGGATTCAACAGACCAGATGATGAGAACAGAGAAACTTAGTTTCTGTTGGAACACCACGTTATTAAGTTTTTTGTATGCTCTTGGAAGAAAAATGCAAAAATTGAATGTATAAGATATTCAAATACTTACAGTTTGATCAGAGATGGTAAAGAGGAGAAGGCATTGGGGTGAATAGTTTTAATTTTGTTCCAAGCTAAATCCCTACAAGAAAAGTGAGTAGAAAATTACATACCCACTGAATGAATATGGAAGCTTTCAAACACTTGATTAGGAGGCCTAAATATAAAAAGGGTATCAATTACATGCCAATATTTTCAATAAGCTCCTGCAGATCTCATAGTGCAAAGTATTTTTTAATTTTTTGTTAGTCAGTTGTGGTGTTTTTAAACTGGCAACTTAATATGTCTCAATGCCTGCCACAGCCCAAGGCATTTCAGTCTGCTTCACAGCTTCCAAAGTCATCAGAAAGAAGGGTGGGTTATATGGACTAAGTCTTCTAAAATGTTCTCATGTGACTAAGAGTAGCAACCCATGGTCAATAGGCTTAACTTCCTAATCTCAATTTTCACCGCCCCCAAAAAGTCAAAGAGATTGAAAGCAACTCTTAAAAAAATGTATGGCTTCAATTCTGAAAAACATTCCAATCATGAGCAATTTCTTGACAAAATCACTCCTCTAGCACATGAGTCTGTGTGAAAACTGGAAACCTGCACATGACTGGACTCCATATCTTAAGATGCTGTTCTCTGTAAAAAGACTCCCCACTCCCTAGAGCTGATTATAATGTGAACCTGCCAACAGACACCAGCTCTGGCCCAGTAAGTCACTCTACTTCCATCAGAAATGTTTAAAAGTGACAGTTTTTATGGCTATAAGCTTATATATTTTAATTCATTGCTGCAGGTGCTAAACCTCACAATGTTTGCTCCTCTTGCACAGTTATGAACCATAGTGAGCAAAAACTGAAATAAGGATCTTTTGGGGTACATCATGACATTATAGAGCCCATATTTTTGGGAACCTGTGTGAAAGTCTGTTAGGGGGTACTCACAGAGAGCGAAGAGCAGCCAGCTGCCGAAATGTGTCTGCTTTGATTTCAGAGATTTCGTTGTGATGCAAGTCACTGAAATAGCAATAAGGATCTCCTCAGTTTCAAAGACACTTGGAAGGCACTTTGGGGTGTTTTAGATTGTGCTTATGATCCACTTCAATAAAGTGTATCTGGGATATGTCAAAATGTCAAATCAGCCAGCATTAACCAAGTTAATTATACTCAAACACACAGAGATGCTTCTTTTTAAGCTTTTTAGGGTATTTTAACACTTACATTTTTTGGAGTTTTTTACATGCAGCAAAACAGGGTAAGTGTTCCAGCAGGTTATAAGACAGATCCCTAAATTATACAAGAAACAAATAGATTAACATCAAAGGAATGTTAAAAGTAAAATAGCTTTCATTGTGTACCTTCATGCTCAATTAAAAATAATTTCTTTTTATCCCAGTCACAGAAGAATAGAAGCATACAAACTCACTTATTTCTCATCTGTCACATTCTGATTTCTAACTGAAGAGGAGAGAGGAGGGGAAAAGGCAAGATATATTAACTCCATATCCACATTTGCAAATTCCTTGTATTGTCTGAAGATTTCCTGCCTGAAGTGTAGACTTCTGCTGAGTGTTTTACAGCAATGATATTGACCATCTGGATTTATATCACAGACTTCATATTTATAATATTTAAATTCTGATAAATATTTTAACAATTTACATAATCTACTAAGCATATATACTCATATTTTTTCAGAGAAGATCCTGTATTTTGCTGACAGGAGTCACAATCAGCTTGCCATTGTACAGTTTTAATTAAGTAGTATTGCCTCTGATCCTTAGGCTGCTACATCTTATAACTGAAGGAAATGGTCAAAAAATATTGGAACTAACTTTGAAATCAATCACTACATGGGGGGAAAAAAACCTTAGAAAGACTTGAGCCAAAACTCAACAAATTACAGAATAACTGAAACATCTGGATTGATTTACAGTATAATATAACTAATCAAAACCAAGTCCAGGCAATTTGCAGAAACTGAAGGGGGAAAAAAAAGGAACCAGACACCAGCCCCCACCACCCAAGAGTCACATCCAATATATACATATATATGTATGTATATATATATATATGTATGTGTGTGTGTTGTTCAGGGAAAACTAAATGGGAAAGTTGCATGTGAAAAGAATAGAGAAAAAAGCTTATGGCCAGATTTAGAAAAAAATATCTTTTATCACAGTTATCCAGTATTAGCACAGGAAAGAGATTCCCTTTTCACTTTGTGAAATTCTTCTCACTTCTCAGATTCTCTAAAACTGGTTCATCTCCACCTATCTAATCCCTTGGTAAAACTGTATTTTCACTGTAATTGTTCCTAGAGGGGTATTTGCACTATTTTATATTTGATCAGTGGAAGTAGTGCAATTAATGATGGTGTGTGTCTTTAATGTGTTCTACTCTGTAGAAAGACAAATATCAATATGTTTGGGGTGGTGTTTCTTTGTTTCTTTGTTTATTTATTTATTTGGTTTTGTTTGTTTTGTTTTGTTTTTGTGTGTGTACAAAAAAAAAAGGTACACTGTGGCCCAAATCAGACATTACAGAGGAGGGTTCAAGGGAGCTAGAGGCTTTTAGGCCAAGGAAAAGGATGTTTTGTATGTCTGACAGACACTGGCTATTCTGTCATCCACAGGTTTATCACTTAGGTTTTCTTAAAAATATGTTACCAGCTTGAATTTTGAACATACTGACACCCCCTCCTCACACATGGAAAAAAAACCCTGAACTTGACACCCTTCTCCCCTCAGTTTCTGTCAGAACTCCAGGAAATATTTTACTTGTTTATTTTTAAGGTCTTTTTTCTCCACTTTTTTCCCCACTTGGCAGCAGCAGAGGGCAAGTGGCTTTGTTGCCTGTGTTGAGGTGCCTGCCCAGCTGTGCTGGGACCATGCTCTCACAGACACCTTTACTGCAGGTGAGCACACATCCAGGGAGCCTCGTGCACATTCATCTCAGCAGGATGCACAAATTGCCTTTCAGAGCAGTGTTTGCACCTGGATTGTTTGTGAGTGTGTCTGAGCCAGGGAGCCCCTGCAAGGTCGCAGTCTCCAAGTAAGGCATGGGTGGGTTCAGTGCACCAACATCCTCACTGGCACAGCCAGAACTGATGAACTCTGTAAGTTTATTGATTGCTGTATTACTTGTTTGCACTCTGTTTTGAGATTATTTATTGGTTTTGAATGTTACAGGGCATATTTAAACTGAATTCTGTCTGCAGACTTTTTTTTTTCTGGCAGAAGACTGTTTTTTATCATTCTGAAAATGTTCTTGACATTCACACTGGTATTCAAATAATGCATTATAATTAGTGCTATTTCAATGTTGGCCAGAGAATTAATACCAAATAGATTCCTAATGATGTAATACATAGAGGAAAGTGCTCTTGGCTTACTCTCAAAGAAATGGACACAATGATTACTTTCGTTAGTGATTAAGCAAACTCCAAGGAAATTTCCAAGCCAAAATAATACTGTGTATTTAGTATACCAAAAATGCCTAGGTATGTCAAAGAACAGTCCATTAAAACTTCAGTCAGCTACTCATGTCTGGTTGGGAAAGAAACTAAAAAAGGAGCATAACAAGGACTCAAAACTGCCATCCTTACTTATATTTTCTATTCACTTCAATTAATTTATTTGCCTTAGTAAGAAAAAAATCCAAAACTACTGTAGGAGAGAGAATGAATGAAAATAAGGTAATTCTATCTTTTTTTAAACAAAATCAAGAACCTTTTTATCTTTTCCTAAAAATATGCTAACTATCTTTCTCAGCAATGTATGAGAAATCCTGGTTGGTAAGTGGGTTGTAAAGTTTTTAAATAACACAGGGGCCAAATCCCTGAGCTAAATTCCTAAGAAGTAATGTGATACACAGAAATAGCAGTAATTGGGTAATTTTGAAATCATAATACTTTCATTTGTCTATTAATCTCTTGCATTACTGTCATGTTAATAATCTTACTGAAACATACAGCACTTGGAGATTAGGTAACTGGTCACAAGCTGATTTGGGGAGAGAGGTGATCTGTGCTCCTGTGAGTGTCCTGTTGAAAGAATTTATGAAAAACAATTACTTTTTGACTACTGAAAACCAAAATTTTTTTTAGCACATTCTTTACAATACATCAGTATACAAGAAATAAAGCAAAGCAAAAATACTTCTCTAGCACTTACAAACTCTCCAGACTTGTAGTCCCTGTCAGATCAGGAAACTCTGTTAACTGTGAAGCACCATTTAAAGTCCTACAATTAAAAAAAAAAATTCAATAAAATTATGGTGATGGAAGTGTGGGACAACTCTAGTATTGCAATATAAAAAGAAAACTAAAATAAAAAGTAAACACATACAGAGTTCTTAGTTCTGGTAAGTGTTGAAAAGCAGATTTTCCAACGAGCTGGATAGGGTTATCATAAAAATGTCTGGAAAAAAGGATAAAAAGACATTTAATGAGAAGTATTTTAAAATATTCTAAATATATTATTATGTTATAAACAAATGAGTAAACTCTCTATGATGAATCACAGACTGTGCCCCTCTGGTTGTAGCAGAGGTGACCTTCTGGGCTTTTCTCACCCTCTAATCCATATTCACCAGTCACATGCTACATTTTGAACATTCAAGTAGTCACTGTTTTTCTGTTTTAATGCCAGAAGCCAGTCAACAAAATATTCTCTCTTCCTCCCAGATTTGCAAAGACAAAATTTCACATATGAAGAATTTTGTTATGACCTGAGACAAATGTAAGGATAGCACATGAAGAAGTCAGGACTTCTGCTATTCAGAACAGATGCCCTTGCCCTTTTGAAGTCATGCTGCTTTTGCTCACAGAATATTACTCAAGATGAATCATTATTTTTCTTACACTTGTTTTGCAATTTATTAATTTGAAGCTGTCCATTTAGTGCATTTTCATGTAAGACGATGGGAATTCAGAATGGAGTCCATCATGAGTAATTTTTACCAGCTTTTATGTTGCCAGTAATGCTAAAAGATTTAGAAGTAACCATTCAAATAAAAGGTCAGAGGCCAGAGACCACTACTTGCTTCCCTTAATCAGGGCTTGAAAACTGCCATTCTTTCCACAAAGCTGGAAAGATATGAGCTTGTTTGCTTCTATGGTGATGTGCTACAAAGTGTACTCACAAAAAAAGCTATTTGACAATTAGCCACAAATATGATCCTTAGTTCCACATTCTCTAACACAAAGAGTCATTGAAAAAATTCTTATCACTTACATTGTAATAAGTGAAGGATTACCCACAAATGCACGCTCAGGTATTGACTTGATGTTATTGCTATGAAATCCCCTACAAAGAAAAACAATTTATATGGTAAAGAAAAAGAAGAGAATTCTCAGTCTGTAATCACAATGCACAATGATGGTTACTGTTTGTAGTAAAAAAAAGTGTCTGTATGTAAAGGTATATCCTTGTTTTCTGGAATAAGACAGAACTGAAAAAAAACAAATGAAAAGAAAAAGAAGGAAGATAAAAGAGAAGGGAAGGGAAGGGAAGGGAAGGGAAGGGAAGGGAAGGGAAGGGAAGAGAAGAGAAGAGAAGAGAAGAGAAGAGAAGAGAAGAGAAGAGAAGAGAAGAGAAGAGAAGAGAAGAGAAGAGAAGAGAAGAGAAGAGAAGAGAAGAGAAGAGAAGAGAAGAGAAAGAAGAGAAGAGCAAAATTGCTGAAATTCTGTGCTTCTCTAAATGAACAAAACCATTCAGATGAAGTAAACTTCAAAATGGCATTTTAAAATTCAGGGTATATGCCTGTATGTATATTGATATAATGTAAATATACACAAGTATATGAACTAAGAACATCAATAGTTAGGTATTAATAATTAAATAGCTAACAATATATTTCCTCCTGTGCTTGTTGAACTGCAACTATTTTTTTTCTGGTTGGCACAAATTTATCAAGAAAATTATTTTATACACTATATTGTGATGTTGATCCTCATAACTACCTTTTTGTTGAGTTATTTTAAATGTGGACACAAACAAAATATAATTGTGCCTGCTTGATAGAAAGCCAAATCTTTATCTCATCATTAATTACTGGATTTCATTCATATGAGTAATTCTCCATTGTGAAAAACAAAAGGAACAACTAAGATTTCAAAAGAACAATGCTGATTTGTGTGGGAAACTCCCATTAGTTCAGTCGGGTATGAAGAAGGCTTCCCAGCTTAAATTTATGCATTACTAAGCCTTCAATTGTTCACTGAGGCAAGCGCTCTTGGCCATTACTCGAACAGGTCCCACATTATTGGTTTTAGTTGTTCAGGCACTGTGCTACTGGAGATGAGCTGCAGAGCCAGGCTTTACATCCCTGCTTGCTTTGCTTGCAGGCTCTAAGCAGAATGAGCATCTCATGTAGAACCAGTAAACAGACTGGTTTTGAACAGGATCCCTTGCACGGCAGAAAAACCCAAGGAAGTGGCATGACTACCTCCCAGAGCAACATCTGCCACTTGCTGGGCACAAAAAGGTCACAGTTTGTGTTTTCAGCCCAGCACAAACTCTGAGAGAGACACGGTCCCACCCATAAACTGCCTTATGAAGGTGGCCCTGCAATGGGCCGAGCTTCTGTGGGGCTGGGCTCCCACAAGGGTCTGTGGAACACATCCCTTTTTTATAGGATCAGCTCCCAGGGCCCACACAAAGCACAGAAACACATGGTCTCGTGGTCTGCGCTGCATTTGGGATGCCAGGTTGCAATTTCAGACTCCAAATGTTTCTTGCACATAGCTGATACTCAGAGGTGAAATCCTGCGGGGAACCTCAGGCACATCAGGCAGCTTGCTGGTGCATTTGGTGCAAACTGGGTTTCCCATTTTTGGTTACTGACTCCAGAGGTAATCAAAAAGGCAATCCTTTGAGGTCACTGGATTTCCTACCAAATATTTTATGGCATAAACTGCAGCTGAGAACATTTGGGCTGGGAAACTCATAGCCCTGCTGCCTCTTCCAGAGCTGCATTCTGGCAACATTGGAGGTGCTGAGCAGGAGTCCATGGTATCTGGGGATACTTACACTGGAAAAAATCTCAGGTGGCTACTTAGAATTGGTTTTTAGATCAGTTTGTGATGTAGCAGGGATACAACAATGTCCAACTAGTATGTGATTACTTATTTTTGTTAAAAATCTATGCTGATAGTACCACTAACATGGTAAATAAGTCAAATGGAAAGAATTCTGAGCATATGCATTAATGTGTACATTGTGTGTATGACGTGTGAACGCAATTTAATTACTTTCAATTTTTAATAATTCAACCATTTTTAAAAATAGATTTGAATAATTTAATTGTTGATTTTCCTGATGCAAACTATGCCTGTGCATAGAAAATTTTTTTCACAACATTTCAAAGACATGTGTTAAAAAAATGCTTTAATTTAATAGAGGTGAGGGAGGGAAGTCAGTAAAATTTAATTAAACCTGATGGACTAATAAAGATGTCATGCCTTCTTAGCCAGAAGACTAATACATTGGATAGTTTGCAAAATCTAACTCTTGTGTTTGGGACTAAAAGTGAATTGTGTTTGTTGTTTACTGTATTCCAAAAAGGAAGTTCCTGGAAAAGACCCACTGCACAAGGCAATATAACAGTTGCTAGAACTTGAGTGGTCTAAACTGAACACTAAAAATGATTTTTTATGTATGTTGGCATGCTTATTAGCTTTTTCTAGGATATCAGTTTTTAAGGATTACTGATAAAATCACCAGCATTAAAACAAGAAATTACATACTAGACAAAACATCCTTCTTCCTAATATGAGCTCTGTACTTACAGCTCTTTTAGGTTTGTTAGTGTCCTGATAGCAGTGGGGAATTCGTCCAGACTGTTGTAATTTAAATCTCTGTGTGAAAATAGATATTATTATTTCAGTTATGCACTGCATAGCAGATAACATAGCATTGTTGGCATTTGTAATGAACTATCATCTTCTATGCATTGAATAAATACATACAGCAAAAAGACAGGAAATCCTCAAAAGTATATGGATATTTTCCAACAAGTCTATTTAAAGCACACTATCGTTCCTATTTTTATCAGCATTCTATTTCTAGTTACATTTTAGCTACTCTGTAAAACAAAAAAAAGTAAGTATATTTGAGTACTGCTTAGGGATTTGCTGTTTCATAAATGGCCCACCCTTAGCATTACATTAAAGTATTACCAGGGAAAAAAAGTCTTTCAAAACAATATTCAATGGTTTTGGTGATCTGTGCTTTACATGTCTACTACATTTCTCTATAAATATTTCTAACTGTATGGTAAATGTTAAGACTTTACAACAGTCAAGAGAATAATTCTGACCACACAAATTGTAAAAATGATAGTGTAGCTACCATAGTGACCTCTGGTTTAAGAAGTACTCATGCTGCAGCAGTAATTAGACTTTATTCTGGTAGGCTGAATGGATTATAATCCTACTTCTGCTCAGCATGACATACATATCCTTTAGCATTTAGGAGATGGCTGAAACTAAAATTGAGATATGCCAGTTTACTGTGATGCTCTCTGGCAACGCTTTGTGAGGAAAATAATCTGAAAAACTGGAGCAAAAGCCTTTTTAAACAGGCAGGCAAAACCCAAGCCACAGTTTACAATAGATTGAAATTGAAATAGTATCAGGCTGAAGTAATGCAGGCAGGAAACTGCTGTCTGAACTCAACAAGGCTTTCCTTCCTGCTTGTAAATCTCTCCTGCTTATTGACAAAAAGAGATTACAGGCATGTACAGTTTGGTTTTGCCCTCTAGTGATATGTGATTTCCAGACCTATGCCTCAATGTAAACAAATGATCTTAAAGCTGGCGTCCATCATTTACACCAAGATTTCTACAGATTATCTTGAGACTATCTGGGAACTGCTCTATACATGATGCAATTTCTGTGCTTGAGGCAAGTGCCACACTGTCCTGTTGCAGGGAAGTGCCTGCAGCTACATTTTATTCCCAGGTTTGTGACTGTCCTCTGTGTTTTCATCTCTCTCGTGCCAGGTGGCTGGGACTGGGTTTGCAATTACTTATTCCATTGTTCTGTTTTTCCCCATTTGTGACCAAGTGCCATGTGAATATCACTTAAACAAACAAACGAAACCATTACATTTTCCCTCTTCCTTTCCCGTCCCCCTTTCCGGTGCTACACTGAGGGACTTCCTCTCAACTCACAGGCAGCTGAAAGTCCAAATTGTAAAATTGCAATTCAGTGGCCAGGGATCAATGCACTCAAACTGGTGATAAAAAACCCCAAGAAGCCCAAACCTCCTTGTTTCCTAATTCTTAATGACAGATGAAAGTGGGCAGTAAACAGGTTAGTGGATGGGAAAGCAAATAGTCAACTTTAGACTAGTAATGTCCATGTTTGAAAGTATTTACTTCTTGTAACTGGGTTTTTAACCTCTGTCCCAGTTGGGTAAAACATCCAAAATCACTGAAAATGATGCAGCTGACTGCAGCAGGTGTGGGAGGAAGCACATGCAAAGTTTTACTGTCCCTGTGGCATTTCTGGGGTCTGGGTGACTCCAACAGATAACATCTGTATTTGACTAACTGGAGCAAAATAATTTCTGCAAACCATTAGCACTGCATTCCTGTTTGGTATTTTATGTAGATTATGTTTTTGCTGCAAAACTCAAGAAAATTTGAGTTGGTCTAAACAGAATTACAGTGAAAACTTGAGGAAGTTTCAGTTTTTACCAGTGCTATTCTTTATCAGAGCTCTCTAAAAATGAAAATTTGGATATAGCAAACATTTTGCCCACTTGTAAAGCATATGCATAATTTGACTACCTAGAACTTCTGCTTTTTCCAGGTATAAAAAAATTAACCCATCTCATAACTCTCCTCTGTGGTAAGACAGTTTCTTAATGTTCAAGCTTTTCACTGTGACAATTTCCCAATCTAGCTATTAGCTTTATTGATTGAACAAGACAAATAAATAGTACTAAACTAGGCAACCATAAGTTCATGAATAGTCACTTTTTTTTTCTATGCTCAACACAGTTTTCAGTCTTTCAAACAATATATCAATTGACAATACTTATTAAAAAGGCAAACTAATTTCACAGTCAAAAATAGGATTTACTACATAGAGTCATTGTGAACTATCACTTAGATCCTGTAGTAATTAGGCAAACCAAAGCTCACATTTGGCTTTTCGGCTATTTTTATTCTTTCAGAATATTAATGAAAAAACTCTAAAAAAAAAAAAAAAGAAAAAGAAAAGAGGTCAACTCACAATGTCTCTAGGCTGTGGAGCCCATCAAAGCATTTCTTTCCCAGGGAATAGATTCTATTGTTATGGAGATGTCTGCAGGGGAACATTAAACATGCAATCAGGAAAGCACACTGCACACAGTGGACTAAAGCAAAACATTTTGATGATTAAATCAAAATTAACTTATTTTCAGGCATGCATTGATTATATGCAATCGTGCTTTTGCAGGAGCATGTAGAGGTGGCACCTCTACCACCGGCCACGCATTCTCCAAATACCTCTCCATTTGGTTTCACAGAGGGGATCTGTTTTAAAACCACCTAGATTGTTCAAAGGTATAATATCCTGTAGTTCCAGGCTGGGGTTTGCATAATGAATAGACATATTTTCAATGATAGCTAATTAGTTAAGTAACACACCTGAAAAACTGTGTGTGAGGTGTGTATTTGTAAGATGTACATTCAGAGGGTGTTGGAGGGTAGGGCCCAAAAGAGCAGCCATTGAGGAGATGGATAACACAGCAGGCAGGTAAGGGGCATTAGGCTTGCAGAATGCAAAAAGACACAAAGCCATAACACAAAAAGTTGTAGCTTCCCTGAGATGAATAAACAAAGTAATCTTAGAAGTGCTGTAATTTGCCTTTCTTTGAAATGATGAAACTCAGTAACTTCTTCCTAAAATATTTAGCATTTGAAAGTAATTTTTATATATTTTAACCAATTCTACCATCTCCTCCCCTCCACCCATCCCAAGACTCTGAGTTCTGCCTATTTCTATCTTTTAGACTGGAAAAAAACACTCCAAGTGAAGCTCATTAATGTGAGTAGATTCAACTTGTAGCCACTTCAGGTAATTTGATTTGAAAAGAATGCCTTTTCCTCAGATTTTTTCTCTTTATTTTGTCCTCAAAATCCTACCCCTGTAGTAGAGGGAACTAAGGGAGAAGGCTCTAAGAGAAAAGAAAGGCTGTGAATGAGTGGCTGCTAGGCCCTTAATTATACTCTGAAAATATTGTTAAAGATCACAGACTCTCTGAATGTTCTGCAGAACCTAGAGAAATTGAGTCTACCTGTCCATCAAAGGCAGGGATTCTAACAGCAAAACAAAAATGTTCTGTGGGTGTTTTCTTTTCTAGGAAGAAATCTAATCAACTCTATATTTTTAATGACTACTCTGACCTCTAAAGCTTTAGTTAGCATGAAGAGTGTATCTTAAAATTTCAATTATGTTTAGATCTTTAATTATAAAGGTTTTGGCTTGCTCCAATAGACCATGAACTTTTCCACCGTGTTGAAAATTTGCCATACTGTATAGAGTTGCAATCCAATGAAAGCAGAACCACACACAAAGATTTTGATGAGCCAAAAAGATCAGCTGTTGTAGGTCGTGAGGAATGATTTAATTATTAATCACTATGAAGCCCAGAAGATTAGAAATAAGCAAGGCAGAGGTAAAATAAGGAAACCTAAATGAGCAAAAAGCAAGCATGGCATGAAAAGAAATTATTTTCTCCTGCATTTCTTAACTGTCCTCTTACCAATACATTTCTGGCAGGGGTCTAGAGAACAATGTTCAAGACAGCCTCTTTCCTTTTCCATTGCTAATATAAATCTAGAAGGTCAATCAGTCACAAGTCCATCCATTCTTTAACTTGAATGGGATTGATATTTAATGTAAAGAGAAGGCAAAGGCTTTGCAGCACAAGTCAGCTGTTCATCCCCAATTCTGGGGCCCACAGAGGCAGAGATAGTGACTGCAGCTATCAGTGAAGGACCCTGATGTACTCCAGGTTCAATGCTTACACTGGGGCTAGAGTATCCTACAACATGCTAAGTGTCTTACGTAAGATCATGGTTTCTGACAGCCTGTACACCTTGACTATGTAATTCTCTCTTTAATAATGTTAATGTTTTCCAAAGCATCCTGAAATTACTTCTCCATGAAGTTTCTCCAGTCAGTTTAGATTTTTTCCACTTTGTACATTCTCAGAAGATAAGAAGCTGAAACCATCATTCATAGTATGACTTCCAGATTTTGGTGCCAGCCGTGCATGTTTCAGTCAGTTGAACTGGTATGCAAACGTAACCAAATACAAAACAACATATACTTTCTATGACAGGAAATGCATATTTTTTTCAACTGGATGGCATTCTTTCCAAGTTCCCCAGAAAGATTTCCATTCATTTCCTGTTTCTAATCTTCCCTCTTTCAATCTTAGACAGCACACAATGCACCCCTTCCTGTTTGTTTTGCTGACTAGATAGGGTGATTTTTAATTCCTTTGAATATTTTTATTGAGACGGAAACTTTGAAGCTAGATCAAAACAAGTGGTTTAGCAAATGCTAGTCAAACTGTACAAGATGCAAAAAAATCTGTTTCTCAAGAGGCCAAAGCCCTGCAAGATGACATTGTGTATAAAAAGCAGTCAATAAAACTTACAGAACTACCAGACTGGAGAGGTTTCCAAAGGCATAGTCTGGTATGTAATGAATTTTATTCAGTGCCAGTGTCATTGCCTGAAGTGCTGGTAAACTCCTAAAAGCTTGGACAGGAATTTCTGTCAAGGAATTATCATCTAGCCACAGGTGTCTAAGGGAGACCAAGCCATTGAAGCAGTTGGGGGGTACATAGTTGATGTGGTTGGCATCCAGACGCCTAGGAGAAGAAGAAACAGAGAAAATTGACTTTAAGAAAATAAAAATGTCTTTGCATAATGGCTATAAGAAGTTATCATCATGAACATAACCCCAAAGGATGGACATGGGTTGCCACTTCCAGTTTCCATTTCCTGGAGATTCTACATTCCCTGTCTTGCTTGCAGCCCCATCCTTGAGATCTAAAATCATGTTTAGATGTCTTCTTGTCAGCTGGCTCCGCAGAGACAGCTCTCCTTTGGAGCCATCAACTCACTGAGAGCACACACTGATCATTTTTGAGCAGAGCATCTCTAAAGACTGGGTATGACTTTATTTCCTTTCCCAATTGTTTGAAACCATAGAACTAAAAAGTGCAAGAAGGTCATCCAGAGATTCTCTGTCAGAATGTACAAGTCACTGAGATGGAAGATAATTTGGATTTCCAAATGCTAAACAGCCATTCCAAGACCCATAAATAGAACTCCTGAGCCTCTGGAGGTTCCTGCTTTGCCTTTTCTTTAATACTACAGAGTTATAGAATCACAGAATAACCTGTGTTGGAAGGACCCACAAGGATCATCAAGTCCCACTCCTGGCCCTGCAAAGGACCATCCACAAGAGTCACATAACGTATCCCAAGAACGTTGTCCACACACTTCTTGAACTCAGACAGGCTTGCTGCTGTGAACACTTCCCTGGGGAGACTGTTTCACTGCAAATATTGTTTATCCTCATGATTCTAATGAGAACTGATGTTCACATTTTTTTTTAGTAGTGGATCATAATGTTTTTTACCTAGATATTAGTACTGCCAATGTGATGTATTTGTTACTAAATGTACTTCAGCTGCTGCAGAGCCAACAGAGGGAGCTCAACTGCACGTTGTACCTTTGCAGAGTCTGCAGGTGATGCTTTGTTCTTACACTTGCGTAATTAAGGATTAAAGCTAGCAAACCTTTTCAGATGAGGTGCTACAAATATAATGTCATCTATTCACTGGCTTTTGTTTTTGCTGTGTTTTGCTTTTTCATTGTGATTCTTTCAGGGAAAGATTTAAAAATGCACTTCAGATTCTGAAAATTTGTGAAACACCCAGCTGGGGATGTGAGCTCTGACAAACTTTTACTACTTTTTATGTATTGCAGTAACTTATGCCTTTTCCATAACATGAAACCTGCGCTCTAAAAATTTTCATGAAATGTTTAGCAAGTAGTAATTAGGTGAATGGTAAAACAAAAATAAATTTAAATAGATGTTTGAAAATACTACAGAATAAACAGCCACACCTGGGGTACAAGGAAGTAATTCTGTACAACCTGAATTTGGTCTCTTTGAGAGAAATGCCACCACTCTTTGTGGTGGGCATACTAATCTCTTTATTTAAAGCTGCTTCCTCATTTACAGTCATGTAAAATGTCAGGTCCATTCTATCTCCTGTTCCATGCTGGCCCTACCTACTTCATGAGAACAAATAATGACTGCTAAGGCTCCGTGCCAGGCTGGCAAATAACTGAGACAAGGTCAGTTGGAACAAATTTATAAGGTTCAGTGTCAAAGCCCTTGTACAATTAAATTTTCAATATAATAACTGACATAGGCAGCAGAGACAGAGCTTCCAAAATAACTCAGTGGTCTGTCAACAAATGGGTAAGGCTGGAAATGTTTAGAAATACTCATGTTTTCCTTCCTCCTTTCCTCAGGCAACAACCATGTTATGCCTGTGTTTTCAAATAAGGTATAATTTGAATGAGTAGATGAGATTTCTTTGTGTTCAGTCAGAAGTAAATTTCTTCCCTGGGTGATGCTGGTATGTAAACTAAGAAGTTACAGTTGCCTTAGTTTGACAGTTTCACTGATTAAAGAATGGAGGCTTTATTCAAACTACATGTGCTGCAGTATTGCAGTTAACATCTCGTTCAATAGGAAGCCTGCCTGTGCAGCCCTGATGTCCCTGCTCACTCCACGGGAGTCACTCACAGGATGCCTGGCTGTGTGGAGAAGCCAACAGTTACTTGTTTGTATGGAACCCTCTGGCTGAAATGGCAATATTTCTGCTGTCGTCAGTGAGACCAGGATTTTGAGCTTACCAATGTTTCATAGCAAATCAAAGAACTGATTTTTTTTTTTTAATAGCTGAAGTTTCCAAATATAAACCACCACTGGCTATGTAAACAAAACCCACAGAAAAGAAAGAAAAAGAGAGCTGCTGTACTGTAAATGAAATTCCAGGTAGCTGAATTATTGTTTAAATAAAGCTTGGAAGAAACAAAAAAGCTGCAATGATTTGTGCTTCAGGTTCTGTAACTGAATTACATATCCTGCAAGTACTTATAAGAAGTACTGCCTCAAGTGCTCTTTCATTATCTAATCTTTTTTAAATTTCCAAGAACCATTTTCCCTCTTGCAGATATTAAAAGGTTTCAGTAGTGGTTATGTTTCCTGTCATACTGTAGGTAATGCACACCGATGTATAAAGGACTGATCAAAATCACCCTTTTCAGCCAATAGTTTTACAAGTGTTGATCAAAGTTTTGGCACTTTCAGAACTAAACCCATTAACTCACAAACATGACCCTATTTATAACTGAAAAATATATGTAGATAACATGTGGTGAGTTTGAAAGCTGCTATTATATTCCAGAGAGAGCTAATTTAGGGAAACAGAAATACTTGGATCTCTTCTGATAGGCAGTATATAAATAAAGCAGCCACTATGAAATTCACCATGAGCTCACTTAAAATGTCTAAACTTTTCAAAGCAAATGCTTGAGCTATGTGGACTGTAACCCACTAGTGTTTCCTGTGACACACTGTGAATTCCATGACCATGTGCACAAATGATGAAAATATATTGTCCATGTAGAATGAAAACCTCATTTACTGGTACAGACAAAGACAGTTGTTTGAAAAAGATTTGATTTGCATTTTTTAATCAATTTAATATGAATGGTGCTAAGTTTCATGTCAGTGGTAGGTTTCTAAGGGAATATATTTATATATTTTTTCCCTCAAAAACAGCTACAACCTGGGTATATCTTACAACCAAGAAATTCCTTACTATCTTGTTGGAGTGCCTTGCCCATTCACTCAGGTTTAAATCAAATGCTAGATAGGAGATCAGGAAGGAGATTTCTCCCAAGCCATTTTTCCCTCTGAAATGAACGGTTATTACATGGATCACCTCATCTTGAATGGATGAGGGCCAGAACACAATGAAAGGTCTGGAAAAGAGGGAAGCTACAAAAAAGTCAAAGATAAAACGTTTCTTTTGACATTTAAGTTTAAAGTAGGAGCAGTTAGACCAAAGGAAAAGGGACTGTACCTAAGAGGTAGGGGAGGCAGAGAAGTGGGAGCACAGGAGGACTAATTTTGGGCATGGTGGATTAAAGAAGGAGCACTTCCCTCTTGTATCACGTTCCTCTTCTCCTGACTCAGCTCTGTTATGCAGGGAGCCTCAGTCAAGTTTCTCCATGAAGTATTGAGCAATGATGGACAGGGATTGTGGACAGGGCCTGTCTGGGGAGGGCATAAAGGCCAGGAGAGGGTCACTTGCAGCCCACCATCTTTGTTAGTGTGTCAGCACACAGACACTCTCAAGGGTTTGTTCACAGGACTGACTGAAGTCTCATTTAAGTAATGGCAAGTGACATCTAAACTAGCTTTAAAAAGTGGATGTAATAAAAATAGAGCTGGCTGTTGTAAGCCATGTTTTTCAAACCTGATCTTTTAAGCAGGATATCCCCTTCAGTCCACAGGGGAAAATGCTAGGACTATTGTAAAAAGCTTAATTACAACACAACAGTCCAGCAGTTATCATATCTCAGTTTTACAAGACTGGTACAAAGAACCCTGCCTGGCAACAAGAAGACCAGAAAAGACAAATCACAAGTCACCGTTTAGGAGCATTTGTTTCTGTCCCACTGCTTAGTTTTACATGAGGAGTTTTCTGCAGCCCTGGGAGTTTCTCATTCCGTAGTGTTTCTCTTCACATTGAGATGTGCTGTTCAGGGGTACTGGAAAATCTGTATTCAAGATGATGGATGCTATCATGCTGCATACAGACATGAAGCCAACTGCATTGCTGTATTTATACAAATGTTGGCTCTGATACTGGGCACTTTCAATCCCTACAACTGGGAAAAAGTGGGGACTAGCAGCTGTTGGGTTATCCCAGGAACCTGGCTGCAGATCCAGATTATGACCCCACAGATAGACAGGCATGTTTGATGTGTCTGGGACTACCCTCAAGTCCTCAGCCACATGGCTCGGAGTGACCTGTCCTAGCCTCCCAGGCAAGCTGTCACCTGCTGGGGATAGTCCTGGGGGCATGTGATCTACCAGATGAACCCCAGGAATACATTCCCCAGTTCAGGGGAATGTTCTTTGGGATGGGTCAAAAGTGTGCCAAGGACCCTGTTAAGAGTGCAGCGGGCGGGCAGCCATGGCCAGAGGCTGGGAGGGCTCTGAAGCATGGCCTGCTCTGCTCGGCTGGTTGTGATTTCCACAGCCCCAGGACCTGACTGGAAATCTGCTGTAATCCCCTGCGCTGCCAAACACTCCAACAGCAGCTTCTTGCCTCCCACATACCCATGGCTTCAGCCATGTAGGATGATTTCTGGCTAGGAGTTCTGAGGTTGAGAAATTTGTCTGCCTAAGAGATGTGATAAACCCCCCCTCTTCTGAGATTACTCGTAAGACAGGAAAGAGTCGGATTCCTGGTACCTTCTATTGGATGAAAGAAAACATCACCAGGTGGCCTGGAACTGCTGATCTAATACAGTGTCTTTGCACCCCACTTTGAGAGCAACTGACTGGTTGAGTTAGAGGCTGCACATCAAAAAAAAAACAAACAGTAGTGAATGCATTTTAGGTAACCTTGCTCCTCTACCTTCCTCTTCTTGGTTATCAATCCAGAAAATGTTTGTGACTGAGAGGGGTGGTCTGATCCTGTACTACTGCTTGATGCTTCAGCCACTCTTCTGTTGCCCAGTGCCCTGGGGCTGTAGCAGCCCAGATGGTGAGGTGTGCAATAAACCAAGGAAACTGCAACAGTGACTTTTGAGACATCTTTGTGTATGTGTAGACATCTGCATGGGTACAAACAACCTCAATTTCAAATGTGGGATATTCCTCTTCTGGGAGTTTGTGGGTACCTGTTGAGGTACCAGCTTTCTCAAGAAGGATGATACCTTCTGTAGCCTTCATTATCATGGGGTGTGACATGGAAAACCACAACTAAGGCTCCTGTCTTTTCATGAAAACAGTTCTCTGGAGAGAATGTAACTTCATCAAAGTTGTTTGGTCTTTCAACTAAAAATCAGGATTATTAACAGAAGCATCAAAGTGGAAAAATGATTGTTTAAGTTTAACATTTCTGGGGGAAAAAAAGCACTGCTTTTTAAGTTTAAGCCTGAGCTGGAAGAGTTACAGAACTATGTGCCCTCAAAGTCTTCGTAGCTTTCCATGCTTAGCTTTTTCAAGCTGAGCATGGAAGCTTCTCTTGAAATGTCAAATACTTGGGAGAGTAGGGAGACAATGACAAATCCATTTGCTGACCTGTTCCAGACAGGCAACTACTGAGAACATCAGAGATGAATTCTAGATAATACTTTGTGTAAAACCCAGTGTCACCATCACGTGGTCTATAAATACTGAAATACCTTATAAACAAAATTTAAGGAATCTACAAATTATGTTGGAAAATTCTAAAAAAATGCATTGATGCTACTTTGCTGTTACTTGTAAAGTCCAATTAATTTGTTTCAATAAATTGCAGCTTTGCAGGTTGTTAAGGCAGAAAAGATGGTTTATTTTTTCCATCTGTCAACTGCTTTAAGTGCTTTGTGGGCTATATTGTATTCTTCCCTAGTTTGCACTATGAAAGCAAAAGTCCTTTAAATTTCACAGGAACAAGAGCAAGTGATACAGTAAATAATTCTTGCTTTGAAATGTTCCTCCTGACTGGTGTGGCATGGGCAATGAGATAGCACCCGACCTGCTCTTGATTTTGACTATTTGTGTCTGACAATGCAGCAGTAAGAGCTGCTTAATTAACAATAACATCTAAACAAGAAAATAAATGTAATGAAGTTTTTTCTATAGTATTCACTGGAAAGGGTTGTGTTACGATAATCCAAATAAAAGAATAGCAGAAGCTTTTCTTTTCCATTGGCAATGCCAATTACCCATTCCTCCTTTATTTAGCAACATTTGAAAATGGAGGTCTGCAGCTTTTCAGTGGCTAGTAATATCAAATTTATATTAACATGTTTGGGGAAAAAGTAAAAACATATTACTGATATGTCATTGCCAGTTTTTGACCAATCCCTGCTTGTTCAAAAATACTGAAACTATATGTCAATTCTGTTATATAAAGGGTGTAATTAAAAATAAGATGACTGTACTAGAGAAACAAAGATACCTATTTAAACAAATACCTTCATTAAATGAAAAAAGTTTGACAGAAAAAAACTTGAAAAACATATCTATATACATATGCAATAAGTTTTTGAACTATACATAGGTATTAAAAATCACTAAAAGTTTTCTTGATTTAAACACAGAATGGAGATATTGATGAAGTGTGAAACACAAAATCCAGAAATTTTCCTGCTTATAACCTGCTTATAGTCTGTTCTAAAGAAATACATTTGCTCAAGGTGACTAATAGGGATGAGTATTCAAGTGCCTCTTCAAACTCTGCTGCCAAGTACTAAGTTGTGACACATGAGTGGTTGTGTGTTCCTCCCTTTCAATCAAAGTACCTGCACACTCTTTTGTAATTGACAGAAATAAATGCCATTTCAATTGTTAGGACTAGCAATCTGGATAATTTGTGTTCACACTAGATTTCAGAAGAAAATTATTGCCTATACAATAATACAGATATCCTTCTGCTCAAAACCACATCTCAAAATCAGCATGTACTCGTTACTTCCTTGATCCTCCTGCCACATAGGGAACTAGAGACGTATGCAAATATTGCCCAAGCTCTGGAAGCTGAACTCATTTATTAATCAAAGCAGCACATCAGCTCAGTGGTTTTGACTACTGAGCTACAAAGACTTTTATAAAATTGGAGAATATTTTAATATGGTTTGGTCTTATTTTTTTGCCTTGGTGACAGAAAAAAAATGTCATTCAGTTTTTCAGGTTTTCTTATTGATTTTTCTTGTCAAAGGTGAAATTCACAAATCTTACTTTTTTTTTAAACTTTTGTGCTATTTCTCATTTTATAGTAATTATTAATATATGCTGTCTGAATAAGATTGATCTGTTCTAGAGGTAAGTCAAAACTTAAGAAATCTATGAATATTTGTCACTCAAACTTGTCATAACATTTTACATACTGACGATAGTACAACTTGGATAATAAAGTGGAAGAAATTGTTGCTTGTTCTTGCAACACATCAGCTCTTATTCTCTGTACCACAGGCCATTTAACATCAATTAATGGTTCTATCAATATTGACACCTATACTGTCATTTTTTAGCCTGGAACTGGATAATAGGGAGAGCATTTCAGAAATACCCTGGATGCAAAAGTTTGTGACGAATTTGGATTATGAGTGCACATGGAATATTAGTGTGTGCATATGTACATATTGTGCACAATTAAACATGGATATGTCTATAAAAAGGATTTTAACATAATCTTCTTCACATTGATTAAGGTATCAAGGCAGTTGCTATGGCTTGCCCCTTTGCATGACTGCCTTTCTTGAGGAAAAACCACAAAAGGAGGGGTTTGAGTCCCATCACCAGCTTCCCCCCCCACCATATATATATGCTAAGTAAATCAAAGGGTTAATGAGGCTTTGAGAAATCATGCCACCTGCAGACCTAAGCATAATAAATAGAAGAAGTTGTTATCTTATAGAAACTGCTTTTGAGAAGGCTTTTAACCTCTTAATTACACTCTTGAAAAGACTCCTGCTATTTCAAAGGCTTCAAGAAATAATTCCTATTGTAAATCAGAAACCAGTGCAAAACAACCTTGTGAACAGAAAATTCCTAGACTATATGAAACAAGAAATTGAATCTGTGCACACCTTTATCTGGCAGGCACAACCCCTTTTAAGCAAACAAAGGAATAATAGTTTTCTTTTCCTCAAAGAGGTCTCTTTTGCCAGTGATCGTTTTTCAGGTGATAGTAGTTTTTCTGTACAAAACCATATCATTCCATCTTGGGTCTGCTAGGCAGCTGTCTAAAGCTTTCTACTGACCATTCCTATTCTCCCTCTGTTTAATTCAGTCCTTTAAATAGACTGCACAAATTCCAGTTTACTTCTTCAACTTTTTCACCCAAGGAAAAAACATTTGCAACAAACCGTGAGTGCGACTGTAATTTTGTTTAGCAACTGTATTGAAAATTCAACAATCTCTTTCAGAGTAACAAAGGAACTCTTGTTGGCTTGGCTTATCATGTTTTGGTCCAGAATGTGTATAGAGTGATGTGATCTCAGCAAGATTTTTTTGTTTGTTTAGCAGAAACAAAACCTAATATAGTCACTAGACCAGAATTTTCTCAGGACTTTTTCAAAGATCAAAGGAAAGAACTGTAACCTCAAAAGTATATGGCTGAGATATTTCTGTCTGTGTCTGGTCAATAAAGAAAAAAGGCACTGACCAAATAACAATTATAAGGTAATTAATTCTTAGGGCTGTTTCACCTTTAGAAACCTTAACAAACGTTTTGTATATTAAGGAGGCAAATGTAGTTCAAGACAGGCATAAGAACATGGGAGCTATTACAGTGTAATATGAGTCTGTGTAGTATAAGTTATACACAGATTACATGATTTTTCTGAAAATTATTTTTCTGGTCTTCAGATTTTAGCTGAACAAAATGTACACAAAATATATTAACCTTCTGGTGGAACTTCTTTACTTACACAAATAAAAAATTTCTTCAACATAGCACATTTCTCAGCCAACACAACTCTAATAAGATTGGTACAGATGCTCATTCTACCCTTGCCAATGTTAGAATTTTACCTGTCATGCTGGTGATAAGTGCACATTGTAGCAACATCTCTTGTGAAAGCTATTTGAGCTTCTAGATTGAATTCCCCATTTGGATGTTGTAAAGTTTAAGGAAAATAATTTCATTTGAGAGTAATTCTGTGACAATATAAGGTGGTCATCTAAAGCATAGAGAACAGTCATTTGATATTTTCCTCTGAGCAAAGAAATGCTTTTGTGCTTTCAATCATCTAGATATTTCATTCTGCAGATTCAAAATCAGTAGCTCCTTTAGAAAATTTTGTGATTTTTTTTTTTTGTATCAGGCAACAATACAATTTTGTGGGTAGTTGAGAAACTAACTCAATTTACTACATCCTCTGTTTAGACAGCAAAAATATCTGTGGTTTCAAATAATGAACTGCAAGTGCAGCAGAAGAAAATCCTGATGCCAAAGTGCCTGAACAAGAACATGGCAGATGAAGTCCAGTATAGATAGGTGTCAAGAGAGGCACTGAGGGAAAATTGCAATAAGAATGAAAATAACAGCTTAGCATTCAGAAAAGGTTAAAAAAATCACAAAAAACCAAAGTTTTGAATTAGTAGGAAAGCAAACAAAAACCCATCAATTTTTACCCTCTATAAACCCATGGTGACAAGCACTTTAAACACTCTGTACAGGGCTTATCTCTCCTTCACTCAACTCAGAAAACTGAAAAAGAGAAGTTAAGAGAACTGAAAAAGAGTTCAGCAACATGACAAGGATGACAGAGGAATGGAAAACTTCCATATGAGAGACAATCCTAACAGATTACATCTGAAAAATTGACTAATGGAGACACAAGAGAGGTATATAAATCTGGTGTACATGAATACTGAACTGCTGCTTCTACTTTCTCCTGATGCTGCAGAGAACATCAAATGTGGTGATAAGTTCCAAGTACATATCAGAAGGTATCTCACCATGCTACCCAATCAGCAGACATGATGTCACAAAAAAATCATGAGTGTTTCACTGGCTCAAACTGCAATGGTACAAACCCATAGAAGAAAACCCTTTAGCTATCAAACCCTTTAGCTATCAAAGCCTACAATAGACTCAGTGAGTCTCTGAGTGCAAATCTCTGGCTGCTGGAACAGTTTACCAAAGCAGTATTATACTCTTTGCTGTACCTTCTTGTTTTCCTTTGGCACCTGTTATTGCAGGCTGGATGCTGGGCTAGGTCAGCTACTAGCATGACCTGGTACAACCATTCTTATAGGGCAGAAGCACATCAAAATAATTTTATTCATACCACAAAGCAGCTAATCTTCACTCTTGGTCTAGCAGTTCTGGCAGAAGTTCTGTTAAAACTTAAGCTCGTGGACTGAATCAGCATGGACAGTCAAGAGCTATAAATACAGAGGCCTGCCTGAAGCACAGAATATAATTAAGTATCTTCCAGTACACATTGGTTCATGAGTTATTAGTGTTTTCCATAGTGCTTAAAAAGAAAAAAAATTGCACCAAATGAAAAAAAAAAAAGAAGGGAGTAATTTGGGATTCCTTCTCTTCCCTGGAAAAGAATACTAACAAGAAACCATGTTCTTGACAGAAAGCATTGCAGGCCCAGGAGTTTCTTCTCAGATGTTGAACCAATCTATAATGCTGCAAAGAAGCTGCCAGTGACATGAAATTACTGGAATGAAATCAATCCCTTTTGATGTTTAATTGACAGTACAATTCTCTTGACTAGCAGCTCAAAGAGAATTAAAAGGAAAAGTTGATTCAGCACATTACAAAGCAATATTAAGAGATAATTATTAGGCAATTGCATATTACTGCTCATGCAAGGCTGCAAGTTGATTAATCAGGTGTACTCACAGAGACTGCAGGCTGCGCAGGTTCTGCAGCGCTTCGGTGGGAACCTGGCGTAGCTGGTTATTCTGCAGCATCCTGCATTTTGAGTAGCACAAAAGTCAGAATCGCCACAGTAAAGATAATTTCTTTTTACTGCAAATTTCCTTCCAAGCTTACCTTCTTTGTACTGGTCCTACTTCAAGATTACAAAGAAAGTTACACAACAGTTCATTCCCTTGCCCCTGTCAAAGGCCCACTCTCTTCAAAGCAAACAAATACCTGTAGCGTATTATCTTTGTTAACAGCCAGCAATCAGCTTTGAGCAGGATTTTCAAAGCAGCTAAGTAAGTTAAAAGAATAAATCTCATTTGCTTTCAATAGGGCTTAAAACTTCCTAATTGCCTCCAGTGATTCTGAAATTTTCATTCTCATGCACTGGATACTGTTCTCTTTCTGAAGTTATTCTATTCTGATAAAGCTGTCAAGGACTGACTCTTGAAATCCTTACTCAGGAAAATGCAACAATGGCAAATAAATTCTTACCTATGTGAGATATTTATGATTTAGTTTGAATAAAATTTTACCTCTATAAATAGATTGCTAATATTTTTTCAGTGAAATGAATTTTCTCAAACCAAAGGTTGCTAGCAATGACTTTACAAATATTTTTTTTCAAATATCACATAATTTACCTTGCAAAGATTGCAAAATCACTTTCCACTTCTAAAGAGTATTTTCCTCCTTTTGAATATGGTTTCATTCATACTACCTAACACCCTTGTTTGGACCAACTCCTACATATATAAATATTCTGTGTAGATAAATCTGAAGTAGTACATGCTGCTTCAAAAAGAGGCATATTCAATGGGTCATTGTAAATGAAATAATTTCTGGCAGGCCTAAATCTTCTTGGGCCAATAAGAGCTAGAGCTTGCCAACTTAGAAGTAGATGGAGTGGGAATCTCTTCATACTTCTTTTCTTCCTAAGTATTTTTTCAGTAGAGATTTGTACAGTAGAATCAGGCCTGGCTTGACACTGCCTAGGAGGCTGGTGTTCTTGCTAATAATACAGTTTCTATATAATAATACAGTTTACATGGGCAAAGATCCCCTCTAGAGTAAACACTGTGACATGTAGCCTGCTAGTATTTTTAGTAAGTATATGTAAGCATATCTTATTACTCCAAATAATACAATTTTGTATTATTTTAAATAATTTATCTAATAGTCATTACATTGCAAATAACAATAAATGAAATATCAACTGTTTTAAATTACATTGTGTTGTATACAATAACGTTTTTCCCCCATGTCTCTCAAGAAAAGGAAACCCTCAGTTTTATGTGATAATGAAAAGTTCAGCTGAAATCAGACTTTTGAGATAATTAAAGAAACTATTAACAGAATCAATTTTTACCTTTAATATTGTACAGAGGCATCTCCTTGATGAGCAAGATGTTTTTAGAAGGCTATTAATGTTTTCCAACTTTTATTTAGGATACTTTCTATTTGAAATAACAAAGATTTAATGATGTTCATATGTATCTTCAATTGAATTGTTCAAAATGAGTTGATCAAAATATGTAATTTACTTGATCAAAACTTCACTGGTTAATTAGTTCCCTAGAGCATTTAGGAAATCAGAAATATATCAAACAACACGCAGTTTACTTACAGCACTTTAAGACTGAAAAGGCCAGCAAAAGCTCCCTTAGGAATGTATGTCAAGCCATTTCCTGCAAGACGTCTGCAAAGTTTGAAAAAGGAAAAGAGTGAATAGCTTTTCTCTTCATGTGGAATTAATTTGGTTGCTAAAAAGTGCAACACAGCTATGCTTGAGCCACTGATGCCAGAGGCAGTAGTTTAAGAGACTAGTTTTGTCATTAATACACTTAAAAAAATCCCCAAAAATCCCCAAAACCCCCAAAGAAAAACAAAGCAAAAAAAACAAAAAACCAAAACAAAACAACAACAACAAAAAAGAGAAGTCTGTAACTTCACTGTTGATCCACTGAAAACTGGACTGCAGGGAAAAAATTTAATTTCATTGCAAATTGGGCTTATGGTTTAGAATGTACATTGAATTATTCATATTCTTCTCAGGGTTTAGAGAAATTCCAACTAAAATACAGACATAGTGACAACCATTAGCATCACAGGATTTACAGGCATGCACTTTTGGAATTGCACATGTATGATTTCCTTGAACATTTCACTCATTTGCATAAATATAAAAATACATCAACAAAGCAATGATTGGAGTTCATTCTGAAATAACTACACATAAAGCTGCTGTACTGGTGGAATAACAGTTTTCTCTGTCAGCAGATGTGTAATAGGTTGGCAAAAAGTGTATTTGTTAAAACTTGTAGGGCTTTTTCCCCCCTACTTCTACTGCACCTTGCTCTCAGATTGCCTGAAGGTATTTTACAGACCTAGGTATGTACACCAAATACCTCTGTAAAGTATGTTACTCTGACCAAAAAAAAAAAACAAACCCATAACTGAACTGCATCATTCTGTAAGGCTTGTGTCTAGGATAGAGAGAATCTATTTAATATGAAATAATGGCAATTCTATGTTCCCCATCAGTGCAACTCCAGAGGATCAATTACTCAAAGCCAGGTTGGATGGGGTTTTGGGCAACATGGTATAGTGGAAGGTATCCCTGCCTGTGGCAAGGGGCTGGAATTAATATGTAATAATATAATTAATAAATCTATATAATATAATTAATAAATAATGCCCCTTCCAACCCAACCCACTCTATGATCTTGCATTTAGCCTTCTGACATCACAATTCAGCCTGAATTTGCTGTGATATCTGTACCCTATTTGGAAAGCTCATTGGTAACTTCCTAGTAAAGTTACTTTGAGTCAGTAGGGCCCCAGTGTCAGCTGGGGGGTGGGACTTACCTGACAAAACCCACAAATTGGTAGGATGTAACCCCCTTTGCAGAACAAGTTAAGCCAAGTGGAATTGTACACCCCATCAGCCAAGATACTGCACACCAGAATTGCAGAGCCCAGCTGATGTGATACCAGAGCTGACTTTGATTCAGCCTCTGGCCCCTTAGGAAAGAACACAGGACTAGTTCCAGGAAGTTTCTTAGGTACCAAGCTGCCAGAGAGGAACCTACAGCGCTGAAATAGGCACCAGATTTGCCAGTACTGTTCATGGAGAAGGATGAGTACTTTTGACTGGAGACTCAAGGATCCAGCGCTGACTGGCCCTTAAATACTGTCTTCTTTTGGGTTGAGCTTTCCCTGAACTAACTACAGGGTCCTGTGCACACCTTGTTTTTAGCCACTGCTTTCATATTGAAAATAAAAAGATACATTTAGCTATATGTTGAAAAAAAAAAAAGAAAGAACAAAAAAGGAAATATCTAGATCTTAGCTCAAGAGACTTTTCAGGAATTTTCAGTTAGTGGAAGAGGTTCTTTCCTGTACAGATATCCCTGCTGAACTATGTAACCTGTAATGTTGAGCTAGCTCTTTCTGTTACACCAAGGTAATTGTGCTCTGCAATGACAGAGCTGCTGGGCTTGTCTCTCACTGCAGTGTAGAGGAATCTGATCTTCAGACATCTGAGAACTGGGCACATGCAGCTGAATTCCTGCAGGCAGATGTGCAAACCAAACCTGGTTCACTCTTGCTCCAAGATGAGGCACTCACAGGCTCAGAGGTGAGGGCCCTCTGCAAGCTTCAGCTTTCATTCTGGACACAAATGGGAATTACTTTTGGGTTGTTCTTGGATCAAGCAGGCATCTGCAAGGTTAGGCACAACAGATTGTGCTCCTGGAAGTAAATGCCTTTTGTGGATCACTAACTAGTAGAAGCTGGCACCTGTCTTATTCTGAGTTCAGTTCTTGTGATATGATTGTTTAAAAGAAAACCTAAAGACTACTTCACCCCTAGAGCACCTTTTTGCTTTTTAATGACATGATTGGACACAATTCTGGACATGAGCTTGGCATGGACCAGAAAGTTATGGGTTTGCAAAACCTTACTGGAAAAGAAAGAAGGTGCAGGTGGTTGCACTACAACAGGAAATAACTCATGCATTTACTCAAGATGTAAAAGAAGGAAAAGAGGAAGTTTTATTTCTGACCTTGCAATATATAGAATTCTAAAAGTGACAGTGAATTGGAGGGAGAAATTGCCACCTCTCCAACCACACAGGTTAAACAGTCTATCAGTTTACTTTTTTAACAAAGAAGAATGCAAAACAATTATTTACATAAACAGTGCATGAGCACTCCAGTAGAAATATGTAAACATCAGAAGGCATAGAAAACTTTTAAAAGAACAGGGAAACATGCAGGTATTGAGATTTTCACTTCAGTTATTTCTGTGAGTGTCATATGAAAAACTTGGTAAACAGCAGAGAAGTAAACCGACTAGTCTGAAGACTCAAGAGCGAGCACTTTTAGGCCTCCACCCATTCTTCACTCACAATTGAGGCAATGCAAACTGCCAAACAAACTACACGTTAATATCCCCTGTTTGAACTAATACTCTTCATAAAGTGGGCTAGCTGAGAAAATCAGACCTATTTAAGAGCTCCTGGAGAAGGGCTGTGCCAATTACCAAGCATGCATCACCTGGCTGTAAATGCAGGGCTGCGGCAATGTGACTGTGACACTGTGCAGCTTTAGAGTTTTATTTCAATGGCTAAATACTCACTTTTCCCAGCTTTGGAGCATCTTTGTGGCTCTCCACAGAAAGCCTAAATGTTTGGCATTTTTGGAAAGTGTACTGCCATGTTCCTGAGCTGTTCTGAGTGGTAGCTATCCAAGCTGTTTAACCAAAATGTAATTTTTAATACTTGGGGTTTTTTCAGATTCCAATACTTTAAAAAAAATTTGCTTATTTTCCTTTTAGATCACAACTTCTTAATTATTAAAAATATCTTGTACAAACAATTTAGATAGATGTAGAAATAACATGTTAAACTTTTTGTTAGGCACAACTGCTTATGAGATTTTTTCAACATCAGGTCATGCTTGAAGTTCTGCTTTGAATATTTTCCAGTTTGAAAAGAGCTCTCACTAATTTTGCAGACAGTACTTAGAACTAACTTATATGATATTCCTCTGCTGATGCAGCAGCAGATCATGCTCTTCATGCACAGCCTTATGTATTTCAGCATAAGGCTAAACAAGTATATCACAAATGCCATGTATGTATATGTATATCCTTGTAGTTCTCTCACCAAGCAACCTGACAGTGTCAGAAAAGGCAGACATCTGGCAACAATTTTTTTTTTTGATGTAATGATGTTGTCTGGCCTTCATTTACCATGCTAAGCCCTTTTCCATGATGCACTTTTCATGATTCTTCTCTGGAACAAGCTCAGCGAAAGAACCTATCTATTCCCAAGACACACTATGAAACCACTTCTGGCACAATAGCAGCATCTTCCCAGCCCATTAGAAGTCCCCAGCACTGCAGTATTCATCAGAAAAAAATTATTCATTTGGATGGTTGTCTAATTCTACTAGATTCTTTGATAAAAGTTAGCATATCAGTCCTTTATGGCATGCCTCAAAGCTCAGGAAATTCAGTTTATTTATTCCTGATAAATTTTAATGTCTTCCTTGCAGCATTTTCCTGCTATTACAGTGTTTCTATTCTCAGCCTTGGCATAAGGGAAAATTCATCCCTTTGCTGACATTATAATATGTATCAACTGTCTACCAGGGTTCACTCTTCTCCACTTCAGGTTTTGTTTTCCATTACCTAAGTTACTTCAGGGAAGCTGCACAGTATTTTACTGAATTTTGGATGTGCTTTGGATAGTAATTTTAGTCTGAATGGGTAAGTATAATTTTCCCTGAACAAATTAAAATGGACACAATACATGTTTCTATAGCTAAATATTTAGTACATTCAGGCTTAAATATATCACATCTCTTTAATGAAAAAGTAATCAAAAAGAATCCTATTTTTTGCATTATGTTATTTCAGATTTAGATTTTACTTGCACTGCTTTGAATAATATTTCAAATTAATGGAGGCTGGAAATGTTTACAGAGAAGAGCCACCACATATGTCCTTCATCACCGGTTACCTGCTATGCTTGGAGTCAGGATACTTTTGGCTTAGGCATAGTTTTTATACTACTGCAAGTTCTTTTCTAAGAGATCTAAAATAAATGAGCTGAGAGAAAAGCAAGTGGCCTCCATACTTTTAAATGACAGTAATTCATAAAATATCTTTCAATGCCACTGAGCTGCACTGGCAATCAGTGCTCACTGTTGGAACACTTGTATGCTGGAGGTCATGTTCATGACCCATTGTCAGATCTAAGAAAAGGTGTGTCTGGTTCTCCTTTGAATGCTCCCCATCTGTTGACCCCTTTGACAAATTCTGACCTCTTCTGCAGTGTCATAGTTCTGAGAAAAGGTGGTCATCTAGTCAAAAGAACATTCCCAGGTCCAAAAATTATCAGAAACTTCTTTCTTATTTTCCTTTGATTGTCTGAAAAGAAAAAACTTCATTCATCAGAAAGAAGCAAATCAATATGAGTTGTGACTGAGAACAGTCAACTTTATATTTCTAGTACAATAATTTTTCTTTGCCAACTCAAACCAGCTTTTTGTGTGGATGTTTTCTGCACCAAGACAAACCTTACCTGGTACCAAGCATCTCTTCTATAACTGCTGGGATGAATGTGAACTTGAAACACTACAAAGTCTTCTCTACAGATAAAAAAACTGTGGCATTTAATAAACACAACACATTTCCACTAACTGTAGAAAGAACCTGTGGGAAATCTGACCCAGCTACTTCATAGTCTGCAGAAGACACTGACAGTACAATATTGGTGGTGTCTGCTTTCCTTCTCTGTTTAAGTAAAATCTAGTCCAGCAAATGTTGACCAAGCACCTGTGAAGTGTATTTCCAAATCTAATAGTATCAAAACTAAAGAAAAGACATGAAAGGTAGGTAACTCTTTCCTTGGGAAAAAACATTGATCCATATTCATGCTGTGTTGTAACAGGATTAGCACAATGGAATTTTCTGGGACAAGTTGCTTATCAAATACTACAAGGCATTGAAACATAGGAGAATAGATTACACTGGATCTCAGTGTGACTCAACATATAGTGGGAATAAACGATATAAAGAGTTGAGCTTCACCATTACAAAGTGAAAAAGCAGTGAAACTGTTGTATTTCAGAACAGATACAATTAAGTAGAAATTCATTACACTCAAATTTCTGATAAATATATTTGAGTCATAGTATTGGCCAGTAAACTATGATATAAATACCACACTGACTCAATGTTTCTAGACTAATGCCAGTGCATGCCCTAGGTTATATGTCATTGCATCACTTGTGTTGCATTATATTTAATCAGTTCCCATGTAGTGCAATATCCTATCCTGAATGGAATTGTGAATGCAATGTGAAATCATTCTTCAACTGTGCAAAGATACAGAGGGATTTCTACAAGAATAATTCTGTGAACTAAAATCCTTTCTGTATGTCTCTGACTCTGCATTTTACTTCTGTTCACTAACTGGTTTGCTGATTTTATTTAAGGAATGAGAACAAAGATTGCACATGCTAAGACAAACCTATCAATTATCACGGATAGGTTTATATCCATGTATCTATTCTGTATCTATATATATGACTATGTTAATATCAACAGAGTCAAAATCCAGTCATTTTTATATGTTTTCTTGGAAAAAAGATGTTCTATTCATAATTTACTCCATTATATGCTCCAGCTAACAACCTCTCCAGACAGAAAATTAAAATCACATAGAAGAATTTTCTTTTTGTGAATATAAATTGAAAATTCAGAAGGCCTGAGACAGTGAAAAACCCCAAAAGATGGGACGGTTCTGCTGTGTGTGATACCTTCCTAAATTTCTAGTATGTAGAAAATTCCATTAAAATGAATGTAATCATGGGCTGTGTCTCTTATACCTTGTGTACTAATAAGAAACTCTTCTGTAATTTGAAACTTCTTTCTTAAAAGGCTGATCTGCCTCCTCCAACTGCCATAATTGTTCTGAATATCTGATAAAGATCCATGGTGAAATATCAGTCTCATTGAAGTCTGGGGAAAAATTTGTGCTGACACAAGTAGAAATGGGGCTCTAATTTGCATCCTGCCACAGTATCATATTTGCCAGTAATTTACTTCTCTCTGAGGAGCTGCATCAATAACACTAATATCAATCCTAAATCTACAACCCAATTTCTAATGGAGGAAATGGCTATTTGGGAAGGAACAACATGGAAGTATAACAAGAAAACACAAATTTCCAGAACTTTTTCTAGAATAACTTGCTCTGGTATAAAAAAATTGCCTTTGTTCAAGGAAAAATTTACCAATCTTGAATCTTGCCTTAATTTTGCTTCCTGTCAAATTTTGTTAAAGGTACACAAGTACACAACTACACATATATTTAGTCCACTTATATAAATATATAGCCAATATATAATTTATATATTTTTATTTCTAATTTTCTTCAGCTTACATATACATCAACAAATAGGTAACATGAAACATTCGTGCTACTTACATCAGAAAAGCTTTGACAATATGGATATTCATATAGCACTTAACCAAAGTCAACTAAAACTTTGAGATAAGAATTTGATTTTATATGTATTAATGATTATGCTCAGGCCAACACAATAGAAATTTATGAATTAATAGGTGATTAATTACAGTGTTAATAATTCATGGATGATATCAGCACATATTTCAAATGATTTTTAAGAGTTACTTTGCTAGCCCAGGAATTTAAATGTTGGTCTGTATTTTAATTATCTTTTTAATAATCTTTTTATATTTCAATCTGTCATGTTAATTAAAGCTATAAAATTACTGTCATATAAAAGAAATGTGAGTCAAATGATCTATTAAAAATCTGATGCTCAGAGAGATCAAAGAAGAAAATGTAAAGATATTCTCCTTTCTTTAAATAAGAGGAGAAGAGTGTGCAAGTCATAATTGTGCTGTATGTTACGTTTATTGCTACTTAGAATTTAGTTGGAAATTCAAATATAACACAGTCTGCTCTTGCTTTAGGGCCTAATTGCCTTTTAAAATGCATGTGCCAAATTCTCATAGGGTGTAAACTGGAATAACTCCAACAGACATAAAGCAGTTGGAATGAAATCAGTGTGTATTTGATCTTGAACTGGCTTTGATGAAACAGATCATAGATTTTTGTCAGTTAAGAATATGGTTCAAAACATACTGTTTCTTTCTCCACTTAAAAAAGGCATAGATTTCAGCATCTGGCATGGTTGTGATCCAATCACTGCTAAAGACAACTGATCTGTTCCTTTGTGAAGCTGTCCCTAGTCAGCACTGACAACAGCAGGTCCTTCTGCTGAGCAGGTATCCAAGTACCTGCCTTCCAATCTCAGCAAGGACAACTGTCAGAAAGGACTCCAGCACTGGCCAGGACATCCCACACTGAATCCTGGCAGTGGACCCCATGGATGCAATCATTAAGAGGCAGCATTTCCATGTTTGAAGAAGGTTGTCAACAAATCACAACTCTCAGAACTATCTTAAAATTGTTAAAATTTCTTTCTCAGTATTTAAATGTTGTAGCAAGATAGAGCAATAAATGGTGGATCATATACACAATATTTCCTAGGCTGGGTCTCCCAGGTGTCATTCATACTTCTGATGCTGGTTTTGGTTTTATCCCAGTAGTGTCAGCAATATCAGAAAAGGCAGGAAATAATAATCATTAATAGCAGGAACTGGCTGAAGTGTACTGCAGCACCATGCAAGTATGCTCAAACTGAAAATAATTAAAAATGTGTTACCTGTTTAGTAATTTCAGTGTGATAAGCAAAGAACACAAATTGTGTAGGTTTTGAGATTGCTGCTGTTTCCTGAGTGGTTCAATGAGACAACAGCAATTAATGACTGGAGGAATTACATCTACTCCTCTTTGGACATTCAAATAAACAGCTTACAGGGAAGAATTTGGTTCTACTGTGCTTCAGAACCTATTAGATATAAATGTGATGTGGTCTGAATTCCTTACCCATCATCCTAAGCAAGTAAAAAGAATTGACCCATGTAGGTACTGATAGTTCTCACTGCACTGAAATTAAGCAGTCTATAAACAGGCTGAACTTCCTGACAAAAAAGGGTAATTATTTCTTCATACTTGCAACTGCAGTACATACAGAATGTGTAAGACTTAAATTAAAATCCTGCCTGAGGATCTACAGATATATAGCACACTTCACCCTAGTTTAATTAAGTGTAACGTCATTATCTGTATCGATCGCAAAACACAAAAAGCACTTCCAATGACTCTTTTTGATGTTCTAAACTAGTTCCTAATGAATATTGGTGAATAATAAATTACTAGTACCAGAAAGCATTTATAAGCTGCAAGCCAAAACCAAACCTCAACAGACACTCAAAAAGAGTAACACAGCAGCGCTGACAAGGTTTCTTGGATATCAACCTAGAACATTTATTGCTTCTGCTTGCAAGCATACTTGAATGTTTTCAGTTTTCTTTTATCTTTTTCCTACCCCACCATCTCCCCTTCTTCCCCTTTACCTCACAGATGCACAGCTGTTCCAGTGTCAAGGTTGCTATGTGCAATTTGCATTAACATTTCCAGAATAATTATCTGTCAGCACAAGCTATTCAACAAACAATGCAATCAGCTCCAATTTACTAAGGCATTTGCTCTGTTGTTTTTCTCTCTCTCTTTTTTTTTTTCCCTCCCTGCTCCTCATCTTGTTATTCTTGATAAGATGGCAAAAAGGGCAGTTTGAAGGATGTCAGGCTGACACATCCACATGGGCAAGTTCTTTGTTGTTACTTGCTTTGGTGGCATCAAAGGGATGGCATCAAAGGCAGTGAGAGCTCCAGAACACCAGGGCCCTTGCTGTATGGATGTAAAGGTTACAAGTTGTTAGCTCATGCAGTAGGAATCTTCTGTGCTTGAGTTTGTTCTTTTTTAGTAAAGCTAAATTGTCCATGAAAAAACTAGGGGAGAAAACTTGTCATTGTTTCCAACTGATTAACTAGGTAAACATCTCCTTACTGGTTTTACCAACATATTTCAAGACAACTGGTGCACTTCCCTCTGTCAGGACTTTGAGTGCATCTCTATATTAAAGCAAAGTTGGGAAACAAGGTATCAACAAAATCTCTGTTGCAGCAACAGAATTTACAGTGTGCTATGGTCCATTTGCTGGGCTGGTGACAGACATTTCTTGCTGACAAACACCATGTATTGAACACAGTGACACAGTCTGATCTGCATGATGCACACATGAAGTGAAGAAACCAAATTTGCCATTTATACAAAGAAGCTGAATTCACAACTTAGGTGTTAGATTGTGCATAGCTCTGAAATTATCTAGGGGATCACAAGTCATTTAGCAGCGGCAGTTCTTGAAACTTTATCTGATGGAGGTGACACAAACCAATTTCCACCAGGACAAGCTCCACTAAACCCTGCAAGAACTGTAAAACTGGTATTGAAGTGACATTGGAATGTGTGGATAGTTTGAGACCACTAGATGATACTTTATTTTTATTTTAGCTCTGCATGTCAGTTGCCAGCATTTTTACTCTTGCCTTAGGGGTTTTTAAATGTATGCAGATTAACCTTTAAGAAATATTTTAATATTTAATGATAATGTTCCAAGATTGTTGAAGTAAATTACATGATTCCCCCACTTTCTCAAAAAAGTTCTGGACTACAGCTGCAGTACTTTCATGTTTTCTACCAGCTTACATTATAGTTAAAAGTACAGAATCTGTTTTCAATGCTAGTCCCAATATGCCTACACCAGTACAAAACTAAAGACTGTACAGGACCTCAAGAGCAAATGCTTTAAGTCTTCAAAAATGTACATGACCAGAGATGTTAGTTCCACAACTCAGAGTCAGAGGGGAAAGGAACACCTAATTCCCATTAACCCTTTAAAAACCACTTTGCAGCAAGAAAGAGCAAACAGAGGGAGAAAGAAAAAAACAAAAAACAACCAGATCATAATGGATCATGCCTGGTAATTTTGGACTTTATTTTCACATATACAGTGGCTTCTTGACCACTTTTGGAGTGTAAAGGGATTTCAACACAAATCATGGTAAGATTCACATAATACATCTCTTCCATACTGTATCTGCAATTTTGAACTTCTGTATTAGAGTAAATTGTACTTTTAAAGGCACTTTTGCCTAAGAGATCACTATAATAATGCCAAGATCAATCTAGAAACTTTGTAGGTATAGTCATTTGATTTCAAGATTATTTTAAAATAACCATGTGTGTCAGAAAACATTCTTGGGCTTGTATATAGATTGAAAATTATTTGGGGTGACTTTATAGCTTGATTTTGTAGAAAGAGGTTATTTGGGACTGTTCTGCTCTGTAGCAAAGTAATTGTAATACAACAGTCTTTTGTTCTGTTTTACTAAAACACCCAATTTGAGTTGCTGATTTACTAAATATCCCTTGAAGCTTTGCTTATCTGTGGAATGTTCCTGTGTTTAAAATTAAAATGAAAGCTCCATATATGTGCATGTGTGGGTGTTGGTGCATATATTTATGCGTATATATATGTGGATATATATCTAGTTGGAGACATTTTGTAGTTTGGTCTGATTCAAAGTTTTAAATTATTACTGGCTTTCTTCCTCACATTTCATTGAGACATTAATTTCTAAAATAAATAGTTTCAGGCACTGCTTTGAAGTGCAACTAATCACAAGATATTAGGTCTGCACTCAGATGTAGTTGCCTCTAAAACTGTTGAGTCCCACCCTTTCAATTTTTAAAAAAACCTTTTTCCCTTCATTACTCTAATTCACTGCTCTCTTAGAACAGGCATTCTACACATCCTATATATAATGACATATGTCTAGAAATAATCCACATGAGAGTGAGTCTTGGATTTGGTCAGACTGATAAATATCTGCAGTTATTTAGAATTTATAATGAAGAATTTGACTTAATAGTGTTGTACAAGTTCATGCAGAGCAACTTGCTGATAATCAAGCAGCTGAAGCATACTTGTTTCTTGGTGGGAGTTCTGTCATATATGCTTTAAGAGAAAATTAAATCTGAAAGGCCCATCATTTTCACAAATCAAAGATTTTGCTCAGAATTCATTACTTTGAGAGTTAGAAAGTCTCAAGTACTTCAATGTTTTTTAAAATTTTCAGAGGAACATGCACCCAAAAAACATTTTCAATTTGTTTTACTTTGGTGATTATAGTCTTTGGTTAAGAATAAGTACCAGTCGTGATCATCAGGTTTGCACGGTTTCTGCATGTAGAGGTGCTTAACCTTGGCTGCGAAAGTGGATGAGATTCAGCCTGGACGGTCAGAACAGGCTAAACAGACCTGTCTTATATGCCACTGCTTTGGAATGAAAACAATTAATTTAACTGTTTTAACAAAACCTCAGTTCTTTCAGGATAATCACTTAATAGTATTGCCAAACCAGGCAGTGAGGATGTCACATCCAAGCTAAAATTCAGTGGTTCAGTCATGAGCTTTTATCAGATGTTTGAAGCAGATCTCTAATAAAGGGATTAGTAAAGCTTTTTTCAACACTAGAAAAACCCTAAAAGCTGCATTTCAAGCTCCTGCTGTTGTGTACTTCAAAGATCAGATAGACTTTCTAAGATGGATTTTAATTTTATGAAACATTGCTCTAGTAAAGATCTCATAAAATCTTAGTTTAACAATATCTGCATTATGGGCTAAGTTATGTTTTTCAAGAGTACCTTTTAACTGAGCCACACAAACAAAACACAGATTTCTCAGGTAAACTAGAAAAAAATCACATGGATGGGAAAAAAAATTTTCAAATGCTCAAAAGTTTTGAGCTCACTGCTCAAAAATTAATATAGGAGAGAATGAGAACTACAATGGCTGTTCTCCCCCATTTCAAAACTGAATTAAAAATTCTCTTCCCACTGTCTATACATTTTTCTATATAATACTAGGCTGAAATGTCTTGCATGCTTCTGAACATCAAACAATCTCTCAGTGCAATGAGAAGTTGCCTCACATCAGTTGCCTTGCATCTTCCAAGGCTTCAGTTTTTTAAGCTTATTTTAAAAGGGAATACAAACTAGAAGGATTTCACGAAACTGCACTAAACTAATGAGAAATAGAAGTGATTGGCTGGTGTGAAGAGTTGATTATGTATACGTAGAACAAAACATAGTAAAAAAACATACCTTGCTGGTAATACCGGCAAAGAAAGACTGCAATTACTTAATTTGGAGCAGAGGCTTGTAAGAATAAAGATTTAATATTTCCAGTGAAAAAGGTAGGCCCAGCAAAAGGAGAAGGCAAGAATACTTCAAAGGAATTGATCAGGAAGATGATATACAGCACAGATCAGTTTCCAAGGCAGTAACTTAAGTCGTACAATTTGGGCCATTTAGCTGCCCAGGGAGGTGGAGTCACCATCTCTGGAGGTGTTTAAAAAAATACTGGATGTGGCACTCAGTGCCATGGTTCAATTGATAAGATGGTGTTAGGTCATAGGTTGGATTTGATGATCAAAAATGTCTTTTCCAACCCCACTGATTCTGTGATTCTGTAATTTAATCATAAAATGAAAGAATGAAGGTAACCTGGATGTATTATAATCTCCTTCCAGGAAAAGCCCAAACTTTTGTTTAAATTCTTTCCTTTAATGGCCAGAAAGCAATTGGGTTGTCAGGTTTTAGTAGAGTTATTACAGTTGACAGGAGATTGGACAAGCTAATGTGAACATGATGAAGAACTCCACAAGCAGGGGCTTTTAGGCATGATTCAATCTACATGCACTTAATATTATTAACACTTGGTGTGTGACATTCCTCTGTGTTATGTTCCTGTTTGTTACATTATTTGAAAGCTGCACTAATGTCAAGACAGATATTGATAACCAAAGAAAAGGAGTAAGTAAAGGAAGTGAGACAGAATAAAATGAAATAAAGATTTCCAAGAAGAAGTGCTGAGAGTAATAAAAATAATACAGGAAAGGAAAACCTGTTTGCAAACAGGGTATTGTCTGAAGTTAGCATACAAAATGGTTTCAATTTGTTTGGTTTGGTTTGTTTGGTTGTTGTTTTTGGGGCTTTTTTTGGTAGATGCTGGCTGGAAAGACCAGGTGGCAAAATTCAATTGAGAGTTAGCAGGGATACTGAAAGTTGTCAGTGCAATACCCATTCAAATTGCAGAGGATTGCACACATTTTATTGCTTAAAACAGACCATATCTTTGCAAGAAGAGCAGCACCATGACTTTGCACATCTTACATGGATTTTATGGCATGTTAGCAGCTAAGTGTGCTAAAAAAAGCAGGTTTTATGAAATGTGCTTAAAAGCCACATTTCATAAAAGGCTTTTAATGAATATTTAGAGGTACTCATGGAAATGCAGGCACCTGCTTTTTTCCACAAGATCTATGGTGCATCAGTTAGAGAGTCTCCATCACTCCTCAGAAACCTACATTTTCTTTTAAGCCTGGGCCATTATAACTAGAGGCACTGCCAAATCCAGGTCTCATGAACGCACAATACTTTTCACTTTTGATTAGTCACAATCACTTCAAGCCAACATTCCTCTTTTGATGTTGTGCTTGATCAGCTAGTTTTCACAATTCACTTTTTCCCCACAGTGAACGTAGTAGATAGCGTAACTAAGCTTTTTGCAGGATTCTGCACTCCACAGTCAGCCTTCAGGGATGCTAAGTTTAAGAGTAAGGAAACAGTAATTAAAAATGATTAGGACAAGAAGTCTCCATACTATGAAACATGGACTCAATTGTCCTTGACACTGGCAGAACAAGGCAGCAGGTTTTGGTTTTGATTACAGCTTTACTTGGGATTGTAATAAACATGAGCCAGTATTCAAACTTTTAATATCCTGCTGCTTAACTATTTCCAAAAAACAATCCAGCTCTTTTAAACAGTCCTTGTTTAAAAATTTTAATTTGTTTGGCTCTGTCTCTGCTTAGAGAAGTTGTAGCCTCATGGTAACTCCTTTATAAGTTCATTTCCAGAATCACAAGCAATTGTTTTTTTTTCAACTAAGTGTTTCCGCATGTGCCGAAAGTGTCAGGCTGACAGCTTTCCTGTACTGTTTTATCTGGTTCCCACAGTAAGTATGAGAGACAAACACAGGAATGTGCCTAGTGCTGACTATGCCCATCAAGGATACAATGATACTTACAGCTCTTCCAGGAAGCGGAGATTGTGCACAGGGTTTGAGGGCAGCTTAGTAATGTTGTTCATACTGAGATCACTGTAGGGGAAAACAGACAGAGATTTAATATGGCATGCCACAACTGTGGCATCCAGCTGTTCATTCCACACATTTTTAAGTACTACATTAATAAAAATTAGTTCCTCTGACAGAATTGATGAATCATTATCTACTTAGCCCATTAAACATTCCTTTTTCATATGAACACATACTTGTCAAACCAATACAGGCTGTAGCATGTGCCTCATTTCTAGAGATTTTAGAGTGTTTTATCATGCTCTATAAATCAGCTACAACATTAAACAACACTTTCAGTCGACATAATTTTAATAAACCACTGTACTGTATTAAAATGTACTTGGAGTAGTAAAGGAAAATTACTATAATTTTTGTTGTTGTAGTGCTGTAGTACACCTGGTTTACAAAATTAGACAGGCAAAAGCAAACAGATACAAATATCTACATAATCCTTAAAATTTCATTAATATAGTAATGCTTTGCTTTTGCCATGCAGCCTGTTGCATGGTCATACTGCTCTGCCTTGCCTCACAGAGACACATCAGATGTCCTCAAAACCCAACTTGACTTACAGAAATGACGTATTTTCAAATAATAAACATTCCCTTTTTGAGTTCTCTTTTGTTACAGGTACTCAAATTGCATTAAATAAGTGAAATGAACCATAAAACAAGGGTGTAATGTGATCTTGCTCTGTAACACACTTCCTGGTGGGGTTCCATGGTAGTTCCTGGTACAGGAAACTACCAGCAATATCAGCTTTGTCAGAGCTCATTCAAGCTATATGTTAGACTAAATTTAATGTAATACCCTTTGATTTTTTACTTGCATTTTCACTGTTTTCCACTGTCTTCCCCATGCCCTACAGTATCATTATAATTGCTTTTCATTGAGCGCCAAGACTGAAAACAAATTGCATAATAAAATTCTGTGTGGAGGATACAACTGACAACTCCATCAAAATTTCTGTAGATTCTTAAAATAAAATTAGAAGTAATCTGCATATTTTATGCAAGCATTATACAGTAATTTAAAACTCCGCACTACTTAAACAGATCTACACATTTGTGGCAGCGCTTATAGTTTCCAGCTACTTTGGGTACTATTTAGATAACTTTATTTCTTCCAGCTGTTGAGAGCTTACAAGGTAAATAAGTTATCTGTACTTTGGTGGGTAGGCATTCTATTCCTTCTCCATCTAGTTCTTATTACTCACAGTCTGTTTCACATTAGAGAATATATGCTTTTAGTCAGCATAGTTAATTTAGATGTTTGATCTTTTTGTGAATTTTAAAATGTATAATTTAAAAACATACTTCACATAGAGATTTTAAAATAAAGGAAATGTGTTAATACTTTAGAACAATTATCAAATAATATTGAGTAAGGTTTCTGCATTCACTTCAAAATCAAAGTATAATTTGAGAAATGTGTACTTATTAAATTCATTTTTTACTGTAACACTTTATCACCTAATTCTTTCAAACTGTTTAGCTGGTTATTGCCCTTTCACTTTGATAAAGGCTCAAAGGATTTATTCTGGCAAAGGAACAAAACCATGAATTTATTTGGCAAAAGAAAAACTCATCCAGGTAGTGAATTATATACTACTGAATATTAAGATAAACCAAATATTTTAACAAGATCATTTTGATTATGATATTTTCAACACATGTCTTAATGGGTTTTGAAAACATGCCAAATCACATTTTAGACTTAAAAAATCAGCCCTGGTGGAAGATGGGAATGATTCGTTTTCAGACACACACGTATTTAGGGCCTTCTACAAACCCAGCATTGGCCAGTGCTCTGGCTGATGAGACAAACCTGAAGTCTGCTTTTCTAGGACATTAACTTCTATTACTAGTAGACAGTACTTGTCTGCTTGTATCACCCACAGGACCCCATGACAAACCAGTCAGAAGCAGTCTACTCAGACTCTAATATCTTAAGAGGATTAGAATAAGAGAAAGTGGCTTTCATTACGTGCTTTGATGACCAAGGAGAAAATCAACAATAAGTGCATTTTCCTAAATAACATCTTTGCCATCAGTGAACTGCTATGTCCTGTTCTCCATTTTGGACTCCACTCACGTGGTAAAGTATGTGTACCACATCATATGATGGAGGAGAACCTCTTCTTTTTTCCCAGTGTGCAGCAATTTCTAACTCTTTTTAAACCTATCAGTTAAATAATTTCCTTCTGTGAGACTGGTTACTTTTTCCCCCCCCACATGATTCTTTTCTTGGAACATAACATACAAAAGTGTTTTTGTGCAACTGAACTACTAAACATTACCTATGAATACTTCACAGAATCATGGAATTGTTTGGGCTGGAAAAGACCCTTCAGGTCATCCAGTCCAATCAGCAACCCAGCACTGCCATGTGTTTATCACTAAACCATGTCCCTAAGTACCACATCTATGTATCTTTTAAATATTTCCACGGATGGTGGAGGTAACAGGAATTATTGCCCAAGCTTGCTCAATAATCTCTTTTTAAAGTAGCATTTAAGATACCAGCAACTAATACACAGGACATTACAGTCTATGTTGGCAATGTGCTATTCTTGTAGCTGTAATGCTTTAAGAATATAAGGCAGACTATGGTAGTGAGAGGTAATATATTTGATGAGGCTAGCTGACACAGTTGGAAAAACTGATAAACTTTCAGGCACAGAAATCAAAGCCCTCTACTTCTTCCAGCTGTACCACTTGGCTAAATAGGTGACATTATTTCTCACTAAAACACCACACATCCCTTACACTGGCAAAGGAGTAGTTTGTCTGCACTTACAGTTTTTAGATTCAGAATATTCTTTTGTTTCAGAATTACCATGGATGCATTTAATCAAAGTTTTGACTAAGGGAGAGAAGTGTCATGGCACAAAGTTACTTCTGGGGGGATGTTCAGAGAAGTTCAGAGACAAACAAAAAGAGTTAATGCAATGCAATCGGTCACTGTGTCTTGTGTGAACAACACTGCAAAATTTGGGCTTCTGAATAGAAATTCCTCACAGTGCTCCAGAGACAAATAATGAAGGTTCTCAGCATTTTTGTTTGTTAGCATTTTGGACTATCCTGCCAAGAAGATGTGGTTAGAATGAGATTTATAGCCATTAGCTAGATCAAGCACAGCTAACAGCCAGAAACAGCTAGGTGGTAAACTCTAGGGTTACACATCATTACGATGAAAACCAAAAACAATTGCAGAGGACATGTCTTACATCCTGCACATATGATGGTTTCTTTCCTTCAAATGGGTTTTCTGATTTCTCCTTTCAGTGCTGGCCTGTAAAAATTAGCAATTTGCTCTCTCTAGGAAAGAGAAGGGCATGAAAGTTGGCTTGCACATCAGCATTTGCAATGTAATGCTTAAAAATATTAAAATCAAGGCACTGGAACTTTAACTATCCTCAGCAGAATGGTTCTGATTTTGTATCAAATGTTGATAGACTCTTACAAACTACAGTGATGAAAAACTTAGGAGTATTTGAATATTGAAAACAAAAGAAGTTTAAATAACTTGGTGTAACAGAACTACTTCCATCTCCCAGCATCACATACAAATCCCACTGATGACAGTAGGAGCAATATGGTAAGATTTTACCCTAAATTTACAAATGCTCTAAATAGAGACAGCCATTGTCCCACCTTGGTGAAAACCACCATGAGCTGCCATATCAGAATGGAAAGGCAATATGTTATTTTGAACAGTGAGATGAATGCATTGTCCCTTCTCCCATCAGCATTCCTGCAGCCTGTTACCAGCTGCTGATTGCAAAAGCAGCATACAGGCTAATGAAACTTTCATATTTTCAAAAGATAAGGAGCTTTGCTTTAGTGACTGCTTTGGCAACATGGCCCAATATTATGTTATCTTATTTATAGTCTGTACCAATCATCGTGCAGTGGCTCTGGTGACTTGTTAAAGGAATCCTAGCTCTGATCAAATCTTTGAAGACCAGAAAATATTGAAAACTGCACATGCATCTGCCTGTTTTTTTTCTGGGTGAGTGGATGAGCAAATTCTGAGCATTTGCAAAACAGCATCCAAGAAGGCAAATACTACAGGTCTTTGTTTCCCCCAGTTTTATTGTCCATGAATAAACATACTGAAAAAACATCCAGTTACCATCTTAAAAGTGAGTAGTTCACAATGAATTCCAGAAAGCCAGTAAAACAAGTTAAGTGAACTACTTCTTAACATATAATAGATGAGTCTGCAGGCCACATTACTAACCTTTTATTAACTGCTATTACAAGAGATGTTCAGTGACTATTCATCATGCAGAATTGGTTTTTCACATTATATTTATGTCTTTTAAAGGACAACAAAAGCATACCTAGCAATACATGCTAAACTTCTACTAGGCTAAATGTCTATTATACTGAATGGTATAAAGTTGTCTATCCATTCCAGGTCTAATGCAATAATCCAATATTAAAGATAATTAATTTTGTAGCCAATTTGTTTAAACAGTTTCAACCTGTTTGATTTAAAAAAAATTATCGAGACTTATTATTAATTTTGATTCTTCTAAGTTTGCCTTATCCAAGACGTATTAACAATTATTTTTATGGAAGTCTTGGAAAGATAAAGCACTCTCATAAAATATTGTCAATAGACTGAATGTAGTCCATTGTAGTTACCAGCTGAGAACAGTTTCTAAACTGAGACAATTTCCTTAATTCATTTAGAGCAAAATTTGACACTAGCTTACATGTAGTAACACAAAATAATGAAAACAGGAGAATCCTACGTCTGCTCTTCCCTTGCTCTGCCTATCCTTTTAACAGAGCACTCTTGTTTCTAGTACTGGCAGGATATAACTAATATCCACGATGGAAGAATGTGTTGGCTATTGACTACATGCCATCCACTAATACAAATGCTTCCTCCTGTATGGAAAATATCTCCATATGCTGAAGCTGCATTAAGGAGATAAATCTATTTGTCATAATTGTAGTAATAGAAGCTCCTGTTTCTTACAAATAAATCGCTATAGATGTTTTCATTTGAGGATATCAATAAATAAATAGAATAGTAATTACCATAATTTTGCAGAAAGGAAATGAAGACACCTAATGCTATGTGACATGTTCACAGGCAAACAGATGTTTATACAACACAGAGGAAAATGACACTGATGATGAGTTGTCCAGCACTGTTTTCATTAGATTACACTGTCCAATCATGGCATTTACCAATTTCCCAAAGTTCAATGCATAAACTGTCAATAGACTAAGCAAAAAGACAGTATTTTCATTTTAATGTTGCTAGATTACATTATCTTTCAAAGTCAACATGAAAATTGCTAGTCATGTATTTGCATGTTTAATACACCCATGCAGAGCAGCACAGGGCAGAGTATAAGCATGCATAAATAAGCATTTTAAGTGTTTTCTGACAATTAAACCATAGTACTTCTTTTCTAGCTTCAAAATTCATCTGTGATTCTTTGAAGGGTCCTATTGCAAACTATGATTAAGATATAAATTTCCAGTAAATTATTCAAATTTGAAGAGTACATCTTTGTATTTGGAAAAATCTTCTAGAAGAAGAAGTAGTACATTAGTAGGAACAATCAGTAGAGAGAGACATAGACATTACACAGAGTAGGAAATCTCACTATCAAGGTATTCAAGGTATATAACAAGTGGCAATAGCATGGATATTTCTGCCCTTCTGCATATTGATAATGACAAATGCTATTATTAAGTATTTAAAAATTCATTACCCTTTGTAATACTATTTGCAATAGCAAATTAAAGAGCAACAGATCCCATGGTACAGGTTTACATGGAAAGGGTGTAAGGATAAAAGAGGATCACTAGTTACACATTTGTTACAGAAAATTTTTGTTACTTGACATTGAAGCTCACTCTTTCCAGGGACCCAACTCCTTCGTATTAAAACATGCCCTGCACCAAGCAAATGATGTGTGGTCACATGAGAACAGAACCTGCAGTGAGCCTGTGTGCCTGCACACCTCACAGAGAATTTCATGCTGTAAATGGACAGTACTCCCTCTGTCCCTCTCACACCTTTCCTAGTCACACCAGTGGTGCTTGTTCCAATTGCAAATAGATATACATGGTAAGATCAAGCACCTTGAATTTAGGGAAACCTCAGAGGTGTCCACTAAGGTCAGGAGGGCTCTGTCTATATCCCTTCTGTGCTGTTGTGTATTGGCCCATATAATACTGGATCCAGGCAAACCAGGCTGAGAGGTCACATCTGAATTCAACACAAAGTAACAAAATGCTTTGGGCAGACTTTTTCACTCCCAACACCTGTCACTGAGTTCCTCTGATGTCACGGAGAGCAAAATTTGGCTTATTACCGCAGAAGGTCTGTAACACAGTGATTTAAACACCATGCATTATTCTTGAACACAGGCAATTCTTCCATATAAACAACCATCAAAGTCTTACTTATATCTGTACTGCAGAACATTTGTAAAGCAAACAGTATGTGCATGATTAATCTTTTCAGGAAACAATTCTGCCATTCAGTTTATCCAAGACTCCAGCAGAGGGAGCAGGTCAGAGCAAACAATCAGGGTCAAAAAAAGAAAGTAAAGATCAAAGATCAGACCAAACACACCCAGTGCAGAATTAATCTGACAAGTGTCTGACATACCATTTTAGGTAAAAAGATTCTGGCCCTCTGTTTTGTTGTTGTTGTTATTTTTTTTTTTAATATCAAATTCATGATGCTCACTAGATAAAATTAACCATTTTCTTTCAAAGTTTCATGGCTGTTCATTTGAGGTTGAAGACTCAGTTTGCTAAGGAATAATTACCAGGATAATTTACGAAAACATTCCAACATGTCAATCATTTGCTGTAATTAACTCACATATTAAAAAACTTAAATAGCTAAAGGAGTATTTTATAACACAGAAGACAGCAGAGGCAGTTGAAAGAGGACTGGATGGAATTTCTCTTCCACCCATGCCCACAGATTGTATTAGTACATTTTTACTTTGTGAATTACTACTTGTTTCTGCTGCACTAGTTCAAACAGATTATATGAGTACTGCATACATCATTAATCTTGTTCAAATACTGAAACAATATACAACAGGAAAACAATATCGGTTTTTATTGTAATTTATGAAGACAACTGCCAGTATGTTTATTGTATTTTTCATTATTTGTTTGTTTATCAAGTACTGATGAAGAATAGTACAGTTAAATTGACAAGAGATATTTATTAGATGTGACCAAGTCTAGGACAAAGAAACCCTTGGTTTCAGAATATTTTCTGCCACACTTTTGTTATAGTTTTTTTTTGGGTTTTTTTTTGGTTTTTTTTGGTTGTTTTTTTTTTTTTTTACTTCTCCTGAATGACTGGACACATTCATCCATTTTAGAAACTGGGGGTCCAATTTTCTTCTAATTCCCTGTCTATAATTTCATTCTTCAGGTTTCAATGAGGCTGTTTCTGAATTATGGTTATTTATGTGACAGGAGAAAAAGCACAGCATAGTTTGTCTATTGACATACTACATCTTGTCTACAGCAGAAACGAATTCAAAATCTATCTGAGTGTAAACAAAGATATAAGCCTATTCAAAATACTACTCAGAAGTTATAAAGTGCAAATTTCTAAATTAACTGTTACAGCTCACCAGTAGTGAATTGGTCTGAATATCTAAACATAAATGATGTACAGCACAGATTATATGTTACACAAACCAATTTTAAAACTCATCTTCACCAAAATACCCAAGATAACTTCTGTGAGCCTGCTGAGGGTGAAAATTAAGCATGATTAGCCTGATTTCATTTGTAACAATATACAGTGTAACTAATTTATTTTTCGCATCTTAATTTGCTTCAACTCAATTCCACAGCACGGATTTGAAGAATTTAAACCCAAAGAGCTTTGAGAGAATCTACTATAAACACATTTCAACAGTGATGGTGTAAGCATGAGTATCTGGAGATCTGTGCACAACAGATCTGTGCATGCAGGGCAGGAAACACATCTCCTACATTGCACAGTGCAAAGGTCCCCAAGGTACAGATGAGTGAGCTGGGTCCAGAGCTGGAAGATACATTACCACCTTAGGTACCCTCAGAGAGACTAATTATCCCAGGTACAGCAGGATGATGCTGTGGTTGTTCCAATTTCACACCTCTGGATCTCTGCACAATGCCACTTTGTGTGATATAATGTAGCAGGCGTTGTAGATATATACATTGAGTACTCCCAAAATAGTTCACTGCAAAATACACATACTCTGCGTGAAATTCTGGTTTGGAAAAGGAGATGGCAAAAATAAAAGTCAGCAAAGACAAGGGTCTATGCCTTTAATCTCAACTGATTTTTTTTTTTTTTTGTCAGATAGCAGTAAAATGATGGTACGTTTATTTGCTACTGTTATCCTATAAGTTTCCATTTTTCAATGCATTGGTGCTCATATAACTGTTTAGACTCAGAATCACAGAACTGATTAGGCTGGAAAACACCATTAATATTATCATGTCCAATCATTTTAGCGGAGCTCTGTCACTTCTGCTTTGCTACTGCTTAGCTGTACCTTGTGTTGTTGAACAGTAATTGAAGAGTTTCAGCAAAGAAAATTATGCTATACATCTACTCGAGTTCTACTTTGAAGAACTAATTTGATCATTTTTGTGCTGTTACTTAGCTGAAATAATTATTTACAGAATCTTCTCTTTATTGCATGGACAACATAATGGATGTCATGTCATATAATCAACATACTCAGTTTCATTCAATGTTGCTACCAAAAGAATTTCTCCTGATCTCTCCCCTAATCCAGAACTCATTCCTTGTAAAGATGCTATTTAACCAGAGTTGGCAACTGATCTATATTTAAAAAAATATCCAGCAGGAAATAAAATTGGTTTCAATTGAAATCAGTTCCCTGACCTTGGTGTTTCTACCTCCACAAGTGCAAACACATAAGAAAGGTGAAGCAGAACTGGTTTATTTCAGTTGGCAGTTTTGGCTTGGACTAATGCAGGCTGATCTTATACCTAGGATGTAAATAATGTAAACATTCCTCAGATATAGGAAGTTGTGGATTTTTTTATATGCACATCTTCCCTTTATGTCTGACAGAGCTTGTTTGCTGAAACACAAAAGGCCTTTAGATCTGCCAGCTCCTGGCTAGCTGACAGCCTCTTCCAACACTTCCTACACAGCTCAGAGGAATGACAAAGCTGTCAGATCTTTCCTTGACTGGTTGAACATCCACATTTCTGCAACAGTAAGCGCCAAGAAATACGTAACTTAATTCTTACAAAAACAGTGCACTTAAAAACACTGTATTTATCCATCAGGTAATGATTTTTCTTTTTCTTAAGTAATCAAAATTGACTTTCATCATGAGATATCTTCACATGGACTCGTATAAAAGTAGATAAATACCAGATCCTTAATCTTACAGTGATGTAACTTGTATCTAGTCTCCACACATTTTCTTTGCTTGTAACTGCCCTTCAGATAGGCAGACTACAGAAATTCCTGAGCCAGCTTTAAACAAGTCAGGTCAAGGAGCAGGGTTGAGATGTTCTAAGTCACCCTAACAAGGAGAAATTTCCAGTAGAGAGACTTCATGTGTTATATTGGGCTGGCACATATTTTTTCATGTGCTCATACCAGCATAATCATACTAGAAAGAGCTGCACTCTTTCTAGTACAAAAATGTGTTCTCTTTCAAGAAATTGTTTCCTTTTGCAACTTAAATTAGTGGGATCAGAGCTTTTCAATTAATATTTAGAGGCAAAATACTTCAGAAATATTTATACTGAGCTCAGCTGGGCTGTTCAGGGTTTAAGCCAGTATTTAGCAGCAGCAGAGGCAGCACTCTGATCCGGAAAAAAATGATCCCTGTTTCCTTCCTTTTATTCACAGAGTTTACATAGTCCACTGTTTGGCAACCTAATTTTGAGGGCAATGACCCACCCTTCTTTTGACTGTTATGATGATCAACAGAAAGTTTCTCCAGGGCAAGCAACTAACTGGTGCTGTTCAGCCCAATCCTCTGCCCTGATTCAGGCTTCAAATATGAGTTTTAGGTCTTCCTGGAGACAATATCACAAAACATCAGCAGCCAAAACAAACCTTTACCAAATGTAAACTCTTGCTGCCAACTGTATTGCACCTGTGTGCACATGTGAAATAATGTGTCCTTACTGCACCTGTCTGGTCTGCCTATTTTGCTCACAAAATGAACTTTCCAAGATCTCTTTTTCTATTCCAAATTATAAAAATGTTGGAAACAATCAGTTACCCTGTTATTTACAAGTCTTAAAACCTCTAATACAGCAAGTCAATGTCAGCACTAGAACAGTGCCTGGGGGTAAACACCTGGCTCCACTGATGCTGGCAGCAAAACTCCCAGTGACTCCCATGGATGGAAGACATCATCCCAGGCCTACGAGTTCCCAATAGGCAGTATTTCATGGTTGTGGAAATTATGCAACAGCACACTGGCTTGCCTGAAATAGTGTATATAGTACTCATAGGTTCATGGGGAAGTTTCCAGTGTATTTTTTTTCAGCCATTTTATAGTTTCTAAAATCTGTTGAGTTAAAGGCAAGATGGCATGTTGGTCACTAAGGAGTGGAACGTGTAACATTTTCGGCTGTTACATTCTTTCTTTGTTTTCCTTCGGTTGTCATGTCTGATCCAATTTTTTTTGTTACTTAACTTTTCATCCCGCTGTTTTTTTCAAAGTGATGAGCTGATTCTGTTAATTTTTCCTTTCTCACTTTCTCACCCTCCCTTTTTTATAGTCTTTGCTCAATTTTTCTTTAACATCGAGTTCAGCTTTCCAATCAGCTCCATCAGAAAATCAGAAGGATAACATTGTGATGGAGTGAGAGACTGAAATGTTAATGGTCAAAAGCCCAAACAATTGGCCATTTCCAAAAAAACAGTGGGTGTTTTGCTGACAGTGTGCAAGGTAACAGCCCAGGGGCAGGGGGTGTGAGCACCAGAGGATGACCACCACAAATCAACCTTTGTTTAGCAAGAAGCTGTGATTTGAGCCAGGTAAGGGAAAAGACTGATAAGCAGCAGATCCTGAGAGGTGGGGTAGTGCTTTTTATCATGTCCTTCTTTATGCAACAGGCTCAGGTGTAGAACTTCCCTCTGGAGGAGATACTGGGACATTCACATGCAGGTCTGAAGGTGTCTATCTCCTCTGATGGAGCACAATTAGCTTAACTACTCTAATGAGAAGCAACTGTCATGTCTTAGGTGTCATAAACCATCAAATACCCCCGAAGCACCCCCAGACTCATTTCTAGGTCCTTCCACAAGAAGACTGCAAATGATCCACGGAATTGCATCCAATAGTGTAAAATTCAGTGCCCCTTGCCAGAGGAGGTATCTGGGCATTCCCACTTGAACCTCACCATTTCTTAACCCATTTAACTTTGTGTTTCATGGGCTTTCCCCATCCTGGCAGACCAAGACAGTGACCATCACTTCGACCAGTAGACATCTAAATTGCAAAAATCAAGTTTCATTGCTGGATCCACACGTGGTAATATCTTTCTACTCTTACCCTTTCTTTCTCTCTTCTTTTAATTTCTTCTCAAAATACATTTTAAGCTAGACAAAAAAAATTCCAGTCAATTCCTTGTAAGTGCCTCTTATCCATATCTGGATAAGTTCAAGTTGCCTAAGTTTATTTAAAATTTGTCAAGTACCTTATTCTACCTGAATGTTCTAAAGTTTACAAGTAAAAGTTTGGTACTGAACGTCGTGAGAATTTTGCTTTCTCCTGTGCATCACCTGGAGTGAATCAAACAACATTCCCCTTAACCTGCCGAGAGGAGTGGGGTGTAACAGATGGTTTTTTCTGGGCAAAGATGCACTTTCCTTTTTTAAGAACTAGAAGCCTTAGACAATCTGGGAGCTCTCCTTTAGGCTTCATTTGCTTTGCAATGAACAAGTAGCACAGATGAACACCAACAACACGCAACTGCTACATGACATTGGCTTCTTATGACCACTGGTCACCTCACATGAGATAGTACCTGCCACACACTGTTACTGCTGCTCTCCTTCCCCAAATGGTGGCAAAATGGTGCAGACAGAAATGAAATATGGGACAGAAGTAAAGTCAAAGCACTCAGATTCTGCAGAATCCAGTCAGCCTTCCTTTCCCTTCATGAGGAGTCTGGAGCTGGTGGGATGCACAATGATGTTCTTCACACCACACACTGGGTATAAAGAGACTACAGCAGCCACATCCTGGCTTTGTTTTCCTGGCCCATGTGGGGAGTGATGTCAAGATTAGAGGTGAAGGATGCCCCCTCAGTCATGTCTTTGGCATTTGTATCTCAACTTTCACATACTCATGACAGACTGGAAGACAGCACCGCAGTTTTACATGCATAAATACTGTTGCTATTAAAAGGAACACAGAGGGGATTTTGTGGGCATTTGTTCTGACTGAAAACTGCAAATCTCTCAGGAACTTAATGAATAAAGCCCCAGTATATCCTTGCATAATCCACCAGAGATCCCAGAGATCCCTTTTTCCAGAACTGTGCAGCAGGTTCTACCACTTTTTCATTTGTACAATTTCATTAAGCTGTTAAGAATTTTCATCTTGAATCCTGCTGATCCTGAACAGCATGGGCAAAAACAAGGACTTCAAGCAATCCCAATCTTAAATTAAACCTCCTTTAACTAAAACATGATCATCTAAGGTTCATCATCTTTTTTTCCTAACTCAATCCCATAATGGATAATTTAAAATAAAAGCATATAGTTTGAAAATGAGTTTTTAAATAACCAAAGAAAATAAATAACATAGAAACAGGTTTTAAAATTTCTGTGGAATAAAGGACATTGTTTCAAAAAATTAAACTCAGGTGATTTGTCTTGTCACATGTATAATGTATGAAGATCCTTTTCTCTGAAAGCCACTATTAGATAAGGATATGGTTGCATAGTTAACAAATGCTATAGGGCAGAGAGACTTTTTTGGGCAATTTTTCAATTCACTGGAATTTTCAAACTCGTATTTCACCATTTCCAGCTCCCATATTAAAAATCTATTAGCGGAAAGCCCATTGAAAAACTGATCATGAGCACAAGAGACTTTTTCTGGAAACACTTCTATTCAGTTCTCATGCCTGAACAAAAGCAGATTGGCACATTCAGTTATATACAAACGCCTTTCAAAGGGGCCACCCCCCCCTTTCCCATAGCCACGCGTTTCAGGGCTCTGTATGCTGAAGGAAGCCCCTGAAAGGTTTGACGGGGTGGGGAGACCAAGGGCTTCCACCGAGATCCTTCAAAGTCCTCGTTCTCTATAGTGGGAGGATTTCCCTCTAAAACCCTTTCAATAGCATATTGATGGCTTTGAAAGCTTAAATGGCATTTGTCAACCATCAGTAAATCTTGAAAACTGTTTCTGCAAATAGCCCAACTCCGAGTCTCAGATTTTCTCATTAATCTGTACGTAAGGCCACTGAAGACTTTTTCAGAGCCTAGATAATGCCTGGATTAAAAGGTCCATTCAGAAGGGAAAACTTTAGCATTCACCTTGTGTACATAGCCATTTCACCAGTGGTATTCATGGGTTGTTATTTCAACTCTGCATTTGTCCTGCAAACAAGACATTTTGCCACAAAGACTTGGTAGAGACATTCTTCAGTGAATTACTGAAACCTAGCCCCACTATTTGTCATGGTTTGTTATTTTTATCAAGTGTAATCAGTTCAAACAGAAACCCTAGACTGACAACTTTACAATTACATTACTATTTTAAGACTGAAAGGTATGTTTCTTCTAATTCAACAAAGAAACTGATTAAAGCACAAGCTGATTGCTTTATCTAATGAAACAGTCTAAAATTTCACTTAATCAGATGTCAGAAGTTTTTTATTTGTTTTATATTTAAAGTGCAGACAATAAATTTATATTAATCCTTATTCAACATTCATAATTTATTATATTTTATAAACACTTTTTATACTTGCAAGGTTTAATAATTTCTAACAAGTTACATACTGCTTTGTGTTTCTTTTAGGACAATCAGTTTTAATTAAACTTTCTTCAATTAAAGCTAATGGACAGGCTTTAAACCCTCAAAACCTGTGCCTCCTACACACACAAACATTTTTTAGGCTGCTCTTGCATCTCAGAGACATTTTTCTTTTTCTTTTCTTTTCTTTTCTTTTCTTTTCTTTTCTTTTCTTTTCTT
>QUSF01000009.1:19517529-19545678 GCA_003676055.1 Chloebia gouldiae | reverse complement strand
ATTATTATTATTATTATTATTATTATTATTATTATTATTATTATTATTGAAATAGTATGGTCAAAATGTCTAGGCACCAAAGAGAAGAAGAAAATCAGAACAACATCACACATTGGAGACCCTAGGCAAAGTCATGCCAGTAATGCAATGCTAGTCAAATTTTTCAATATTAAATGAAAAAAAAATTCAGAGCCCTGTCAAACTTCCCACAATTCAGACAGATCTCATTGTTTGAACAAATAGACCTTTCTACCACATTAGAAAGCTTATTGTGAATGTCAAGGATCCATAGCCTGGGGATAACAGGACAACCCTCACCACGACACATAAAGATTACCACTAGTGCTTTTGGAAGGGAGAAGCTTAGTAACACCTTCCTTCCTTTCCTTCCTTCCTTCCTTCCTTCCTTCCTTCCTTCCTTCCTTCCTTCCCTCCTTCCCTCCTTCCCTCCTTCCTTCCCTCCTTCCCTCCCTCCCTGCAGAAATTGAATTTGTAATTGAATTTGAATAGTAATTGAAATTTGAAAACTTTCTGCAACTTGGATATGGCATAACAGATCATCCACACTCAGCCCAGATTCATACAAAGCCTGTCACACAAATTGAAAAAGGTATTTTCTACTCCAAATCTCCCCCTTCACACAGGTCACTGTGTTAACAACACTGCAATTCTCTGTGTGTCTTTAAGATTTCTGGGGGAACCATGCCATGGCTCTGGGCTGACTAAAAGTAAACGAAACTGCCAGATTGTTTTAGCTGTGGTTCATCGCTTGAGATCACTTGCCTGGTTCCAACCAATGCTGTTTGCACAGCAGAGGATGCACTCCCTGTAGAGCCCATATCATATGTATCCCATGAAGACACCCCAGATATCCTGGAGTGTCTTACATGGCATACATAAGGCAGGTATGGGTGACCAACTAAATTAGAAGACAAAATGTATGCACAATATTTATACCAGTGGTAGAATAAGGAAAATAAATTAAGAAATCTGATTCCTAATCTGCACCAATACAAGTTTTCTGACATCAGAAGTCTACTGTAATGCCTGGTTGGTTATTCAAGCTTTTCTTTTAGTGAAAGAAACTAGTTTTCTTTACATGGAAAAGTGAGAAGCTGTCTTTACTTTTGTCAGTACATTTTAAGACTTGTGACTTGATTGTTGGGCATTCTTTTATAAAATATAAAGAGGTAGATCTTTCTAGAAATACAGAAAACTTAGTAAGGAGGACTTAATAAAAATTAGTAAAACACTAATGAAAGTGAATGCAATTTAGGCTGTAACAACAATTAAAACAGTTTTAAAATCTTTCATCTCTGTAAATCAGAATGTGTTTCCTGAAAGCAGAGCTTAGAGAGTCCAGTTTCACGTAGGTTTCAATCTTGTATTCAGACTCCTTTAGGCCCAATGAGGTGGAACAAGTTTTTCTCCCATGCAGTTTCTTAGGTGTCTCCAGATAAAAACCATCCTTTTTGGTAAGGTTAGTGTTCAGGTAAGGTCAGGCTCAGTGCTTTGCTGATGGTTTCCAGATGGCTCAAAACAAGGGCAGAGCTCACACATCTCTTCCTAAAAAAGACTACATAGATCTGACTTCATACGTATGTTGAACTCTTTAGGACTAGGAATGACATTGCAAAATTGTGAAATTTGTAAAACTGTTTTTCTGCACCATCTTGATAATTGTCTATTTCCATATTAGCACAAGAGAGCCGTAATAGCTCAGCCTCACAGTGAACAGAACACTATGGAAAAAGGACATTCATAATTGGAGTCAGTGTTTTCCTCCTGTAAGAGTTACAGACAGTCCGATTTCCTCAGGCTTTTCATGTCAAAAAACTGTAAGGATTTAGGAAATTAATTTCTGTGCTCCTGAAAAAGGGGCACAAAAGCAATCTCCAGTCTTTCCTCAGGTTTGAGACTAACAGCTGTAGGAATCTAAACTCTAGTTCATATACCACAGCAAAAGTGATGTAATTCAAAAGTCTGAAACAGAATTGCTGTCTTCTCTTGAGAGGGCCAGGGGAACAACTTCTGCCCACCCATATGCAAGAAGGATATTTATTGCCAGCAGGTGGGGGGAATTATGTACTTGCTATCTTTTCCCTCCTGCACTTTTTGTACAGCAATATTCAATTATGCAATACTTTTCAAGGAACAACATAAAGAGTTAACTGCTAAGTAAGAGTTGAGGAGACTGTAGAGTAGGAGATAATTTTGTTGTGGCACTAAGCAACGCAGTAAGGAAATGAAAATACAGGTTTGAATATCAAATCAATGCTTCATCTGTGAGGCGGTGCTGCCTCCTTAGGCAAAACAAATAAATATTCCCAGGCTAAACAAAACTCTCGGTGCTATTTCAAGTAGAATGCTTCTACTCTTTTTATAACTTTTACATCAATTTTAATTTTTGTTACCATGTTTTCACATAGAAACTAACATAGTTTTTGCCATCATATGTTGGAATACAAACACTGCAGATCATCACAATGTCAATGTATTTTAGGACGTAGAAAGATAACTGAAAAATTTGTTATATACTTCAGTTTAAGACTGCTATCATACAGGAACACAGCTTTTATTTTTCCTCCAAATACTATTCAATGCATCTTGCTAGCAGGGGAAATTAATTTTCCAAACTCTGTCTTTAAAGGATATTATTTTTTTAATAGGAGCGTCTTTGAGATAGAACACATGCCCCTGTTTCTCTATCCACACCATAAAATGTTTTTCCCATTCATCACCAATAACTGCTTTTCTTTTTTTTTTTTTCCTATGAAAGCTTTTATAGAGCCTGAAACTATACTTTAGCTGATCCTGACATAGTGGATCCACAATCCCAGTTATGGTTGTGGACAGCAAATACAACTGTAACATAAATAATAAATACAGTCCTTAAACTTATCTGAATTTTTAAATAAAACTTTGAAAATATAAAGAGGAAGGTGGACAGCAAGCTGGTTGTGACTGCCTGTTGAACTAATTAATTCATATAAAGATGATGAAATGTAGGGGAAGACAGATATTAAAAATTAGGGATTCTGCAGCCCATGGAATTCAGTAAGATCTGAATGAGTAGTTTGCCTAGATAAAGATGCCATGCCATTATGCCTGCATATTAAGGGATTTACTGTGAAACTTTTGCAAGACATCTTGATTTATACTGAAGTAGAATGGCCAAAGCCAAGGAGGAGCGATGGCTCCCAGGAAACTCAGCTGAGGCATACTACACCACAGCACATATGTCAAGCTAACAGTCACAGTTCATGCCCACAGAACCATGCAATTGTTACCTAACAGAATTAGGAGACTAGGATATCCAGTAATTAGGCTTTGGCCATGGCTACAGAGTTTTTAATTTCACTATTATGGCCTCAGAAACTCTCATCTTGAAGTTTTATGGCAGCAGCAGATCTAGACATTAATGAACCACTGAATAATTCTAATGTAATTGTGGAAAAAGATATTAAAATGCCTTGTGAAATCAAACACCATCCTCTCAGAATGACAGATGTACTGTTTACACGGAATATGCTTTTTCCATAAAAGAGAACAGAAGCTAAATATACTAAAACTCATGTGAAATTAGTCTTCAGAAACATGTAGCTGCGTAATATTAAGAATCATGGTGAACAATGATATCCCAGCCCAAAAAAGCACCTTAATCAGGGCCTCTCTCCTATGGCACCATCCTATTTTCAATTAACAATGTTTTCAGATGAGCCGAAAAGGGGTACTTTGCTCCCACCATTATAATTTCTGCTATTCTTTTCTTTACCCTTTACAAAAGCATGAAAGCATTGGATTGCTAATTACTTCTATCTAGCCTATAGAAAAATTAGTTTATCTTCCTGATCAAAGCAAATTAGGCAGATCATGGCTGATTAGAATGCAACAGTAAAATCTCCATACTTTCTATTCCACCCCCTTTTCTCTCAGAAATGGGGCCTGTGTCAAATATGTAGGTATTTCCCACGACCAGTCTGGACTCGGTTTCCAACGGGCTCTGGGGCTGGGACAATGGTTCTTACACAGACACTGAAGTTCTTTAGTTCAGTCATTGTGCAAGGAAAGAACTGGTAACCCCTTAGCTAGCATTTGATGAAACATCTAGATTTACATATTTCCCTAATTGCATTTTTTGAATGTGAGTGAGATTTATCTGACCAGAGTTAAACATCTCATTTATTACACTACTGAAAATACAAGCCTATGCTTTCCAGGTAGAGCTGCACTTGGTTCTAACCCCAGCATTAAAACATTGTCTTCCTCTACAGTGGGACAAAGGGATGTCTATTTTTACTTCTCAAAGCACTATTTAAAGAAGGCTTGACCACTTGCTTCCAAGGTGGATGCTGCATCACATTGCAAAGATGAATACTATTGCTCCTTCTAAATAACTGCATTTTTCATCACTCTAGTATTTTACCCTTCACTTTTTACCCTTCATAACTCACTCCCCTTCAGTTTGTGCTCTATGGCTTTAACAGATGAAAGCCAAGCTATATGGCCACTTTATTTATAACCAATTACTATAAATTAACAGTAAATCTCACATTTAGCTCCATTTAAACATCACTATGCAGCTGCCCATTTGAAAATAAAATGGTTGCCTTCTTTCACTTCAGTGGCCACAATACAAAACATCCATTGAGCTTCTCCTTTATTGCAGCTGCCAATGCCCAGCCGACTTTTAACAAACCAACCAAGCGGAATAACAATGCAGCTGCAACATTTTATGGTATTTCTGTTAGTTCTCTTTTGAGACTGAAGGTGTTAATTAGGAATCAAAGAATACAACCCTGCCAGCTTTCTTTCACAAACTATACTCTGGCCATTCCCGTTTTCTGAAGGAAAATAAATCTAATAAAAGGACAAAAATGTTGTTTGTCACACCAGTAACGTGTATTTAAGATCCTTTGATCACAAGCTTTTTATGTAGTCTTGTCAGACAGGCTGAAAATATTTTTTCCTCTCTTTTCTCCTTTCTTCAAGCTTTTCTGAATACTGATTCTAGGATTGTCTGAAAAGGTGAAAAAAACAATAGAAATTGGAATGTTTGATGGGTTAAAATGGGTTTGCTGAGAAAGCCAACTTTACATCAAATAAAATAAATTGCTCACTTTTCTGATTCAGGTGTAAGTTGTTTCAAAATACAAATGATCTGTTCCTGTTACAGAATTTAGTAATTCTGTAATTAAAAAGTATCATTTAACTTTTCAAGCACTTAAATATATGCAGGTATTTTAATATTAGTACATCAACTGTTTTATGGAATCTCACTTTCAACCCCAAAATATTGAAAAATATCTGCAACATACATATATTCGCATGTACCATATAATATATATTTGATGTTTTAGTTACACTTATTAACCATAATCATGTTAGATGCATTCAAAGGTAGCAGCATGTGTCACTATCTTTAATCTTTAGTCAAAGTTAAAACCTTAAAATAGGTTTATGAAGTTAGCACAACGGAGAATTAGTCAAGCTTGCTAGATTACCCAGCAAGAGCTTTCACTGTTAAATACACAAATCATGCCAAAATCCATCAATCCTGCCAGGGAATGGCAGAAAGAAGATCTGGTTGTTGAATTAATGATAAAGAATTGAGCAGGCTCTAAAGGCTACCTGCAGAGTTTGCTAAACTGTAAAACAAAGTCAATTTTAAAAAAACTTTTTACAGAAGCATATATAAGTTTTCTTTGCCTCAAACACCACATAAGAGAAACATACAGCTGTACTTACCTGGTTATACATTTAATATAGTTTCTTATAATGTTAAGTATATACAGAGGGTGGTGATTCTAAAACGTATCTGAGGGTTTTGATATTTGATAATCCAGAAATAGAGAACTGCCTTGAAAATGTTAAAATACAAATCTTAGCAACAAAAATAAGTTCTGATGATTGCTGTCATGCTGTATATCTCGTTTAAAGTGCAGTTTCTGGCTACTGTAGGAGACTCATAATGAAATGATTCAGTTATGAAGGTACATGTTCTTTAGTGTCCGCAGCTTACCATTTCTTACATTCTGGAATTTTAGAAAAGCAAAACATAAAATTGGAAGATTTAGGGGATTTTTGTGAAAAACAAATATGTTTACCTTCTTTCTTTTTTTTTTCTTTTTTTTTTTTTTAAGGGATAAGATGAGATGATAACCTATTAATTTGGTTGATTGCTGTAATTTCATCTGTTTTACTTGTGGAGCATTTTTTGTGGATGCAGAATTTGGTTGATTTTCATAGCAAGAAATGGCAGCTGGAAGACAAAAGAGAATATTGCCTTTCTGCATATGTAATATGGTAAAACTAGCAAATATATTTGAAATTGGCTGCTGCAATCACTTCTTACAATGCTTTTGTTCTGTTATTGTATCATAATAGTGCTATGGTATCCAAAGGAATGGAATTATTTTTGTAGCAAGATATCAAGTATATACACATAAGCCATACTTCTTTCTATAGGATTAATAATTATTGTCAATGTTAATAATTTGTTCTGGATGATATATTTCATGGCTTTTTCAGAATAAAGTGACATTTTCAATGGTAAAGTCATACCTGATAAATCTTTCACTTTCTTAAATGTGGCCTTGTGTGCTCTATAAGCTAATGATATGTATGTCTGGGGTGAAGTTTGCTACTAGGCAGACAAAAATGTTTTCCCCATACTTCAACATGGAATAAAGAGGATTTCTTTCCCTATTTATGGAAAAAGCTCAGTCATTATTTTTAAATTATCTGTGTGTATGTATCTGAAATTTGGTATATATTGTTCACATTTACTAGACACACAAATTCAAGAACTGTGACTTTTAGAGATATGTCTGGGTGAAAACTTCTTTTGGCTGACTACTACACTGAAGAACTGTATATGAACTCAGAGTCTCCAGGAATGTTTGGCTGTTCAGTTTTTTCTAAATTCTAGATTAATCTGGAATACTCTCAAGAATTTATAATGTGTCTGTTATAAGCATTGCCAATGAAATTTTTACAAATATTGTTCATAAACTATACCAAATTAATCAAGGGAAAAGACTTTTACTAATGAGCACATTACTACAACTAAATCAAAGATAAGAAAATCCTGTCCTTATGGTTTTTTCTAGGGTCATTTTTGCATAGGAATCTGGAATGATGCAAGGGCGCTCAAAAAGTTTTCTGATCCCCTTCGTCTGCTCTCCGTACTCCCGATCTGTTGTCTCTCTCCATTCAGCTCTGCTGGTCTGGCTGTCTCTCTGCCTACATTCTAAGGTGTATCACTGAAATGAAATACGTACTTTTCAACCAGAAATGTGTTTCTTTTTAAACTAGATTATTTCACAGAACTGTTTAGGAGCACAGTCCAACAAAGAGCTGAGTCAGCACAGCTGAAAGAGATGGAGCCTAGAGCAGGAGTAGGGGAACAACAGGCTCCAGGGGGAGGGGAAGGCCAATATGAATGTCTAAACATGTCCCTGTTTCAGAGGGGCTCTTAATATGGAAGCACATTTTTTCCTGAGTTTTTTCTTCCAACTCCAATCTTCCAGAAAAATTTAAGCACTGTCTTCTTCCAATTCTGTGAATTCAGAAAGTTAACTGGTAAAGACAAGTAACTCCTACACAAAAGCAAGTTATTTTACCAGTGCCCTGCCCTGCAAAATCATCAACTGCACTTGAGCCAGGACCCTCAGGAGTCAGCACGCACACTGGCACATCGGAAGTTCACTTTTGGTGGTCTACTCTTTCAAAGTTTTTTCTCCTCACAGATCTAGCCAGTCCAAAATATGTTTCCTTTCACAGCTTGGAAAAAGAGCCCATTTTAGTTTCTTCTGCTTTTGAAAGATGAAATTCTGTGCTTGTGGGACAAAAATGAAAGTGTATAGATTAAACATATCAGAAAATAAAGCATACAAATCATGCTTTCCTGCCCTCTTTCTCGTATCTTTCACAAAAGCATTAATGCTGTAATATTTAATAACATACCCTCAAGTACAATCTTTGGACTGAACCCTACATGTCCTCAATGTCTTCATTCTGTTGTTCTTTCAGGCAGAGTAATTAGAGCAAAGAACAAATTGGCTCTCAAAAGTAGCTTCTGCAATGGTGGCACTGATTTCAATTATTCCGTATTTTTTTCTGTTTGGTAGGTAAATATTTTTTACAAAATATATTCACTAGACACTCACTATTTATTTTTAGAACTTTAATTTAAAGGAATGTTAAAAACCCCAAACAATTTACCGTAAGAGCATACAACAAAATACATATTACAAGGCTCAAACAGATGCCAAGAAGCTCTTTCCCAATCTGGATATAGGCACACACAATATCTCTATGTATTCCATCAAGTGCACCTTAGAAAGGAAATAGTCTTCTTTATCTTATCAGGTAATGTCTAAAAAATAAGACATCTAATTCAGATTCAATAGCTACAAAAATCTTCAGAACAGTCTCTTCCTATATCTGGAACAGTAATCTGAAAGGCTTTGTTTTCTGGTGTAAGTAATCAAAGATTGTAAGGAAAAAGGTCATAAAATCTGTGTAGGCACTTAGAGATGCAAAGGGCAAACAGACATACTAGGAAAGGAGCAGAAGATATGGGGGTAATAGTCTCCACAGCTGATTGCCTGATGTCACCCAGTCACAGCACAATCCATCTTTCCTTCCAGATACAAACCAGCTAGGTCAACAGCTGTATCCAAAATAATGTCACTGCCAGACTCCCATGAACACCGGATATCTTTGTATCCAAGGAAAAATTTAATGTACAGCTTAGCAATATTTCCACTTTGACCGAATGAAGGATTCAGATACTGAGAAAAAATACACTAATTTTTTGTATCTTAATATATTTTACACTTGAAAGATAGGACTTAAAGGGTGTGTAAAGGCACTGCAATATAGAGAAGCACTGCAGCTGAAATCATTACACTGAAGATACCCACATTGGTATTAGCCTACACTTATGTCTCCAGAAAACACAGTATGTATAACAAATCAAATAATTTTACTGGTGAGCTTTACTTAGAGCTAGCAAAGCTCGTAGTTATGTTTCTGTATGTGATAGTTAAGAACATAGATGTAATTTTTTTTAAGATCCAAGAACAGCCACGGGCTTGAACAGCTGAACTAAACTTACAGTTCCGACAGACCGTCACTTTTAACAGAACTGAGGAGGAGTGGATCAGTCTGAACAGACCTCATCTGCCTGCAGCCCCCTTGGGACCAGATAGTGGTATATTGCAAACCTCCTCAGAAGCTAGACAAAGACATTTTAAATTCTCTGATTAGTGGAACAATTCCCTATCTATACATGAGCTGACTGCTTTTCTAAGAAGCAGTGTAAGGCCTTACTTTGTGAGCTGTGTCACTGTCTTAAGTGACCTATGAAGGAAAATATTTTAAAATAGTAAAATATACCTCTAGCCACCCTTGCTCCTGAATTTTAGAAGCACTATAAACTCTACTCCAATATCCCTTACTGAATTCTTCTTTGTAAGTAGCACAATCAACAGCATCACATGCTCTATGAAATACTGATAAAGTAGCATGAGGGACAGACCAGGTATTCAAACTGGTAATCAACCTTTTATTCATTTTAATATCACTCAGCCTTATGTACATACTTATCCAGTAGCATCTCAGACTTGTTTCTCTACAGCAGGAGTCTTGCATTTTATTAACTTATTCATAGAAAACTGCACATCTATTTAATGTCATATGGTTGAAGGTACTATTCCACTGGTCTAATGTGCACTTTCATTTGTCCATTTTGAATATTTATCCATCAATATTGTGTCTCATGTTAATTAATACTACTCAAAATATTATGTTAATACAATTTATTCTCTGAGGGCTTGATAATAATTATAAAGTTAGTTTATGATGCCATGCCATCAGTAAATATAACTATTATCTTGCCTACCAAAACATTTAGTTACATATTTTTACTAAAACTGGCAGTCAGAGACAACTGCAGTCAGAGACAATTGCATGAACAAGGTTATTATGAAAAAGAAAGAAATAAAACCAATATTCACAGGAAATAAAACTCTTGGTTTTACATGTTCTGCATTATCTATTCTGGTGGATGACATAAAAGGGAACATAAATATTTGATTACTGGGGGTTGAGGTTTCTTTCTATACTTTTAAAATACTGTGTTACTGACATCAGTCCCTGTAGTTCTTTCTTTATACTTCACCTGACACAGAACAAAATATTCAATACATCTTTTTTAACTAGAAGTGAAGAGATAAATCATTAAAATACCAACTCAAGGATTATATGCTCTGAAGCAGCACAGCAGAATCATTTTATGATGCAACTTCAAAGCTTCTATCTCACACTCAAACTACTGAGAAATTCCACCTCATATTTAATCTTCATCAATAATTGTGCCATAGTGTATAAAGAAAAAATTTGAACTCCCTTTGTCCTCTGTCATTCTTCCACTTGGTGTAGCCCTGTTATTTTTGGGTCAGCTTGCACAGCCTTGGACCGTGCATTCCCCAAGTGCACCCAGGGACACTGCAGGAGCCACAGGCCTGCTCTAATTGCACCTGAGGGGACAGACTTGGCACTTGCTTGTCACTCTGCTTGAAGATTTCAGTTTGCCCAATGAGCCAGGAGCTGCTCCGAGAGTTAAACAGTGTATAGATACACCAGCAGCTTGGTCCTCTCCTTAGACCCATCTTCTAAAGTGTCCTTTGGTTAGTGCTGGCCAAGGCATTTCACTGTAAACAGACTCAGCAGCATAGAGGAACACTCTAAATATCTAAACACTTTAATATCTAAACCTTTTAATAAATGTTAAATTACTATGTTTTTTTAATTTCTGGATTTTTTTTTTTCTGATAAGCGACTCCATTTTACAGGTAGAGAAAAAACATTTATCTATAATACTTGTAGTGATATTACTAACTGAGAGAGCACAGACGTAATCCTTTGCTGGTAAGGTGTATTTTTTCTCCTTAGGTCTTTCTGTTACCAATCTCCTGTGGCTGGGACATCCATCCATTTACCAAAATCATATTGTTAAATGGCAATGCACAGATTTCTTATTTTCATTTCATCAAACAACCACCTTAATACTGCTTTATAAAAACTGTGAACACAATTTAATGGAAGCTCTCCATGTAAGATAATCCAAGCCACTAATGAATGTCATTAACAATTAATTACTATCATTGATACTTTGGTAATTGCTTATTCACTAAATACTAAAAAAAAAAATCTGCTTGTGTCTCAATATATGGAGATATTTGGATAAAGAGTAATTTCCCTTAGATTAGGCTCATCTCGTCCCAACAGAATCCTCTACAATAAAACTAACTGTGACATACCAGGGATTCCATCCACATCACTGAAAGGAATTTCAGTTCTAGCTTCACTGGGGACCAAACTGGCTCCTAATTAGTTTTCATAAATCCTGATCAGAAGGGATTAAACCAGCAGCACATTGAGAGCAGGGAGAATTTCCTTATAGACTTCCCACACAGAGATACAACACTGCAAATAATACCATCCAGTAAGTCTGGATATTACAAATTCCTTGTGAAATCTGATGCTTTTCCAGCACGGCTTTACGGAAAGACAGGCAGGAACATAGAGCTGCATGACTACAAGACACCGTATCCATGATTGATGACAAATGTAGAAAACAGACCACATCTGGATTCAGGTTTATGGGACTCTTCACAAACTGACCAGAGACAGCCATTGAAGGAAGAACAGCGGAGGCACCAATATATACAGATATGTGATTTTGATAACTTTATTTGGTATGACAGTTGTTTCTACCTATGAGTGTAATGAATGTACTACAGCACTGTGTAAACTGGGTTAGCATCCTCCAAAAAAAAAAATCTGTTGCTCTGTTCACTTAATACTATCAACAATAGCTGCAAAAGGACTGAAAAACAAAAGAAATTCCTTCCATCCTCAAACTCCTGCAAAATCTGTACAGTTGACACAACTCCCTGACACAACACAACTCACCTGCCAGAGTCTGCATCCAGACACAAACAAGGCAATAATGACAATCAGTCAATGGCATACCTAAAATCTTTTTTCAAAAGAAAATACTGACTTTTGTTTATTTCAAAAGGATGGATAGTGTGCATACTAATGATACAATAAAAGCTTTTCAGTCAAGAGTTGGCACTTTAAAACCAAAACAAATGCTTAAATTTAATTATATGAATACTTTTCAAAATCTTCAAAATTTTCAATTTCAATTTATTTTAGCAGTACCAATTCCACGCAATTAAGTTAGTTCCATTAGTATAAGTATAGCAGAAACTATATGAAGTCTTGCTTAGCATAAATCTAATCTACCTACATGGAATGGCACACAGAAATCTGTGTCACAGGTGGGCGTCTTAGGTTGTTCAAAGAATCACTGGCAAAAGCGGGTTTAATATTAAAGTGAAAGCACTGGCAAGGTTCACTCTACTGCTAACTAGATGGTTAAAGCATACAGCGAAAAATCAGACTAATATTTAAAAATCATCAAAAATTATCTCTGTGGAAGCTGAGGATGAACGAAAAGGTAAGGATTAAAAGGAGTAAGAGAGACTCTTCCTCTTTGTCCCAAAGTTCAGAGCAAATCTGCCTGCCAAATTTAGCCCTAGACTTGACCAATGGCTTACACTTAAAGATTTTAACCACATTTAAATTTAGCAGCACTTAATAGCCCAATTTAAACAATTTGTCAAAAGATTCAATAGAATTTCCTGTAAGTGAAATAGCAACTCATTTACAGAGCTGCCTTATGAATCTTAAAAATCTAAGAGAGAAACATTCCCAGCCCATTTGCTATAGCATAGTCACACTCACACAAACACCTAAATGAGTATGTACAAGATATAGATATGTGAAAAATCCCTGTTTAAGTGCAGTACTCATATCAGATGCCTTTGCATCTTCTCTACAGGTGAGGGTTTGAGCCTTAAGGAGTGGGGATATTGACCCAGGTTCTATGGGTGGCATTTGGCAGGGATCCTCCAAGTATAGCAAACGTAAGAGTTTGCTGGCTCTGAGAGATGTCCCACACAGAGAGAGACTCCTGGTCAGAGCCTGCTGTGAACATGGAGAGCTCAAAGGGTCTCACTTAGGACTGCTGTTTATAGGGTCGCAAGGGAGCTGGCTTTAGTTACTTTAGTAATTGCTTTAGTTGGCTTTAGTAATTTTCCATCATGGTCACAATTTGGGTCGGTAACTTTCTTTGAAAATTTGATAGCAAAACTGTTGTTCCACTTGAATTGTCATTCAAGCAAGAAAAATAAGTTTCCATGGCTGTTCATTAAGGAGCTCATTAGACAGAGCTAGTTCCTAGCAGCAGACAGGGCTTCTGATAAGAAAAAAAGGAGGTTAGCCCAGGTGCTGTTCATCAAGGCTGTGGACTACCAAGCATTTCTAAGATCATAGTGCATATTGAGTAAACAGTTTTTTATTCTAAAAACATGTACCACAAGATTCCAAGGATGTGTTTAACTATGTTCTGTACTGTCGCTGGCCTTCAGGTAGTTAGGGTGTTCCAAATGGGTTGTCCTGGTCTTTCTTTTCACATTTTCTGTCTTGGCCAGAAGGAAGTAAAATTCTGGCACTTGACAGATCACACTACTTTAGATATCTGCAGGTATGAGACAAAGTGAAGCCTCCATACGCTGAGGAACTTACAGTCTTCCCAGATGCTATTCTCTGATCAAGAGCTTTCACATTGTCCCTTTTCAATGCTAGGCCTAAAAAAGTCCTGCTACCAATTACTCTTCCACAGCACTTCACACTCAAGTTCTAAAAACATCTATCAGCAACACTTCACACCTTTACTCTTCACCCCACCACAACTATATCCTCAAGTTTTATCTCCAATATGGAAATAAACGTTTCTGATAATAACTCTGCCACAGTAACTGTACGCTACAAAGCCTTACTGCATACACATGGCACAAATGCCATTGCAAATTTAGAATTTAGTGCTAGACTAGAGTGCTACTTCTCCTGAGGGTTTAAAATGTTTAAAATTGGTTGAGCTGCCTGATGAGAGGTACATGTCACTACTCTACGGCACCAATACAGGCAGATTCCCAAGCAACCTGTTTTCTCTTTGTTCTCCAAGTACTTTTTGCTGCTCTGTTAAGCTTCCTGGAACTGTGTGTGCCTGTTGCAGGTTATAGTCAATACAGTGAGGCTTTATGCAGGGACACTGTAGGACAGGAATGTATCCTTGAGACCCCTTGTCAGGTCACAAAGTTGAACCTGCACCTCTTTTGGACTGCTTCCAATTCCTTGTCTTTGCACAGCTTCAGCACAAGTGCAGGCAATACTTCCATATTGCACCAAGTGTATGGATCCTGTATTTCTTGTCAGCAGGTCAAATATTATTCTCAGATGCCTGCACAGACTTTACTCGTTCTAATAAGAAACTTATATATCACTGAATTCAGGTCACATAGACAGCCAGGAGCAAAACTGAAAGGCAGACATACACCCTTTAGAAGAGAACAAAATTCCCTGGGATCTCCCTATCTTACCATGTCATACTTATAATTAGCACCCAATTAAGTATTCTTAATCTACAAATCTCCAGCTTTTTTCAGCCACCACCAAAGTAGTCAAATTCAGATGTAGGTAGTTGTCCCGGCCATCACATTTATGGAGTAAGACTAGGGAAAAGTAGCATGATTTACTTGAACCCATAGACTACTATATCCAGGAGCAGAACTTAAAGGTCTCTCCATCTGAATCCCAGTTATGGATAACTGATCGTAGTCCCTGTTCCCAGAAGCAGTTTCTGCCTTTTTCTCATGCTTCCAAAATGACAATCTCTGTGAATTAGGGTGTTTAAGAAACTTTGGTTTCTATGCCTTCATAAGGATAAATCTTACTTCTGAACACTGGACAACTTGGTCTCACCCTCCACTACAAGCATAAATGCAGCCTCATCATTTGTAAGACCAACAAGAGAAATAATTAATTTCTGAGGCAGCCTGCACACCAAGCTGATTAAGGATCGAGCTCAAAGGCAAGTTACTCATCAAGGTGGTTCAGAACATATAACTTTCAATTGTGGATGAGAGAGAACTGTGTCTTATCTTACTTGCTTCCTTTGCCAGCTGTGACCTTCTCCCCTCAGGGTACACAGAGACTCATTTACAAACTCAGTGAATGCCAAATCAGTGCAGCTACACTTCCCTTGATGCTGACATCATCTCACATCTGTTCTTTCATTCACTTACACTAGCATTTTTATTATCACAGGATCCAGAAGGCATGGTGCAACTGGCATCGTAAGATGCCTACTGCTGCAGAAAGGAGCGCCAGGGAAGTCCTGTTTCTGTGTAATATCAGTGCTTTAACTGTTCTATCCTCAAACAAAGCAGGCTGAAGTGTTAGGTGAAGAAACAAACAGAATAAAAAAAAAAAAGGAAAGTAATAGTACCAAACACCAGCTTTACTTTTCTAGTTCCTACCTCACCTTCATAAATAATAGCATCAAATTATTGTAAACTTTTCATGGGAAAATCTGTATGACACAAGCAAAAAAAAAAAAAAAAAAAGGGCTAAATTTATTCACAGTCATTATGCACATTAAGTCCCAGCCCAAAAAATACTTCTGCATTACTTAAGTAATCAATGCTTAAGTTTACTAATTTCACTAAGCATGGTTACTCTCAACAAAATAGAAAACATTTAATTAAGTGTCCTCAAAAGTGGGGAGAGATTTTGTATGGTGGGAATTATAGTTGTTTGTGCTGCTTTAGACTGAAAGATACTTTTAAAAATTTGTCTGACATCTGACTATGCACGGACATCTCCATGCACACAATATTATATCACCTGCACAAAGCCAACTATACTTCTGAAGTATAATGCAAAAATTTTAGCAATTTTTAATCAAAATATGTCCTCAAAATTATTTCACTGCAACTACATAATTTAATACTGGAGGATGGAGGACGGAGTATTCCAGATAAAACTAAATATTCAAATCAGTCCAAGATTTTGAAAATTTTTGAAAAATAATGGTACTAAATTATTTATGATATACATAATGCTTTAGGCTGTGCAATGAGACAGTGGTGGAGAACAGTGGTGGTAATGAAACTATTCCCCACAAATGAGCTGATACCTGGGAAAGGGATGATTGTTTTAGAATTATTAAAGGCCTTGATCAACAAACATTTGCACATGTGATTTCAGTGGAACTATTCCCGACACTAAAGTATCTGGATAAGTATTTGCAGGACTGAAGCCAAATTATACAATTGGACCCAAACTAAGAGCCCATTTGTTGTGAATAAAATCCCAATTTGGGAGTGGCTGATTATTATAATTATCATTGTTGGATAACACTACATTTTAGATTAATTATTTTTTGCAGCAGTGTCTAGGCATGAAAATATTCAGGGAAAGGCCTTAGTGCTATGGCCACAGCCCTTAAAACACAAAGTTCATAGCTAAAAGTTAGCAAAACACAGCAAAATAATAAAACTGGAAGGTGATGCAGAATGTACTGTCTGAGCAAAGCCAGATAAAACTGCACCAGTTCCTGGGAATTTGCATTGCAATCCCATTTAATTACTGCTTAGAGATCCAGGGATTGATGGTGCTTAGTATAATACGAGCTCACGAGAGGTCTTTTTCATCTAAATGGTAAAGACATTCCTGGACAGTACTTCTACTTGGGTGCTGCAGCTTCTTTAATACTCATTTAGAGGTCTCTAATCCAAAAATTACCAGATATTGTCTGTCTTTTCAGGGAAAAAAAAAAGCACTAGTACCAAGTCAGGGATACCATAAATTGCCACCCTATACAGTTGAAACAGTACATTTTTTATTTTAACCTCTATTCCAAGAGACAGAAGAAGGTAGCAGTCCTTCAACAAGTGTCAGCAACATCATTTCCGGCCCTGCCCCTCCCCAGCCACATTTATTTCTTTTATGGTTCTCCAGGCAATAAATTTCTCACATCTGATCAGTAAAATTGCACAGGAGAGTCTCGGGTTTTCTCAGCAAACAGTACAGAGCATAAAGCATATGGATTTGCCACATGAATTGCTAAATCTCTGAGGAGTAAGCATGCTTTGATCACATCTTATTTTTTTTAAGATGTTGGGGTATTTTCTTCCAACTGAAGTCTAAAGCTGTTCTGGTATGTCAAAAACACCACATCATGTTCTGCCTTCAATCAGTTTACTTGGAGCCAAAGGAACCACACCTTATTTACCATGATTTTTACTGGGAAAAGAATCATATCTGCTGGACAGTTCAAGTACGGAAATAAAGGAAAACGCCATAAATTTTATTAATCAAGACCATTTAAATAGCCAACAGAGAATTAAGAAAGCAGTACATGCAGATGAAATATTATCTTGGCCAACACACAGTATTGTAAAAGAAAGTGATCTGGACTACTGAAAGATTGGTAGCAATTTTAAGCATTTGAAAGACAAATGACATTGCAGAAAAGGCTGGGTTAACAAGGGAGCACTTGAGGGAAGTCTAATCTCTGCTGGCAGGCTGACTGGGAAGGTCAGCCCAGTGCACGCGTTCTCAGCTGGAGTCAGGCTCCCTCTGCCCAGCCAATTGTCCCATGTGCTTCAGATACCAACCAAAGGGAAGGTGCCTTCACTCTGTCAGTGCCTTCTGTTCTCCCAGTTTAAAGACAGCTTCCTTTTCCCTGTCAATTTATGCAGTGCTTCCACAGAGTAAATGCTAAAGGAGAGAGCTAATGTGTGAGAGCCTTTTTTTCTTTCAGAACACCAAAGGCTCTTTAGGAAGCAATGTAAAGAGTTATTTTTAACACTGTGAGAAGAATGATATTTCAAAATACATTTTCAATCTAAATTTTTCTCAAAGAAGCTGACTTTGACTTGGCACACTATGTTTTAAAATTTAAAGCAAATCTTTTTAAAACTGGTAAACATGATACTTTACATAGTTGGTTAGTTCTTCAGTTTTTGTTTACCTCTAATTTATTGACAGGTATATTTCATCTTTGCATATGTGCTATTGCCACAAGTAGAGCGGGAATGTTATGTTTCCTTTTCAAAAGCGAGATTTAGCATTAAATTCTAAATCCAGAACCTGGATTCACCTTCATCCTCAATCAGGACAAGATTCAGATTACTAACTATAACCATATGACAATTAATTAATTTGAAGTCTATAAAGTTTGTAGCTATGTAAAGAAGTATCTCCTAGAAAAGCCAGACATTTTATGAAATACCTAACTCTGAAATCTTGTCAAGGGATCTGGAAGGTGTGAGAGACTTTATAACTCACTTCTTCATAAGAAGACATGCTGCTGTTTGGTATCTTTGAAAAACTATGGTCATTCCCAAAATACCTCTGATGAGGACAACAGACAAGACCTGAATTTGCACTGTGAATCAGAATGACTAAAAGAATACAAATTTACCCCAAAGGATTATTCTTAATGATTTTGGGTATTCCTGACACAGAAATAACTGTATTTTTTATTTCAGAAGCATTGTTAAATTTTGGGAACATACTTCTTTACCTTCAAAATTGTAAGTAATCTTTTCATTCAGGTTCATTGCATATGTTTTTCTTTTCATTTTTTATGTTTAATAGTCTTAAACACTTTCAGAGTCTTTTTTGACTGTGCTCTGCAGGAATAGTTATTATCAAATACAATAGTATAGCAATGAATGAAGTGGAAAGACAAAATTTACTTGAAGATTTGAAACCTTATAATATGCACTGATTTCTTCTTCATAGGTTCTACTGTAACAATATCAATGTTATCAAAGTTTTGAGAAACAATTTTTATGAATAAATTATTTATATGAAAAAGTAAAAATTATATGAATAATATCTCATAAAATATTATCACACATATTTGCAATGTACCTAAATTTAAACTTTTTAAGTAAACTATAATGTAAAAGGCAACATGCTGCAATATTTTTATTTGTTTTCATGTATGTCTCTGTCAATCTATGATGTTAACATTTTGCAAACATTCTGCTTATCATTGACAGATTTTGATCACAGTACATAATACAGTATATAAATTATATAAATACAGCCCTGATAGTTGTAAGAAATTTACATTTTTTGTGTTGTCCAGGTCCAAAACAAAGAACTTAAAAATCTGTAAGTGCTGTCTTCTATATTATCATCACATGAAATTGAAAAGAAAATCTGTTTTCATTACTTGTCATACTAAATATTCTTGAACAGGAGTTTCCAGATTTCACACAATTTTTACAAAGCAATTATTTAAGTAAAGTAGGACAAGTGGTTAAACAATGGAGTTAGGATTTATTTAATGGCTGGCTTTGTCATAAACTTTGCCTCTAACTTTGAGCAAGCCCTTCACCACTTCAATTTTCCACAACACAGCAAATGGTAGAAATATTTCACTAACTCAGTGGTTTAGTTCGAGAATTAATGAGGGTCCCATGTGCAAAAGACCTGTAGATTCTGTCTTCTTCTTTCCACTGTGAACTGATAGGAAAGTGACCTGTTTTTAATTTGAAACAGAGACTCAGTCCTGCCCTTCATCAGCACATGGAATTCTCATTTACGTCAACAGGAGTTGCATTGAATACACCAAATACATTACTTAGCCTAAAAGTAAATGAAGAAAAAGGAATGGAAAGAGACTCATGGATTCTCCTTGCCTGCTCTTAAAACATCTAACAGTTCATGGCAGCAGACACATGATCATAAATAACAATATTTTTGATGGGAGGAAAGAATTGCTGCCTGGGATTATAAATGAGAATGGAGAAAATTGTAGCAAGTCCATCTGTAGAGTACATTTAGCTCTGCTGCAAGAGCACCATCATAGAAAAATGATGGTACATGCAAAATTCAGTCACCATAATATATCATGCTCTATAGATATTTGTCTCAAAATAAAACAAACCTTTAACAGCCTCAGCTTTTCCCACCGTCTCCAGTGCACACCAAGAAAACAGTTACCTTTTTCTCCTATGTGAGTGTTAAACTAAGATAAAAAGTTCAGAAATTAAAAAAAAAACAAACCAAAAAAAAACCACCAAACAAAACCCAAAGCTTTAAAAGCTCAAACTTAATCCAAGGTAGTACTAAACACTGGTTTTGGTCGGATGTATCTATGGTGCAAGAACAGAATTGACTGAAGATTATTTTTTTCTTGAAAGAGATTAACTGTAAGTATGCAATTTTAATCTCTTGCTTTGATCTGAGGTACAAATTCAGCAGAGAAAAAAATTTTTGGGCTTTTTGGGGAAAAAAAAAAACAAACAAGAAAGGAGAATAATCAAGAAGTGGCTGATTGGCCATTACCAAGCTCAGGGAGGGAAACATGCCTATAACAAGCAGGCATGTTTTAAAATTTGCCATTGCTTAGCCATCTACAGACAATGAGACTTGACAGTTCTATACAGAAGGCAGGCAGGAGCTACAATTCTGCATAATTAGGCAATAATTAATCAATCCAAGAATAGCAGCCTTGTAAATTTGGAAAACAGTAAGTGTAGCTGCCTATGTGTATGAACTAGTCTTTTATACTTTATACTGTCCACATGCAGTCCTGGTCATTTAAAAGTCTGCCTGACCAAATAACATTTTTTCACTTCAGGGTATATGTTATTGGACAACAGAGGATTTTTGACTGGAGAAAGACATTCCTTCTGAGGGACAGAAGGATTTAAAAACAAAAGGGCAGACTAGATCACAATCCTCCCACACACCAGGTTATCAGAGGCAGAAGAACCCCAGCAATGGTACTTTGACATCACCACACATATGCTGTCCTTTTCTTCATAAAACAGTCAAGCAGTATATTCTGTCATGTTTTTCTGGTTTTGACATTCCTCCAAGCAGTGAGGAATTTAGGATGTCTACTTCTTAACACAGGATGTATTAAGAATGTACAGCTTAAGTATGTCTTTATTACATCACTATCTATCTTTCTGCTTATGGCTTTCCAAAGAACCAGAAAACATTGCATCTTATGTACCCAAAATCCTGACCTGCTACTTTTGGAACTAGTGGAAGACCTTGTATGTGTCTTAAGGACTGTATCTTTATCACACATAGCCAAAGTTTTGCTCTACTGTAAGTGGTCATTCAGTAATGCTGACTGCTGCCTCCTGCCTCCTAACATTATCCATAGCTTTGATTTTGAAATGTTTCTGATAAAATAAGCTAAAACTGATCTTAAGAAAAATTTCAGAATAGTATTTACATACATAATATATAAAAAAAAGGTCTTTCAGATGCGCACCCTCTTTATAAATGTATGTTATTTTCTTTAAATTAGGCTTTCCCCTAACATGTACTTAGATTTGGTTGGTTGCACTTAATTTCCACCTTGTCTATTTTGTTTATATGTTTATACTTCTTATAGAAATCAATTTCTAGCTTAGTTCTATTTTTCAGATGTAACATGTTTTATGTCCTTTGAAACATGGTATTAACAGAGAAGTGCGCTCAGGATGATTAGTTTAGTACCTCAGACACATAACGCTGTGAAAGCATCTTCACAGTAACTATAGTAGCAAGCATGTTAACAACATGTCAAAATAAGGAGACTGGACAGACACGTTCAAAACCAGACATACTTTATGCAGGGAACGAAGAATAAGTTGTAAATTAACAACCTACTGGTCATGCAACCACAAAAAAACCCTACGGAATCGGTAAGGGGAATACCAAAGGAGCAAGTAGAGCGCCAGTACTTTCAACACATTATCATGTGGCCACAAGAGGCTAAACGACGAACACTGAGCCAAACAAATAAGGAAACAAAGAAAGCTTCACCACAGTTTTGGGTGGCTTTTTTGCTAACACAAAGTTTCTGCGCTCTCGCTGTCTCTGTCCCTGCACGCCGTAACTCGGAGCGCCCGAGGCGGAGCGCAGCCCGCGAGCACCGCAGCCCGTGCCGGGGGGATGCTCCGTCGGGAGGGCACCGCCAGCCGCGGGGAGCCTCCCGGGGGGCGGGGTGCGCCGGCCGCAGCCCGGGTCTGGACACAGGCACCTGTGACTGGGTCAGGCACTCCGGTCCCCGAGCGCTGCCCGCCTCTATTCACTGCCTTTGCTCCACCGCAGGGGAGGTCTGTTAACGATTAAATCAGCAGCGGCCGCAGTTCAAAGCCCTGTCCCGGGAAGCAAAGGTGAAGATAACGTCCCGGAGGATCGCATCGGGATTCTGCTGCTGCAATCGCTTTTAATTACCCTCCAAACGGCACATCACACAGCGATCCTCGGGGCGCCGGACCGGGCACCGCGATAGCCAGACAACTATAAACGCTTTACAAGGCGCCCGCTGATTAAAAAGCGATTAGAAACTTATTTGAAGTCGGGCGTTCTGTCCGGGCGCGGAGCGCCTCCTGTCAGCGCCGGAGGCCGGCCCGAGCCCTCCCGCCGCCGCCGGCCCGCCCGCACTTACAGGTAGGAGGTGAAGACGCTGAGGTTGGCGGGCACGGCGGTGAGGCCGCGGTCGGAGCAGTCGGCGCGGAGCAGCACTCCGTCCAGCTCGCAGCGGCACGGCGCCGGACAGCCCCGCGGCCGCTGCCCGCCGCCCCGCGCCCCGCGCCGCAGCCCCGGCGGGCACAGCAGCAGCAGCAGCAGCAGGGCGCGGGCAGCGCGGGTCGTCGCCATGGGGCCCGGGGGGTACCTAGAGCCGCGGGGCGGCCGCTCTCATGCCCCGGGGCGCGGCGGGGGCGAAAGGCGGGCGCCCGTCTGGGCTCGAGGAGCTCCTGCGGCCGCCGCCGCCGCGCCGCTGTCTGTGGTAGCATCTCAGCTTACACGCTGCTTTAAAGCCCTGGAGCCGGCACCGCGCGCCCGCTGACGCCGCCCCAGCCTTGCCCGCCGTAGCGCAGCGGGCCCTGCCCGCGCCGCCGTGCGGGCGGGCGGGCGGGCGGGGGCGGCCGCGGGCCCGCGGGAGGAGGGAGCGCCGAACGCCGCCCCCGCCTGCCCGCCGTGAGGGCCGCGCCTCGGCGCCCGCCTCGGGCCGGCCCCGCACGTCCGCAGCGCGGGTCGGGCTGCAGCACAGCGCAGTGGGTCACCCTGCCCAAGCAGGCATCCCAGAGCGCACGGCACAGGATTGCATCCGGGCGGTTCCCGAGTACCTCCAGTGAGGGAGGCTGCACAGCCTGTGACAATGAGTGATCTCCTGCCCAGTAAAGAAGTTCTTCCTCGTACAGGTGGAACTTCCCGTGCATCATACAATCATAGAACCATAGAATAACTTGAGTTGGAAGGGATCCACCAGCATCATCGAGGCCATATTCTACCCTTGAGCAAGACACCCCAAGAATCACACATGGTCCAACTTCTGCCCATCGCCTTGTGTCCTAGTTGGCATCAGTTAGAAAAGCCTACCTTCACTTTCTTGGCACTCCCTCCTGCCCATGGGGTATTTGTACACATTTATGAGATGCCCTCTCAGTCCTTCTTGAGGGGGAATCCTCCCTCAGGGTAGGGATGCAAGTGGTGGGCATTTCTAGAAGGTGGGAGAACAGGCTGTTGTGGAAGTGGGGGTATGGTCCTGAGGCCATGGGGTGAGGGGTGGGTCTCTGGGGTGATGGGACAAAGGACTGGATGCTCTAGTGGGCTAGATCTAGCAGGGAGAGCTAACCTTTAAGAACTTGTTTAATTGGTTGACGGTCCCAGCTGCAGACCATAGTCCTGGTCAGTGATGGGGATCCACTCTCTTCCCTCACTACATGGTTAAATCACAGGCTTGCCAACAGGAAACAATTTTCTAAAGGAGACTGGCTGCTGAGGGAAACTGAGATCACAGGGAGGCTGCCATTAAAGCTCTTGAGAAGTACCTCACCCAGCTTCTTGCCAGAGGTTCTCCTCAGGTAGTGGCCACACTTGTCTTTGTGCTATGTGCCTGTGACTGAGGAAAAGGTGAGGATAGCAAGGTTTTTAAAACCTTTTTCCTCCAAATCAGTTTTCACTGTGAATTAAGCTGGCCACAAACTCTAGATTTGAGACTAGCTGTGAGTGCTAGAACCTAGTCCCGGCCCATTTCCTGTTTAGACTGGTAACTAACTTGGTCAGGCTACTCAATATGCTTTGGAGAGCATTAGTTAAAGGTTTTCTGCTACACTCTCTTGGAATCAACAATTAAGTCTGAAATGAGAACCTAATGAAAAGGCCAGCAAAATACATGCTTTTATATTTTACCCAGTTATAACACCTGTTTTCACCTCTGGACCATAATCTGGTGTAATCTGAGTGAAGAGTGACCTTGTACTGGGACTCAAATGTTTTCATTGAAATAATAAAAAAGGAATCTGCTCTCTGGCTAGTTAGACCAGAATGTTTTGGCCTATGGGGCTGCTGTGAAACTTTTCCCCAAGTATCACTTTGTCCTAAGATTGTAAAAACAGTGGTTGAAAGCATAAAGTGCCTGTCAGAAGTGCCCAAAGAGAAAAATTCTGCAGGAAGAGGACTTTTCATTCTGTGTTATGATATGTGTCCAGGAGACCTCTTTCCCCAAAGGTTCTGGCTGTCTTTTGCCCATGTCTATAAACATATTTTTCATAAGTGTAGTTAATTTATGTAACTTGAGGCTTTTATACACTTTTTTTTTTCTATAAAGCCAAGCGTATATTGTTTCTTTATTTTCTGTTTTGGATTTATCAGCTTACACAAGATACTTGAATTTAGACAGACATACATTAATTAGTAGTGAGGGTTCAACTGCACAAGTCTTCCTCTGTATGTTATTTTGCCTAAATACATTTGCTGAGCTAGTAGCATTCTTTAAAATACCTAAGGTACTTCTATACAGTTTTACTTACAGATTTTTTTGAAAGTAAAGTAGCTAGAAGATTAAAAGAAGGATTTTTTCGGAATGGATGTGGATAATCCCTGCGTTTGTACATATAAATTAGGCTGTACAGTTTTTTCTTTTCATGTTTCTCACAGGTCTCCGGTTCTTCATGAAGGGAAAAAGAAAAACAAGGGTCTGTTTGGTGACATCTCTGGGAGATGCTGTTACTGTTCCAAAAGGCCTTTGGGACTGTAAGGTTTCCTGCAGGTTCTTACATCTCACCATAATGTCCTGGTCACTTAAAGTGACGTCCATGGTACAGCCATCAATGGTTTTCAGCTTTCATCAAGGCAATAAACAAAATCCCTCAGGGATCTCAGCAGAATGTTCTCTTGAACCTATCTTCTTGATACTCAGGCAAAACCTCTGATCTTTTTAATATGATATAAAATGTGATGATGCTCTACCCTAAAGTTTACCAGTATAAAAGGTATCTTTATGAAATATTACCTACAAGTAAACAAAATTATATGTTGTGTTATATGTTCTTAGCAACAAAAAGTGTAACAATTCATATGCTAAGAATGCCCAGCAGATATATATTTTAATATTTTTTTAATTTGAATATATATATATTTAACATCATTACTTACATGACAGATTTTAGACTTTATGTGAAATTTGGGTTTAAAATATAGGATTTTCTTTTCCCAAAAGAAAACTGTCCATCTAATCTACTACAATATGCTACTTCCATATTGTAAAATTAATAAAATTATTAAAAAAAAATGGACTAACACATTTGACAATGGAAAATTATGCTTAATCCTTAAATGATCAGTTGTCCCAGCCAAAATGGAATTTAAATGAAAAGTGTTAACAGATCTTGCATTAGCAAAGGTAGCAGCTAGTTTAATTATTAAGGCAAGTCCAATATAGAGCCAAAGTAAAAAGCACAGCAGCAGAGAAAACAACACTTTATAGCTGACTGTAGCATGTTTTTCCTTTCCTGCCTATGGATGAAGGGTAGGTTCCTAGAAGGTAGTAAGCACAACTGTGTGCTTAGACTGTGGAGAAAGCAAAGACCCTGTGCAGGGTGGGAATTCTTTTTCTGCCTACTGGGATAAGAAATTCTTCATCGAATGTATTGAGATCCTTACATTAAAAGGGTTCAGTGGGCAAGTGTGCAACTCCACAGCCCTGAGGCTGTTCTGCTGGAGAACAGTACAGCAACTTCCCAGTGATCTGAGCAGAAGGATCCTGTCCTCCTTGCAGAATACCTCCTTTGTCCTTCTTTATCCCAGCTAGCCTTGGAGAATGGTGCATGCCTTAAGTGTTATTGCTATAGAGGATTTTATACATACAGCAGAAGGCTTTTCATGTGCTGTGTCACACATAAACCATATTTACCTATTGGTGTATGTTCCTGTTCATTTGCATCACATTATCTGTCCTGTTTCATGGAGGACCTTGAACTAACAGAGTATTTACATCCCTTTATTAAGCCATACAATGCTCTTCAAACCAAGGCAGATGACACTGTTTCTGTTTTACATAGTGATAAGAGCTGGTACCTGAAATGTAGGGTGGTTAGGGTAGAGTCACTCTTTAAACCAGAATGAAATACAGGATTTTTAATTGCCCTGGCTCGATATACCACCTGGCTACAGCTTTTCAGCCACAATAATGTTATGGACAGTTTTATTTTATAATTATGGATTTGATTTTTTAGGTTTTCACGCTATTTAAGACATGCTATGTCATGCCTTATGAGAAAGTCAGTCATATTGATTCTTTAATTTGGCACACTGCCATCTAGCTGCACACTGCCCTCAGCAGCACTGTATTCAGTGAGTGGAAGAACTGAGGTGAAACATCTGACAACAAAGATTTACTTGGATTCATCTGAAATATGCTTCAATAGTCAACTTTCTAATGGGAAGAAGGGACAAAACTAGAAAAAAGTGGTTTTTTACTGTTACAATTCATATGGTGACAGCTGTCTTACATGTATAATTTTGAAGCAAATGCTGGCAGGAGCATTATTTTTAGTCTGAAAATATCTGATAGTAAATTTGGCAACGTTAGTGCAAAAGTCAGGTTTACCCAGGCACATTTTAATAGAAATTTGGGAAAGGCACAAGGGGAAAATATAAATATGAAGGCTGCAGATTTACTAAATATTTTTTGGAGGAAATGAAAGCTGATTGTTAGAGCAATTCTCTGTTTAGCAAATAAAATCTGTGTGTTAAGGTGAAAATGTGAAAATAAGGTATATGAAAAGAATCTCCTATTATTTTGAGTTGGGTGGATGTGACATCATTCAGAGAATCACAGTTAGGCTGCAAAAATATTAAGTGAGTATTTCACAAACATAGAAACTATGTGCTTTAAACTTTACTTTAAATGAAGCTTTTAAACTCTAGCACTTACTGGTCTGTTACCTTATTCTTGTATGTCTCAGGCAAAGCCAAAAGAAGGAGGACAACATGTAAGTTGTGTCTAAAAATGCATGAAGAATGGTAGGCATTAAGTAAGATTTTTACCAGAACAACTAATATTTGAAAACAAACAAGAGCTTCCCTTTTGGCTCACTAGATCTCATTTTATGAAAGTATATCTAACTGTCCATTCAAAGTTTGTCTCACTTGTAGCCCCAGACAATCACTGTTTCCTGAATTGCATAGTCTTGGGTCTCTACTTTCTCACCCCACAAAAGTAATTAACTACTACCTGTTCCTCATAATAGCAGGTGTCAGAACCAAAGATTTAGAAATGCACTACTGTGCATTTTAGCACTGTAGTTAAGTTCAGAGAGCTCTGTATTTTATGGTATTAGTCAGTGGGACTTTGAGGGAGTTCTTCAAAGTATTGCTCACTTAATGTAGCAAAAGTTCATCACTCCCATGGAAAGTCAGTACCTCCACTTCTGTGAAGAAGCTAACTCCAGTTCACAGAGGATTGCAGGATTGTTTTTGTTTTCCTTAAATGCTTGTAAAATGTCAAACCTTTGAATATGTGTGCATGTGGAGAGGCATGATGTATTTCTGTGTCCTGTATGTGCTTTGTTAATCTGCACTCTGCTCTGGGTAAGACAAGAGTACATGTGCATGAATAGAGTAATTTTTTAATTTAGCAGCACCTATAAAAATTCTGTCCAGTTCTTTCCTCCTTTTCCCTCTGTGTGGCAAACACCCTGGGGTTCCTGTGGTTTTAAAGTATATTTGTGTGATACTATATAATGAGCGATTACATTGTTTTGTAGTTGTTTGAAGGAGGTCACAATAATATTTTTTGTACTTGTTTTTCTTTTTTTGTGGTGGTTGTAGTAGATGTAGTCATTCTGGGATCAGCTGCCATGCAAAAGGAAGAAATGTATATAGGAAATAATCACCTAATTGTGACAAATT
>QUSF01000009.1:19041694-19517519 GCA_003676055.1 Chloebia gouldiae | reverse complement strand
AAAGGAAGAAATGTATATAGGAAATAATCACCTAATTGTGACAAATTGTCAGAAGGCTTTAGATGTGGTGTAATACTGTGCTTTCCTGTAAATTCCCCTCCAGAAGGAGGGAGAGGCCTGTATTTTAACTTCTTTATCTGTGTGTTTGTCATCTGAAGTGTAAGCACAGAAAAGGCAAATTTCTTTGCAGAGAGGGAAATCAAGATTTTTTTTTTTTTAATGAGTAAGACCAAAAGATTTCAAACATCTCTGTCCTCTTGACAGCAGAGCTTTTTCTATCATGGACTGGAACTTTAATAAATCAGATGGTAAATGCCTTATGGGACTCAATTTTTCAAGGAGTTTTTGAAAACTATTTGCATACTGCCCAGTGCAAAATTAATTCCCAAAGCTTTATAGTTAATCAGAACAGTTGTTGAAGTGTCCTTGTTTCTTGCGGCTCACGTGCTTCATCCACACTTTGTACCATGGTGATGAACTGTCAGGATACCTTATCCACCTCTTGAGTCTCTGAAGTTGATCCAGTCCCATCTGCAGTCATGAAAAATGACACAAAGAGAGGGAAGGAGCAAAATACAGATCTGTGAACTTCAACATATCCACAAAGCCTCCACCTGCCAGAGTTACATCGATGTACAAAAAATGCTATTTCTTTTGCATGGCTGGCAATCATGCAAAATACGCCTTTACTGTAGGAGGAGGAATGGAATTATCAAGAATCTGAATAGGACAACCATCAGAAAGGAAAGGTTGCCAAGGAGGTGAAGAGAGAAAGAGCCTTATGAAGGGGGACACGAAACAAAGGGAGGAAGAATGATTGCAGCACAAATGTTTATAGGAAGATAAGAGTGAGCTGGATGAACACTTGTATTTGGAAAAAAGAGAATGGGGACACTCAGAGCAAACAGGAGTTTTAGAGCAGGGGAACGACAGGGAGGTCTGTACAGAGAAGAGGAGGGAAGGTGTCCCACCTTGAAAAAACTTGCAAGAGAAAGAGGCAAGAGGCCTTGTTATTTGCAATAAATTCAGTCAGGTGAAATACATAACTCTCAAGTTTCTATGCTCTTTCTTCTACAAACACTACTCCAATATTGTTACTACTCTGTGAATTGCTATGTATTTGGGCTTAACTTTTTTGAAAGATATAGAGATATATTTCTGGACAGAATGTCAGAATCAGGGCCTTACAGAACATCAACATGTTTATGACATGCTTTGCATTGCATTGCTCTTCTGTTCCTTGGCAAGGTTGGTTAGCTGACTTCAGGGCAGGCACATTTGTTTTGGGATGTGTTTGTCTTTGAAGCAAGCTACTTAATGGAGAGAGTTTTATATTTATAAATCCCCTCTCAACAGAGAGCCAGCCCAGGCCCATGACACTAACATCTCCACAAAAAAGAGAGCAGAATGTGGCTTCATTTATCTTCATCTGCCATCATTGAAGACAAAGAGGTACCTGCTTAAGGCAGTTTCTGGCTTCTGTTTTCAAGCTGGGAGAACCCTTTTCTCTGTCCATTGAGATCTCCCAGGGAACCTTAGAGCCTCTTCAAGGCTACTACAGTGTCCCATGCTGAATGGTTCAGATATCCCTCCAATTGCTGTCATGAGAACTGAAATTTCCTAATGCCTAGTTGCTGCAGGAGTTTTGTTTTAAAAGACTGCCTGGAAGAAATCCAAATTTATATGAACCTGGACCACAGAAGCCAGTGTATTTATTTCTGTTAACAACTTGGGTCTCTGAGGGTTTGGCTACATTTCTTTAGCAATTAATGGAGACAGTAGGATATGAAGAGAAAATGTTTGTACCACCCAAGTTTAATCTCCCAGGCATCTTTCTGAAGCTGATTAAGAGCAATAGACTCCTCCAGAAAGTGGTTCAAAGCACCTACATTAATGACTTAATGTATTTGTGGATAGTTAAATCACCATGCAAAAGCATCCTGGCATTGATTACAATTAGTGTTAGTGCTGCAATAGATCAGAACCCAGAGAAGTTACATACAGGAAACACTGACAAACAAGGACTAATATGAAAAGCTCAGATTTAGTATGTTACGCTTATGCATATTTTTTGATCTACATTTGGCTCAATATATGAGCCCCTGAGACTGGTGAAACAGAAGATTGAAAGTAAATCAGTACTTATCATTTTGGTCTAATGCCACTTGGAATCTGGCAGGAGCAGCAGTGGTATAGAAAGGAGCAGTTGGTCAAGTTTAACTTTTCTCTGAAATATTTCTTTGAACTATGGTAAAAACAGATGGAATTGAAAAGTGAAAAAGAGGAATAAAATGACAAAAGAAGAGACCAATGCATGGTATTGAAAAATAATTACTTTGGCCCCTTGAAATGGATTTTGAATGCAACAAGTCAAAAGCAATGTATTTGTATGTTTTCACTTTCATTTTCATTCTAAGTTTTCCTTTTCAGGAAACACATCTTTATGCACATACTTAATGCACTTAATGATAATAATGATAATGATAACAATAACAACAGCAGCAACAACAACTACTACTACTACTAGTACTCCTCATCCAGAATTTTAGTAATCTTATTACAGAAAAAGTAAGAAATGTCAGGTCTGTTGGCTAATGATCTTCGAGATTATTTCTTTAGACATGGGCATTTATTACAATTGAAATTATTTGAAAGGAGAGGAAGACTGCAGAAGAGATGTTGTGTTGCTTGCGGCCCTGCAAAAGTATTAAATTGTCCTATCATTTTGCTTCAGGCCTCTATTCCTTCAACAGTTTACAGCTTGACCTATTTGTAACAGAGAGAAAAAATTGTCTCTTCTATATAGTGTCAGAAGTCAAGAATAAATTGTCTGATTATTCATTATAATATGTGTATATATTAACATTGCATTAAACTTTATTTAGGACTGAAGCATATTATTTACAGGTGAATTAACAGGTGAAGACAGGTGTCAAATCAGACACCACTCTTTAGTAATGCCATTTGTGCTTAGAAATCTTCAGTGTGGTAATTTTATTTATTTGCAGTTTTAAAATCTGACTGCTAAGTGTGACACGAGCAGTTTTTGTTTTCTAACTGAACAACTTAATTAAAAGTTGAGAGCAACTTAAAAAGATTTTCAAAAGGTAGACTAAGTAAAAGTATTTTTAAATCCTAAATTCAGATTTACTGCACTGATTGAATGAGATTATTTAAGATATATTTTATTTTGGAGAGTTAATGTTTAGAATTTCCTTCTGTTTTACAGTTGTCCAGCAGTATATCAGCAAAGTTTTTCCAACAGCATTTTTACAGAGAAATTTCTCCAATGCAGTAAGCACTCTTACTTTATATATTTTTGAGAATATGTATCTAAGGGACTGCATTAAATTTAATACTAAGTTAATTTTATCATAAAATTATTTTGATGTGTAGGAGTTTGGAGTAATGTGAGTTATTTTATCTCTTACAGCTACTTTGAGCTGACAGTACAACGAAAATGTTTTAACAAGTACATAGATGTTTCTCAAATACAACTTACTATTTACTGAAGTCTGTCTAAATTAAAGGGCGTTTTGTGGTAGTGCCATAACATTTGGTGTACAAAGTTATTCTTTCTATCTCAGTACCTTGCCAGAGTAAAACCTAGCACATTTAGAATTGTGTTTAAGTGAATTGAAACTGTTCAGAGAAACCTCTGTAAAAGCATACCCCTAATACATGAGAAGTATGTTTTCTGTTGCTTTCACACAAAGATTGTGTTGCAAAAGGAGTAATTGAAAAAAAAAAAACAAAAGAAAACCTTAAAACCAAACAGCATAAGCAATTAGATTTCAGTAACCCATTAAAAGGATGAACTAGTTTTTGGGAAAGTCACAGGCATATATTATAAATCTGCTTCTTGTACATTGTATGACTTCTTTGGGAATCCTCACATAGACAAAATAAGTGCACAGATTTGCTTGCAGCACTGGAGTCTAAAGCTGTGGTTGAACTGAGGAAGATACAATAGATGAAGTCATTAGTTTGACTTTTGGAAAAGAAGTGACAGATGAAAAGGCATATAAGGCCAAGAGCTAATTAATAGATTCTAACCATATCCCCAAGCTTATCCATGAAGTTGAATGGTTTCCCATATGCTTGTGTATTCAGACCAATTAATTTTTTAACTGCTTATTACTGGAAGCTGTGGATTTTATTTATTGTTTTGCCAAAAGCACACACGCCCAAGAGATAGGTACTTCTGCTGGAATTAAAAAGTAATTTGGTTACCATGTCTTATCAAAACTTGAGTTTATCTGTACGGAATCTATACGCTTGATGTTGCCTTTTCACGCTGCGCCCGCCGTCAGTGAGACAAGACCAAGCCAAAAGCATGAGCTCCCTCTCCTGGTTTCTGCTGGAGCTCTGAGCCCCTTGCCTCCAGGCGTTCCGGGCAGTAGAATTGAGAAGACACGAGTTGCAGCTTATTTCAACCAATTACACTTTGAGGCAAAAATATAATCAAGTATTTATTAAAATAGATTAAATGTAATCTTCAAAATGCATCAGAAGTATAAAAATTTCATTTTAAAGGCTCAGGCACTCTGAAGTAACAGTAGTTTTATGGTGAAAGAGTATTGGATAGACCAGAAAAGAAAATACTAGACAGAAACAAGTTTTTACTTTCTGTGATTTCAGGTAGTAAAAGAGAGGAGCAAGAAGTGGAGAGGTGAGGATGCAGATTAACTAATCCTAGTTCTTTTGTAAAACTCAGCAGTAAACTAATATTCCATCTCTCAGTACTTTTTAGCTACCCCTAAACTGTGGGCATAATTTATCTCAAGATTCATTGGTTTGTTTTAGATCTCAACAGAATAAGCCATGAGACACCTAATCTAAATTTGGTCTTTGAGCTGGAGATTAAGTCAGGTAAAGTCTTTAAATCCTTCCAGTATATACTGCTCTGTGTTTCTGTTCTATATGTGAGAGAAAGATTAAACTTTTGAAAAAATTTGTATAACATAGCCTTTAACCCCATGTTCTTCTTGAAAGGCCTTTCAGATTCCAAGGTAGAAAATTCTGCTTGTGTAAAGAGAGAAGCTTGGGTCCCCTTCCTGCACTTTGACCCTTTACACACCAGAAGGCCTTCATGAGAGGAGAGGTGCAGAGGACAAGGCTGCAAATTGGGCACCTCTCTGGGCATTAAGGAAAATGGCTGCATGTCCCCTGTACTAACTACCATCTATAATAAAGCTGTGGAAAATCGCATACAGCTCATTTCAAAAGCAATCTTGCATATCATCTCTTAGACAGAGTGATTGATAGTGGTCTCTGACATGCCTCTAAACTGGGCAAAGGCATCACAGTCTAGATGACAGGGAATGGTTTTAACCCCCTTCATTGTGACCAAAAGTTATTGCAGACCTGCTTGACACAGCTGTTCACTGCATGGGAAGAGAGCAGATGAATGTAGTAGTAGTTACTCCCCCAAAATAGTGAACAGAAGTACATAATTTGTTTGAAAGAGAGGTTTCTGGCGTCAGAGGAAAGCAGGGCAACGAAGAATACACCGAGTGAGAAGATGATACAGAGTAGAAGCTGTTATCCAAGTATTCTTGATATTTCACTCTAGTACAGCTCACCTCCTTCTGTTAACAATGGAATTAGTTTGAAAGTTTGGTCTTTGAAGGCTAAACTTAAATTTGTAATGTTTCCTTCCCTTCTCTCTCTCCAGTGTCCAGCATGATTTTCTCATTTCTTTAGACCATGGGTGGAGATGGAGTTTGTTTTTCACCTGATGAGTTTGAATTATATGTAAAAAAGCAGTGAGATCATCTTGACACAACAGATTCCCATCATTCTGCCATGGACATGTCAGGTTACAGGTGTGTTTGGTCTGTGCTGTGATTTCCATTAAGGGTAACTGTCAAATAAAGGACATGCTTTTTAAATGAATCTTCTGGAAAACTTCCTTTACATACATAATGCCAGAGTTATTATCAGAGATGTTTCAAGATGGGTTTTTTTGGGGGAGTTACTAAAGCCCAGCCTAAAGGGGCAATTCCGAAGGAACCCTCTGAACTTTTTAAGAAATTGGGTGACTAAATCTAAGTGACTAAATCACATATTAGCAGTGATGAGCACAGCTACAAGGTAAGCACATAGGTTAGAAAAGGAAGGTTAGAAAACACCCTGATAGTTCTATGATGATAGTCCTGATGAGAACACTGTATCCTCAAATAGCCTGGTCACAATTTCTTTGATTTATTAGATGGTTTTTCAGAAAATAGAAAAAATCGCAATCAGAAATTACAGAGGTAACTTGGAAAAACCTCGTGACATTATTTTCGCAAGTTACCCCTCAATTTACCTGGAGGAGCTGACATTGCAGATGTCATTTATAAAACTGACTTTGAAGTCAGTGTATGTTTTACAGGTTGCTTTGTTCAGAGATACTTGCTGAAAGTGATGAACCTACAATGTAGTCCACAGGATTTGTGGTAGTTCTGGCCCCAAACGGAGCCTATCAGAGGAGTGAAGAAAGGTGTGCAGCTGATATTACCATTTCCAGATGCTATTGTACACCTGCCATAACAGTTCTTAGACTGACTTTGTAGTGCAATGTAAATGCACTAAAAATCAGTTTAGTTATAATAGCACATCTGTAAATTTTTTATCCTTTTGATACTTAAATAGGCATAATAGCAGTTGATAGTACACAGAAACCAGAGAATGAATACTCCTTCAGGTTTACAAACCACCTGCATCTTCAGTATCTCAGCAGGCACCCAGATGTTGCCAGGACAACAGAATATACATATAGTTAGTCTGCATATTTCTTATACGTATATATGGATTTAATAAACTGGAGATTTTTAGAACTCACTGCTGTTATGTGATTACCTTAGAAGCTTCCCAAGAATTTATTAGATAGCTGTGCATGATTCACTTACATTCAAACCCTTAAGGCACCATTTATCAGTCTAAGCTCTATGCAGGCTGAATGGGGAAAAAACCTGTTTTGAAAGCACCCTCACCCTAGGTATTTCTTTGCCACTGTACCTAGCTTTGAAACACACGATGGAAAATACTGGAATTTGAAGGGTGAGGTTTCAAGGTTTTGTTTTTTTATCACTGAAGAAAAAAAAATCTAATAACTGGGGTGGGATATAGTTATGAATGGTAGAGCTCACATTGAGAAAAATGTAAGTTCAGGGAATTATTTCCTTCAATAGTTTTCTTAACTCTTTAACTGTAGGCATCAATCTTTCAGTCCATACTCTATTATGCTAATTTAAATTTACGTCTGCGGAAATTTTAACTCACAAGGGCTGTATTATGACACAGAATAAGGGTGTTTACATGCCTCTATATTTCTATATTGAAATACCTGAGCTGGCTTTGAGCAGATAAATCTTTCAGGACAAATGCAAAACTGAACTAGCTCATGCCATAGAATTGTAGAATCATTTAGATTGCAAAATACTCTTAAAGTCATTGAGTCTAACCATTAACCTAACACTGCCAAGTCCCACTAAATTATGTCCCTAAGCACCACATCCACAAGTTGCAAGTTGCCAAGTGCCTGCATCAAATAGTTCTGCAGAGTAGAGATGCACTTGAAGAATCAAAGACATTGCTTTCTGAAACAAGAGAAGGAGCACAGCTTTAGCCAGTAGATTTATCTGGCCTTTTATTTTCTGGCATGTTTTGGAGAACACCATACTCTGTTGACATGAATCCTGGGTTTTCAAGATGTGTTGTAAAAACATGAATATGATTACCCTACTTTCAGTTCTAGCTGTGTTTTAGCATTTTTGATCCTATCACAAAATGCAAAAGAAAAAAGTATTCCATATGCTGCCTGAAAAAAAAATATGTGAGAAGCCTGTTCATTAAAATACAGTATACATTCTGTGAAATCTAGGTTTTTTTCTAGCTTCATTTTATATTAGGTGTATTTGCTTTGCAATTGTAAATTCTTTTAAAAAAATTTCTTTTGCACATTGTGTTTGTCAGCTGTAATAATAACATGGGATAATGTTTACTGAAATGTACTGAATCCCAGCCAGTAGCTTGTGCCTTTACAGTCATCAAGTAGGTGTTCCAAATTATGAATAATAGGTTTCAGGGAAGAAGGCAGGTGAACCAACATCACTGGCTTTCTTAAGTAACTTATTTTAGAAGAGACAGAAAGACCACATTTGGAGGCTGAAAGTATGCACTGCATCCTTCAGCCAAGACAAGGAGAACCAGCCAGCTTCTCAGAGATACCTTACTCAAATTATTTAAATAGAACTACAAATCATATATTCTTTAAGTTGTAAGTAGCATGGATAGAGTTACTTACAAAGTTACTTTACTGTTTCCAGATGTAAATTTTTAAATTCAGAAAGGGCAATTAGCATTTGGGTTCATTAAAAGTGATGTAGTTCAGGACTCATGAAGCCTCATACTCTCTTTTGGATGAAAAAGGGGAGGCAGGAATGAGAATTTAGTACAGTTGAAGGCTCTAGGCATGAATGGAGTCATAATGTGGAGCTTGGATAGGATGTGTTACTTGAAAAGCAGCATCTGGACGCACACACACACAGCAAAAGTGATCAGCAGTACTCTACAGCCAAAAAGAAATTGGAAAAAAGAAGTTCTTTCAAGCTGACTTTTTTTCTTGTCGCATCAAAACTAATGTACAGAGAGCTGTATTCAAAGGAGGCAAAGGGAGACACAGCTTACCATTTCCCACTGGAATTCAGAGCCTACTTCTCTCCATGTAATCTGAGGAAAATTGCTGTGAATAAACTCAAATTCACAGTAATTGTGCACTAAAAATGATTCATTTTTCCTCCAGTTGTTCGCCTCTGTTATCTGCTGAGCTTTGCCAGCTTGCTGTGCTGACGTTGAATGTTGTCCCTAGACGGTCATTCTCGTGCAAGCCAGAGGGCCACAACACTCATGTTCTATAGTTATGGGCTTCTTCAGGGTTTGTGAAGGCATGGAAGCACTGATTAAGGAACCCTGCAGCCTAAAATGACACACAAAGCAAGGCAGAGCAGGGCAGAATACAAGCTGAGGTGCCACCAGGCAGGCCCTGGTAAGCAGCCTGCAGCAGATCCTTCTACAGCCATATGTGAGCTGGGTGCTTACAGCTGTTCCAAAGGTAGCACAGCCCTTGCCAGTATATTTTTTCCCTTTTTTTTTTTTTTTTTTTTTTCTGGAGAGCCAACGAATTTAGTGAGAGGGATTTGATTTATTTTCAGTCTTGCACAATAGCATTTCTAATGGAACTTCAGCTGTGAAACATCTTCTGCTGGTGATAATGATGAGTATAAACTTGAGAAAATCTATTTTGACTTTTATATTTCAGGCCTGGTTTTGAGGAGTGCCATTTACAAAAGGAAGCACAAACATATTTTAACTTGTAAACTGAATAAAATTTTTACAAAATCTACTAGGTCTTTGTGAAATAAAAACACTCAAAGACCAGCATTTTACAAGGAGTATTTTAGTCAAGGACTGCATAGTGAGATACGTTTTATCCTGTGAATTCCTTCAGGACACTGACTGTTTGTATCTGTATTACTAAGGAATATATGCCATATTCCTAATTCTGTAGACTCACAATTGCTGTAGTTGTCAAGGGGGTGCCACATGTGGAACTGAGTAACTCAAATTATAGGATTGTTATAAAAAAAACTCTATTGAAGTGTTCCAGCTTTTAAAGCTTGTCCCTTGTTTCAGCACATGAATTTCTATGAAGGCAGATTTTGTCTGTAAATGGATGCAGCCAAATGTGTAGCATGTGTACATATATATACATTACTTAACCAAAATAAAATTTTCATGAGTAGAATTTATTTTGGCTTTTCTTTAACCTTAATAATGTTACTAGTTTAAAAATATTTAACCAAAATGCAGAAATTGCAGAAACCCTCAGAAAATACAATAATGAACCACAGGAAAATAAAATGAAAATAATCAATTAATAATCCATAACATTGCAGTTGCTATAGCCATATCTGCTATGAAATTAATAGAACAACCAACTCTACAAAAAAATTAACAAAAATGTTATGCCAGCACTGCCTCTCCTGAAATCATTCTTGGATGACCTTCAGTGTAGGATTTTCACAAAGCAAGCCAGACATCATGACATATCTGACTCCATCCTTTTGCTGTTTGTTTTGTGCAACTGTCTACAGAAATCTCTCATTTCTTAACAAAAATACGATTTTACTGTTGACATTAATCCTACCGAAGTTGGTGGAAAGGTCCATATTGAATTCAGTAAGACCTCACTGGTCCTTCAGTCACACAAATATCTGTGTGTTTTCTCGAAATAAAGCTGTGTTTAAGGATGCAATTGTGGTATTTTCTGATGCAAAAGTTAGGCTCATAAAATATATGGCTATCAAGCTTCACCTTATGAAAATGTGGCCTGCAGTGCAAAGGGGTAGGGAAACTTAAAGGCACTAAATACTTAAAGGCACTTCTGGTTTAAAGATGACTGTGCATTACTCATTTGTGGCTTTACTTCATTCAACACCCTGCCCTTTTATGCACAAAGTCATCCAAGAGTCACAACTAAAAAGGACATATTCTAGGGGGCCACAATTCCTTTGACACATCTTTAAAATTATACTATAAATATAAATGGCAACTGAGAGGATCTGGTAAACATGATGCAAAAATATCTAGACTGCCACACTCTCCTAAGTACCTTCAGATGGCAATAGGCATTTCTGGAATTAAATTTTTCTAAGCTAAGCTATTTTCCATTACCACCACTTAGCTGAAGATTGCTGAAACTGCATTAAATGATGTGTCTAGTTCCCGAAGAAGCAGCCAAAAAAGCTGTTTTCCACCATTATCACCATTGCATCTTGTGCTGCTTAATACTTCTTCAGTGTGACCCTGGTTGCCCTTGAAGTTGCCACCAGGCCCATGCAGAAGTTCCTCCCAGAGTGGGTAGGAGTTCGCCCCATCTGAATTCTGCTGGCTTGCAGGACTTTGGAATTCCTGCCTCATACAAAGCCACCCTTCCATTTACACTCAGGTTGCACCCTGACCTCTTGTCCTCTAGAGCAACACCAGTGCTACTGTCCTGTTTGCTCACAGTGTTCTGCCAGGAGGTGAGAAAGAGGAGCTCCAGGCTCTCTGGAGCCACTGGCTGTCACTTTCCCTGGGAGTGCAGCAGCTCCATCTCCATCTTCAGTGCATGACAAAAGGAGTTAAACTTTTTTTTAACTTTAGTTAAACTCAGATTGCTGTGCTCCTGGGGATGCAAGAGATTGCATCCAAGGGGAACCATAAAGCATGACTGTGCATCTTGCCAAGCTGGGGAGACCAGGTCTCCTTGATCAGGAGAGTGCACACAGACTAATGCTAGCAACAGATCTAGGCTTGGAATAACTGCTTTGTCTGATGGAGGCAGCAAATTGTCAGACTATATAAGAGCTGCATATCCTTTGTTTGGCAAAGACATGTTTAGCAAGAGAAATAAGAATACTTCTGTACAGCATGCTTTCAACTATTCAGTTAATTTAGATTATGTTTGGATTTAAGAGAACAAGCGGTCTCTCCTTTTAGAGAATATGATATGATATTACATGAAAATTAATTGTTTCATATAGCTTAAAATTATTTTCCATCCTGGGAAGACTTTCAAGCTTGTGATGGTCCTGTTCATCCATTATTAGGGCACTATGTTGAAATTTCAGAATGGTGAACTTAACTATTACTTTGACATGAGATGTTAGTTTTGATTGTTTCTAAATATATAATTCCATTTTAAAGGATAGTATTTCAGCTATTGCTGCCATATATATTAAGATGATATCTTTGAAAGGAAGACTGAACTAACAGAAAATTAGTTAGAAAGTTGTCTAAATAACTATTCTCAATATTTTGAAATGTTTTCCTTTTTTAATAAGAAATTCAGTGCCTTTGGCTCATCTCCCCCAGACAATTTCAGTTTAAATCATTTTGTATCTTGTGGTAAAAGCAGCTTTCTTAAATTTTCCATTCAGCAGCATTCCTAATCCTGGAGGAGTAGGAGCTCATTATTATTTCTTCCAGTGTGATGATGGATAGACAGTCTACTTTTGTGCTTTTAAAATGTTATCTGATGGTTAGAAACATAAACATAATACAGTGTCTTGAAACCCACAAATGCCTTTGTTATTTAATAGAAGAATGAAACAGAAATATAGTTTGTTTTCTTTTTCCATCATTGAGACCATGCATGTCACATTATAAAGATTACATAGTATTTACACTGGTGACATCACATAACTATCTGTATCAATATTAGTTTCCAAAGTAATTGGTTTTTAAGTCTCTTTTAAACATCAGAGATCAGTTAATGTCAGTCTTATAATAAAAACGCTAAAAAATCCACTAGGTGAAAAGAAAAACTTATAATGAGATGAAACATGCTCAGTTTTTCGGTTTGTAGAGAATGCTTCAAGCGTTTTATGTTTTACAAACATTGTTAAAATCCCATCTGGTGTTTGTGAAGCGTTTTACTATCTCCTGCTGGGCCAGGCAGACATTGGTTTTCATGTCTGTATGTTTCCAAAACATGAGGGAAAAAACTGAATGGACCTGGACCAAGCACAGCATAATGATAGAATACTATATTTCCATTCTTCTCCATTTGGGAACAGAGACAAATGTCCTTGATTCCAGAAAAAGTCCATCAGTTGCCATAATGCAACTTCATGTGAAAAATGAAAAGGAGTAAATTTCTCTAAGTAGTTCAACATTCAACATCTTGCACATTATATATTGTTAGCAATAAATATATAATTTCTGTTTCAATTATGTATTTAATTTTCAAGGAAAACAATTTAGAAAACATAAAACCCAGATGAAAATGTGTTCCATTTTTATTAATTAATTTTTTCTTTGTGCAGTTGATTTTACTAATGAATTTAGTGTGAAAAAAAGAAATAAATATGAAAGCAGAAATGCAAAGTCCTTCTAATTTTGTATACCTGGAGCCAGCATCATACATATTGATGTTCCCTTTTCTCTAAAGTCAATGGGAATAGATCCATTTCTTGTCTTACACTGCCTCTAAAACTGGTATAGATTTTAATTATTTCAATTTGGTTACTGAAGCAGTAAGAGAGGAGAAAAGAGAATTAGTTCAGAAGGTTGAAGGGTCAGTGGGTCTGCACTAGCTGTTATTTGTAGAAAGGAGATAATTATCTAAAATGACATGGCTGTGGTAGCATAGCTACTGCTTACAACTGCATTTTAATGCCTTAAGAAGTATTTCCAAACACATTTGTTGCACTGAAGGTCCTAGAAAACCTTTCCCACATTCACTGATAATTCATAGAAAATGTAGATACATTGCCAAAACAAATAAAAAAAATCTTAGATGAACAGAAGTACAAAAATAGACTGCTTTTTAAGATGCAGCAGTCATAACATTGGAATACCAGATGGAATTTTCCATAGACATTTTTGTGCTTTTTACCTGATAAATGGCTGGCATTGTATCAGAAAACCTTTTCTGTGTGTGCTTTTGATTGCATATTTGCTATTTTCTTAAAAGACAGACTTCTGGTAGGAGTGTAATTCTTGCTGCATTTGTTCATCCTTCATTTTTCCACACAGAATTTGCACACACTGGGCCCATCTTCCTGCCAGGAAATGTGGGGAGCAGGTCTACATGCAGACACACATTTCATATAAACTTGATGTGTGAACAGCCCAAGGGATTGATTCTGTGTGCAGATAGTCAGTAGGCACATCCTCCCTTAGATGCAGTCTTGACACTTGTGAAGCACATTGTCCCTCTCATTCCAAGTCCTCTGGTCTCCCTCTTTTTATATCCATTATATCCCTCTTATTATATCCATTCTTACAGCCAAAGACTATGAGCAAGTGAAAAAGATCTGATGTGTATATAAAAATCACGGAAATTAAGAGTATTCTCTGCTTCTCACTTTTGCTGACCAGTGTAAAAACCTATTTCTGTTGCTATTAAAAATAGTATTTTAAAATTGTTACAGCAATTGTAAATGTCATGATAATCAGAATTCTGGATAAAAAAGCATTTATTTCTATTTCAGGCACTTTGCTGTGTTTGTATACACTGAGTGTGATAGCAGCTTTATACATAGATACAAATCTGCACTTTTAACTCTCTGGGATATGGGATGGAGGGGTAGACAAGCTGAGCCAAGCTAGTTGCTGTCTCCTCCATAAGGCAGATGTGCAATATAGGCATTTGTTCCACAAAGATCTGAATCTCTGATAAAATGGAAGGAAAAATTGGAGAAAGGTAAAAAATTGAGAGTAAGAATTGCTTAAATCTGTAATAGCAAGGAATTAGTTGTCTCTTTCAGCCCCTTGACTCTCTTTTGGGGGGATTTGGTGGTCAGTGGCGAGCTGGTGACCAGCTGTGGAGGTGAGGGTGGGAGGAGTGAGGGGAGGAGTGATGGTAGAATGGGGGCCAACTGCAGCTCCCTAGCAGGTGGGAATGATTACAGAAAGAATGACGACCTGTACTGTACAAGTTATTGATGGTACTTCCCAGAGGAGCTGAGTTAATAAAGCTGCAGCCAAAATAAACCACATCCCTTGCATCTTGTCTTTCTTCCTGCATGTCTGGAACAAAGCAACAAGAGACTATTACCTCCTCTTATCCCCATGCCTTCCCCAACATGATCAAGTTTTCTTTTACTCTGTTCTACACAGCTGTATCATGAAAGGATTTAACCTTTGTTTTCTTTGAAAAGTAAAGAAGGATGAAAACTGAGTAGATTCTAATTCTACTTTTTTTAAAAGTCAGTATGTGCTCAAAGTGAGAAAAGGAGAAAATTAGTAGCAAGCAAACAAGAAGAAATACTACCTGCTCAATGTAACAGTGTGTTGGCTTTGCCTTTAGCATCTATGCCTAGATCTGTGCTGAGCTGCATTTCCCAAGACTGGATGGAAATTACAGTGTTTGTATGGTATGATCTGTGAGTGGAGCTGACATCCAGCCTCCAGGTGATGGTCTTTGGAAGTCATTGTGCTTTTTAACAGTATGGACGTGTAGAAAAGGAGTTGTTCTGAAAAAGAACAATTGTAGAATGGAACACATTGAAGGGCTGAATACGAATCCAAATTCCAGCTTTCTCAGTATTTCCTGATGATTTAGATCTATTTTTTATTGTCTTTCTTGTAAAAGTTTATATACTGTCCATTTTATAGACAAAATTACTTTCGAGGTATTTTCCACAACAAATAGCACATGACAATCCTGAGCCTACATCACCTACTTCCATTTGCTTTTACAGCTCCACTCTTAATTTTCCTTATTTCCACCACTGATGCTAAATGGCTTTGTTTGCTATAACTTGGATTCCAAGTCCCATTGGTATAGAAGAACATTTGAACTAGTGAGGACTGAATGGCTGGCTTCAACACCATGTTTGTATTTAATAGGTTTGGCTTACTATTCCTTTGAAATTTGTTTTGTCTTCTTCCAAGTCCATCACGGGAGCTGCACGTGCCAGAAAACTGTTTTATTTAGACATCAAACCCTGATGCTGGTGCCCTAGATATTATGTTTTTGCACAATTATTTCTACAGTCCATCTAGCCCATTACTGAAGTATCAAAGTTCTTTGTGAGTATTTAGAAATAGAATTATCTGTTAAAAATGTTTCTCCTTTTTTCCTTTTACTTGGTCCAAGGTGTAGGAAAAAGGTCCTTATTTTATAGATTTGCCAAATTAACACTTGAGTGCCTGCGTATGAAATTAGGTGTGCCTGTATTTACACTGAAAATTCAAAGTGAAAGGTATATGGACTATACACCTATTTCTGAAAGTGGTGAAACTTCTGCTCATTCTTCTATAAGTCTTGTAATCAAAGTTAGTGTTTCCTAGACAGAAGCTGTATCATTCACAGGGAGTGATCAGCCAGAATTGGGTTTATTGTCCTGAAATGAGGTGTGCTGATAAAGAAAGCTTGGGAGTCACTTATCTGGGTCAAACTATGGTTAAATGACATTTGAATGGAAGATAATATTTATAGGTAGGTTTATTGGTTTATTAGTAAAGAATTGTCTTTTAAGCTCAGGAGGCAAGTAGTCAAAATTGAGAGTTAAAAATAATAGGCAAGGGCTGCACAGCTGTTTACTTGCAAGTCAGGAGTTCTGTGTGTAGTGCTTTGTTGCTATTTGGGCATCTGTTGTTACTGTAAAATCTTTACATCTTCCTGTAACAGTACTTCTCAGTCTTTTGAAAGCTGAGCTCATTTCCAAAGTGAAATCAATTGATCCCATTGCTTCTTCATGAGCCTTTTATTTCAAACACCTTAGCATATACATATTCTTGTTTTTCCTTATTATGTGCCATTTTTTACTGTTTACACTCAGAATAACTCGTTAAGGATTCCTCCTAAGGCACTTTTTCCTTTTTGCTTGCATTAGCAGTGCAATAGTGAGCAGTACTGGCATTAGAACCTCTTGCATTTGGTGGATTTAGTGCATGTCTAGGAGTAAGAGCTGCAGGAAGAGCCTTCTGACCCAATTAATCCCTTTTTTTTTGCAGGCACCTATCACAACCACAAGAGTTAGAGCTTTGATTTTTAATAATGGCTTCTTAGCCTCTGTTAGGAAGGTTGCCCACCAAGGTTAGTCTACGTCCTAAGGAATGGTCTACATAATGAAATGTTTTAGAGTTACTGAGAAATGTTCTAGAATTACTGACTTAATTGTAGGCAAGTGAAAAAGTCTTTTCACACATAAGGACTAGAGCTTTTACAAAGATAAAACATTTTTGCAGACTGCAGAAGTTTTGCAGTCTTGATGATGATCTTGGATAAAGTAAAAAGGAGGGTGTTTGCTTCTATTGGTTGAATTTCAACATTTATTTAGACCTAATTGTACATAGCTCTAAACATCTTAATCTCTATTTCCCAGTAAGGGGTGCAAAATTTCCTTTAAGTCCCTCTTGTTACCTTGAGGTTTACCCGATTTGCAAATGTAGGAGAGTCCATAATAAGAAAGCCTTTAAGGAGGGGGTCACATCTATGTTCTATGAAGTATAATCATATAACTGAAGCTTTAGTTATCAAAAGTTTTGAATTTGCTGTCACATGATTTTTCCTACCAGCTACTGATCCTCAGTATGTAGGAAGTTTGGCTAGTGGATTCAGTGACTGTGGATAAGGGAGCAGGCCAGTTGTGGATCCTTGCCACCCTGCCTCAATCTCCAAATTTTCTTAGGAAATAATAAAAAAGCACAGCATGGATGTGTACCAGTGAAGGATCTGTAGCTGTCTGTATACAGCAAGATCTGCCCCAGCATTAATAAGTAGAGACCAACACTCATTTCAGCAATTGTTTTTAAGCAACTGGGTCAATGATATTTTTGACAATGTGAATGGCAAGCATTAAAATTGCTTTCACAAAAGTGGTTAGCACATTGTACCACTAATTATATGATTACAGGGGAGCTATTTATCAATTTACTTTTACAGGAACTGTTTATTTTGGACTTAGCCCTTGAGTTTTGCTGTAGTTTGAACCACAGTCTTTCACAGAAGGAAGCTGTTAGTAGTGACTAGTTTATAGAGTTTGGGGCCCAACAAAAATACCTCAGAATCATCCAAGGCCAGACGAGGTTTTATGAAAGTCTCCTAATTCCACACATGAAACTTGAGTTTAGTTTCAGTTAAAAAGTGAGCAGATTTTTTATTTTTATTTTTTTCCTATCTTTCTTAAAATTTGGGTTTCAGATCATGCAAGCATAGGGTGACAACTGGTGACACATAGAAGAGGATATGTCCTTTGCTATATCTGCCTTAGTTCCCTTCTCATATAGCCACCTATTCTTTGGTGAAATAAAGACAGTTCATTTTGTGCATGCTTTCTGGCACATAATGGCTTTGAATGTTAAGACTTTGATAGGGACAGAGCAATGAACCAAGCTGCCTTATGTTAGGATTATGAATGTGGCTATAATATCTCCTGATCTCCTGGAAGGCCTGCTAGTGATGGTAGGGGGAATTTTGCATGATAGATGAAATATGAACGTTGCACCAAAACTGAGGACACACAGTGCTTGAGTGAATTAGCAATGTAGAGCAATGAGGGATTAGAGGGGAAAGCATGTACTAAACCCATAGCCAGAATGGCATTAACCAGCACTGGCTGGCCTTTTTGCAAGTCAATTTAGGATTATATGGAATGGACTGTTCTCAAACCTGGGACCTTATGCCCTGTACTCCCTTTGCAGAAGTCTGTATATGCTGAATAAACGCAGGGCAGCGTGCCCTGAGCTTGTAGAAACAAGTTGCATTGGTTTAATTTAAATTTTAAAATACATTTCAGTTAAAAACTCTTTGTGGATGTTTCCCTTAGTTTTAGATAGGTTCCTGACTTACTGACCTGAAGGTTTTCAAAACTTTTTATATAAGAAATCTCACAGAGGACTGTGGACACTACTTGGCTGAACCAAAACAGAAGAGCATAGATTATATTCACAGATTCTTATCTAAAGACTGTCTTTGAACATACTTAATCTTTCATGAGAGTTAATAATTGGTTCAGTCCAGAGACTAAGGATTGCTTTTAATAACCCTTTTAAAGGTTGCTTAAAAATTAGGTGCTTTTAAATTAGGCACTCTAGACTGTTTCCCACATCCTGTGCTAAGTGCTAAGGTTAGCTGTGCTAAGCATGGAGAGAAGGGATAAAAAAAAAAACCAACAAAACATCTGCAAGAGACCTGTACAGGCAGCTTTCTGCAGATGGCCAGAAAGAAACACTAGGAATCTTGATTTTCTTCTGAAGGAACAAATCTGACTTCAAGCTTCAAAGGGTTTATATTTGTAACCTTGGATGCCTGTCTAGAACCCTTTTCATGAAAGACCCTCAAATTTCAGCATACTTGACTACTCATATATTGATAGTGTGACAGTTGCTTCTCTTAATTGGCTGACAGTTTAAGGACTAACAGTCTGAGGACTTGAAAGAGTTGAAATCACAACCATTGTCTTGAGGGGCAAATCTGCATGCAGGCAAGCGGACTTTGAAATGAACATTGCAGTCTTGGTCTCTTTGCGATCTCATCAGGAACTTGGCCATAACACGCAGAGGTTTTGAGTTCAGGATGTACTCATCAGTTTTGTTCTGCCAGGGGGACATGGAGGTGATGGTGTAGAGCTACAGTTTGTTCCACTTTGGGTTGTTGATGTGGAAGGGCATTTACTGAGAGTCAAGAGTTCCATACAACCAAGGGCAGGAAATTATAATTTCTTACTTTCCACAACATGCGTTTAAACAACACCCTGCCTATACTGTTGAAGTTGTGACACCATCCAGAAAAGCATTTGATATTTGATCTGAAAGATATTTGATCTGAAAAAGCCAAGAAGAAACCTGTTTGTGTGCTTCCTATTTACATACATCACAGTGATAATTCTGGGTTTTTGTCCTTATTCCAACCTCAGGAGCAAATACCAGAAAAAATAAGCACAATGTCTCACAACTCCTGTGTATAGAAAGCTCAGTTCCATGAATATGTGTTAAATGTCTCTGAATGTCTGTTGCATTTAGTTATTTAGAGGTTTTAAGCTCTTGCTTTAAAGTGTCTGCATTCTTCCTGGATACAACACAAAGGCTTTGGAGAACACTAGTGCCTCTGTTCAAGAGTGCTTTTGCATGCAGGCCCTGAGGAAAAGATGATATTCTTTAGTGTTCCTCAAGCTCTGTACTATGGTATGTGTTGTGTCTTTTTCACTTTTGAGTAAAAAAGCCTGATAGGTTTATGGACGTCTGTACAGATCTCAAATGTAATTAGTTTTCTCCCTTCTCTACGCTTAGTGCTCAGCTACTCTGAAGAAAATGTTTGGAGGTCTTTGGTTTCTCCAATGTGATTTTTTTCAGGTCTCATTATTGCTTTTGTGAAGTAAAGTAAAAGTTAGATGAGTGTATAATATGTGTTTCTGTGCATATGAATTTTAGTTGTCAGAGCTAATTAATCTAATTTCAAATACCACAAAATCCTCACTTCTTAGCATTTACTAACCTGAGATTAGTAGAGTGAACAAAGTGAACAGAAAGGCCAATTGTTACAAAAATACATAGGGACTTTCTTTTGTATAATGTTGACCTAGAAGCTGTGTACACATATTTCTTTTGTTAGAAGAAATGTTCTAAAATGTGAATACAATAGTTCTGTACTTTTTCAGGGGAAACTTCAAGTAACAATTATATTACTACTATTCAAAATTATATGTATATATACTAAAGTGGAAAAGGTGTTACATTCAGTAACTTGAAAAGAATATTCTTGCTCCTAAAACTTCCTTTAAATCTCTCTCACCTTTCAAAGCAGAGAACCCACAATTAATCTGTCAGAAGCACTAAAGCATTAAACAGCTATCATCAACCTTTTAGGTTGCTTTCAAATTCTAAAGACTGAAATTGTGAAAGTAACTGATTTGGGTTTAAGAGCTTACAGCTCAGGGTCATTTTATAAAGGGTCATATATATAAAATAAAGGGTCATTTGTTGACTGTTGGCAATTATTCAATGTGAAAATTCAGCCTCTAAAATACAAGCAGTAAAGGAATAGATGTTTGAGTCATAGGAAATACTGCAAAAAGATAGGTACCCTTTGTCAGTCACCCATTCTGAGTGAGGAGTGTGTCCGATACTTATGTTGGTTTACATACAGTAATTCCTAACTGAAAATTAAAATTCACTTTAATGGGTGTTAAGTCCTCTGTCAAGAGGACTTGCCTGTTGTATATCCATAAAAACCTGTGCCAAAGAAGTCATGTCTGACATGGCTTTCCAGCGGCTCACAGGGGTGATAAGGAAGATGGAAATCCTGGGACTGGAAATCGTTTTGCTGGAAGGACTGCCTAGCTTGCAGCACTGATGGCAGAGAAGCTGCAGGGATTGCCATGCTGCTCCTCACAGTCTGGCTGGTGGTGCTGGGGGCACTGGATGCCCAGGCCCACAGAAGCATCATGCATGGTGCTGCTTTCCTTCTTTTAGAGGGAGGAAAAGGAAGAGTTAATTTTAGTCTAACATGCAAAACTTGTCTTTTTGTATAGTGCGTGAAGCATGAACTCAGTGGGAGGTCCATGAAACAGAGCCTGGCTCTGCCCCATTAGCATTCTGGTCATACTTTAGAACAGCATAAGCAGACTTACAGCTTTTAAAAATGTTGTTTTGCTCTCATCTGCCCCACAGCTGAATTCTCTGTAGAGAAGGGGTGTTGTGCCATGCTAAGGCTGGGGTATTTAAATTTCTTAGATGTGTATTTTCTAGTAATTATTCTTCCCTTCCTCCCCCCCACCCTCTGTGCCTCCCAGCTTTTAGAAATCAATGAAAAAAAATTAAAGGCCATAAATTCAGTTCAAGATTTATTTCTACTAAGTAATTTCCCAGCTTATGTCATCTTTTTGTTCATATTTACAGTTTCCTTTTTTTTTTATAGATACAATTTATAGTAGCTTGAAAAAATTGTGAATTTAGTGTCTGGCTCATGAGCATGGTCATAGGAAACTTCATTGACCTCCCTGGCTTCCTCTGCAAGGAGGGAGAAAGAGTTATGCCTGCAACTTCCATCCTCACAAGCTGAAACAAGGCTGTGATCAGCCCAGCCATCTGCTCAGGTGAATTCTGTATCTGGCAAAGCCAGGGTCCCTAAGCAGGACAGGGCATGTTTTATAGGAACCCTTGTATTGGAAGCCAGCTCAATCCAAATGACCTCTACTGCAGGATCTTTTATAATTATGAATTATTTCTCTTCTGTAGTGATGGCACTTGTGTATTTTTTACTTTTTAGTTTCTGAACCTTGAAGGAAATGTATCACACTGACTGAATTGATTGATTGACTGAAGGAACTGAAATGGTTTTCTGCTGTTTTGATTAGAAGGCATGAAATAATGTGTTTCATAGTAACAGTTTATTTTGTTTAATTCTTTCTGCAGGCAACTTGAACTCAGCTTTCAAATTCCTTAGATAGGCTTTTTTTTTTTTTCTTTCAGGCAAAACTATTCATGCAATTGGGTTTGCACTAAGCAGAAAATAAAATATTCAGAACTGTTTTGGGCTCATGCCCTCTAGAACCACAGTTATGTCTCTAAATAAGAAGTTGATTTTGAAATAAGCCACAGGTTTTAATAATTCTCCATGTTCCCTTCAGGTTCCCATTCTGTATAGGGAGTGTTGTAACTAATTGCATCTCTCAGATCAAGGCAGAAGTACCTTAAATATGGATGAGAAATGGATCTGGCTGCAAAGGCTGGCTCTACACTCTCACAAAGCTTTGGAGGGTTTAGATCTTAGAACCTGATTTTGGTCAGGATTGTTCTTTGATATCCTCAGATGAAAGGGAGACTATAAACGTGAAGAGCAAATTCTTCTGCCTTGGTTACACCAGTGTTATTGAATTAGTGCCAATGTGCTCACGCGCTGCAGAAGGGTGGAAAATTTGGCCAAGAGTGTTTATTGTAAGTAGCAACAAGGAAAAGAAGCCTATTGAAGAGAAGAAACACAAAATTGTAAATGGCCAGGCAAAAGGCCTCATGCTAACTTTATTTGCCAAACTGGTGGTTTACTCCAACATTAACATTTTATGCAACCAAGCCAAATTCACTGTGTAAAACATTTTATTGCCTCTCCTGCTCTTTTCCTTTTCTAAGACAAGGGCACACATAAACTTCTAAAAGACCCAGAATTGTTTAGCTATCTGTATTCAGTATCCCTACAGGATTGGTTACTACATAAACAGCAAAGAAAACCAGCTAAATATTTTAAGAGGATAGAGAAGTTTTAATTGAAAAATACCCAGGAGCTTTATTGTAGATTTATAACTCTGCACTACAGATTTCTAATAGCAAACAATAAAAGTGAAAAATAAGAGAGTTTGATGCATTAGTTATGGGTTGGTAATGGACAAATATGTGGTGCTTATTCTCTGCCTAGCATGGCATAGCATCAGCCTTGGGTCCCCACGAAAACAAAAAAACGGAAAGTCAAACAACAGTCATGTCAAATTAAACCTTTTTTTGTTTAATTTTTCAAAGTGATTCATTTAGCTGGTTGGCAGAGATTCAAACTGATAGCTAACAATAGTTCATTTATTTAACACTGCTTTCAGTACCCTGTAGCCACTCGACTGCATCAGAACTTATCTTCTGTAATTCTTTTTGAACTGTGAAGATAGGCCAGGAAACTGGAGTAGGTCAGGTGTGCAGGAAGGCACAGCTCACGTGGTGGGGCAGGTTGTTTCATGAACCATAGAATTGGGAATGGATTTTCAGGAACAGTTAAAGCTTACTTTTAATCTGAAAAGTGAATAAAACTGATATCCTTATGTTTCATGTTTGCTGAGTCTCAACAGTCCAAAAATAAAAGAGCTCAGTTTATAAAGTAAAAAAAAAAAAGTGTTGTGTAAACTGCCAAAGCTGCAAATTGTGAGAGCAAACAATGAAAATGATATCTTTCTTGACTACATTTTCCAACCAGTTATAAAAAAGTGAATAAGTTAGTCTCTTGGTGATTTCCATTTAATTCTATTTTCTTAATAGGGTTGAAAAACCTGACACTGATTAGAACAAACAAACAGTTCTTTAGTTTTGTATAAATGTGAGTAAATGCAGTAATAAGCACTTTTTAGGTTTGTGGGGCTTATAGAAATAAAATTAAGCAAAGATTTTTGTGTTAATAAAGTCACTTGATACCAGCCTAATAATCAGATGGGAAGCAGATCAGTTGAGTAAGAAGATAATATTTATAGTAAGTGTGAGTGTTGATAGCAGTTTTTTCTGTTCTGTTTAACAGAATTTTGTGTGACTGTTGAATAGTGTTTGAGCAAGGAGTTCTGGCATAGGTTGTTCACCTAATGAAAACAAGAGTAGTGTATGACAGTTCTCTGGCATATTGGAATTGTATATCATGCAGCACAACTACATACAGAAACACTATAGGGAGTGGGAAAATACGAGCAGTCTCCACATGTAAGACATCTGTTTAAATCCCATGTATAATTTTTGTTTGTTTGTTTGTTATAAAAGCTGGATGAGTTTGATCTTCCATTTCAGTTTCTACATTTTCCATCTATATTTTCCATATATTCATGCTCACATGAGGTGATCTGTAAAAAAAGGTAACATCTCTAAACGTAAGAACCCTGGATTGTATATTAAATAAAAATTTCTATTATTCAAGTCTGGTGAGGGTTACCTAAGCTTGCAAGGGACGAGTTTTCCCAAAAGCTAAGTAATCCTTTCAGTGCTGCTCCTATAAGTATGTTCTATCCAAGCCAAAAACTCTTGTGCCTGTGGTTCACGTCTAGTTTTATGAGTGTCTTTTACCACAGGAGGTTATTTTAGAATAATTTTTAAATGCTATTTTTTCCTTTAAGAAACATAGTTACCTGTTATTTGACTTATATTTATGAGAATAAATCCTTCTGATAGAATAGAAGCTTTTTTGTTTGTTTCCATAAATGTGTATTGCTGTTGTTAAGTAGAAGGATTCTGTCAAAAAAACAAAACCAAAAAAAGACTGGAGAAAGAGCATTGGTCAATCATACCTGATTCTCTAGGTCTCTCTTTATGTGATCCTTGTGCTAAAACCTGTAATTTTTCCTCTCTAAATTGCATTTTATTATTCCTTGGTTACTCTCTTTAATGCATTGAAGAAGGCGTGTGTTCTCTGATATCATGGTGAGCCAAGCCCATGAGGATTTTTGGTAAGAAGGACTCTGTAGTCAATCAAATCAAGAGTGAATTGTGATCAAAAGGAACCCTTCAGTCTAACAGGGAAAAGAAACAATTTTTTCTCAAGAAGGATGTACATTCTAGAAACAATTCAGTGTCCATTAAAAAGTACTTTACTTATTTCTGGTGGGTTTTACAGGGATGTGAAATATAATGGAGTAAGCCAAATTCTAAATGTGTATTACTCACCACACGACAGTGAATGCATCATGAGCACTCCACTCCAGTGAGAGTGCTGGAAAGGCTGCTGGTATTGAGAACATGCCCATTATGATGTAGGTCAAGAACCACTCTGCTGTAATAGAGCCCCGGAGGATTTTGAAATAGAAAAACACTTAAGAAATGTAAAATCAATACAGCATTGGTTAGGGCTAACATAAAGGCAATATAAAAAGCAAACCAAGCATAATTGTATTGTTATTTATTACCAGTGTTGCTTCTACTGATGTAGATGTTATGTAGATAGAATTATAAATAACATTTCCGCCTAAAATTTAAAACTAAATGCCTATGGACAGAAAAAGAAAACCCACAGGAAGGGAGGTGCCAGGGTTATTCATGCCAATGTAAAAATGTCCTACTATGTGGGGTGCTGGTTGTGTTGGCATGGGATTTACAGGACATTTTATACTGTTGAAGTGTATATTTTGAAAATATAACCAGAGGCTAAAATTCAATAATGAAATTGAGTTTTGTGTTTAACATCAAATGGGCCATGGTTTCACTCAGGTAGGTACTTTTGTCAAAGCATGAAGAAATGCGTGCTTGGGGAGAGTATTAGTCAATAACTGAGAGGCAACTGATAAAGTTTTATAGTTAATCTTCTTAGAAGTTATTTCAGTTCTGGAAATAAACAGGAGCCAGTATCAAGGTTATGCTTAAAAATTGCAGCCTGAAGTATGTTTCAACTTCCACCATCAAAAAGTGCAGAATGTTTAGTTGGCTTTTGTTCTGGAATGACTTCACTCAAATAAAAGGCAGGGAGAGATTACAAGAGGAGATCACAAGAAATTTTAGTCCAAAACTTCAGAGTTTTGGGTTCCACGGACTCCAACCATAACCATGCAAAGGTGACAAAAGAAAGTATTTACTACAAGGAGGCAACTTCTAGACTAGGTTATAATTTGTGTTCCTTATTGTGTGCAATGTGATACCACCTGGATACTGCTGGGTGGGTTTAGAAAATGGAATGTAAGTCAATCATTTCCCCAACAGTCTGAGGGTTTTTTCGTAATTCCCATAGTTTTAAATAAAAGTGCTAGGAATCATGGGTTTTATCATTCTTACTTGCAGAAAAATATAATTATTTTCTCAAATTATCTTCTTCATTGCTTATACTAGAGAAAGAAATTTTGGTGAGAATATGTCATTATGACAGACTTTCATTTTACATTTCATTTAGTTGTATTTTAGCAAATACCATTAGGAAGATAGTCACATCTCTGTGCTGTTACTGCACACATATTTATTCACCAACAATTTCTGACACAATGGGAGAGCATTTCAAAGAGTTAATAAACATGTAAGTAGCTGGAGCAGTTTGCATTTAAGAAAGGCATTATAAAAAATAACTTTAGGCTGGGCAGTTGGAAAATTAGAAGGATGCAGAGATTTAGACCTTTAGGTGGATTTAGTATTTCAAAAGGCCAGAGTCTGATAAGTTGTGGGTACAGAACATACCTTTAGTGAACAGCAACAGCTATACAAGTGACCACCTGTCATCTGAAGCACAGAAATTATCTGTAAACACAGCTCAGTCATGAAAAAGCACACTAGCTCAAGCCTCACTGAAAGTAATCAGCTGCCTTGCATTTAACCACCAGATGGGCATAGATGACCACAGAGAAGCAGCAAACTATAGGTTAAAAAGATTATTACTTTACAGCAATTCCTCACTGTGTTCATGCCCTAAACAGAAGGATAGAGACACCTAGGGATGAAGAAAAGCTAAAAACCTAACATAATTAGATGAATGGTAAAGAGGTTAAAGAAACCATAGCACCATAGCTATTGACACAAAAAAAAAAGAGTAATTAGATCTGCTTTTCAGTAAGTTAACAATTACTGGCAACAGGAGAAAAATGAAGTGTAAATGGGATTGAAATAATGGAAATAACTATAACAGAAATAAAAAAATCTATTACAGGTGATTTTACTAAAAGGGCAACAAATACAGCAGTGGCTGTCCTTTTAGAGGATTTTCACCAAAATAGAGACCTAGTAGTAACTATTGTAAATCAAGCTTGCTGAATTAGTGATAGTTCTAAGTTCAAAGACAAGAGCTTTGCCCGTGTGTAAGAAGGGGAAACTGTTGTGTGCAACTGCAGAGTTGTCAGTCTGACTCAGTAATGCATGCAGTTTTAAAACAGGTTTTGAAGGGAAAGACCATTAATGCTACAGATAAAAAGGGAAGTGGAATATTGATTTACCAAAGCAAGGTCTGCCAAACTTAATCTCTTCTCTTCCATTTTCTTTGTTTTTTTTTTCCTTTTTTTTTCTTTCTTTTCCTTTAAATAGAATAATTTCATTTTCTAGAGAAAGGAAATAAAGAAGGCATATTCTCTCTGTCCTTTTACAATGCACTCATTCATTATGCTCCTGAAAAGAAAACTGCTTATTGCTTGGAGAAAGTGGAATTTAAGAGCTCCACTGTGAGATGACCATAGTAGATGATTTAGAAAAATATTGAAAAAGAACCGTCTGTATTAAGAGAAATCTTTTCCCTGATATTCATAAAAGAAAAGTGAGAATTGAGTATCCTGCTAGTATAGTATTGGGAAGCTTAGATGATCAAGATAGCCAATGAAAATAACTGCATTGCCTTGAGAACCCAGGGAACTACAGAGGAGATTCAGCAGTAAGAGCTGCAAAACATTTCAGAAAGGTACTGTAGAGAAAATACAATATATTGTTGTAAGCTGAGAAGTCATCATTTGGAAATGGAGATTATGAGAAGCCTGATTTCTGTTTATCAATATACTAGATGGCTGGAAAATTCCATTCACCATTTTCAATGTAACCTTTGGGTCTTATTATGCCTTCCTTTGCTGTGCTAAAAACTGATTTGTTACCAAAAAATTCTTCCCTACATGGATATTTGTAGAATATCATCCAGTCACTTTCTTAATTAACTAAATGAATAGGGCTTCTGCCACTCTCTCACTGCAAATAAACTATTCCCAGACCATTTTCTGTTCTTGTAGTTATTTTCTGACATCCTGCCACCAAGATTCCTTTAGAAGTGCAGACAGTGGTGTGTTTCAGCCATGATCTAATTAATACTGTATTACTCAGAAATTGCCATTCCTGACATTGTTGTACATCCCTCTGTTCAAGGACTGTGTTCTCTGTATGCACTGCACTGGAAAAAACATTAGTCAATAATCATGATTTTGACAAATTTTCCAGTGATGCTGTAGTTTAGGATAATAACGTTGTTCTTTTCAATTTGTCTTGCTGTCTTCATCCCTCATATCTCTCTTCTTGCATTTAGTTATGCTAAACAACTTGTTTATTTATGAAGCAATAAAGATCAACCTGTATAGATGGTTTGACCCTACTCTTACATATTATTCCTGTACATGGTGGAAGGTTATTTGCAATAAGGTGTGAAAATAAAATGCCAGCTTAGATACAAAAGGATTTTCCTTGGCTTTATTTGAAATTTAAACCTACTGGTGATAAAGTAAGGATCCAAAATTGTCGATATCTTTATATACAAATTATATATATATATATATGTATATTTCAGTGCCTTTTGTATGTGTATGTACACATATATATGTGAAGAACATATGTGGCTATGTCTTTATATATTTTATGCATACATAATTAAAAGGCAGTTTTGATATCTGTAAGTCTTCATAGATACCCCCATTATAAAGCACCAAGAATAAGAGATTTTGATCTTGTTTATTAGCAAATCCCTGGTATTAAAAATTATAAGCTTCAATAATGAGATTAATTAATAGGTCCTTAAAAAAAAAGTCCAGAAACTTAATCCTACATGACTTTTAAAAATAGGGTAAGTTATTATGAACTAATGTTAAGGCTAGAATAGCAAGAACTATATGCCATGCAGAAACAGAAATCTTGCCTTCAAAATTAAGTCCTATATACTTCTACCATTTTAAAATCTGTTTTACTGTATGGCAGTGCAACAAGAAGTTGCATGAAAGCTTCTGCTACCTGAACTACACTTCTTTATAAACCATAGTTCTAGTCTGGCTCTATATGGGCAGACACATTTAAAACAGTGCCCAAAAACTAATCACAAATTAAAGGCTCTGGAGACTATGAAATTGAAAATGAGAGGACACTGAAATAGAATTAACATCATAACAAGGGAAGAATCAGCTTGAAATACCTTTTGCCACACTGTCCAGAGTACACTAAAGACTCCTTTGCTGTTTGCTGCTCCAAAGGGAAGTGGAAGTTGCCTGGGCCAGGTAGTAGTGATAGAGCCATTGAGCCATTGACATTTTACAGGTCTCCTTGCTGGCACAGGAAACAAGGTGGTTTTCTCTGCCCAGATATTTCTTAGTGCCCCAATTCCTTCTGAGAATACAGAGAAGGTGAAGAATAAGCCTGACACTGTCCTTCCACTCCCTGCAACTATGCCATGTCCAGCAACCTACATGATCTGTGCCTAAGCCCAGCATCTTTCCTAGGCAAGCACCATCAGCTCAAACAAAAGATTCAATAGTTATACCAAAAAATGGAGAAAATAAACATTAAAAGGGCAGATGGAGAACAAAAGATTGTCACATGGAAGTGTGAATGAAGGGCTCATGTTTCACAATGGACAAGGAGGCACAGCTAACTAATTCCCTGTGAGCTAAATGCCACTGTCTGTGGTTCAGCATCTATACATTAGAATAGACAGAATATGTCACATTCTATCACCATGAATGATCATGGCTAATAAAATATAGTATTCTTTAGGACACCAAATTTGAGCTATAAGTCACAATGTGGGTTAGGCCCTTCATTTTTAGAAATGTAATGCATGACTGAGTAACTTACTATCGCTTATGCCAAGCAACAGATTCTTGGAAAAACAATCCAAATTTTCCATGTCATTAAAATGGGGAACACTCACAACAAAGAGTTAACTTCAGAAAAACAATTTTACTGGCATTTTGCATTGTGAGTTGTATATCTTAATCAGACAATTAAAAAAGTTTTGAGCTGGTGTCCAAAAACTACTTTGGAAATAATTTTCTAAGTTTAAGGTAACAAAACTAAGCAGTTCATTACTGTCAAAATCATTCAATACAGATGTCATTGACTCTAATTCAGATCTCCTGAGTGATGTATTTATGACAAAATACATATGAAGTGTCCATTTCTGAGCATCCTTGTAAGACATCTGCAGCAGGAACACTTCATGGAACTTTCCAGTGAGTGTTGCTTTCCTACTCTCTCGGTGATTTCTTTTATGTCGTTACGCCTCAGTGGCTGTCAGGTGAGGGAACTGGATACAATACTGGTACTCTAATTAGACTGTGGTGATCAGTCAGTGGAAATTGTTTTGCTTCTCTTGCACTGCTTCATTTACCTTCCTGTTTGAACTTCTAAATCTTTTCTGTCAGCTTCTGCATTCCATCTTCCCATGGACTTTAGGAGTTGAGTTTGGGATGGGGATTACTATCTCCAAAACTGCCTGGGTGCCCAGAGCTTTTTTCTTTTTTTTTTTTTTTCTTTTAAAAAGTACCACATTTTCCTAAGAAAATGTTGTAAGAGATTCTTTGTATTTTGCTAAATCATGCTGCTCTTACTGAGGATAATATGTACTGATGGTGATAAAATCTCACACACTCTAAGATCCCTTGGCCCCAAATAATTTCCTCTACCATAATCCTTAGGAGTGAATGAGTTTTCAAATTAGTTGCCATTATGTGATCAAGATTCCTCCAGATTAAACTGCTTTGCTGCTCAAAAGAGCTCAAATCCAACCTTTCAATCATACTTGTAGTTTTGCATATACAGTTCTTATGCCAACTCTTAATATTCTTGATTTTTTCCCTCATCTTTCTTATTGAAGCAAAATCCAATTGAACATTTCAGAATAAGCGCTGGTAGTATCAAACTTCGTATTTACATGAGCATGAATCACACTGAAATCAAATAAAGCTGCTGGACATGACACCACAGACTACAGATCTGACCAACAGAGGAACAAAACAGGGATCTGTTATATATCCTTTCTATAAACTAATTTTATGCAACACTTTTCAAGTGAGGAGCACTTACATATTCAGTGCCTTTAGATACATAAAAATGAGGAACCATGGAGGTCTTCCATCTTCTACTGACTTTTATGCTAAGTATGGAGAGTATTAAGCCCTTTGGTGAAAGCCATTTATACTGGCATAACATTGTAAGTACGAGCTATAAAACTATAAATAATTTTAAAATGAGGAGCTTAACATTGTAACATTGAAGCTGATGTGGCATATTTGCAAATCATATGTATCAAAGAAAATACCTGCTAGCTGTGTTTCATAATATAAACGTAGAGATATTTCAAATAGAGATGCCTGCAGTTTTAAAATATTTTTTAGAATAAGATACCAGTTTGTAGTTAAAAATGTTATGAAGAAAACTTTTATTATTATTTTGGGCACTAACAAAGAGTGATGTATTTTTACTGTAAATATTTCATATATTGAAGTCAATTTTAGCTGCTTGCTTTCTGCCACTAAATTCAACCTGCATTAACAGGCCCAGAAGGAAACAAATTTTTTTCTGCTAAATTATTTGGATATTGAAGAATAAAAATCCTATAGACAACTTCTGTAAATTTTTGTACAAGAAACCTCATGCTGATTTACACTTAAAAATATGGAAAACAAAATAAATGCTAGATTGCTTGCTTGAATGGAAGTAGACCTTAAGATATTTTTACTTGAGTCTACAGAGGAAAGGAAAGGTAAATACAAATTATCAAATGAGGAAAATGTTAGGGAAGTTACTGAAAGATTCAGGAAAAACACAAAAAATACCCAGTGGTAATGTGAATGTTATAAGTTATTTCTTCCTCTCTGATGATTTCCCTCATGATTGTAATAAATATAAATCTTTTATAGAGCTGGCTATCACCACTAACAGCTAATCAGGAAAGGAAGCAGATGTCTGTCAGGATCAGAATTTTGACATCAGATGTCCCTGATGGTCATCCTATGTAATTTCACTGCAAAGGGCTTTCACAGTTAATGTTTCTAATCAAAGTTTGTCAAGTGATGCTGGAGGATACAATTGGGAGAGCTCCCTGTAAAACTTGCAAAGTGAAGACACTTTGTGTTTTCTCTTTCACTGCTTTCCTCAAAATGATGCCTGCAAAAACATCAGTGGGTAGACTGCTAGGGTGCAACCAAAACTGTGCAGCAGGCAAAGATTAATTTCACTTCTTATCACCACTGGAAATATTTTCAAGCCTTTTTTTAATATCTGTCACTTTTTTCATTCTTTTAGAGTAAGGTTTTTGGAGGAGAGACTGTGTTTCTGTTGTGTTCTACAGACATGGCTAGGGTTCCTATATGTTTAGTTAATGTAAGTGGAACCTTTTTATGCATTCTACTCCCTGAGAAGATATGCCACATATGCTAAATATCTTACTTTCCTTTGCCAGTAAGGCTTCAGGTGGCATTCTGAAATAGTATTATTTTTTCCTAAAGATAAGTAAATGAGATTTAGCAAGGCATGTGAGCAGACTGCACTTCAAGCATGTATAGCATGTCACTGTTAGGAACCAGTCCAATATATGTTTCAGTGCATAGTTATGTGCTGTGCTAAGCTGTGATACCAGACATCTGCTTAAAAGTCAGCATGATTTCAGAACTTCACTGCCACGGGGTCTTTCTATGCCTAAAAGCCATTAAAATCCTAGAATGTTAAAGTGTATTACCCACAAGATGTTATGCAATAAGTATATTTTTCTCTGGAAAAGATGGAGAAAGAGGACACTGGACTCATGACAATAAAGGAAAATGTATTATTTAGGAAAATTGAGACCAACCACTGAGTATGGAAAGAAAATGCAAGCTGTTTTCTTCCTCTTTCCAAAACTGTGCATCTGAATGCATGGATGAAATCTCTGGACTTCAGGAATCTTGAAAAGAATTCGATTCTTCAAGTATTTCTCAGTGTTGGTCACTTGAGGATGTAGCCAGGCAAGCAACTGTCCCAGTTCACCTCCTATTGAAGATTCTTGTGTGCTACCACTGTGAAATTTTGTGGGCTTATGCTCTTGTCTTATATGCGTGTCACACAGTTAAAAAGGCTGGAGCACTTTCTACACTTCATAGAATCTTTTAAATTTTTTCTTCTTTCTTTTCTTAGAACACAGTTCTAGTTCCTCAAGTAGAGTAAGGAAAAACAAATATTAAATAATCCATTAAATGGATATAAAACAGTGAGTTGTACTTCTAGTTTCTTTTAACAGTTGGAGAAAAAAAACTTATTCTCATAATAATGAAATCCTGAAGTCTGCATCACAAGACTGATTAGTCTTCCTGATCATAAGCCTCAACAGTAAAATTATGACCTCAGGGAGTTAGTGAATGTCCTCATGCAGGGCATATTCCCAAATATCATTCATATGTAGTCAGATTTGATTAGCCTAACTGAATGGTAAACTCATTTTATATTTAAATTACAGCACTAATAAAAAATATATGAAGGCGAGAGATTGAGAAGAGGGGCTGCAGGCAAGTGAAAGAGTAAAAAATTCCATACTCTGTTTTTCAGAAGGTATTTGGAGTGTGCAAAACATGCCTGAATCCCCACATACATTATATGTCTTTACAAGTAAAGTAAGTATAAGTAAGTACATATAAAAGGGGGAACAATCTAGAACAATCAGAGATGAGGTCTTGTTTCTTCTTGCATGAGGATTCTTTTCCCTATTTTTTTCATCCTCAGATAAAATAGGGTGTTTTAAAAGATAGTCAAATAATCAAGGCGAAGAGGCATGGAACAGTACTGAAGAAACTGGATGGAAGCTTTAATAAGAAAGCAAGATCTAGACACTGGTGACATCTTTAATGAAAGTCTATATTAGCTATTTAAAAAAAAATTATATTAGGTAATTATATCTTATTGTGGATCCAGTACCAGGTCACATAATGCAATTTCCCAATAACTTCAAGTGATGACTGTTTTTTTCAGAAAAAAAAAGAACCCAGAATTTTAGAATTCTTAAGGTTAGAAAAGACCTATAAGGTCATCTAACACCACCACCATGTTCACCACTAAACCATGTCCTCAAATGCCATATCCACATGTTTTTTGGACACTTCCAGAAATGGTGACTCAACCACATTCCTCGGAAAGCCTGTTTGAATGCTTGAAAACCTTTTCCATGAAGAAATTTTTCCAAATATCTAATGTAAACCTCCCCTTGTGCAACCCGAGGCCATTTCATCTCATCCTATCGCTTCTTACCTGGGAGTAGCTCCTTTTAGGTGGGTGTAGAGGGCAATAAGGTCTTCCCTCAGCCTCATTTTTTTTCACACTAAACAACCCCAGCTTCCTCACCTACTCATTACCAGCTCTGTTGCCCTTCTCTGGACTGGCTGCAGCAGCTCAATTTCTTTCCTGCTGTGTGAAGCCCAAAACTGAGCGCAGGACTCAAGATGCAACCTCACCAGTGCTGAGTACAGGGAGATGATCACTTGCCTAGTTCTACTGGCCACACTATTTCTGATACAAGTAATTAATTTCATACAATATCATTGAAATAGCTCATGTTTGAATGTTACCAGTCACATCCTGCTAGTTTTACATGGAAAAAAGAACTGCTCTTTTGTCCCCTAGTTGGTTTTCTTCTGTTCTGTTTCCACAGCTTTAGCAAAGATAGCAAAATAACCAATAGAAAATTTGTATATAGTAATTTTGCAGTCTTTTCTTAAGTGTTTTTATTTCTCTTTCATTCTGTTATTCATCATCAGTATTTATTATTCATAAAAGTAGTAGTTTGGAGTTCATCTGAATGTACATTTACATAAGGTCACGAAAGACCTAAGTACAAAGACAAAAACCTCAGTCGACTTAACTCCAAAGAGAGGTTGTGAAAGAACCTGTAAAAGGCCAAGCAAAAAATGTGAGATTTCTTCAGAGAAGGGAAAAGTTGAGACAGATATCCATTCTAAGACACAGGTGTATGGACTTGACTATGCCCAGTAGATGTTCAGTCACTAAGAAGGTAACTCCAAGGATCTGAATCAAATTCCATATAATTATCTCTATGCAGCCAGACTTAAACCTATGGCTGCAAATCTCATTGCTTCTGCAGTTTCTTGGAAATTAAGACCAGTCTTCTGAATACCCTTCAGAAAGTACTCAAAAGTTAGTTCCTGCAGTACTTAAAGCATATGGTGGGTATAGGAAAGCACATTCTGTCAATGGCACTTACTTGTGGTGGTAGGACTTGGGAGGAGTAAAATGATGTAATGTAATGTAGTGGACCAGACTGATAGCTATCACATTTAGTTAGCCTATTAGATGATGTCTTTAAAGAAATGTCACATTATATATATATTCACACACTATTTCTAGTATTTATGGGTGGCAGTCCACAGATAGAAGTTGAAGGTTATTTTAATTATAATTCACATTTAAGGGCCTGCTTTTGCAGGAATTATATCAAGAGAAATATTGGCAAGTTCACAACTGCAAGATTGGGCAATAAGGGAATTTAAAAGATTTATAAAAAAACCCAGTGACTAAGTGCCTATTTCGCTGCCTGTTGTATCCTGTTATATCCAGAGAATGGAAAAAGGAAATTCCATATTGACTAGATTGAGCTGTACTTGCCATCTCAGTAATGAAACCATCATGCAATTCCTTCAAATGAAATCTCAGTTAAACTGCACAACTGTTTCTTTTTACTTTCACACTGTAAAAATCCAGAACAGCAAGTGTCCAGGAAAATACATTCATTGGAAAGAAGCTACCAAAGTCTGTGCTTTTGACTGTCATCTGCAGCTTATTTCACACACCCCCCCAAAAGCAAAAAGTCAAAAATGGAAACTGCATGGGTGGTTTATTACTCAGCATTGGGCTCCAAGTGAGTCTTCTTGATGCAATTGTCTTCCTGATAGAAAACAGATTGATAATTTGTTTCTCAAGTCCATAATTATTTGAACTCATTCGATTTCAGAAAATTTGAAAATGTTTCAGATTGTGAATAGACTCTCACAGGTTCCTATATTTAATTTTTGGGCCTGGGTACCCTCTTCCTGGTAACCAATATAGTAATTTACAGCTTTGCAAGTGTAAGGAGGTGTATTAGGTAAATGAACTGATTCTGATTTGCATAGACCCTCTGTTACAGTGAATTTGAAATATTTTTACTAGGATAGAGACCTGAATACTTAAATTTACAGTTAAGTTCTTTTCTACAATCATTGCCCTCTAACGCAGTTTTTCTGTAAATGTTCAATGTAGTGATGTCAATAGCAAAAATTTCCCTTGAAAGAAGGTAATTTCTTTATTTCACTCTCTTTTTAGAGATCTGTCTGCTCAGTTTCTATGCCACTACAGTTCCTATGAAGAGTTTTGTAACCAAAGGCAGCTATTCTATTCACACAAAGAATGTTGGACAGGTTAATACCATTGTGCAATATTGTGCAATATGAATGCATTGTACTGTAACCAGCACAAGTTCCTGAACATAGCTCTGCCAGAAAAATAGACTTTTGATGCCTTGCTAAAGAGTGTTTTCTACTCTCAGAATTTCTGTGTGCAAAAAAAAAAAAAGGTTCTGGATATAGTAAAAGAAAAACACATAAAAGTGAGCAAACATAACTAAAAGAAGGCCCTTTAGGCTTCTTTTTCACCAGAGATTTGATTTAAGTTTTACTAGAATATTAGCTTTATACTGGAGCTAAAAGTAATTCACATTGGAAGTCAGGAGTCAATGACTGACTCTATGCTGGGGAGAAGGAAAGATGGAGAGGATTGATGGTTACACTTACGTAGTTTTTCCTGGAGTTTTCTTGGTTCTGCATAGCTGCTTATCCCTCAATATTAGCAGTAAAGACCATTCCAGCCTTCACAAAATAATGTCCGAATATCTGAGTAGGTCATTAATTTTCAGGGACTTGCCAGCTATGCTACACAGTAGGTGGGAAAAAATGTGGTGGTGCTTGGGTGTGATGCCAACAATAACTAGCTATTCACAGCTCTGATTTCTCACCAAGTAATTATAACTTTTTCTTTACTAGGAGAAAGAAAGTAATACTAAGAATGAATTTTTTAAACACATTTACTCATTACCAAATCATTCTGAAGTTTTCTTTGGGGAAGGGAGCTAATAGCCCTTCTTATTGGGTGGAAATTTCCACTAACTTTCTTGGGAACTCCAGACATGCTAAAAATACAGTGTCTATAAAGCTCTGTGGCAAGGATTATCCTCTTTTCCTAGTAGGGTGCTTTCTCTATATAACATAGACATCTCACAGCTGCATAACGGTGTCTATGGTCTTTTTTATCACTGTTTCCTTACCAATTACACTTTGGGAATTCCTGAAGGTGTCTGTTCCAATATGTGGTAAGTTTTCTCCTGTCACTGCTTCTCCACATCATAATGAGGTACTGCTATTTGTGCCAATTTATCATTGCTACCGTTGTCTGGTCAAGGACCATGAGGGTACAGTGATAATCAGGTTCGTATCACATTTCATTTCCCTATAAACTTCAGTTTCAACTACTGCTAGACTGTATAAGTACTTTGCAGTACTTGTAAATGCAGAGCTTCCATGTAATATCATAGAAGTGAATTTTGCATAATATGTTTTTCTACAGATCTTTCTACGGCTATACCTGTCCATTGTTGCAGGCACTTCACGCTTCCACATTTTATATAGTCAACATTTACTCTTTTAAGTTATAAGGATTTTGGTACATAGTCTTTGGTCAAGATTTGTTTTGAGGTGCCTAAAGTGAAGGCCTGAAATCTCCATTTTGCTCCAGTTCAGTCACTGGAAAATATGGACAGCCATGCATTTGGGAAATTCAAGCCCTTGTCTAAGTACAGACTTGGGAGATTAAATTCCTATTTTTGAAAATTTTGACCAAATTAATTGCAGATTTTGATTTATGCTGAGGGACCACTCTATGTCCTAACTCTTCTAGATAATGGAAAATGTGCAAAACCATTAAAGAAGATACAGGAAGAGATTACATGTTGATGTCTGCATTTTGCTCTAGTATTTTGCTAAGCTAGGGTTTTCAGAACGAAAGATGTTAGTGCCTCAAGTAAGAGAGGAGAAAAAGATTACCAGCTGCAGAATTTGTGGGATGAGTATTATTTTCCAGAGCATTTATGGAAGAAGGTACTTTTGGCCAAAAGGTTACTCACGTTCCTAGAAGAAAGCTTGGGACTACTGGAAGAGCAACCATAAAACAAGTCCAACATCAGGGATAGGACATGATGGAGCAGGAGAATATGGCACAAGTAATTGCAGAGGTGCAGAAAACTTCTGATGATGAGGATGTAGAAAACAGAGTCTGGTGGAAAGGAAAATCCAAAGAAACATCCAACAACAAGTAGCAGAAGAGAAAGAGGATATCAGAAGAGATATAGGGTAACCCAATACAACTGCTACAGAAAAAATGAAAGGCAGAACAGAAAGACAGAAGAGAGGAAGAGAGTGCTGATATAAGAAAATAAGATATGAGCATGAAGGATGGCTGTGGATTAGAACTTAATGGAGAAAATAGACAATAATGGAGAAAATAGACATATGATTTGAAAAAGAGTTATAGATGAGATGAAATAAGTTTCAAACAAGTAGAAGAACCCTCTTTAGACTCCCGTGGAAAATGGATTGTGTGATTGCTATTCCCCACTGAGAAGACTCCATGGGCTTTTCTCCTGAACAGGCCCAGAGGACAAAAAGGCATATTGGTTTTCAGGCTCTGGGATGCATAGAATTTGAGACAAACTGACAAAATGTCTTTATTGTGAGAAAAAGACAGGTAGCATTTTAAAGAGAAGCAAATCAGGAACCTCAATAGCATTGCTATATTTTCTAGTGAGAGAGAAAAAAGCAATAATAATATAAAGAACTGGGCTACTGAGATGATTGTGGGTTCCAGTTTATGGAACTTAGTTGATAATTCATAAGGAAAATTTTAAACAAATAGATGCAGAGGCAATGTTGAGAGACACCTACAAAATCTCCAAAGAAAACTCATGTTTTATTTCACAGCAACAGTGAAATTAGGTATAGGGTAGAAAAAATACAACTAAAGGGTAGAAAGTTTAGGAATAAAGAGAAATTGTTAATGAGTAGAGTCACAGTCAAATGGATGCTACTACTAAAATAATGTAATTTAGCCAGAGATTTGAATGAAATCGGAAAGAAAGAAATGAAACAGGTAAAGACTGAAAGAAATAAGATAAAAAACCTAAAACTCAAAGTCATGGAATGTGAGCAGTGGATACATTACACGAATTTAAGTATAATATAGAAAAAAGAAGTGTAATAGAAGAGCCAGAAGGACTGAGAAATACCTGTTGAAGGATTTGCAGTTCTCAGAGAAGAAAGCAAATGCACCAGGCAAGCATGAGGCATATTTAGATGTAGAATGCTGAAAAATAATGTGATAAAGGAACATACATAGAAGACATTAGCTATTCAATCTGGGGAAGAAATTAGGAAAATTATTTTATGGACAGATCTTGAAGATCAATTTTATATGTTGCAAGTGCTCTCTTTAACACTAATGTAGAAATAATTTTGCTGGGCATTGTGTTAGGGCATATTAATTTCCCTGACACAAATTGGAGAGCAAATGCTATTGGTAATTGTAAGACCACCAGCAGTGCTGAGAAGAGAACAATGCAGCACATTTGGGGACAGATTTCATTTAGCAGTTTCACTGTAGAATGTGGTACATTCTGCAAAGTCTGGAGGATGATCGTGAGGTTTTGTGATGCTATAAAGGAAAGAGGTATTACCAATATTCAGCATGATCAGACTATTGTATGAGAAAGATTGAAATACTTTGATAATTACAATGATAGAAATGGGTGTATGTTACAAGGAAAATGTGCTAGTGCTTTTTAAATGAACCAGAGATTCATTAGATGAAGACACATCAAAAGATGTGTCTTCATGGAGACACATCAAAAGATGTGGAAATGCTAACTTAGGGCTGAGAACAATCAGGAACACTGGCTGATCACAGGACCACCCTGAAATGCAGAAGTTGGAGAAGACACACGTGACCACAGGTCATGCTGTTTCTGAGAGGGGAAGCAAGACAATCCTTGGCTGAGCAATTGCTCTTATCCATGCCTGTGGAAGTGAGATGCCCCAAAACAGAAGGGGGGTGTTTTATTGATGGGAAGTTGAGATTCTGCTTGGAAGAAAATTTAAAATAAACTGTAAAGAAAATGCCATGGTAAATACACTGTGTATTCAAATCAAACTGGGAAGAAAAAAGAAGCATTTTACTCACAAAATTGCAAGATTGTGGAGTAGCCCTGCTAGTGTAACAGGTAAGATGCTAACAATTTTAAGAGGAGTTTAATGAATAGAGCATGTCTGCCATATAGGGGACTCAGTGACCCATGTTCCTGTCACCCAGCAGTCAGCCAGCAACCCAGCTCTACCATCTGGGACCCAAGTCTGAGTGTGACCATGTTGCCAGCAGCCCTGTGGCCAGCCTGGGCCCTGCAGAGCCTGGTGGGACTGTCAGGGTGGAGTCCAGCCCTGCTGCCTTCCCTCACTGCCTCCAGTGATGGTCAGGTGGGTGGCAATGCTGTTCTGCCACCGCCACCAACCTGCTTGGGGTCTGCAGACCTGCACCCAGCAGAAGACTCCTGCCTGGACTGTGTGTGTATGGTGGATGCAGCTCCTGACTTGCCTGAGTGGGCACTCCACTACTCCCTGGCAATTCCATCCTCTGGGGCATTCCTACAACAAGGCAAATCTGTCATGTAACCCTAGGAGTGTTACAGAGCCTGTGAAAATATTGATCCAGGTCTTAAAATCCTAATAAAAGTGACGATTACAAAGTAATTATTCACCCTGGGTTGTGCTAACATTTTCTATAATGCCCTGGTTGTAAGTTCTTCACTGGCTTCATGGCCATTCTAAAGACATCAATAGCAATGCATTTATTTTCTGGTTGGAGAAACAGTGGCCAGGAACTCAAAGGCCACCCAGCAAAGTGAGGACAGAGGCTGAAGCATAACTGAGCTCTTTCCAAGGAGCTGATCTGGGGGTCTGTACAGCATCTGCTTAGAGAGACCTTGAGAGACATACTCCATTTCTTAGGGTAGCCAGTTTCACAGAGGGTGAAAACCAGGCCTGAAAACTGTGTTAATGCTTTGTCCAGGACCCAGCATGATAAATAACCATATAAATAATACTGCCAGTGACATCAGATTTAAGTTTTTGATGGCAATGCCTAGGTTGGAAGAGCAATAATACTTGTGTTGGTCACAGTACTGAAAATACCTTTTAGAAAGTTTAGAAAAATCAGTCATTGAGCTAATTGCCAAATTGGTCTGGGTGGCCTCAGGAAAAGAATCTATTCCCTGTATTCTGCTGAAACGCCTTAGAATGATTATTTCTTTTGCATTTTCCTGTAGATAACATGTTTTCCTGTCCCTTTCAGGAAATAAACTCTCTTCTAGTGCTGTAATGGAGGACTGTAAAACCCTCCATCAGAACATGTGATGGGAACCAGGCATCTATCTTCTTGCACGACACAGCATATCATCTGTGTCTTGCATGCAGTTAAAAGTAAGAGCTATATCCATTAATTTTCTTGTTGATGCTTCCCTGGCAGTATGACTCAGTGTTGGGGAATACATCCTCTGAATTACATTTTTTAAAACATCTGATCACAGCTTGTTGTACAAGGACTCAACTGATTCAGTTTTCCATTTCTAAAATGAACTGTACAGCAGATCCTTTGATAACTTAAATCAGTGTAGATTTTGGAATGGCCTATGCCAGCTGAGGATATGCCTCCATCTCTCCTAGCAACACCTAACCTCAGCTCACTCTGGTATTCAATGCTTTATCTAGAACAGGCTTGGCTAAATCCTTCTGCCTGCTTATATAGTACAAAGTGATTTAAAAATTGCTAGAGTAACCAGCAGAACATTTCCAGTTGCAATATAGTTCTCTGCCTGCAGAAAGATCATGGCATTATGGAAGCATTTTGTGCATTGGTCATATTTCCACCCTTGAAATAAATAAAAGCCATTTTCCATATGTGAACAGCAGAGCAGGCTAACACTGAGGTGTATTTGCTGAGGCTCTTCATGCAATGGAAAATAAAAAGACCTACTTCTAAATCCAGATCTCCTGGGATTGAGGAATTAAAATCAGCTTTTTTATTTTTTCCACCCTTTTCTCTACCATCTCCAAATATAGACCAGTTAGTGTGGATAATCTAACTCTTAGTGCAAATGTATTGAGTACACAAAATTGGTATGTGCCTATATATTGGTAGGTTAACCACTTATCATGCCCTACTGGGACTTCTAGACACATGTATTCAGACAGCTATTTATGTGCTGGGATTTTTCACATAATTTAGGGGTATGAAAGTTCATACTGCTAGTTTAAAATATAAATCCATTTATATAAACATGTGTGTTATAGATGTGCAGCCAATACAAAATTCTGTACATGTGACAGCACTGAAATCATGAGTTAACCAAATGAGATGAACAACATTTAGTCTGAGAGTGTATAAACTCAGCAGGATTCTGGACAAAAACCACCAGAGACATTAAAATAAAAATGGAAATGTTTATGGTGGATATTGAAAATATAAGCAATACCAGCAATGTCAGTTCCTTCATTCTACAGTGGCCATGAAAATCCCAAATTCTCTATGATATCTAGCTATGTGCCATTTAAAAACAATATTACCCTCTGATAATTACTCACTTTTTTACTATTAATATGTTTTCTTAAGCATACACTTGCATTTATATGTAGAGAGATATCACTGACCTCTGTTTTTCATTTCACTGATAATTTAAAATATAAGAATCTGAATTAATCTGTGTTTTAGCTACTCAAATATCTGAATGCTGTAGCTTTTAAGAAGTTTTATGAAACTTATACATCGTGTGACCATACTTCTTGTCTGATGAACAAAGACTGTGGGTGTATGTACAAAGGGTTTTTATGATGGTTTGAAGAATTTTGGAATGGCCTTGTAATCCTCATTTTGCTTGATAAAACTAAGAGTCATTTGGGATGAATGATAATGCTACAGGAGCAAGTTTACTCAGATGTCATTTAACCTCAAGTGATATTTTGCTGGCATACATGATGATTTGGATTATCACTATCTTGTAGCATGTAAATACTGAAATTGTTATTTGCACAGAAAATAGGCTTTCTTGCAGGATTAATGCAAGAATAATAGTAAAGATGGAGGAAAGAGTAGGCTCTCTGTTGCACTCCTACCCCTTTGCATCTTGAAATTTTTAGATTTCATATATTGATAGTGTTTGTGGCATTTTTTTACAGAGTATAAGTGGTGGAAGATTTTCTGAATGAGAAAGTAAGACAGGGCACAGAGAACCCTAAAGTCCAGAAAGCCTAGTGTAAAACCCATTGCCTGTCGAAATAACTGCTATTTGCAGTTGAGAATGCTCATCGGGTTCCAAATATTTGGCTGCAGTTCTTTCCATAAACATTGGAGTCACATCATACATGTCTACAGGGCTCAACCACACCTCTTCTGCCTTTGCCTGCCTGCCTCTAATGATGCAGCCAACGCTACAGTCCAGAATAGTCTCTTTATCATTCTTAGTTCCTCCTTTTAAACATTTTAACGTTTTGGGGCTTCAACAAGCCATCTTTCCCCCACCTCTCTCCAGTTTGGACTTGCTGATCTCTGCACATTGGCAAATCAATGTACAGTGTACATCAATTATTCTTATGCTTCATGTGACTCTGATCTTAACCTACAGATCTTAACCTATTTTGATAGAAATAGCTGGTGACTTTTTAACTTTCTAGAACAGTTTGAAGCTTTAAGAGCTATCTCCACCCTGTTGACCTATTTAACCTAAACAGATTGCCAAAATGTTGGAGATGCCAAAGGCTGTGCTAGTGTGTTCCATTTGGGTCTCCCACCCAAAGAAAGGGGTGGAGAAATCCAGATACAATGCCATCCAGGAAGGCCAAAAGCCCTGTAAGACTCCATGAAAAATATTTATTTTTCATTTTTTAATCAAAAGCAGAATAAACAGCACCACATCTTTTTTGCCTTAAACTCAAGCACAAGAGAAATTTGGACCACCACTGGAGGTGGAAATTCTACATACCTGACCTCATTGTCATGTTTTTGAGCAGAAACAAAATGGTTTTAGTGAAGTGTTTTGCTTAAAACATAGGACTGTCTAGCACTTGTGAAGTTTTGGTTGTTTGCATTTAAAAGTTCATGATAAAATATTTTTACAGCTCTTTGCCTGTCAGAGGTTTGTTGACAACCTATGCATAGGTAGTGTTACTCGTGAAAAGCAAATCCTGGGAGGTACCTGCCTGAACCTGTCCACAGCAAGAAAACCTTACTTCTGTGCATTTTATGATTTTATGTATAGTATGAATAGATAGATAGATAGATAGATAGATAGATAGATTGATTGATTGATATACAGACAGTCACAGAAGAGCTTGCCACCGGTGCTAGCTGACAGGCTTTGCCAAAATGGACTGCTCTCATCCTTTCCCCAATAGCTGTTAGAGGAATTGTAGGAAGGGCTTCCTTATGCCATAGATATCCTGATCAGAAATGTAGCTACAAAATTTCTTTAGAACATTATGTAGATGGTGCCTACTGGTTGCCTATTGGAGGTTTTCCTTATTCTGATTGGTACTGGGTTTGTTTGGGAGAGAGTTAAATTTATTGATAGAGGGTGGTGTTTTGGATTTCTGATGAAAATGGTGTTGATAATATTGGGATGTTTTGGTTCCTGTTGAGTGATTACACAGGATCAAGGCCTTTTCTGCTTCTCAGACTGCCCCACCTGTCAGTAGGCTGGGAACTTACAAGTTGGGAAGGGACACAGCCAGGACAGTCAATCCCAGCTGACCAAAGGGATTTTCCAGACCATATGGCATCACCTCAGCAATAAAAGCTGGGGGGAGGAAATTTCTTGAGGGCTGTCATTACTAAGGTAGTGGCTGGGCATCATTAGGTTGATGGCATGCAATTATTTTTCTTTTGTGTCATATTTTCTTTTAGTTGTCAATTTTTCCCTAGAGTTTTTCAAATATTTAAACTGTCTTTATCCCAACACATACTTTCTCACCTTTACCCTTCTCATTCTCCCTCTGTCTTACTGTGAGGGCATGAGAGAGTGACTGCATGGTATTTAGCTGCCTATCATGGTTAAGCCATGACAGGAATTGAACTGCCATAGGAGGCCATTAAGTTCTGAGTTCCTGGAAATCATAGTTCAGAATGTGGTTTGGGTAATTGTCATGAATGTGCATCTACAATGCTTAATTTGCCTTGTTTCTACTCTGCTGCACTCCTAACCAGTATTATACTAATAGCAGTGGAGAAAAAAAAATGGATGAGATTCATCTGACTAAATATAAACATCTGCAATAAAATTAATCACTTCTGGCTGCCTTTGTAGTCAATGGATAGAAACAAACATTTATAAAGTATGATTCATCTCATTCTGAGGTAGGTGTCTATGCTGGTTTTGGGTGGGGTAGAGTTAATTTTCTTCACAGTGGCTGGTGTGGGGCTGTGTTTTGGATTTATGCTGAACACAGGATGGATAATACGGAGAAGTTTTGCTATTGCTGAGCAGGGCTTACACAGGACCAAGGCCTTTTCTTTCTCCTTTTGTACTGCTGCACAGGTGAGGAGATTGGGGGTGTGTGGAAGGATGGGAGGAGAAACAGCCAGGACAGGTGATGCCAGTCAACCAAAGGGATATTCCAGACTACGTGACATAAAGTGGGGGGCAGAAGGAAGAGATCTTTGGAGTGATGGTGTGGGGCTGGCTGCTACCTGGGGTTAAACCACGACAGTGTCTAAACTAGTTTGCATGAATCATGCCCTAAAAATGCCCAATTCTCAACATAATAGAAGCCTCTAATGGTAACTTCAAGTGTAAGTTTCTTCACTTTACAAATCCTTATCCAAAGGGAGATAATTATTCACCATTACTCCAGAACTGGGTTCCTTAATAGTGGCAATTAATAAATAAATGAACCATAAGGTATTTTTTGCCGTGTGCATTGCTTTACACTTGTCAAATAAACTCCAGATTTTATCTTGTCCCTTAGCCCTAGATGATTCTCCTGCAATTCTTTGCATTTATCTTTAGTATGGCTACTTTGATCTATTTTATATGGTCTGCAAATACTGCTGCCTTCTTGTTCATCCAATTCCTGTATAAATATGTTAAACAGGACAGATTCCAGAACAGATCTACTTCTATGAAAAGTGGCCTCTTAGCCTCAATCTTTGCTTTGTGTATTTTAAGCAGTTATTTATCCTACAACAGCTGAGTTTTTTTAGAAATTCTTTAATAGAGGACCTCACCATAGTCTGTTAAATTTTATGGTGAGTATTTGCAAGTTGGGGATTGAAAGGAGTTTTATCAAAGAGGTATAAAGTGCATTGTAAAATATACATTGTATTAGAGAGCTGAGGCTTTAGGTAGTGGAGGAAAAGCACAGAAGAATTATGTGAAAAGGGAGAAGAGTGGGGGAAAAAAGATAATTGCTTTCATTATACAGTAAATTAGTTTAAATAAGTTACAATACTAGTACTTGCAAGAGCAAGGTTCAAAGGAGGAATCTTTCCTCTCTGTTTCAAGCCTGCTACTTTAGAGTCTGCCTGCCTGCTTCTAATATGAAGCCGTAGCACACCCTGTGAAGTATAAATATGGATTCCTTTAGAGATTTGATGACATTTTGTTGGAAGACACAAACATGTTTCTTGCAGATTTGTGATCTGCAAGAATTCAGCGTGTGCCAGTACATTGGGGACTGTGCAATAGATCACAGTCCAAAATTGCCAGTTCACTCTATTTATTTACCTGGGTTAATAGAAACAAAAGAATATTGAATTGCAATTAAGCTGAACTTGGAAAAGGATTTATGAAACCTTGTCAGCTGTGTTATCCAACACAATGCCATTTGTGGGAGAACAAAGATTGTTCATTTAGAATATGTTGAAACCGTAAGTGAAATCACCTTACAAATATTTTTTCTCCTTGAACGGATAACATCTGACAGAGAGGAAAGCAATGCCTAACCCATTATTAAACATTACCAGGTTACCATTATAGTTAATTAGTGAGGCATTACCCATGATCCTCTGAAGACAATCACTTTCTGGCTGTCACCCAGGCCTGCTGCAGTATAGGCTCACTGACTCCAGAAAACTGACAAAAGTTGTTTTTCTGCAAGAAGCATGTTGTGAAAGAAGCCTGGTGAAGGTGAAACACGTGTTGTTACTTTGTCTTTAAGAGACCAGTTTGATCACAGCATATCTGATGCTCATTTTAATGTCATGGAAAATTTTGCAAATTTTAAAATCAATTTTAAAAGTATAACTCTATGTACTAGTTGCTTTTTCTCTTTGCCAGATATCTAACTTTAACTACAAACTTATTTTAAACTTATGCCATAGTTGATAACTCATCCATAGAATATGAAAATCAGGTCACAGTTTGAAAAACCACCAGGTTTTTTCACCCTATGAAGAGAAGAACTTTGGAGATCTGGATGTATCCTCAAGTTCACTCATGGCATAAAACCAGGAGGAGTGGCTGATACACCAGGATTATTTGACTTCTGTACAAGGATGGCCTGACTGTAGAGCTGAACATGTTTGTGTGGGACATGCGTGTTCGCTCTTTGGATTGTGCCATTATGGCCCACCTCCTGACCAGGAAAGTGCCAGCATGACTGTGGCTACAGCCCATTCAGCTGCTGAAATAAACAGGATGCCATGCTTTGGTCCATAATGAACATCCTGGTATTTAAGCCCCCACATTTGCAAGGTGAATTTTCAATGACCTTTGAAAAGAACTCTTGTCTTTCCATTTCTTTCATACTTTTAATCTAATGTTATTCTAGCTGATGATGCCAGAAGATGTGAAGATCAGGAAAAACCCCAGAAGTCATTGTTCAGCAATCTTGTTGCTCAGCTAGGCTCCATTCTCCACAAAGTGCATTCAGTACTTTGCTCATTGAAACACCAGTGAGCAGGTTGCACAGCCCAGAACATATGTTGCATCATAGGATCTCTGTCAGGAGGATATTGGATAAGAAGACCTCATGTAGCAGGCATGGTGGCTTAGCATGTTCCATTTGTGGAGCACAATTCATTAAATAGGGAGTATGTAAATGGACTAATTCACCAAGGCTTCATGGCTTTGTACTGGTGACAAAGGATTCCTATTTGAATTTTCTTGTTGAGCTTCTAAGTGTCATTTGGCACTCCACATTGCTACATGGGTCAGTGATGGTAAAGGACAGAAATGGAGTATGTGAGAGAATACTACCACAGTAAACTTAGCAGCCTTGGACAGATGTTGTGCATAAGCTTGCATGTTCAGAAATTAGCCACCTCCTCACCCAAGAGCACTGAGACACTTCATCTAGAAAGCAGGATTTACTCAAAATGTATGAACAAAGGCATTCCTCACAAAAATTTTTGTGGGTGACACCCTGATCATAAAGGTAGAGCATGAAGACACCGTTCCCATCATCGTGTACATCGTAATGTAATTGTGTGAGCCTTCAGCGTTCAGGTGTAGGAAATCTGTATTCAGACCCTCTCCATCTTAAAACCATGAAGATTCAGATATCCCACTTGAGTGCCTTAAACCCTGGCTATGGGAAGGCAAAGGGAAGTGAACTTGGTTCATTTTGTCAGAGGAAATGCACAAAAGAGAGCCAAGGCTTAAAAAGAGGGAGATCTGGGCAATGTCATGAAGGAGGGAGTCCTGGACTTTTGATATGTACTTTCAGATAACTATTCCTGTTTATTGTATGAAGAAGTCACTGCATAAAAAGAACTGAATTGGAAAAACCCAAACTAAACCCTTTTCAGGGGCCTAAGTATTTTTGAATCTAACCATAAGTCCTTTCATTGCTAACTTTTATGGAGCTCTATCTCTTTGGTGCCCCTGCAGTGAATTCCCTTCATTTTACTGTAGCAAGCATGGTGGCCTGTTACTATAACTTTCTTTCTGAGAGCAGTGACATGACTGTAAACTGTGCATGTACATACAGATTATGTGGTGCGTGATTTAGCCTCCCTTCCCACAGCAGAGGTATTATTCTTACTTTGGCTCACTTAGTAATTTCACTAATGGCCAGGAGAAGAATAATGGAAACCTGGAGATTTGGCTCATGAGATACAGCTGCTGTGCCATAAAGCCCCCTTTGGATATATCATTTGGGGCCAATTTCCTTATTCTGTAGTCAGGCAAAACTCCCATTGACGTCAATGGGAATTTTCCTTCCATAAAAAATGGGGGCTCAGGTTTGGTCCTGATTGTTTTGTCAGCTTGGACCACTTTGGATAATGCCATTATTCTAAACACCCATCGATGGGCAGAATGCCTCTGTAATGTATTTAAGATATCCTCAGGTTGCATAAAGAGGTAAAATAAGGAAATGCTAGTCATCAGCAGCCTTTTTTTCAGTCTTCCCTAATGCATCTTGCATGAATTGTTGAACCTTCTCATATGCATAAAGATAGCAAGTATTTTGAATTTAATCTTTCAAAATGCATTTTAAATCAGATGTTTGGTAATAGCTTGTAAGTAGAAATGTTAATAAAAATTAATCACATTCAGGGATATTCATAAATGTGAACCGCTTACTCCACCCCAAGCTGAGGAAAAGTAAATGTTATCCATTTCCACATAGGTTTTTAGCCAAAGTCTTTTAAGCATATAACTTTACAGCTTTCATAAAAAGGGCATAAAAATGAAAAATGTGTTTTGCAATGAATCTGCCACTGATATGAATGTTCAATTAAATGGACCATGCAAGAAAAGAGGAAAGATTTGCTACTGGGGTATTGCCAGCGATATCCTTTGACACTTCTATGGTCTCATGTGTTCCCGATCAAGCAGTACAGAGCACTGGAAAATCCCAAACCAATTAGCTTGAAACTAGAGCAGTCTGTATACATTTGATATGCAGTCAGAGGACTCTGACTTGAAATGATTGGCATTGAACTACGGCCTTTCTATTAACTTACCTTAAACCATTTTTGCCCTTTTGTTGACACAGAAATTCACCAACTCTATTTATACCCTGGAAAATTGCATGTTTCTGCTCAGACAACAGATTCAAACTGTGTTTTTACTAGTGGCAGCCATTTGGAATTCTTTCCTACCACACTGTATTCCATTTCACTTTAAATCTTCTCTTCTGGACACGCACAAGATTCATACTTCTGTGAAATCTAGTTACCAAATCTGGTAATTTATCATTGACATTACCCAGCGAAATATGTAACTGGTTCTAGTCCAGCTCTTAAGTTTGTTGTATTTTGTTCCTAACACATAAATTTCAGTTTTCCTGGTGCAGTTTGGTACAGTTCCCGGTGTAAGATACAGGCTGCCATACATGTTGTACTGTATGTGCAAAGACAAGATTGTCAGCTGTGCTGTCCTCCCCTTTGTCTTCAGCCTCAGCTCTCCCTCTGTCCTTCTGTGCAGCTGGTTTGAGAACAGATGACTCTGAAATAAGGACTGTTAGTTGATCCATTTGAGCCATTGTTTAAACCCTTGGAGCTGGTGGATGCTGAGGCTGCCATGGCTCATAAAGTTGCATTTCACTTTTGTGTTGCAGGCTCCCAGGAAGGATCAGGAAGAGAAGTTCCAGGGAAGAACAGACAGACTCTCCTGGTGGCAAAACCCCTGCCTGCAATCCCACCTGGGAACCCATGGTTTCTCTACCTGTAATATTTTGATTTTGATGCAACCTCCCAAATACCAGATAGCGAGAGAGAGTTTGGAGAGACAGCTCCTCTGCTGTCCAACCCCTCATTCTGACTGAAGAAAGAAAAGGAAACACTAAGAAAAGGGTACATAAATATTTCCATCCTCTACTCTGTGAAATGCTAATACACATAGAAAGGTGTATTTAGAAGCTCTTCATGAAGTGTGAAAAACACAATGCCCCAGAGACTAGTTTTCCTTGTGAAGCAAAAAGTGGAAGTGCATCGTGAATATATTTGCATTTTTGTTACCCACTGGCTTACCTTCCATAAAGCTGAAATCTTCCTTTTCCAATGCTACAAATCTGGAACCACTCATAATGATTAAATTCTCTTAAAGAAAAATAATAAAAAGAGAAAAAGAACTATTTATTGTGGCCAAGGAATGCACAAACTACTGGAAGAAGAATTTTATAGCTGTTTAACACAATATAACAGAGTTGTTATGCCAGTCTTCAGGATAAAAAAAATAGTCCCATGAGGAATTCAGCTTCTTGCTGTCTTATGTAATTTCATTCTCCTCTATATAGATATTTTTTAGTTTTAAGTATAAAAGTAGTATCAGATTTATTTTTTATATGCAAGATATCCCATTTCCATCAGTTCAATCATAATCTGCTATGATTGAATTTGTGTTCTTGGGCACACAGAAAGATACTTAGATCATTTTTCAAATAACTGACATGTAGAGAACCTGCCACTACTCTTCCAAACATGTCCAATTCAGATGCATCTTGGTCTTTTCTGGTAGAGAATGCAGTCCAAGATTTTGCTCTCTTCATGGCAACTCACTTAAATTTCTTCTTAAATTTCCTACACTGACCACTGCATCCTGAGCAGACACATGGACTCCCTCCCCTGAATATGGACAGTAGACCCCTATAGCAGAGAAAATGGGACAGATGTCAATCTCAGGGACAAGTGCCATAGCAAACTTTGTGACTGCTAAAAATGTTTTCTTCTCAGAACAGGACAACCTTGTCTATACTCCTCCTGGGAAAAGTCTCTGCCCTGTTCTAACCCCCTTGCATTATTTGTGAGAGTATTAATTATCTCATGTCAAAACTAGGAAGTATTATAACAATTACATTTAACAGATCATCTTGGGAAAATGTTCAAACTGATGTCCCAACTGTAATTATTTTACTAGCATAAATATAGTCCAAAATATCTCAAATCCCCCCTGTTAAACTTGGAACACTAAGGAGTACACTTGAATTGGTTTGCACGGCAAGCACAAATGTTAGTGTGGAATGAGGTCCCATTGGTCTTTCTGACTTGAACTGAAGTCTCACTCAATATTGCCTGTTAGTGGTAATTTGGGAACAGAGGGAAAATGGTGAAGACAAGTAAGAACAGCATTAAGAAATAACTCAAGCCTTTGAAAATGTTGAATAAATATATCTATGCACCTTTTAAAACAACTGATGGACACCTCTTAGGACTGCTGAAATAATATTATCCCTCCATTTTTCCCCATAACTTTATTCCTTTGTCTAACCAGGAATAATTCAGTACAGCTGAAATTTGGGAGCTGAATTGAAATGCAATGGGGATTAATCCCAGTAAAGTTATTCACCTCATGCCAGCTATTGACTTCAGTACAATGAGTAATTTTAATTGCATCATGAGTGTCTGAAACACCTTCTATTCAACAGACCTCTTGGAAAAGTGAAGGCTTCTTGTGGGATAAATCCTTTTTATTTCTTTCTTTTTTTACAGTGTGTGAGGACTTAAAAAGAACTTAATCATCAAACTCCAGACTAAACTAACAGTAGTGTTCAGAACAAAGCAAGAGAACTAGAAAACATGCAACTCTTTATAATTAATTTTCAGTCCCAGTGGGAAAATGAACAAATGTCATTAAAACCTAAAAGAAGAGTAACTATATTTTGCATATTGCAACATGGACACCTTCAGAAGTGCAAGTTTGGCATTCTCACACTTGTTGAAACAAAGAGAAAATCCAAATTTATACTTGCAACTGTATTATTTTTTCTTAATTATTACAGACCTTTCATCTATTTTATCATGAAATTTTTAAAGAGAAAAACAAACAATTAAATAATAAAATTTGTGTAATTTCATGGTTTTTACTTCCTTTCTTGTGAAGTGGTCAAAAAAAGCATGTTTATTCTATTTTCACTACAGCGCATTTGGCAAAACCTTAATTTTGGAATAGCTTCCTTGCCATTTCACTTACCAGTGTAAAGAAGAATGAAGAGGCACAAAGAAGAATTCCGACCTGGAACCATTTTCTTTGATTTTGCCATTATTCTGTGACAACAAGCAGCTATTCAAAATTTTCCACAGTTCCAAAAGAAAATTATATTTGCGTGTTAATAATATGTGTTATGTTATTTTTTACAGTATGGTTTGTTTACATGCAACTTTGAGGTAACAGCTCACAGTCATCCTAAGACATTTTGTTTGATGAATCATCAAAAACTACTCCTAATCTGCATGAGATATAGGCTTTAGAAACTGAAAAGAACTTCAGGAACTCACCAGTTCTGAAGAAGATCTTTGCAGTATCAGGATCAAAGCAAAAGTGTTCCTGGAATTCCTTCTCAGCAGAAGATAGTGTTTCAGAAAATCATCACTGGGTCAAAAACATGTATGGTACATTGATGTACAGCATCCCCGAACAGTGTGTCTGTATCACATTAAATTCCACATTAGCCCACTATAATGTGTATGATGTATATGCTTCACTATGCCTCTGCACAGTTAAAATAGATTTATACATCAGTGTTTTCCTTATGTTTCAGGAGAGCTGTTGAAAAAAAGCTCCATAGTACCCCATAATATCAGGAAGTGGGAAAAAATTGGGAATGTGGTTGCATGTAAGCATAGAAACCCCTAGTAAAGGGTTTTCTATCCTTACATGAAAGACTGTGGAGCAGTTATTAAGCCCATTAAAGCTAACAGGAGCAGTTCTGACCATGAGAATTAAGGCAATTTACATACAGACTTGGGTTCTCTGAAAAAGTTTGCATAAAACAAGAGCAAACCTGAAACCTTAAAAAAAAAACAACACCAAACTTGAACTGAACCAAGCCTTTTCCTGAGGTTGGAAAAAATTTGATTAATTGTTTAATTTTCACATTCCTCATCTTTTCCATTTTCAGCTGGGAGAAAAAGGGGACAAGAGAGAATTTTGTGGTATTTTTACTGGCCTGACTGAAGCAGAAGAGGTATTAGAGGTAATCTCATGAGAAAGTTTGACCTTGCAAGATTTCCGATTGATTTCCAAAGCCAAAAGATTCAGATACATTTGGATAGACTTTGAACAAATATCCAAACTTCAGCATGCCTGCCTGAAATGAAGATCCAAATGTTTTCATAGACCTTCCTTCCCCTCCTTGATGAGCACACATTTATATTGTGTGCACATTTGGATGTGTTATTTGTGATACTTGGGAAAATACATGTACATTCAAGTTCTTGTCAGAGGGATTTTGGGGTTGAAGTGCTAATTCATTACTCAAAATAAAAGTTGATATGAAACATAAGCGCTAAGTACTCCAGAAAGTACATTATGAAAAAATAGTTGAGCTATATGCAGTCTTCAGTCTCATTAGGAAGTGAGAAAGAAATGGAATGGAAAAAATTAACTTGTCAACATAGCCATATATAATTTTCAAAGAGCTCAATGTGAGCACAAGATGTTGTACTGACCATTGAAATAAATCAAAAAGCTGTGAATTGTTTCAGAGATTTATTGATTTAATTACCAATCATAACACAATGTGTTTGTTCTAAAGTAATCCTACAAAAAAGGAAAAACATGCAGCGCTTGAACTGAGAAGCAGATCCTTTGAAACGGGTGAGTTACAGACAGTGTGTAAATCTCTCATTTACTGTGCAAAGCTTTAAAAAGCTTTCTATAGAGAAGTGTAGCATCAACAGAACGTGCTAAATACTAGAGATTCCAACTGAGATCTTTTTGACCTCCGAGTAGCTGAAGATTTCTCTGTGATCTTAGTCGTCACTGAAACCTGAAACAGGAAAGGTGCACACTGACCAGGAGGATAATTTAGCATGGGAAAATCACTGGCACTTCTCAGTTTTACATAGAGACAGCACCTAAAAATAACTACCCTGAAACACTTGTACCAAGGGAGCAGGAGCCTGAAGAAAATTACCTGTTACTTCTGTCTGAATATTTCCCAGCATTTCAATATTTGAATATCCTGATTCATTACATTTATGCACAAGCTAAAGTCTGATGAGGCAGTTCACAGGCTGAAGGTTATGTGAAAGTGCTCTCCTGGGACAGGTCTGCATAGATATGGAAGCCAGTATATCAGGACAGAAGCAAATAAACTGACATATAATTATGGATAGGGCACAAAAAGGCAAATATATACAGCATAATGCAAGAGAAGTCACAATGATTAAATTAATTGTTTTATGATGGCTCCCTTTGTTGAGGTCAGATTTTCCTCGTCAGGACATTCTGCATAAAAACCTTTGTTGGAATGAAGAACCTTGTTGGGGTTGTCCAAAGAACCCCCAAGTCATGGGATAGACCTATTTGCCACAACAGCACAATGCAGTTTATACATTTATTTGAACAATACTTGTAATCCAGAAATTTCAAAGATTTTGATTTTCAGGGACTTAGTTCTTCCAAAATGGGACCACAGTAAACTTGTGATTGTTCAAAGTGAGCAATCAGGGTACAAGGCCCTATGAAATGGAAAGTGAAGTAAGTGAATTCAGCTTAGTGTTTTAGACTCAAAAGCACCTCCTGCTATAAGGAATTGAGAAGAACACAAGGATTCCTTTCTATTTCACTTTTGGTACATTTTCCACATCCAGGGAGATGAGATTAAACAGAAATTAATATTATTTCTTTGGAATAAAATTTTATTTTCCAGGCTGTCCACTGTCAAAATTGACCTCGAAACTAAATCTCTGGGATTTAATTTGGACCTGATTTTTGTTGGTTATTAAGGAGTAAAAGTTAGTAACGTCTAAAATAGTATAACCTACATCTCCCTCAGAGCTGGAATAAACAAAAATTTTAACCATCTATAAAGTTTTATGGCTGACTGAACTTTAGTCAACAGTGTTTCAGTGGGATTTCTAGAAACATCAAAAGAATAAAACATCCAAATATAACACCATTCCACTTTGGTGGCTAAGAGTTAATAAAGTTAAAACCTCTTCCAAACTCTGTCATGTAACTCCATGTCATAACTCTTGTTACACTAAAGTTCATTACCAAGAATTCATAGTAGTAGAAGCAGCAAATGAAAAATGGCCAAAAAGCACAGTTTTGTTAGGCAGCACAGTCCAGGTACAAGATTTTGTCTTCTGTGAAAGAAGGGGAGGTGGCCAAAATTACTTGAATGGAACAGCCTCCTGATATTATGCAATTATGTAACAATGAGTCCAGTCATTAATATCCATTTTAGCTGTCTCAAAGTCCTGAGCAGTCCAATGCCATAACCTCTCCCAAAGTGCATCAAGTCAATAGCCCAAAGAGGTTCCCAAGACCTAAGCAAGCAGAATAATAATGATAGCTGAGAATAAACACCTTTGTTCAGTAAAATTAATTGTTGCAATGCTAGAGTCTGTGACCAGGTCACTACCTTGAAGGTAGGTCTTGATGTGGCAGCTGAAAAACCATGATGAAAAGGCTCATATGCAGAGGGCATGAAGCTGTACTTTCCTAGCTCATATTTAGGCCAAGGGAGGAATACCTTATAAGTGAAAATCTGAGCTGGAGCTGGCCAGCATGTGAGTGGTGTGGTCAGGAATACTGCTATGGCTGTAAGATACTGCCATTATCAAGGGCTTGTGCTCACTAACTGGCTGGGGAAGAGATGAGAAGGCAAAGACAATATATATAAGACAGGCAAAATGGATGAAGCAGCACTGACCTGGAAAGTGAGCTTCCCTTGCTGAGAAGAGTTGCAGTTATAGGGAACCCCTTGCACTGTAGTTCAGTGTAGGAAGAGCTAACCACCCACACTCTTTGCTGCAGCCATTTGAGGCTTGAGGCCTCAAAAACATATATGCAGAGCTGGAGGGTGGAGACTGTCTAGTTTCTATAAAGTCCCTATAAAATTTATTACTGACTTCCACAGGTTAGGCATCTAAACATTAGGGTAGGCACCAAATACCTTTCATGGACATGGCCCCTTATCCTTACAAAAATAGGATGATTTGGATTCCTTATTAACAATGCCAAAGAGAGATTCCTCACAGTCACTGCTAACACCTTTAAAAGTAGCAAGGGCTCCCATGTGATGTGCAGGTCAGAGGCAGGTAGGAAAAACTACAATTCTTCTGAACATCAGTCTTGGTGGATGAGCTCACTGCAAGTTAGATGAAAGTATACGAGAAGTACAAATTGAACAGGATTTAGCAGGTATGCTAAAATCCCAGCCTTGCATTTGCTGGACCAATGCAGGAAGGGAGCTATGGAGTTCATTTGTTGTCCCCAGATGGAGAAGCTTGCAGGGGAGGTGAAATTAAGTATTTTCCATACTACTATTCCTTTTGCAGGGGATGGGCAGAGGAAAGCATAGAGGGGACTAAGGAAGAATCAGAAGTGGTGGTCAAGGCAGAAGCCGACAGTTTGATAGGCCAATATATTTGACAGGTAGGGTGAGGCTAAATGTGAAGGATCTTAAAAGCAAAGGTAAGTTGCTTGTGTTCAAAAATGCAAAAGCACTGCAAGGACACAAGGAGAGTGGTGATGCAGCCAAAGCAATGAGTTGGGAACAGGGTTCTAAGACTGCTATTTTAGATGGAAGTGAAAGCAGCAGTAGTGCTGGAACATGGCTGGAGACCAGATTATTACAGACAAAAGGCAAAAAGATGCAATGCTGCTACGAGCCTTAGCCGGCTGCTTCAAGAAAGGATGAATCTGTGAGCTATTATGTAAGAGGAGTGTTCTGGTTTGAAAGCCAAACCAGTGAAAGACTCCAAGTCAGAAATAAAATTTATTAGGAAAAAGGAAAAGAAACAAAATACATGCAATAATACAAAAGAAAAATCACTGCCACAGTCAGAATACAACCTGACATCCCTTTGGCCAGCGTGTTGATAGCAGTCCAAATTGGAGTGGCTGCAGTCCTTCTGGAGTGGCAGATGTGGTTCCATCAGAGCAGTGATCCTGTAGAAGGGTGTAGTCTTCCTCTGAAGGTCCAGTGGAAAACCCCAGCTGTTCCTCTTGGGAACCAGTGGAAAGGCTGCCTCTGATGTCCCCAAAACCCAGATTATATCCAGTTAGGAATGCTTGGCTCCTCCCTCAGGGCGGAGCATCTCACAATGGGATGTTATAGTTCTTATCAGTCATGCAGTGACATTCAGTAGCCCATTATCAGCAGATGTATCCCTGGAGGGAGAACTGGTTATGAAAGAGACTGCTCACTTAATAGGAGACAACTGACATACAGATGGGAAATGGAATAATACCTCTTGCTTCTCAATCTGGGACAAGGAGGCAAATTGACTTGGCTCATACAGTGACTGAAAGAGGGAGGAGAATCTAAAATTTCCCTGATCATGGGCTGAAGGAAGTATGAGGTTAAGGACAGTGAAAAAATTGGGAAAAATTGATCATAAATTTAGTTTTAGACATTAATGATTGTCAGAGATGTGGAAGTGAACTGTTAGCATGAGGATTACATAGAGGAAGAGAGCGAGATTTGCAGAGGTAAATTTTTAGGAGACAGGCACCTACAAATGGGATGGAGCTAAGATCTTTAAAGAAATCTTTCTGCCTCCCTGACTACTCCTGTTGTCTAGGAAGCTGGAAAAGTCATGGGCATCACCAAGTATTTGATTACTAAATGCATAATTTGCTAAATTTTGTTAAGTTTTTCTCACTTCTGCAACAGGCTGTGCATTGGTTATATGGCCAATTTACCCCAGGTTTTCACTCCACCAAAGAGTATCAACAACATTCTCACAGATTTTTTTTCTGAGAAACCTCACAGAAACTATTTGAAGAGATAGTAGTAACTATTTTTTCCTACCAAAAAAAAAAAAAAATCTTGACAATGTCTAAAAATCAGAGTGATGGCTGGAGTGCTGAGACTGACAAACAGAACATCTTACCAACCTTTTCGGCTTAAGAGAAAAAGAAAAAAGGCAAGTCTTTGTATACCTGAAATAATTACTAAGAGTTTTTATTAGGAAGAGACCAAACTTGTTCAGCTTCTTTTATAGAATATGTGTCTGGTGGGTTGAGGTAGATAAGGGAAAATCATGCATACTTGTTATACAGTCTGGTTGGATAGCTGGCAAGTACACCTGTAGGGCATATGTGAATGTATAAACCCACACATGTTCACTTAAAAGGACACCGTCAGCTTGATTCAGAGTTTTTGTTTGCTCTTTAATCTGCATTAATACCCTCTTAGAAGCTTAAAACCTATTATTTATTTCCCTATTGATTTCCTTCTTCTTTTTCGCCTTGTCAAACCCATTCTGTGTGTGTTTGTTTTGCTTTGTTTTGAGTGGAGATAAAATTAACACAGCTGGTCTTATTTAACAACCCAAACAACTCGAATTTTTACCACACTCCATCAGAGCAGTGAGAGCAAGGACAAGAGCATCAGTAGGCAGAATGCTGTGGGGGCAGACCAGGGGAGTGCTGCTTCATGGTGCTGTACTTTGGCTGGCCTTAGAGAGGGCACCAAGGCAATGCAGCTCCTGTTTTAGTCAACTGGACCTGTGAGGGAGGACAGACATATTAATGAGGTTCAGTTCCTCTAAAAGTGTAAGTAGCCCCTTGCTGCTCCTTCTTGAACAAAATGAGTTAAAAACAAGCAGTGGCCTTTGTGACAGTTGGGTTAACACCAATCCCATTGTGTAAAGGATGTGGTGTAAGTGCTGCTAAGTTTGAGCACTTCTGTTTTCAATTCTTGCTGCTGTTATGAGCATGGGTCTGTTTGCAGTGATGCAGAGCTCCATGAAGAGCCCTGGGGGCAGAAGCTGCCTGTACTTGCCATCACCTTGGGGTGCTGCAGGCAGCAGCAAACCGTAAGTGCCAGCCAGTAAAAGTCCCTTGCTCCTTGCTCTCTCCATATGTGGGGCAAAAAGGATGAAAAGAAGAGCTTGCCAGAAAAACAGTGATGGCAGTGAATCATTCAGAGTACTGGGCTTTCCAGGTAGATTGAAGTGGGGAGGAAGAAAAGAGTAGAGAAGCAGGTGAAGGAGAGTTTCCTAGTCAATCCACTCTGAAATTAGTCTGTGACCTACAGCTATCTTTGGAGATTTATCTGTGGTCATTGCTCACTTGGACATTGATGTAGGATCTGTTCCAGAACAGATTAATTTAGCTGCTGACTGTCATTTTAAGGTATTTGATCAAGTGAGGAGATTGGAAAGAAAGCAGTCGATTTTCAAGGATCAAATAATGTTTCTGTCTTCATCTTTGCAGCTTCATCAAAATCCAGTAACTCCCCTTTAAAGTTCCTTGTGGATGAAAGGGTTTTATGGTTTCACTAAATTTTCACTCTAAGGGCAGGAATAGGGCCTTTGACAGGTTGCTTAACACTGAATGAAGGCAAGCAGGACTGGCACTGGCCCTGTGCAAGTATTCTCTCTGATGGGGTGTTTGGACCAGTTCACAAATGAGCCCTTGCAAGAAGAGAGTGCATGAAGGTCTCATTGAACAAAGCACTTGGCTAAAACATACAAAATAAGCTGTGCAGGAGATCCCAGTCTGGTGTTTCATCAGTTTTTGAGATTTCAGAGGACTGTTGTTCTTTGGAACATGACTCTCCAAAGGTTGCCATAAAAGACCAGATTCTGATCTCAGCAATTGCTACAAAAGCAGAGTGAAATAAGTGGATGAAAAGAGAAATTCACACCCAGTCTATTACTGGATTAAGTGTTTTATGTTCTCGCTTGGTTTTCAGCTTGTCCCATGATCAAAAAACCCAAAAATTCTGCTGATTGCACCAGCCCTTAAGCCATTAATTGATAATGCAGATTTTCCTGTTCCTTTCATCTGCTGCTGAAGGATAACATACAAAGGCAAAGAAAACACACTAAAAATGCCAAGATGAAAAGCCATCCTTACAAGGAGGTCAGACTTGGCTGTTTTGTTCTCTGCTGAGCAGCTCCCGGCAGGGCTTTCCCACCTGGACTGGTGGGAGGCCAGTTCAGGCTTCCTTCTGCCATCTTCTGCCCCTTCGCAGTACTGCGAGCCGGGAACAAAGGGCTCAGCCTCATGCACTGCGCTTTGGTCTGCGGCAGCAGGAGCTGGGCTCTTGCTCAAGGTTCGATGATCTGATCGCAGTCATAGATCAGGAAATAGCTGGAAATAACCTGTTACAGTAGTAAGGATGCTCTGAAGTGCTTTTAGGCAACCCAATCTGAACATATGCATTAAGAGAATAGCTCTCACGTAGATAAGAAAATGTTTTTTTCCCCTGAGGTTTTTTCACCTTGACCTCGTGGCGCTAGCTATCCCCACTCCTGTAGAGGAAGGAGCTTCATCCATCCCAATGAGGTTAGATGCCCAGCATTTTTGCAAGACAACCAAAAGGGCATTCAAAGAAGAAAACAAGAAACCACCTACTTTCATAGTGTTAGTAGATATCTGCCCACTCCTGTAGATGCTTAGATGTTTTGCTTCTTCATTAAAAAAATGAGCTTCCTTTGCCTCACTTTCTTCTAAACTTTCAGACTGAAGGATAGAATTCAGTAAGGGGTAAGGCTACTAAATAGAGACTTCCCAAGACTGCTTCCACCTTAGTACACATTAGTCCCTGCTATAGCTGGATGGGTTATGAATATTTAAGAATATTTTGCATAAATAAACAGGACATTATTTAGTTTCTGCTGTATCCATCCACCATACTGCCAGCTATCTCACAGCATCCAGGTTTTGCATTGGTATTCTGCTGCATTTCTTTTCTTATAAATTAGTAAGTGATGTTTCCATCTTTTGAGAAAACCTCAGCTACAAGCTGTATTTACACATATATTCTATGAGGCATTTGCTGCTGACATTTAAACAAAGATAACAGTGACAACTACCAATTTATGTTCCTGCTACTTGGGTCTAAGATACAGCACTACCTGAGAAGGAGGAGTTCAGTTATTTTCTGTTATTTTTCCTAAGAAGTTGATTTATATTTTCTCATATGTTTTTCCTCATCACATTTGGGCCCTGGATGTGTATCTTTCTAGTGTCTTTACAAATATTTTCTCAGAAGAAGGTTAAAATGCCATTCACCTCTGACTTGGAGTTATGGATGTGGAAATCCCTTCCCTGCCAATTTCTATGAACAACTGCTTCTAAAAACTCGAATGACGGCTTTCCTGGCAGAATGCTGCTTCTCATTTCCCTTCTTTTATGACATTTTTGTTCTTCACAAACTAATTAATGCTTTCTGTTCTGCTTTCTCTTACCTTCCACCACTCTTTGTTTAATTTTTGACTTTGCAAATTTGTTTTGGAATAGAAAGGTCTTTCTCTTAGCTCTTTCTAACAACCTTGTGTACTACATTTTATGAATGGTTGTGATTTTTACAGACTACAGCTTATTTGTGTGTGTGCTTTTGCAGTGTAAGGTTTTCAATAAAATTCTTCTCACCACAGATGTTTAGCTAAGTAAAAAGCGGACCTTTTTTCCAGTTCTGCCTGGGGTTGCTTTCATGTGTTGTTAAGCACATCTAATTAACATTGGCACATTAATTTTGTTCTAAGAGTGGAGACAATAAAAGCTAAGTAAACACTGATTAAGATCTCAAAATACAGAGAGGTCTTGGTTGGTTTTTTTTTTGTTGTTGTTGTTGTTGGTTTGTTGTTGTTGTTGTTGTTGTTGTTGTTGTTGTTGTTGTCTTGCTGTAGTTTATTTTAACAGAAAACTATTTACTTGACCAAATCTTTTGGGGCATTCTTAACCTATAAGGTTTGTTTCCTTGCTTATGAATACAAATACTTACTATATCAATTATTTGCTGCTTTTTTTTTTTTCTTTTCTTTTCTTTTTGTGGTTAGGGGCAGTTTCTGTGCAGTTCTGAGAAAGATGTAGGGTTTATTGTACCCAGCTGCCCAAACTGCCCAGGTGTCAGCAAACCTTTCCAAGCAAAGCTCTGCATACAGAGCTGGTCACTGGGAGTTAAGCAGTTAAGCAGGGCTCTGACACAGCACAAGTCCAGGACATTTTCAAGGCCAAAGTCTGAAGTAATGAAAAAACACAAGTAAAATGATGCTATTTGCACAGTGAAGAATAAGATATATTCACCAGACAAAACTCTCCAAGAAACCAATGAAAAGGTGCAAAGCATTATGAAAAATTATGTTTAGTTTAGAATTTCTGGAACAATAATATCTTACTAAAATTTGCTAAAAGATGCGATATCAATTTCACCCTAGTAAAGAAACTGAGCATACCCTGGAAAAAGAGAGTTTAGTAAAAGAGCGTTTTTTTTTTCTGCAGTGTACCTTTTCCTTCCTGTTTCTTCAGCAACAGTATGCATTACAGTACACGCCGTATTTTAATTGGCAATATCAGTAATTTTGTAGTTATCAATATTAGTAATGTTAGTAATTAGTAATATGCCAGGCACCAACATCATTACACACAAGGTCTTATCATCCCTTAAGGTGTGTTAGTACATAATGTGCAACGTATATGTGAGCGAAGGTGCCAACACTACATGAGTTTCACATACTAGTTATTGTTATCTACAAAAATTATCTATTAACAGAATAAAGGAGGTGAAAGGCTGGGTGTAGTTTCAAATTAGGGTTTCTTTCACTTAACTTCTGGTTGTATAATTCACAACCAGAGGGGTGTAAATGTGTATCTAAAGGTGCGTTTAATTTGTCTGTCTCCATTCTCTGCTCATAGTTTACTGTGTAACACAGCCCTTGTACAGCCCCCATCTCTCTTGATTTCCCTTGCACTAAGTAGCCCACAATATTCTTCCTTCTCCTGATTTCCCCAGTATTTCCCTGTCATTGACTCTTTGCCCTGCTCTCTCCCTACTCCTGATACTGGAGCCGAGCGCTTGGTCTGGAGAAGTGTCAGGATTGCAAAAGCTTGCTTTGAGTGCAGCAGTCGGGGTCGGTGTTGCTCGGCCATGCCCCAAAAGACTTTCTGTAACCAGAGCTGGAGCCAAAGTAGTTATACCAATTTGGCAAATGTAGAGGATTCTTCTGTGCACCAAGTACACTGGGATTGCTCTATAACTGCCTTTAAGTTTTCTCATGAAATCTGCAGTGACGCCCAAACAAGCCTAATGTGGTTAAGAACTCAGTCCAATGATTTCATATCCTCCACTGCAGTTGAAGGCTCATAAACACATTTTGTCTGTATTGGTATGTTGTCATAAATTGGGAGACATTGCCTGGAAACACAATAGTTGGTTATGAAAGTCTAGTTTGATGCTGAGAGATCACAGCCAGATGTTACATTCCAGTAATCAAAAATGAGTTATTGCAGGAACAAATAAAAAGTAGTGAAATGCTAATTTTATATAGCTCTTTTTTTTTCTTTTTCTTAAAAAACATTATTTATTTTTGTCTTTAAATGGAGGGACTACTCAGAGGAAACAATGGTGACTAGGAGACTACTAGGAGAAGAAATGCAAAGAACTATAGAATAAGTCGAGCTAGTTAGGGGAGACACTTCATATTATTCATTAATTTAGGATGTATCTGATTACAGAATGTATGTCTAATTACATGCATTAAGCATAACAGAGCTCCAAGAAATGACCAGTAGACTGTACAATCAACTGGTGCAAGAGTGAAGATGTATATTTGAATATATGGTAGATTAAATATTTCACAGAAAATTCAGAATTTGCAGGTAGCTGCTGAACAAGGCAATCTCAAAGCCATTCTTCCAGATAAGTTGCAGAATAAATGAAGAAATGCAAGAGATCTTTTCTATCCCATCTCTATAAAGCATGTGATGGGATGCCAGGGGAATATCTATTAAACCAGTGAAAATCAAGATCAACAGAAGAATTCTGTGGTGGGTAAGACGATGCTTAAAATAGAGATGGAATCATATAGTGCTGAAAGGGAAGATGCTGTCATTGAAGGAAATTAGTTTATAGAGGAACAGAGCAGAAGCAACAAAGAAGCACACTTGGAATCTTTATTTTTTAATATTTTTCCTGTAGTGTGGAGAATGGGAGAACCCAATGGGAAATTAGAATGACATGAAGGGTTGAGAGATGATCAAGACATGAACAATCAGGATATAGAGAAAAAGCTGAATGGCCTGATGCCTTGACGATTAGAATGGGATGAATTTCTGCAACATATAATGTCAAGTATTTATCTTGGACAGTGATAAGAAAAAACCTTGTGACATTAATCGGAAACTAATCTGGTAAAATCTGAGGGTGGGACCTTGGGCATGTTATTTACCGGGGTAAGTATGTACTGTTGCTATGATACAGACAAGAAAGACAGCTATGGGCAGGACAGCAATTACATGCAGAAAGAGGGATGGCTATTGCAGTTTTTCAGACCTCATCTGGAATTCCATATCCTTCGTGGGGCTCCCTTATTCAGAAGAGATGAACTCAAATGAAAGTTATGCAGAGAAACTGCGTAAAGCTTGGCATCTTGTGAGGAGAAACTTAGGAGAATGTAGCGTCTTTTGGACAAAGCAGATTTTCAGTTCATAAAGGTGTTACAGAAAGAAAATAACTATTTAGGCTAAAAGGCGTAGTTATAAGAAAAGACAGAAATCAAGTATATAAAGGTAAACTGGCCACGTGCAAATTTTAGAATGGAAGTTAGAAGAATGTTCCTAATGAGAATAAGAGCAGGAGCAGAGGAAGTGAAGAAAACAAAACTGCTAAAATGGAGGATAATAAAAAAGGATATAATATGATATCTGCACTAAAAAAGAGAACACTTTATGTAACTAAAGAGTACTCCCTGAGCTCAAAGGCTAATTTCTTAAATTAAAAATTATATTTTTATAGTTCATGAAATAATTGTAGTTGTGGCAGTGAAGTACAGTCTTGCTAAATGAGACTGGATTCTTAAGTTCAAGTGAGGAAAGAGCATTAAGATCATCTATCCTGAAATTTAACGTAATACAGCCCATAGAAACCTACTCATTCATTTTTGCTCCAGGCTCAGTGCCTCTCTTTGATCTAAAGCACATATTTTCAGAAAGGTATTCTGATTTAATTTAAGTGCTTCAAGCGAAGTATAATCCACCACATTTAACAGCAACTTCTATTGAAACTGCAATGCAGATGGCTTGAGAGAAGAGCTTTTGACCATCATGATTTTTTTCTTTTTTTGCTATTGTTGACAGGCTATATGAGAAAATACATCAGACAAATTGTTGTGAAATATATTAAACTTCCTACATCTATTCTGATATGATGAACTCCATTTCAGTTTTTTTAGGAGTTAATGGCCTGTGGTATGTTTCTTCTGCTACTAAGACCAATTTAAAATCAGTGAAGTTATTCCCATTTATGCCAGGTAAAAATATGATCCTTTTTATATATGATTAACAGACTTCCTGGGATGAGTAAATATTTTCTAAGTAACCCAACAGAGTGAAAAATATCTTATCTATAAACTATGTATCTTATAGCTATATCTTATATATACCTATAGCTGAATAGTTATACATCTTTGAGTAAAGCCAGCCGACTTTGGTTTATAGTATGATTTGTGTAATGCACAACATTTAAATTCTTGCACAGAGAAATCTGTTAGGGCCATAACTATTTTCTTTAATACTAGCTTCTTAAATTTGACATATAATCTGAGATAACCCTTTAAATTCAGTCTGAAGAGTTTATCTAAAAATAAATATATCCTTGCCAACAAAAAACCATCTCACCTGTTTTATATACTTAGAATGGATCATCTTCAGGTTAGAAAACTAACTTTTAAGAGTAAATAAAAAGGATCATATTTAAAAAGTATGGAAAAGAAATATCCTCATGACAGGGTGTTCTGGGTGGCTGTCACAGAAAAAATTTGGAGTACTCCATGGGTAAGACTAAATCAACTAACACAGCAACTCAGATGCAAACAGACATGATTTCTGTGTGACTGGGTGAAAGGACAGGAGAAAAAGCCTTTCAGATCTGTGAATAAATTTGAGTCATGAGGAATTGTGCAACTCAAAACGTAAGAATGGAGCTAAACCCAAGCATAGTTAAATAGTGATTCAAATCATGGTTATCTCTTGCAACATTTTTGTTTGGTGATAGTATTTCCCTGACCCCCATTCTAGAGATCTTGGACACCATGGAGCACAGTCCTGTGCACCCAGCAGTGTGTGTCCTGGAGGATGCTTGCACTATGGCTGACATCTTTAGCAACAACTTATTGTGTGTAACACTGTGGTTATGCCCTATTTTTAGTAACCAAAGACTCTTTCAAAAGCAAAATATCTTTGATACCAGATTTTGAACTAAAACTAAAGTCAAAATCCCTGCATAATCAAAATTCTTGCGTAAAAGTCCTTTTTTTAGGTATCATCAGCACACTGTTCGGTATGTCTTTTGTAAGAATAGTTTGACTCTGATTGATCTGTACTGCGGTGCTATGAAAAGAAAGAAAATGTGCCCAAACTCTGCTTTTAGCTACAGCAGTCAGCACAGACATGTGAAGGTCAAGTATTTTTAGAGGTCTGACTTGGATTAGAGTCTGACCCCCATGTGCATGAATCATCATAAGGATTAATGAAGTGTATAAAGTTTGTGTACTTGTTAACCTCATCTATGGACATGACAAAGGAAGAAATTCTTCACTTTGAGAGAGTAAATGGTTTAGCAAAGAGATGATACAAAGCCTAGCCTTAAGCTGATGAGAAGCCAACAGTTTGATGGAAGAGTGTCTTATTATCTTAACTGCAGCAACTGTGTTCCAAGGAGGTACGACATGAAAATTATCCTGTTTTACTTTTAGTTGTGAAGTTTTGTCCCTTTCCTTTTGGTATTCTCATCTCTGTTTTAAATGTTACCTATGAAAAAGTTTCTATTTTAAATTAAAACTAGAATTTCATCCTTTGCATTTATTTTAGTTCACACTTCCAGTGAGTTCCTCTGGCTCATGCCATGAATATAAACATGGTTGTTCAAGATTTGGCTTTGGCCAAATACCTTCAAAGGGACAAGTAGTTCTCATAGTAACTCAGATAACATAAAATAAGGAGCATATTACCTGAATTTTGTCTTGAGTTTTTCCATCAGCATTCTAACTGATAGAGGTCTCTGACATTCCAGCTATTCACCCAGGAATGATACTCTGAAGCAGAGTAGTTCCCTAAAGATTTTCTTGCCTGTCCTTGCAGAGGAGATCTTAAATTTTCAGAGTCAGCTCCAAGACTGACTCTATGCAGAGCTTTGGAATCCTTCATGGATGGCATCAATAAAAGGCATGTCTTCAGATGCTCCTCCCTTGTGGTATCATAGTGTTTGTCAGAGAATGAGTCAAGGGGGCCGGAGAGCAAGTGAGGAAGCACATCATGACCTACAAAACCCTGAGCTGGTCTCTAAGAATTTCTACAGCTACAAAAGCCCCAGGATTATTCCAGCATGTATATTTCTTTCTTTCTATCTCAGAAAAGTAAGGTCTTGGACACCTCTGGTAGCACTGGTGACTCATCTTTATGCAACAGCCAAGACTATTCCAGTTCCACGTGTTTGTCTGATCAGAGGGAGGTAATCCCAGATAATATGTGAAAGATGAAAAAAAGAGGAACTATTTCTACAGTAGTGGTTAACATTTGAAGCTTAGCGCTGGATGGTTCTGAGATTCCTCTGAAAGGAAGGTTCACCACTTTCAGCTCTGATTACAGGCTTGGGAGGCTAACAGTCCCTCAGCATGGGCTTCTTAGCTTTTCTGAGGAGGAACAGGCTCCTTACAACATCTTTCTTCAATGGCTTCAGAAGGAAATTAGTTTTTAGTGCAAATGTAAATTGCACATGTGCAAGTTATAATTCTGGATCATTGCCAGTAGGTAAAGTCTCTAACTCTGCTATTTGGTAGTTACTATAAAGTTTTCAGTAATACTCTTCAGCTCTCTTCCTGTCCTTTCAGCTACAGAAAAAAACATTTGGAAAGAAAAGAGTCTTTTTATGTATAGAAGGGATAAATGAATAGCACTTGCGGGACAAAGATGAATGGAAATTGAAATAAGAGTTTTTTCAGCAAATGTTTATAGTCTGCAAATGACAGAATTTTCATATTCAAGTTTTGTAAAAAACAGCACTCAGGGGTAGAAATGAGAGTTTTGTGTGTGAGGGGATTAAACTGAAAAAGCAATACAACTATTTGAAGCAGAAAAGACCCCTGTGCCCACAAAGTGCTGCAGAGAAGCAGAGTTTAATGTCAGTGGGATTGTGAAGGTCAGTGAGCAGATGAGGGTTGATGGAAACTCCTCTCCAGACTGGGAAAAGACCATGCACATCTGGTAGAATACTCCCAGAGGATCTCTGAGTTCCAGGGGGCTGTGAAGCCTGTAGCTCACTTGCTGTGCTGTGTTGTTTTGATAGCATCACTTTGTCTACAGCAACTATAGAAAAATAAAGAAGCTTCCATTCAACTTTCAGAGCATGGATGTTTTATCCCAAATGAAACTTAAGGAATTAATAATGTTGAAAGCTAAAGCTTACTTACTTATATTAGTTTTTAATTTTTTAACGTGTTTAGTTTTTACTTACTTTGCCAAACAGAGGTATGCCTCATTGAAAGAGGGGATTGAATGTCAAAAGATCCTGAAATAGGAGAAATACACTTGTCAAAATAAATATCAAATATGCATTTTTCAAGCAAAATTTCAGGGCGGGCATTATGGACTTGCTATATACTAATTCTAAACATAACTAGTGACCACATTGACCTGCCTGCTTGTATTATGTAGAATTTTCATATAAAGCATTAAGAATGCATCTTTATAGGGAAAAATATAATTATAGTTACATAACTCATGTCTATAAAACAACAACAGAATGACTTGGTTCTCATTCTCTAAATGGTAAGTATCTGGTTTTGGATCACAGAATGACTGTATACCTCTCTGGGCCTCATATCATTGGGATACTTCCCACCCATGGGTGGAGGGCAGCAGGGAAAATTCAAAGAGAAAGTATCACATTTCTCTAACAGGTTTATTCTTTTTCCTCAGAAAAAATATGGCAGGAGAATGGTCAGATATATTATTTCAAATTTGCACTCACGGTGACTTGCTTTACAAACTTCTTTTGATTTACATAGGCATAAACAAAATTAGAATGATTTCCTGGTGTTTAGATCTGAATATGAAATATGCATGTCTCCTCCAGGAAAAACCCTCCTAGATCAACTCCCCCTGCTTGAAAAAGAAGACAATATTCTAAAAATGCATGTGAAACCTTTTGATTCTTCATTGACACAGGCTGTTCTCTGCATTTTTAAGGCATCTTTCTTCACAGCAATCTGTACTTTATGACACAGGCATTTTCAAGATATGCTGAAAATGACAGGGGTCAAAAATACCATCCCTTATGTAAGTCACAGCTCCCATACATGGAGCCCTGCTTATATAGTACAAATCTACAAGAAAACTTTTTAATATGGGTTCTTCAGCAAGCTTTTTTTTTTTTACAAAGTTAGATGTAATAATATAATTATTAATAATGTACTATGTCTACAGTCTAGATAGTGAGGCCCTTACTGACACTTATTATCATTTAATCTGTGATGAATTAAATTTGAAACCACCAAAAGATTTTAAACTTGGAGACATACAATTTAAATGAATCCTGAACAGGTGCTGGGAAGTAGGAAATCCCTGACAAAAGTTCTGACATAAAAAAGGAGCTTAGTTGGTCAAGTACAAAAATGAGCTAAATTATGTAAAGCAGTGGTAAACAAGAATGTCTGTAGAGGCAGGGAGGGTGTGAAGAGAAATATGTGGATTAGGTATGCAAGTTTATTCATGCTTAAGGACTTTAATAATAGCCAAGTATCACTCAAAGCTTAAAGATATGTATTTCAGAGAGTTTTCAGATGAAAGGCTCAGAAGAAAACCAGTGGTGTACAGGAAGAGAAGGCTGTGCCCTTTGGAAGGCAGAGTGGATCACAAGCTGCTTGAGGTTTGTTTTCTGGAAGAGTTGTTACTTTAGGGGAAGTGAGAGTGTTGGAGACACTGGACCTTGCTAAAACAGGAACATATGAGTGTTGTTGGTGCCAGGCCATGGAGCGCCTGGGTAATTTAGCACAGAGCTGGATGGGGATTTTCTGGTGAAACTTTTATCAGAATAGGAACTTTTTGTGAAGACATATCTCAGTTTAAACTCTCTCACAGGGAAAAGGCTGTACATGGTTAATGTGAAAAGTGTGGTCAGAGGGAAGGTATGACACACCTCTGACCAGCACCTTTATGGCCAACAAACTCACCTGGTCCACAGGAATGCCTGTGACCTCTGAGGGCCTCTTTTGCTATGAGGGATATTATATATGATATGATTTATGATATGATATATGATTATATTATACGACATAATTATATGATATATTATATGAGGGATATTATACATCCACACTGTATTTCTCTCAGCCTCTGAGGAGAGGATAGCATCAGGGTAACCCAGCTATACATTTCCCATCCCAGAGCTGAGGCTGACAAGGCAGACAATAGGATCTGCCTGCTCCTGTGTGCATGGATGTGTCCTGGAAATCCAGGTTTGTTTTGATGATCAGACCCCTGCCTCTTGTGAGCTGGTTGTTCAGCAACTCAGTTTGGGCTATATCTTTTCTATAAAGAGTTTGTATATCTCTTGGCTGGAGTTCATAGTCATCGTGAAAGAACTGTTTACATTGCTAATGGTTGCAAGTACCTTTTATTTAAAAATGGAAGTAAAAGCATGAAATCTATTCCCAGTGGCACACTAACAGGAGCCCATTCATTCTTGTAGCCCATAGGAAATGGAGAGGCTTCAGATCCTGTTCTGAGACAACTCTGCTCATCATTGTACAGTTCAGGGTGAGGTAGGACAGAAGAAAATAAAGGAAGATAGTCAGCAGCAGTATTTGGCAGAGAGAGGTTATACCATATAGCTTTCTGGGTGGATTATAGCTTGTTCTGAGCTGTAACTGGGGTGGGGCTGGGGTCAGAGAACTGCTGAACTGTAATTAGTCTGTGCTTCTGAAAGAACAGGCTTGTATCTTTGGGCTACACACCTTGCTATGGGAGCTACACAGCTTTGGGTCAGGGCATATCCATCTCATGGCAAAACTTCTGCACAGATGCCCACAGTGAGACCAGATCCTCATTCCCTGTCATCTTTTCCTCCCACTTTTTGCATCATTTTTACAGAACAAAGAAGTTCTATAACCAAAAGATGCATGGTCTTCCTTTAGAGCACTTTAAGAGCAAAAAGTGCCTGCTGTGGAATAGAGATGCTGTCCTGTTGAGGAAACTCCAGTGTAGAATCCATCTCATATGTCTTCAGATTCATGGATTCACTTTTTGGTCAGTGGCAAGAAACAGGCAGTTCAAGGGCACAGTTCACCTGTCCTGTTTTTTTATGTCTACTTTAGGATGAGCTAAATCACTTCATAATAATGTCCACTTTTTGAAAGAAGCTGTGAAGGCATGCTAGACAGCTGATACAGCCACCCATATACATGCCTTACACTGGCTGAAAATACTTCTACCGCTTTTCAAGTGCAGTTGCAGTATCAGCCTTGGACTCAACCATAACTGTCTAAACCCTGTGAGGCATGGAAGTTTCAAAAAAGTTTATGTGCTCATAGCATTATAAATCACAAATCAGCTACACAAAATCATGAAAATGGATTAAGATGTATCATTAAATGCAATAGTGCTGTCTTCTTTCTTCTACTTTTTATTCAGCCTTTGGAATTTGGGGATATATTTTTGTTATGTTTTCCACTCTTATCATTCAAATCAAGGCTTAAATCAAAGGATAGTTTAAAATGAGGGCAGGGAGTCTTGTAATTGTTTGACTGTGGGATTAGAGTGCAAACTCAATTGTCATAGTAGTACCACATATCAAAAATAAGATCAGTTAGGAAATTGTAGTATTTTGCTAAGAATCAGACATAAGAGTATTCTTCAGTTTTACAATTGAATCAGTACAGGCTTTTACAGTATTGCAATAAGACGCAATTGCTAAGGTTATAACTCAACCTGAGCTGTAGTAAACGAAGTACAAGCTGAGTCAGACCTTGTGTTGCAAGTATGTCAAGGGCAAGAACAGAGACTAAAATTTTGCACTGTTTTGAGGGTATTTGTCCTACTGTTTGCACTGCAAACATGCTTTTGTTTGGCAGCACACTCCATTTAGGTGACTGCTGAAATGCTGAGAGGGCTAATGGCACTCAAAATTTGCTTCACCTGGCATTATGGGTAAACAACTTACTGTGAAAGCATAAAAATGTGCTTATAATTTACACATCTGTTTAGACAGGAGTTTAATTAGGAAATGCAGAAACTTGTATTGAGTAGAGACCTCAGAGCAACAAGAGAGTTTGCAAGAAGTCAGATATCCCTTTGGCTGAAAGACAAATGCAGTGACAGCCTGAAATCCATCTCTGCACACCGTATATAAGCTGAATCTATTGATTCAGCAGATCCTGAGATCTACCGATTCCTTTGTAGCTTCAACCTCCACTTTGAATATGGTTCTTACCCATCTTCTCTGTTGTGCATTTATCATTGAAATGGGCAAAATCCCTTTTATTCTCCACTATTCACACTCCATCATCCAAAGACTTCACTGCTATCCAGGACAAATCTGAACTTGAGTGTATGACTAGTTGTGCAGTGAATCATCTGATATGGGGCTTTGGTCACAGCCTGAGCTTGTGGAAGCACCTCACAAGATAAAAGGGAAGTTGTAAAACAAGACAAACAATACTCAGAGGTGAAGAAAGATAAAAACATTGTAAAATCAACTATAGCTGTTTGGGATATTTCAGAGGGGAGATGCTTTACTCCAGGTTCATTACAGACATACTGGCTTTTTTTTTTTTTTTTGCCAAAATATGTCTCTGTTTTTCCAGTATTTTGTGTGAGCATGTTGTCAGAGTTCCCCATGTTGTGGAGGAAGCTGTGTGTGTTGCATCAGAGGCTCTTGCCCTGTGTTGCACCCAGGCTCTGATAACCCTCCTCTTCTAATCTGTAGAGGAGCAGTAACTAAATGGATTTTCACAAATTCTTTGCTGAGAAAAGCTTTTGAGAAGTTTTTGGCTTAGGCTTTGTTATTGGTAGGGTATAGCTGATTATCTAAACAGTTAGTGGAGGGGTAGTGGAAGCAATTTCATATCCAGACAAATAGCAGCAAAATTTCTCATGCCATTCCTGTGATTTATAAGTCTCTGCAATTATCTGCATGACCTTCGTACTTGTAGGTACAACTAAGAATGTAATCTGTAGCCTTTCCCTTCTCCAAGGCATAAAAAAGCACAGTGTAGCCAGGAAATAAGGAATTGGCAAACATATGGAAGATTTAAGCTGAAAATCTATCACTTATTGGAAACTGCTTGTTTTCTTCGATACTTAGATTGTATATTTTTACTTTAGATACTATTAAATATAAATATGAAATGTCTAGGAATTGTAGCAAAGTCAGATACTGAGTTTCTGTTCAGCAACTCTAATTTAGCATGTTGTAAACTGGTATTTTACCAGAACTTGCTTGTGGTTATGTTCAATAGGCTTATTAAAAAAAAATACCAAAGAAACCAAAACCCCTAAAAATCCCCAAAACCCTAATCCGTGCCAAGAAATCTCCCCAAAACCCACCAAAACCAAAACCAAGAAAACAGCAGAAGTTCTGGGCATTTGCACATCAAAGGTCCTTGCACATTGTCCTGTTTTGAAGAGCCAATGTGAATGCTCATGCTTACTTCCTATATTATTATTATTTCCTCAGCACATTTTCCCTCATTTCTCTGACTGAATGTGTGGGCTAAGCATCTCATAGACAACAGTGCTACAGCTCAATCCTTCCTTAATCAGTATCTGCTCCGTGTGAAGCTTTACAGCAGTGTAGTTTTTGGTACGTAATGCAATTTCCCCACTCCACTTACAATAAACTTACTTTACTGCAATTGTATGGTCTGATTGCAGACTTATCTTTTCAAATCCTGTATCATCTGTAATTCCCTTACTACCCTTCATGGTCCTTTTCATACATTTTTATATGACCGTTTAAACTTTTCTCATGATTCATCTGTGGCTATGGCATCCCTCCATAAAGACACCCACACTTCTCAATTTACTTCTTTGTGGAGTGTGTTAGATTGAAGCCATACTACACAGTTGTTTCTCCCAACCCTTATAAAATCTGTACTTCATGAGAGCAATTACTTTTAGGAATATTCTCAGATTTAGGGTGAGTATTTGAAATAAGGTAGTCAGACAGTAGATCCTAGATTTATAACAAAGAGTATTATCCTAGAAAGGAGCACAGGAAGTCAAAGGCAGGTATAGACCCACTCCTGAAAATGAGAAAGCTAATTAAGAGAGCAGCTGGAGGGAATTATTTTAAATGTAGAGTACTGATGGGTTTTTTGTGGATCCTACAAAAGCCAGATTCTAAGTTACATATTTTAGTCACCATCTATAGATGCGTTATATACTGACACTTCCCTTTTTTTTTTTTTTTTTTTTTTACAGAGACCAGAACTGAGGAACAGGAATTGACATTGAAGACTGAAATCTAGATTTGGGCCAAGTGGACTGCATACATCTGTTCAGATTAGTGTTCCCTTAAGCTCTCACTCTTTGTTCACTCCCAAAATTAAAACTTCTTTATTTTAATGACAAACTTAAAGAAACCTGTGTCTGATCCTTATTCCTACAAGCACTGCTGTACTGGGCTTCTTCAGAAAATAGGCTGATAGAAAAAATACCTAGCAAAAATATATCTATTTTTGCCTCAGGATTCCTAGTGGGAGGGACACAGAAGAAAACAAAAAGACAAAGCCTAAAGCCAATGAATTAGGCTTATTGCCTTACCTTCTGGAATGAGTCTAGCTCCTATTGCTGAGAGGTATCCTGCACCTAGAGCCAGAACTAGGGTTGCTGTGCTGGGGTTTAAAATGCTTCTGGAAACCTGCACAGTAAGACTTTTGTGCAGCACAATGCTCAGGTTTTTGAGGTCCTGACTTGCTTAGGAAGAGGAAAAGAATCTGAAGCAGACGCTCAGAGGGAGACAACATTGGCAGATTCCTTACCCCTCCTCTCCTGGATAAAGCAGACTCATCCCTTCGTGCTGGTTGAACTTCTGACGTGGAAGTGTGAACAAAACTGAATGAATGCTGGCAGTAAACACTAGGAATGAAAGAGTAAACCCTGCAACGTAAATCATTAAGAAGTGCAATAATTTCAACTTCCTCTTAAAAGCAGATCTGTAAAATATTTTTATGCTCACCTCTCAAAACTAACTTCTGCTTCCTTATTTACTTTTGAGGCGTAGGACAAGTCATGGAATTATTACAGGTAAGTACAAATCACAAGACAGAGTAAGAACCTGGAGACTTGGTGATAACAACTGGTAGTGCTTCCCTAATGCTTGGTTAATATTTACCTGTGATAAAGCAACTATTTAAGCAACTGCGGATCACTTGGTCGTAACATTTGCTTTCAGGAGCAGAGCACGCTGTATTTGATGTGATTTGAGAAGTTTTCTGAAGACACAAGAACAACTTCTATATCGAGGTCAAACTCTTAGGAAAGCTTCTTTTACAGCACTCTTTTGGCTCAGCTTGTTGAAAATGGCGGGTGTAAGCAGATGCATGAAGTACTCCATGTTCATCTTCAACTTTTTATTTTGGGTAAGTTAGTGTTTAAACTGTTATTAATGATGTAGGAAATGTGTTCCCCATTATCTGAAAGCTGCAGTTAGAGGAATTGTAAAGAAAATGGAGCATAAGTGGAACCAGAGGATGATTCTAAATCAGGGAGGGGAGAAAATATTTAACTTTCGCCCTTCCCTTTGTCTTTTTCCCATCTAAACACCTTTTCCTCTGCATTTAAAAGTAGACAAGCCACAAATCCGTCTCCCTGTTCCTGTGCCCCTCATGTCAAGGGTCATCACTCATCTCAGAAAATAACAGACTCTCCAATAACAGTGCACAATTCTCTTCCTTTTATTGCTGCTATTTGCATGCAAGATCCTGAAAATGGAGTTGCAACAGAAAATATGGAAAATTTACTTGAAGTTTTAGCCTCCTAATTGATAAATGGTTTTCATATCCTTCATTGTGGTTCTTTGCTTTACATTTAGTGCATAATTAGTTTCTGATGGTGGGCAGTAAGTGTTTCTAAGAATTTATGTGCTGGCAGTACTGCCACAGCTGTACCAAGGCCAATACAGCACAGAACAGCAGGCAGGTTTCTGCATGTTATTTGAACCGTATTTGTCTACTTATCACGTCTCAGCTGGGTTGCAAAAATTTCAGGTCCTGAAAGCTCTGGAAAGCTTTGAGTTAAAGAACATTTCTCTCATGGTTCAAACTCACTGTCAGATTTCCTGACCGAACTTTGTCAGGTTCACCAGGGGTTCACTGAAACCAGAAGTGGAACTACTAGCCATATTATGACTTTGCCTCAAGGGATTTTTTTCAAGTGAAAAGGTGATACCATTCAAAAGGGACCACAAACGGTAGCCTTGGAAAATCTGTGGCTAGACCAAATTATTTGATTGCTTATGGACCTCCCAAAGAAATTCCTGACAGACCAGTGATGGTTTGGACTGCCTCCCCCAGTTTCTTCATTCAGTTTAATGAAGGCAGATTGAAGATTTTTGACATTTGTGTTGAAGTTTTTATGCAACAGTACTTACAAGAATCCGTAAGTTTCTGAATTTGATTTCCTGTTCCTCAGGAAGCTTTTTCCTGATTTTCTGGTTTGACCCCAACCAGCAATCAAGTACCATGCAGACACTCTCACTCACTCCCCCACCAGCAGGACTGGAGAGATAATTGAAGGCATAAAAGCTGGAAAATTCATGGCTTGACATATAGACAGTTTAACAGGAAAAGCAAAAGCAACATATGTAAGCAACACAAAACAAATAGTTATTTCCTGCTCCACATGGGCAGGCAGGTGTTCAGCCATCTCTATAGGGGCAGGGCCTCATTATGTGAAGTATTTATTTGTGAACACAAATACCATCACTCCAAATGTCCTTCCTCCTTCTGTTTGCCAGCTTTATCTACTGAGTATGATTTCAAATGGTCTGGAACATCCCTTTGGTCAGCTGGGGTCACCTGTCCTGGCTGTGTCTCCTCCCAACCTCTCATGCACCTCAGTCTCCTCACCAGAGTAGCAATGTGAAAGGAGAACGAAAAATTGATGTAAGCCCAGCTCAGCAATAGCAAAAACTTCTCTATGTTATCAACCCTGTGTTCAGCACAAATCCACAACACAGCCCTATACCAGCCACTGGGAAGAAAATCAGCCCAGCTAAAACCAGCACACCTGTTCACATTCATCTGTGTTTACTGTGAGCTAAAACATGGACGAATGTCTCAGACTAGCATTAGAAAAGCTCCAAACTACTTCTAGAATGAACACTGGACTAGTGTAGTATTCTATGCCTCCAGTGACAGTATGGATTTCCTAGGGAGAAAAAAGGGCTGGGATCCTGGGGGAGTCTTGGAACAAGCATGTGTGAAATAAACTTCCTATCTTTATACCAAAGTTGGAAAACCCACGCTGTGTTCTGAGGAAGAAAATGCTGAGAGCATTCACTGTGCATGTGGACAGGAATGCAGTATAGTTAATTATTTTTAGATATGCAGATATTTAGTTTAGCATGATCAAGATTAGGAAGAACAGATGTATGGGCTGACAGAAATAGAACAAAACTGATTTTTTTTGTTCTCATTCCTGTCTCTAACTCATGGAAATCACTAAACTTCAACAGTAAGGTCAAGGGAGCAGAGATTACTTTACAGCCACTCACCCCACAGCTGCTCTCTCTAGTACTCAAGGCAGTTGACAAGTGGAAAAGTACTGATACTGGGAAATTAAGGTGACTTTAACCTAAATAGATAAGAATGATGGTTGTGTATTTATCTGGTGTTCTTTCATTTTACATCCTTTACAATCTCTCAGGGAGTGTCCTCTCTTAGAAGACTCAGGAATGGTCTCTCTAGCCTTCTGATGACTTTTTCCAAGCAGCTCATGCAGCATCACACTGTGTAAGCCCTGGAACAGTCTAGGATAGCTCTGCATATTGACTATGGCTTCACTTCATGACATGTGTCCCCTTGGCATCTTTATGCCCATGAGCCCCATGCTGGGCTCCAGCACACTGTTCTTCCCTGTTTGGTGAAAATCAGCAGACTGTTGCAGGCTTTTGAAGATCTGTGCTTTGGAACTGGGTGCTTATATGGAGTTTCTAAAATTACGAGTTTCTAAAATATGGAGTCCTTAAATTAATCTTTGTCAGTTTTGTGCATTAAGCCTAACACGTGTCAGATTTTCTTCTTTCCCTTCTTTGGAGTCTGCAGGATATCCAGTCTCACCTGCTGACCTCATTGTGTCAACTTCTACTACTCCACATCATGCAAAATTGTAGAATTACCTATTTTTTGCACTGAATACTGATATCTGATGCTTGTTTGAAGCAACGTGTGCCAGTGGAGGAAATTCCCCACAAATTTGGTATTTGTGTGTATGAGAATTGCAGAATCTTAATACACTATTTGTTCAGCACTATGTCAGGCTCATCTGAGGTGATATTGATTTAACCAACTAGGCTGTATTTCCTCCTGACACCAAAATTGAAAGCTTGAGAAAGACTAACCAAATGTGAGGGACAGCAGTACTGTGGCTGTTCAGTTTATGGGACTGAGATAAGATCACTGATTCTTCGTCAAGGATTACAGCAAAAATATGATAGCCATCTAATTTTGGGAAAATGGGTGAAGACATTTTCAAAGAAACTCATTTTATTCCATCAGAAAACACTAGCAGTTCATTAAAAATGAAATTTCCTGGAATGAAAGTTTATTTACTTGAAATGTTATTTTAATAAAACTTTAAGATGGAGCATTACAGCAAACTTGACATGTTCAACTTGGACTCTTTGGGAACAGACCATTTTTATTGGCTATTACAAAACTTTTCTTTATGTATTTTTGTACACTTTGTATATTATGAAAATAACTAGAAAGAAACCATTAAGATTTTACTGAAATGGAGCATTTTTTTGAACCTAAACCAGCTCTATTTTAAAAATTAAATATGTGCACATCTTAGTAGAATTTCAATTTATAAATTATGTTTCTATCTTTATGTTGAGGAAATATTGTAACATTCCCATTTGATTGATGAGTTCCTGTACATTTAGCTAAATTTGCTTCTACTACTCTGCTGTATTTTAATGGGGGGTCCTGTGTAACTAAAAAGACTGTGTGACAAACTCTCTTTGGATTTGTAACAATAGATGCTTCAGTGGAAACTTTCACATTAGCAAGCCCATGTTATTTAGTGAATAGCTGCATCACTCACACAATGCTGCTGAACAAGACTGAAATGTAGTCATACGATACCATCAGTTTGTAGGCAAATTCAGCAGGATTCAAAAGGTTTCAGTGGGGAGTTGTAGTTAAATTTGATAACATGTTATGGCTGTCATTTATTGTACAACTTTCTTTTTCATGTTTAAAATATACATATAGGAGCTTTACTTAGAGCAGAAAAATGTGTGGCACCCATGTCTGAGTGCTGGCCCCATTCCATATTCAATGATCTGCTAAGGTCATTAATGCCTTTGATGCTGAATATGACATGAAAACTTCTGTTCTGAAAGTGTTTTAAAGAAAAAAAATATATAAACCATGTAAAAAACTCCCTATTTTAATTTCAATAGTAACAGTCTTCAGGGGAATTCATAACAACATTTCAGGGCCATTTATGACTGGAGTATTAATGGCAGATAATTACAAATCCGACTAGTCCCTGCTCAGTAATGTCTCTTTCCTACCAGTCATCTCAGTAGGCACAATCCTTACACCAGAGTAGTCTCTTGGTTACCTATGTCCAACAGTTAATAAAGATAAAATTCTGTGTAAGATTCATCAACAACAAGGTTATGCATAGAGTAACTGGCACACAGGGGATGGTATCTCAATGATCGATGAAATAGGAGCACAGCTAGAAATGAAGGAATGTATCTGGACCTGTGATTCATCTTCCCTGACTTCAACATCTTAAGGAAAGTCATGCAGGTCAAACATACATATGTACAAGACCAAGTTGTACTTGTCTGTTTTCTGTAAAATTATAATGGCTGCAATTACTCTAGGCATTTTATGAGACCTGTTCTAAGGATTGGAGATGGCCAGATATTGCTGCGCTTGAAACAGCAAGAAGAATTTATTTAGAACTTTTCCTGTTAGATTTACCATACAGAATGTCTACAGATATGTGTCCTGAATAAGGCTAGAAACAGCAGATACACAAACATCCCTTATCAAATCTCATGTTTCCATTATTCAAGAAACAACATTCTTTACAGGCACATTTTATACATACAATAGCAATTTATATTTCTCTCTCATCTGACGGAATTTCTGTGTGCTTCCCAAACACATGTATAAATCATCATGTAAATGCATAGTCCTCTGGGGTGGAAACATCAGGGATTTGGTGCATACCTGAAGATTTAACTACACTTACGAATTTTCCTGGAAATGAATCAATATTCTCTGCTCCAGCAATTCATGTTTCTTTTTCTTTGCCAAACAAATGATTTCAGAAGTTTGGACAGCATATGGTGCAATTTGGATACTGAATGTTAGTAAAAAAGTTGCTGACCTTTCTAACTTGTCTTTATTTTCTCCCACAGGTGTGTGGTTGCATTATTTTAGGAATCTCTATATGGATACGTGTTAGCGGTGCTCAGCAGGTAAATGCATGCAGTCACTCCAGCACCATGTAAAATGTGGAAACTACTGCATACACTTTAATTTCTCATCTTCATTTCCACAAATTTTCTATGTTTTTGTTGAGGTGGTTTGTGTGAGTGAAGAGGAATGCATTTTATGACGTTAAGATTAAACATCATGGTGCAGATAGATAAAATCATTGATGCAAGCAGAGATATGTGATTATGAGAAGTATCTGCTAGTGTTATTAATGTAGTTTCATGCAGATGCACTCAGATTTCTGTTTGAAAATGTGTCTCTCACCTCTAATGAAAAACAATTATGCTTGTGTTAATGTTTTCGGTGATAGAGAGAAAAATGTGGAAGCATGCAGCTCATAGACTTTTCCATGTTTTTCCCTATTAGAATAGTATAGTCATATCTATTCCTAGGGTTACTCCAGGTTTGTGGGGAATATTTTTATCTTTTTCACTATCCTCAATAACACAATTCTCATTTCCTAGAAACTGCAACTTTGAAAGAGAGAAAGGAGTTTTCTGTTCAATTTTTCAACAGCTCCTTAAAAATACCTTATCCTTTTCTCCTCATATTTATATATAAAGAGTTTTAAATGCCCAAGAATCTAGGATTACAATGTCCTAAAAGTCTTCCTGGAGGGTAGAAAAAAGACCCTGAGTTGCCCTTGTGGATTTTTTGAATGGGTTATTAAATTACTTCAGATATTATGACATTTATTTTCTGCAAAGCTAGGGAAACTGTAGTTTTGAGGAGCTCTTAATCTTGCAGACATGCAGCAGAGGTTGATCCTGTTGTTTCAAAGACCCCATTGTCCTGTAGGCCCTTTTGCCCAGTGACTACCACTGGCACTGTCTCTAAGGTTTAAGCAGTACATTCCCTCAAATCAATTTGGGCCATAGAAATGCAAATTAATTTGAAAGTTAATTTGCATTCTCCTATTTCTAAAAAGGCTTCTTGGCCAGAGAAGTGAAAAAAATCCCAGGTGTCACACGGAAGCATGTTTTTTTCCAGCTTTCAGATTGAACCTTTAGTATAGATTAAGTTGCAATTCTTCAGATAACTCCCCTGTTGCTCTAGCACAGTCTGTCAGTTAAGAACATTAACTTTTAAACCAGCATTTTCCCACCTGGAAATAAAACTATGGTGAAGGGAAGAAGATAGCTTTGTACATTCCTTGCCATTTGGCTGATGACACTGTTACCCTTAGCCAGTCCCAGATGTCTCATGTCTGGCAGAGCATGAATTCAAGAGAACTTGGCTCAGGATGACACCGTGTCATTGCACAAATTAGGTCATGGTGGAGAGCTCTGCCATACTCTTCTCTGGAAGATGAAGAATCACAACTTTCACTCCTCAATCAACATTTTACTAGAAGCTGAAGTTGCCATACTTGGTACTTGACAGTCTCAGGTGTGATGGCTCAAACAATGCAATGGAGCTTGGAAAACCAAAACCACTACCAAATCTTATTTTTTTGATGGATTCCCTATTCAGAAAAGAATATTTAAATGTGTGTCAAACTGCTTTCCTGAAGCAACACTTAGTACTCCCCAAAAACCTGTGAATTAAGAGTCAGGACCAAAATTGAAAGCATTTTCTTACATTTTTGCCTCCAGGCAGGCAAAGTTCCCATTCAAAACCAATGTATGTTTCACCTCAGTAATAACTGAGCAGACCATAAGGACTTGGCTGTATATGAATAGAGCTTTCTAAGAATAAATAAAAGGAGATTCAGTCCAACTTGGAAAGAGAAAGAACAACACACTCTTCAAATTATACTTGTCTGTATACCTTTGCAATTTCCATTAGAAGATACACGTGACAACTTTCAGACATTTTTGCTAATTTTGGCACCAGTATCACTGCAAAATATTGTTTGAACATTTTTCGCTCTTTAGGCCTTTGGCCTTAGTCAGTCCTGTGGGAACTGAATAATTTGATATTTAATAATATGGATGTATATTAATTGTTTAGTTGAATGCCCCACACATCAAAATAAGGTTGTCATCTCTAAGGGTAATATTAGAGATCAAGCCTGGTAGAAAAAAAAAAAAAAGAAATAAAAAAAAAGAAGTTATAAAAAAGAAATACAAAAAAGAAAGAAGCTTCTTTAGAAAATACATCTAACTATTTCTCTAATATATGCAGCATCACTCTGAGAAGTGCTTTGTCAGGAGCAGTCATAGAGTATTTCGTGGTCTCCTAATGATAAACAGAGATTTTGTTTCTTTAATATTGGGTTAATGTAGGAGAGATTTTGAGGTAATCAAGTCTCTTACTTCCAGTAAAAAGCAAAGATAATTTGACGGAAAAGCAACTAAAGAGCCACTTTAAAGACAGAAGAGATAGATATGTTCATTTACTCTGTGAAGTTGAATTTCATCTTACACAGAAACAAAGGTGAAAAAACAGATTTTACAAAGCTCTCCACCACAACATTTGAGAAGAGAGCATTAGAGTTTTATTTATTTATGGATTACAAATTCTCCATAGTTGCTACTCAGTATATTTATCAGTTACAAAATAATGATCTTGTTTGGGTGAATCCAGATGCTTTTAGGAGGACCTTCTTGTAACTGAAAGATTGTTTTTCCTCTTTCTTTTCAGGGGGTAGACAGCAGCATTCTTGCAGGAGTTAATCTACTAATTGCCGTGGGCGCCATCATCATGATCCTTGGGTTCCTCGGGTGTTGCGGTGCTGTGAAGGAGAGCCGGTGCATGCTGATGTTGGTAGGAAGGAAAAGTTTGTCTGCCTTTAACAGGCCACAGCTACATATGATGGATAGAGCTCTTGCAGTAGTATCAAATGAGGATGGGAACCTTTTAATTGAACTGAAAACATTATTATAATCCTGTGTTTTCTTTGCTCACCTTGAGTTTGGGCCCCTTCTGAATTCTATTGTGGTAAAAATGATGGTTGGTCTCATCAGCAAGAAGACAGGGTCTAGAGAGACTTGGGCATGACACTAGCTTTTTTTCCATCTAGGCATCATCAAAGTTCCCTCTATCAGCTTTCACCCATTACCTATCCTATTTAATTTTCTAAATTCCCAGTTGCTCTCTTTGCTGGTCCACCTAGAATGTCCTCCCTGTCCTTCTGCCCAACTCTTTCTGTTATCGTGACACTGTTCTGGTGTGTGCCTTGTTTTGATCACCAGCTGAGCACGGTCTGCCTTGAGCACCACTTCTCTTATAATCTAAGAAGAAATAGTTGGAGCAGCTATGACTGGAAAATCATTTTACCTACATGCTTATTCAAGCACATGAAAGATAAATGTTAACTTATATTATATCACCTTGGTCAAAAGTAATATAATTTTCTACCCCTTTTTGTTTTTTTTTCCCAGTTTTTTATTGCACTGCTTCTGATACTGATTCTTCAGATCACAGGAGGTGTTTTAGGAGCAGTGTACAAACCTCAGGTACAGGATTATTCTATGTTTTCATTGATGCCTTCAAATAGTTTTGTTTCTTCTCAAAAAATTAGTAATACATTTTAACTTGCAGGTTGAAGAAATCTTTAACTATACCCTAAGTGAAAGTGTGCATGCACTGCAAAGTACTACAGGAGAATATAAAGAATATCAGGAAGAGTTCAAGAAGCTGGAGAAAGAGGTAATTAAACAGTAAAAAAATGAAGGGGTTGTTATCTGTCTCATCTTTGGCATCTGTCTCCGCTTCATTTTATGACTACTCTGCTGTAGATTTGAATTTCGTTCCCTAGGGACGGGAAAGGGTCTGCTTAAAGGCAGGTTGAAACACCACAGAAGGGACTTCTGTTCTCTTGACAGGACAGGGTCTTCCTGTGGTGATTTCTTTGTGCAATAGTGCTGTCTATAAGAGCAATGAAGCAAGGACACACCACATGCAAGTAAGACTGACAGTTAGCTAAACTCTTTCAGGAGAGGACTGCACTGCCCATTCTTACAGCTTTCCCTTCTGAAGGAACATTGATCCTTCACCATATCCCAAATAAGAACTCTCCAGTACTTTTAAGGAAAGTTTACCCCAGGGATTAGGAAAACATCAGGAGAGGAGTGTATTTAATTTGGAATATCTTACTGCTATGAAGTCATTAGATGCCATGCTTTACTGTGTTAGAAGAGGGAAGAAAATATGATGAGAAGTTTGTTTTTATTGTGTTTGCTCTTTTCCTGGTGCCTCCATCCTGCAAGACCCCAGATGGTGGATGCTCAGTGTGAGCTTGCTCCTGGGTATCTCACAGAGAATACCCGGGAATCTCTTTGATGACACTGACAGCATTGACCCCTTCCCCTCCTACAGGTACCTGGGCCTGTACTTTGACAGAATGCCTGCTGTTCTGTTTTTTTAGTCCCTAATGGGTGATTACTTTTATAGATTGACTTAATTTTTATGTTTTTAAAGACTGCCGTTTGAAAGAAAACCAAACAAGGAACAATATTTAGTTGTCTTATGTTACTTCCATTTTTCCTTCCCCTTTCCATCTCCAGCCTTGTCCTCTGCTTCCAAGACAACTTATTTCTTCTGATATAATAAGCCCTCTGGAGAGATAAGCAAAATGAAAAATCCCATAATTACTGCATTAATTTTTAAATGTAGCAGGGTTGCTGTATTATGTCCCACAGCCTTTGCTTTTATACAAAATTATGTGAATATTTCCAGCTGTTTTTTAATAGAGGGAGGACCACAAACACAAGTTTGCAGCTCTGAGCTTTAGTGGCTTGAATATAGTGGAACGTGAAGTGAAACTGCACCTGGTTTAGGTTTCACAAACTCCAAATGGAGCCCTGGTCTCCTCAGTCTATTTCTAATTTAAAGAGATAACCATCATTCAAAGAGGTTATTTTTCTATATTTCAGAGTTTTATGTGCCTGAATTTTACATTTCCAGCTTAGCTTTTCAAGATGAGAAATGTGGATGTTAGTGGAGCTGGCAATTTACCTTCTGCAAGTACAAGCTAGAGAAAAAAGGCTTGGTTTTTAAAAAATACTATACTAGTGTTCTAGTTCCATTCTGGCACTGATAATTACTAGCTTAATAGTATGTTAATGTTTTTTGAGCATCTTATACTGAAATTTTGGTCTTTTTTGTCCTCTTTTTCTTTTTTTTTTTAATGTATGCACTTACACTCTTATAAATGGTATAGAAATATAAAGGGTATTTGAGACATACCAATTTGGGAGAACTTCCACATTGAAAAAGGAGAAATAAAATTTGCTTTTTGTTGTTCCCATCAGCTCGCTCACCTTCTCTCTTTGAATTGAAAATCACGTTTTTAACTCTTCTCCGTGTTTACTCATTTTTTGCAGTACCAATGTTGTGGATTGCAGAATGGACCTAAAGACTGGGGAGAAAACTTTGACAAACAAAAAGACATCTGTCAGTGTGAACTAGAGAAGCCATCAGACCTCTGCATGAGCTATAAAAACAGATACATCTATAGAAAAGTGAGAAAAATGTTCATTCTTCTTTCCAAAGAGCCAATTTTTAACCCAAGGTTATCTCTGGTGACTGGTCTAGTCAGGAGTTCTGTATCTTTCTGAAAAGGCAAAGTTTTGCTTTCTCTTTCTTAGCCAGAATTACCCCCACACCACCTGTTAAGAAATGACTGTTCATAACTCTGCTCCTTCCTCTTCCTGAGATGTCTTCAGTTTAGGCCCTCAGCAATCTGCATGGTTACTGTTGATGAAAATTATTGACTTTGGGGTCAGAATATGACCGTGGGCCAGAGCTGCACACCAGCTACCCTTTGGTTCTCATTCCTCTCTCACAAGGCTATGCTCCCATCCAGGCTCATTGTGGTAGTAGATATGTTCACTTAGAGACATTCAAAATGCTAAAGTATATTGAAAATCAAACAATTAAATGCAAGACCTTTGGGGTTTTATAATCCTTTAATAAAAAACCCACACTCACTTTGCAGGATCTGCTGGAAAGAAACCTTACATATTGTGGGATTCATGGCAGAATATTCAAAGAGTGATTTCTTACAACTACAGCCTTTTGAAAATCTTAATTAATGTAATAAGGCAAAGTATCTGGTGACAGGTAAAAACAAAGCACACTCAGAAGGGTACCATCTCATAGACAGTAGAGATCTCAAACAATCAATTTCATGGTTTGCTTGTCTCCTTATGAGGAAATTTGGACTCTATGGATATGAAAAAAAATTAAAAGAAATGCACAAAATAATTGAATAGCACAAAGTAATTGTAGTTTTAGAAGGCTGGTGGTACAAATTTTGCCAGTATGCACCTAGCAACAAGTGGATTTTAGCAAATGTCCATTCTGGTTATATAATTCTCTAATTGCACAGCTCCTTAATCAGGTCCTGCCTGAGCAGTAATTTCCTCCCCATGTAGTCCCACAGAAGCAAATACTATTTTAAAGCAATGAAACAATCTGGTTAAGTAGAAGATACCAGAACCCAATCTGGAAATAAGATGTATAAAAAGAGGCTGTTTTGGCCACATTTTAATGTCTTTTTGGCCTCAAGCAAACCCTCAAAGGACACATGAGAAGTCATCTGTGAAATTACTGCAGGTGCAAGATTTTGCTCATATGAACACACAGATTTTGTGGTGATGTGAGATGTAATAGAGACATCCAACTCTTATGATTGGGAAAAAATATTTGAAATCCAGTGCAGTTATGAGTCAACTTAAGTGAGAGATTTTTAGAAGAACTAGAAGGAGAAGACCCATGGGTTTCTTGTGAGAGAGGAAATATGGTAAAAAAAATACAGCTGTATTTGGGGGAAGATTTGTAGAGTTGTAACAGTAATATAATTTGGATGTATTTAATCTGTACTTGGCTTTCCCTCCTGTTTGCAGAAGGAGGATTGTCAGTGCCTAGAGGAGATATAGCCACTGTAAGAACGGACGTATGCAAATATCCAAAACGAGAGTAGCTCTGCACAGAACTTCAGCTGTAGAATCATAGAATGTGCTGGGCTGGACGGGACCTATCAGGATCATCGAATCCAATTCCTGGCCCTGCACAGACAGCCCCAAGAATCACATCATGTGCATAAGAGCATTGTCCAAATGCTTTTTGAACTCTGTCAGGTTTGGTGCTGTGACCACTGCCCTGGGGAGCCTATTCTAGTGCCCAGACACCCTCTGAGCGAAGAATGTTTTCCTGATATCCAAGCTAAATCTCCCCTGACTCAGCTCATGATATTTTCTTCAGTCCTTTCACTGTTCATGAGAGTGAAGAAATCAGTATCTACCCCTCTGTTACCACTCATGAGGATGCTGAAGACCCAAATGAGGTCTTGCCTCAGTTTCCTCTTCTCTAGGTTGAATAGAGCAAGTGTCCTCAGCCACTCCTCATATGGCTTCCCCTAAAGGCCCTTCACACAGTCCTACTTGGGACAATCTCTAGTATCTTTATATCTTTCATATATTATGGTGCCCAAAACTGCCCCCAGCACTCAAGGTGAGGCCACCCCAGAGCAGAGCAGAGTAGGACAATCCCCTCCCTTGCCCAGCTGGCAGTGCTGTGCCTGATCTCCCCTAGGACAGGGTTGGCCCTCCTGGATGTCAGGGCACTGCTGGGTCATGTTCAACTTGCCATGGAGCAGGACCCCAGGCCCCTTTCTGCTGGGCTGCTCTCCAGCCTCTTGTTCGCCAGTCAAACCCCAACATAACCATGGATGCAAAATCTGGCAGTTGACCTTGTTCATATGATTGGTGATTGCCCATCTCACTGTTTTGTTGAGCTCTCTCTCTAGGGCCTCACTTCCCTCAAGGAAGTCAACAGCTCCTCCTAGTTTAGTGTTGTTGGCAAACGTCCTTACTTTTCCTTTGAGTCCTGCATTCAAATTGTTAAGGAACATGTTGAAGAGAATTGCACTGCAGATGGAGCCCTGCAGAATCCCACTACTAACCAGACTCCAGACTGATGTTACTTCACTTACTATAACTCTGTGCCTGACTCATGAGCCAGTTGCTCACCTATGGCATAACATGGCTGTATGCTGGACATTTTGTCCAGAAGGATACTGTGGGAGACATCACCAAAATCTTTGCTGAAGTCCAAAAAGTTTACATCTACTGGCTTTCCAAGATCAGTTAGGTGGGCTACTCTGTCATAGAAGGAATCAAGTTCAAAAAACAGGACTTTCCCCTCATGTAGCCATGCTGATTACTCTCTTCCTTCCAGCCCCAGCCAAGCACCATCAAACACTTGACAAAATTAATTTTGAAGCTAGGTTTTATAACCAAATATTTTCAGTTAATGCCAAGTCTAATAATAAACTTTGAAGTTTCAAATCCAAAGATTAGATTGGTGGGAAACAAGTTTCCTTTCAGACCTGGTCATGGCTGGCTGCATTGACTCCTTCCTAGTAGCAAATAATTACCAAATGAAAGTAAGAACAAACACTTCTTTTCTTGTTAATGCAAACATTAGGCATTACAGCTGTATGTCTTCCTTTAAAATAGTAACTTTTTATGGTCAGCTACTAAATCTTCATACTTGGAAAAGCAAAGGCTTCTGCAGAGAATAAGGTACACATAGCTGTGTGTTTTGTGTTCATTAGCAACAAGCCAGAGTAAATTTAAATAGCCTTTTTTTAGCACAGAGCAAAAGAGGAGAGAGTTTTAGTTATTTTAGAAGATGCATTCTTATATAACCATAGGATAATATTGCTTACCTATAATTAATAATTTTGTTTTCTTTTTCAGTCTTGTGGAGAACTGATTATACAACAAATTAAAGATCATCTGGTCATAATTATGGGGATCGCCTTTGGACTGGCTGTTGTTGAGGTACCAGTGTACACTGTTAAAATACTTAATAGCTGACAAGCAATATGTTCTATCTGAAAATACATTGGGAATGGGATTAAAACACATGGCTTGCTCAATTAATAGACAAAGGGAAAACCACCTCTCACCTTAGCTATAACATTACTGTTATTCATATAAACATATTTCATTAAAGTATATGGCTCCTGAGCTGCAAACTTCAGGTGAGATCAGACCACCCTGCTGCTCATATAAGTGTATTACATGGGATATTTCCTTCAAAAAAATTGCCAGTCCTGAAGCCAGGCTGTGCCTTGACACTGAGCCCTGTGTATAGAGATGTATGCGAACACACAGTGCTGGAAGATATGAGGCAGAACAGCCAGATTTTCCTCTTCTTTCTCATCTTTTCTTGAGGAAAAATTAATCTCCTAAGAAAATCTAGCCTCTAGAGTACATATTTTTATAATTAAGAAATTTTGGTACAAAATTATAATTCTGAGGCATTAAAACTTTCTGCCTCAAGATGATGCATTAATGTGTCTAAGTGCACGTGTGATGCTCCATGTATTCCTGTGTATAGAAAAGCACAGAGTATGTGGACTGTTTCTTTCCATTTCCTCACAATACACTGAAGAATAACATGCAAGATTTTCTCTGAAGAGAGGAGGAAAATAACTGAGGATATCCAGTCAGTTACTTGATTTTGATTTGAATACAAGAAAATTATAAAGAAACGGGGGATTTCATCATGATGCTTTCTTCAGTCATTTTTTTTTCACTCTTTCTCCTTGGATTTCTTCCACCCTCACTCTCCACCAGTGGATGTTTGAGGGAAAAACAGAACTGAAAAAGATTGAAAAGTTCAGTCTATTACTCAAAGCAAAAACTTCTTAACATCATTGTCAGAGGATAGCTCCTCATGGTAGAAGAGTGGGAAAGAGCCCCAGCTCAAAACTGTGTTTCTAGGAAAATAGTAGGAAGTGGGGAAGAATTATGTAGCTGCAGCATTGGAAGAGGACAGGCCACCAACTCCTTACTCAGCACAGGCTTTCTGGTATTTAAGGGGCTATATGTGGGTGGTCAAGTCTCTCACCCATATGTTTACTTTGAGGGAAAAGTAGGTGAAATACACTGATATTAAATGGTCTTAAAATATAATTTAAGTGTAAGATTGCATCTTTAGCCCTAAAGCAAATTATAAGTCACTTTGCTCTAGTTACTGCAGCTATGTGAGTTGTAGCCTTTAGTTCATTGGCCATCATCCTTTCCTGTTCTCCAGCTGGCATTGTCTGTGCTGGCTGCCTCTCCCAGTCATAAAAGGATTAGAAAACAACATGAATAAACAATATGAGACTCAGCACAAATTGTCAGATGGCAATTTACACTTGATAAACATTTAGCGTTTCCATATTAGCTCAAGCAATTGCAAATCAAAGGCCACTTGCTTAACCACCTCTCTGCTCTAGGAAATCCCAGATAAAAAAAGGTGCTCTTCCCCTCTCTGTCTGCTTCATTATGCCACTTGTGAGCTGTTACTGCTTTCAGCTCATCTTACTAGTGAAAATTATACAGATAAGAAGGGCCCAGTTTCATTTGGGTGCAAGTGCAAATGGGGGCATGGTATGTCAGGGAAGCCTTGTCAATTATTCCAGGTGTGAGTCCATCCCTTTGTCTTAGCTGTACCTCTGTGCTACATATGCTCTTCTCCATCTCTTCCTTAAGTAAATAAAGTATGTCAGTGTTCCTGGTTTCAAAGGTGTTAGTTGGGCGCTTTCCATTTTTGTGGAGCGCCTTCACAGACTGGTTAACTTTAAATTCAGAAGGAAGCATTCTGATCTGATCTCACCAGCTGTCTGCCAAGAGTCATGGAATTGCACACAGTAATTCCCAATAGAGAAGGTGACTCTACTGAATTTTCTATTTCTCGTAATAGCTTCTTCAGTGAACTCATTATTGTTTCTATCCTAAGTGCATTACTGATAAATATAAAACATTTGTTGCATGATCTTTTGCAACTCAAAACAGTGAGGTATGTTTATAGATGTATACCTGTATACAGTATACACACGTATATGCAGACCTGTATACATACATATGTTTACACAGAAGAGAGTGATAGTGGAAAAGAAGAGAGATTTCAAAGGGAGACAATCCTTAGAATACACAGTGAACATTCCTCTAAGTTTATCAGAAAATAAAATGCTCAATTTTTGTCCAAATTTCTTGAACTTCTCTCTAATTGCTGCTCCATTACAACTAACAACTGCATTTTAAACACATAGAACTACAGGGGTTCTCATGCACAAAGGCAATCCATCTTTTAAACAAATGTAACTTCTCCATGGTATCTGCAGTCTTACCTGTGGTATATACTGACTTCATTAAGGTGTCTGTATTCTGTAAGAGGCACATTGGAAAAAGTCTTCTTCATAGCAGATTTATCCTGCATGTAAATTCAAGGCATTTGCAAACAAAATATTCCCATTGTGTATCAAGTTTTATCCTGGGATTTCCAGAATTGCCAAGTAATACCAGAAATATCTTTGTTTTCCAGATTCTTGGTTTGGTGTTTTCTATGACCCTCTACTGCCAGATTGGGAGAAAATGAAACTGTGAAAATGTCAGAAAGATGTCACCAGTCAAATAAAGATCTTTCTAGAAAGAGAGCTAGAGATTTGGCTGGCCACATTCAGATAAATATATGCATGTCCCAGGCAGCTGTTCTGATGAAAATGGCAGCCCTTGTGCTCAAGGAGGCTTGACAACTTGCAAAATGACCTCTTTATATTTCATAAGATTTAATGATGTGAATATGATTTTTTATTTGCAATAAACATATTTGTTTATGTTTCTGAGGTGTTTATTTTGTCCGAAGATAGCAATTATGTCATGTTGAGAGTGAGTTCACCATGTGGTGTGCCCTCATGAGTGTTAAACCACCCACAGCAGAGTCACCATAAACAGCTGCAAACCATCATGCAGTGGATGACTTCTCCAGGGCAGTCAGGTCCCTGGTTAGCTCTGCTTGTGGAGAAGGGTGTTTTCATTAAGAGAGTTGTGGGTCAGGGTTTTGTTACCTGTGGAAAGGGCAGCTAACTTGCAAGCAAATAGGAAAGCCACATTTCCTTTCAGGGATGTTTAAATCAGGGATGTTTTATCTTGGCAGCTGAGATGGTTGCTCTTGGGCCCAAATGATGCTTAGGCTGTGTAAATGAGATGGATTTAATGACGTGTCTTACAAATAAGCATTAGTGGTGAAATCCAAGTCCACATGGAGGCAAGGTGTACACAGAAGTCATGCAGGTAAGCTTAGCCCAGAGCAACGAAGGCAAGTGGAAGGACAAACACAGGGCATGGCTGGCAGCACAGCAGCGATATAAAGCCTGCCTGCCTTTGGACTGACCAGTGCATACAAGTGTTTGGGCCCTGACATACTGACAGACTGATGGTCCCTGCCCAGCCGCCCCGGTTTCCCTGCATACTCCCATGACAAGGACACCACATCAACCTCCTGAGCCAGTTGATCCCTGACCCACCAGTGTCACAGTAGGGCTGGTCTCCAGCTCCCCTGCCTGGTCGTGGAGTCCCACCAAGCTGGGCCTGCCCATGTGTCCTGCTGTGGCCTCAGCCCATGCCCAGGAAGAGTGTGATGCCAGGGGCTGGGGCTGCCCTGGTGCCCTGCCCTGCCCCGCTCCTGACCGTGATGGGGCGATGGGCCAGGCTCTGCCTTGCCACCCCAATAGAACCCCGGGTGGTCCCAAGCCCTGCGGATCTGCTGGCCTAGGTTGCCCTCTAACAGAAATGGCATCAGGGTTTTTAAGGTATGAGGTTGTCTAATGAGGTTTTACACAGCAGGCTGATGGCCTCCCTGCTGTGTGTTGGAATTAGCTGATTTATCCAGCTCTGCTGGACCCTCATCTTCATAATAGGAACAACTTTAAACACCTCCCACTGCTGCTCTTAAGAGAAAACCACATATCATGCTCCTTTTGTGAGGGCACCCCTCAGGTGCCCTCGACTGTCTTAAAGCACACCCTGACTGCTCCCATCTTGACAAAGCAATGCAAAGTTGCTTACAAATGCATCAAAAGCTTCATCTGAGCAGAGACCCTTGTCCGTGTCTTATTCCAGCAGAACTGGATTAAGGTAAAATTCATCTGCAGCAACGAGGTTTTTTTTTTAAAACTCAACCAGAGGAAGTTTCTGTCCCATCCCCCGCCCTTCCCTAGCACTCAGACCATTAGGCCAAGCAGTGATCCTACTTTCAGTAATACATGTGTCTCCCAGGAAAGTCATCTAGCTACCAGACAGTTCTGGCACTTGTCCTTCCCTCTGCTGAACCTCAGAAGCTGTGCCAGAAGAATTCAGACTTTGTTGGACCAGAGAAGAACCATGACTCCATAACCCAGCTGTACTAACTGGAAAAAGAAATGCTGGCTTCTAGTTCCTCCTTCTCCCCTGAGTGTTTTTTTTTTTTCCTGTGCAAATCTTATCCATGTTCTGAAGTCCTGGGAGCTAAGCCTGAATCAACCAGATCATGATATGGCAGCTGGAGTCCTGGATTATCACTACAGAAAAATATTGGGAATATAAGGGCAACATGAAAAGAGAATTGCACCTTCTTCTTCCTCCTCTTTCCCATTAGAAGGACTGTTCTCCTGATTGAATGAAGGACCAGAGGGACTCTCATAGGGAGGGGTCTTAGAGCTGTGGATGCCTAATGGATGGACATGATGGAGAAATTATGGCTCATCCTTGCTGCCAGGAGGAGTCAACTTCAGGCATCTGTAAACTTGATTATTGCTGGCATGAATTTGCAATGAGCATTGAGATGACACTGACAATGTACACTGGCTCAGACACCAGTCTGGTCCTGTTTGCTGCTCTGGGGATCCAGATGTGTAAAACCAAGTTGTAATACATGTAAATTGTGGTTGTCTATTGCCCGGTTTTGGATATGATCCTCAAAATAATCTTTACTTGCATCAAAATAATGATGTATGATACATTAGGCTTTTTGTTAAAACAGTTAAAACTGTTGATATTAAAACCAGCATAAAATGTTGCCTTCAGGGAGGAACTTTGACAGAGGAATTTTATCTGGAGCTAAGGTGAGCAGTTACTCTGTTTATTTATGCAATTTGTCTATATTATGTAAAGCTCTAAGGAATAAAAGTAAAGCACTATGATTATATGCTACCATGAATGTTTAAATGAGATTGAGCTAATGAAGCAAGTCAGAATACTATCAGCTTTCCAGTGGAGTGGGTTTGCCACTAAAACATGTCCATTGCCTTTGATGTTGCAAAAGTTACTTTCTTCTAATGTTCTGTTGCCTCATGAAGTTTTCTTCCTCTCTTTTTTCAATGGAGGCAGCAAAATGCTCAGCATAAAACAAAACTAAGTCTGTCTGGGTAAGATTCATCTGGCCATTTGCAAAACAACAGAGTATAAACTTGTACCATAGAATTATGAAACGGTTTGGATTGGAAGGTAGATTTAAAGACCTTCTTTAAAGTCCACCCCCATTGCCATATCTGAGCTATTAGTTTGAACTCTCCCTATAATCAATGAAGAGAAAAACCACATCTAGGATTTGAGCCATCTTGTTCTAAAATAGATGCCTGCAGAGGTGAGGAGAGTGATTTTCATTGCAAATAGGTGAAATTGAAGTGAATGAATCCCACTCCACAATACTGAACTTGTTGAAAACATTAGAAGCACTTATCAGACAGGAAAGAGCATTAATATGAATGTGCACTGATTATTCATTGATGCATTGACATTTTTGCTCAGTCATAACCCAGCCTGCTAGGCAATGAGCCCTGCCTACTCTCTAGGCTGGTAGGATAAGATTAATCTAGTGTGTGCAATGTTGTAACAGATATCCCAGCACCATTCCTTCATGAAGTCCCCTCTGTATTCTTATCTAAGAACATTTATAGTTAGCTGTTGACTCAAAATATCAATGGGACATTTTTCTGAGCCCACAAACACTTTTTATTCCTGATGTCTGGAATTGCTGAAATGGAATTTGACAATAAATCCTTGACAGAACAATAAAACCGTAAGGGTTTCCTTTTGTGGGGTGTTGAGGTAGGTTATTTTTGGTTTTTCACAACCATCTCATGGAAGATTATGTTCATCTCAGTGTTACCCAATAAAATCAAACATACAGAAGAAAGACACATGTCCAAGACCTTAGTTCTTTAAAATATCAAAGGGAGAAAAAGCATTTATCATTATAGTCTTAAATGGTATAAATAAAGAGTGGTAAGAAGAAAGACAGTGTGTCCCTGCCTTTGACAATGGAGCTAAATTCCACCTTAAAACCAAGTCTATTTAAAACACACTGGTGGTTTATCATGTCAAGACCAAACATCTCTTTAATGGCAACGGATAAGACATCACACCTGGGCCAAGAGTTCTTCAAAGAAGAATTTTAAGGGATGAGGGGGTGAACGTGTTTTTCTCAGAAAGGATTGTATTTGTGGGGAAATGCAGCCCAAAAAGAAAAAAAAATATAATTTATGACAAAATATGAGTCAGTAAAGCAATGTCAGAAACAATGACGGGAACATTATTAAGCCTTTTTTGTTACTGGAAACAAAAAAAAAGGAAGAGAAAGACAGAGGCAGATTGAGAAAAAGAAATAAGATGTTTAAGAAATTGAAGAAGAACGAAGCAAAACAGGACAGGTCTATTTGAAAGAAAAAAAAAATATTATCAAGATCCAAGAATTTGCTGCACTCAACTCAGCATGAGGATAATTTGGCCCCAAACCACCTTTGTGTCCTGGATGCCATGTTGAATACCAATTCAACCTGTTTTTAAATCAGTGCCAAATCTGCCCCAAATCTATCTGACTATCCAGGCCTCTGAGAAGCTGGGGCTCCTCAGAGCATAGCTGGTATCCAAAAGGTACATCAAGAGATAGCTTTGGTAGCTGTATGTCCTCTGGGCATGCCTGGAGAATGAAACTGAGGAGGTGAAACAGCTGACTTTCCCTCTGGAAAGGACACCAGGACACTGTGGGTCTGGCCAAAGTATTTTTGGAGACATGATTAAGTGAGGCAGCAGTGTTTATTTTTAAATTAAGAGAGAGGGTTATCACTTTAAGTTTTGAAATAGGATTGGAACCACAAAATTATAAGCCAGTTCTTTGGCTCTGCTGTCAGATCTATCCTAACTGCTTAGCCCAAGGTTTTCAGGCATGGGAGAGATTCAGCTGATTTAGACTGGATTCATCCCTTCTCAGCTGAAGGGATGTTTGACTTTGGGTTGTTTGGGGAGGTCAGTTAGAGAGCAAACACCTAATATCACTCCAGGCCAGAATAAAAACCTACCCCTGCAAAGATTCAGGCTGGAGAATCTGCCTGGACATTTTTCCTCCAGGAGGCAAATGGGATGTGCTGATATGGGGGAGTGCTACATTAGGACTTCATTCAGGGACCAAAGGGAGGCTTGGATCTCATTTGGCTTCATCCATGGCATTTGATTATTTTTTATATCAAGTAAACTCGTACATTTTCTCCCCACATCTGTCAATAACAATATTCTCATCCGTTCGCTGAAAGACTATTTTTTTTTGTGCAGTGGTTTGGATTAAATTCCCTTTTGTTCTTTTCAAGTTTTCAAATTCCCTTGTTCTTTTTTGAGCTGAAAGTTGACCCCTTGATGTGTTTTGCAAAATGCTCAACCTGCTTGGGTTTCTTGGGGAGATAAAAGGGTGATGTCATTCAACACTTGATAAGGTTGAATCCTCTATCTATTTGAACTTAGACACTGGGGAGGAATGGGAAAATCATTCCTCTTCCTTTCTGTCTCAAATCCACTTACAATTTCTTTTTTCTTTGTAGGGAAATACAAGTCTCCACTCACTCCTAGACTTTATAACATTTGCTAAGCAGTCCAGAACTCTTTAAAAGACAGGAAACAGAGACATAGAAAAGGCATGGAGGAATAAAAGGCAAAAGAGGTCCTTGTGCATTAAGAGGGATAAGAGACATAAGATACTCTTCTTTCCTAATCTGTGACGAGCTCAAATTCAGCTAATATAAGTCATTAGAGAGACTCCAGTTTCTTCATCTGCATTAACCTGTGAAAGACTGGAAAAGACTGTTTGCCCTATTTTTCATGAAAATTGAAGTAAACTGTGATAATGGACTTACACACTCAAAGCTATGGAAGAAACTGGTTAAAACAGCCAGACAAAAACTGTGGACAAACACAAGGGCACTCTCAGACAACTTCATAAAACAATTTCAAGGCATTTCAGTGCACCAGCCCTTTCCACTGAAAGTCTGTGACCTTGCTAACATAAGAAGATGAATTAGTGGCTTACAGAGGTTGCAGTAAAAGGTCCAAAGTGTCAGTATACTGTTTCACATCTGCTATTATGTGAACATAATGTGTTTCTAAACTATTTCAAACTGCTTTTATGTTGTTTGTTATCTAAAAGATTTGTCAAATCAGCTGATATATGAATATTGACTATTTCACTGCTGTATTGCATTTTCTTCCTAAAGTTTCAGCTGAATATATTCCTTTGCTTTTATACAAATGTTTTCTAAACTCTATTTCATTATAGTAATGAGTTAAAGTAGCAGCAACTCTCTGAAATATTGAGTCTATCATTATTCAACCTGACATTAAGTTTTTCACTATTACAGTTAATGCAGACCAGGGAGGATCTTTTGCAGATTTGATTTGTTGGGGAAAATAAAGAATTTAAATTTACTTTCTACTGTCTCTGTTAAAAAATTGTCTTTTAGAATGTACTTAATTTTGTCAAAAAAATTAGTTTTATCAATGGTTTTCCATCAAAACCATTGATAACATAACTTTGTCAAAGATTATTATCTCTATCATTGATTAGAAGTATTAAGAATAACAAATAGTATAGAATTAAGAATAGTATTAAGAATAAAAACTATTAGGGAGTGGAGCCATGGAGATGAATGTGTCATGTTCATTGAGGCCTCCATTATTTACTACTCTTTCCTGCTTGGATGAGTGTCTTCTGTAAAGACTGTTGAGATCCTTTGGAACAGGATTAAAATAGACTCTTTCAAGAAAAGCCAGTGACTGAGGAAGCTGGTTACTAGAAGGTGTAGAGTAATGGTGTGAACAGGAATAGAAATGGATATACCAAAGCAATATACCAGCACTGCATTGATGTGTCAGAAGGGCATTACAATCACTTCTCCCATTGCTGTAGGAATGGAGTTGGGAGCACTCTGCCTTGGTATCCTGGCTATTGCACTTCTGAACATGTTTATAGACAGTCAAACAGATGGGTGAAGAGTAAGGATCATGTGGAAACAAGGCTCAGAAAATCAGAAACAAAAGTGAATGATAACAACAACGGCTGAAAGGCGCAGGTGAGACAAAAAGCTGAGATAGTTTGGGTAAGAGGGAATGGCCTCAGGTTGTGCCAGGGGCCATTTAGATTGGATATTAGGAAACATTCACTGTGAATTTTAGTCACCTTCAATACTGAAGGTCTGAATGAGAAATTTCCTAACGTGCTTGAAAATGGACTAAGTGACCTTTCAAACCAAATTTTAGGCTATCAGCCATCAGAAAGGGTTGTCAAGCAACAAGAATCTTTCCAGAGAAGTGGCTGAGTCATCATCCCTGAAGATATTTAAAAGATGAGCAGGCTCAAGGATGATGTTTAGTGGTGGACTTGGCAGTATGGGTTTATCAATGGACTCAATGATCTTAAAGATATTTTCCAACCTAAATGATTTTATGATTTTTTAAAATTATGTGATTTTATAATACACTTAATTGCAACTGGGAGAGGAATTCAGGGAGCCAGAATGTGTATTACATGAGCTGGAGTGCAATAGGAGTGAGTGACAAGTTTACAACCCAATCTTAATTGGAAGTGCAATGGATCCCTGCAGCCTCTTGCCAACTGATCATGGACTGGGATGTTTGTAAGCACAAATGAGAAATTACAGACTACTGAACACAAGAGTGTGCTGAAAGAGGAAGAATACAAGGACTTGTTTTATAATGGTTGGATTTCAATATTGTCCTCTGCTCTAACAGACATTCCAGATTGTGTAAGGGTTCATCACATTAAATACAGGAAATTGTCTGTCAGATATGAGTTTGGGTACTGTGGTCAAGGTATAAAATATCCAGATGCACTATCTCTGATATGCTTAATACTCTGTAGCACAATTATGATGGATTATCTTCTGCCTGTGATTTAAGATTCTGCTCTCGTTCTACACATGGACTGTTACAGTGACATGGGGAACTTTCTGATATTACCTTTCTCATATTCCTCATATTCTCATTCCTCATTCTTTCAGCCAGGGGAAAAAGGATTTGAATCAATAGAATAAAGAGGCCATACTAGAGTACATTGTGATGAACTTGTTTAAACATAATTTTTAAAACATATACACAAGGAAATACACAAACCATCTGAGAAAAAGAATTGCCTGTGGCTTTAACATAAGAGATGTGCTACAGATGAGAAAAGCTGTGGACAAAAGACTTCAAGAGCTGTTTTTTTCAAGCTGAAATTGGCTCTGCATCAAATATTCTTGAAAGACTAATTTTCTTTGGATGGTAGTGACCATAAGTTGATGCTAATGATGCAAGTCAATTCTAATAATGTGTGGCTTTAGCTGCAATAACCACAACAATATTATGTAAAAGGAACAACTGCCATGAACTTCTTACTGGTGTGGAGAATTTTTTTTGCAGGTGGAGAGGATTTTATATCTTCCAAGAGGGATACTCAAGGTATTTCTGGTCATATGGCAGCAATTCCTGAAGCTTGAAATGATAGGTGAGAAAGTTAGTATAAGCCTTCTGTTCTTGTAGATTCATGATATGAATTTATGGCTGTTGTCCGATGGCTATCACTTTGAGTTATACTGGAATATAAATGTATTAGAAAGCCTGGAACTGTGTAGGCAGAAATTAAAAATGTGCACAAAGAAATGAAAACAGAAATGAATATTGGCATTTTTCCCAAGAAATGAAAAGCCACTAGACTGAATATTTAGAGAGTATTTCACAGGGTAGAAAACTTCATATACTGCATATTACAGATCCTGACCATCACATCACAAACATGCTAAAGTCTACATAAAGAGTACATATAGAAGTTACCTGTTCTGAATTTCAGTGGATCTGTTTATTGCAATAAGATTGGAAAATTAAGGGTGATTCAGTCACCTAGTAATGCAATTTGTGTCTTACAGACTTCTGCTTGGGCTCCCACTGCTGCTTGATGAGAGCATGTATATTCTCTGTCTTGTGTTATATCTAGTTACATCTTAAAACTAAAGTGTTTTAAGGCTGCAAAGTGCAGTTCAGTTACACTTCCTCTTCCGAGATTTCATCATGCACCAGCACCAGCATCAGCGAAGTTATATTGGTACAGAAAATGTTGGGCAGTCCGAACAGGGGTGATAGTAGAAAGCAAGGCAGCAACTGCTACTTTAATTAAAGTTCATGGGTTGTCCTGTGGCTTGTCCACATGCTAGGGACAGTTTTCTCAGCCATTAGAACTGCAGAACACACAAAAAATGTGGCCCCAGGATACTAGCTTCAATTGTCTCTCCAGGGAGTATGTTTAGCTTATATTTTGTATGCCACATGTGTCTTACTGCTCTGGCCAATGTGTGGCTACACATTTTGCAGAGCTTGGGGGTCGCACATAGCCTAGCAAGGGACAAATTCTAGCAAGAATTTGTACAGTTATGAAGGCCCAGATGCATGAAAAGCATGCAAGGCATGACTAGGGATATAGGTTATAGCAGCTTCTGTGTCAGCGCCTACGGTCAAGCACAAGACACAGCTCAGCACCTGAGCCACACTTTGAAGTTTAGCATTTGCCTGCCAAGAAATGTCCACCCCACTGGAGTATGGATTAGCAGTGAATGGAAAATAAGCCTTCACAGTCAGTTTATAATTTTAACTTTTCTGTATGATTTTGTTAATATTAGAGAGCAGAAATAAGAGTTAGGGACTCTGGGGGGTAGGTGAGGTGGTAGCAGATTTGCAGAACAGTGAACTAATAAGATAACATCATGCTTTTACAGATTTTTAAACCATGCTGTTATTTAAACCACCTGATTATTGAATAATGAAACTGCAGAATTCTGCAGAGGATGGTACTTATTAGCTATAAACACTTAAATTGCTAAACCACCAAGCTTCTGAAAAATATATCTATTTTTTCTAACAAAAATTGAAGAGTATCAGGCTGGTGACCAGACAAGATTTGCAAACAGGAGTCAATGTTCAAGCAGATACAGTGAATTTGTGCAAGCTCAGAGTTAACAACAAAGAGCACCACATCAAAACAGAAAACAGTTTTGTTCTATTTACCCTGATTAAGACTAAGGAATCTTTGGGAATCAACAGATTACAAAAGCAAGTTAGTGTTTAGGGCAACAGTGCTGTGTCATTTGTGGAGTAATAATGCTCTCTTTAACACCAACAATCTCATTTACCCAGGAGACAAAACAAGACCAAATCCTCATCTGATGTCAATCAGCATGATTCCTTTGCCATTAGCATGGCTTCAATATGTTTGGTGGAGCAACAGCAATTTACTTGTGCTGAGGGCTTTGCCCTTGTGTCTCATAGCTCAAAAAAATTAAGTTCCCTTCCAAGTTTTCTGACTGAAGTTGTGTATAGTTTAAATCTTGTTGCAAAAAGCCCACTCTGATGTGCTTTTGTCCTTTCTGTTTCAAATGATTTTGCATATTCATCACATGAATTTAATGTAATATGTCTAATTTTCATCAAACCATGGCAAACCGAGAAATGTTCAAAGGTTATGCCAATGACCCATTTTGCTGAAGAAATAAAAATGCACTTAGGCTAAATTTATGTTGGTGAAACAGTTTCTTTTTTCCCCCTCACTTTTAAATTTGAAATGTGAAGAAAGTTAGCATGTGAGACATTTTACATCTCATTAATAATATTTTGACTGTTCTGCTTTGAAAGCCTACTCAAAATAATGCAAAAATCCAAGAAAATTATGCCAATATTATTTTAAGTTAGAAAAGCACCCTTTTAGTTTTTTTTTTTTTTCCTTTGGTCATGTTTAAAGTGGCCTTTCTTAAACTTGCAGAACACTATAAATTCACAGTTAGAGACATGCTTTTGTCCTTACTGAAATTAACAGGAAAATCATAGGAATTACAATCTTCCATGTTTCATAGTGAAAACATCCTACACAGACTTTACTGGTAGCTGAGGTCAGGAGTGCTGCAGACTTCCTCCTGCTATGCTAAGTTTTGCAGTTATTTTTCATACCTCTGCCATCACTATAGTCAACTTTTTTAGTAATTAAGGTATTGGGTAGGTCGGTGCATTAATTTCATTCTTTATGTATTATGGTGGCCCTAAAAATTCCAGTCTTTCGTGTGTGTGCTTCACTTACAACAGGATGCTTCCTCAGTGGTGAATTCACTCCGGAGGTGAATGTAGCTGAAGACCAACAAGCAAGGTTTGTGTGAGGCTTGTGAGAGAAGGAAAAGACCTGACAGTCAGGCCCTGTGGTGAGAAGGACCTGCCCATGAAGGGCTTAAGTTCCAATGGAAGGAGGCTTTGAGGGACTCAGTATCACCAACAGGGAGTCAAGTCCCTGTTGGTGATACTGAACTGGGGGTCTGAGTGCCAAAGGTCTTCCATAGGCGAAAGGAAGCAAAAAATGATGGCAGTAGTTTGGAGATATTCACATACTGGTGCATGAAATGTTGTGCTGGATTATTTGAGAGAGAGGGACATGAGAGAGGATCAAACCTCTTGGAGTAGATCTACCTAAAGAGGAAGTTAATGGTTTCAAATTTCCCTGCACCTTTGTAATCTTTTCTTATTGACCCTGTGGCTATGGCAGGAAACTTCCTTATAGCCTGGGTTCAGTGTGACCCTGCAATCAGAAGATATGACTCCATGCATCCAGTCATGTCACTTGGGATTGCCACCATGAATAGGAATGGGAGAAAGGTCCCAGTGGGTGAGGACATGGTGAGCCTTGGTGCTGCCTGGGCCTGGAAGGATCTCATGGCACATAAAAAAGAAAGTAGAAAAGTAGAGAGCGTTCCTCAAAAGAACTACACAAGATGACCAAAACAAACTGTTTCCATGCAGATCCTTGGAAACAGCTAAGGCTCTGCTGGCATGACTTTGTAAGCAAGTCTGGAAACTCCTAACTGAAGCGCAGGTCCAGCAGCCAGGCTTCAGTGCAGATCAGCACTCAAAAAGGGCCAGGATGCTCTGATGCATAGTTTCCAATGCAGGTCCCACTAGATTAGGATGTGTTTTTCATTTGAAGTTGAGCTACTCTAACCCAGTTCCCTCCAAACAAACAAACAACTGATCGAGCAAGCAAACAACCCCGTGGGAGGGATGGCTTATTCAAGCACAGTGGGAGCAAAGTGGGGTGGGAACCAACTGGCTCCAAGTGCCAGTGCTGGCCTTGTTTTCTCCTATGACTTTCATCCTGTTTGTCACTGTTACCAGGGGTTTACAAACTCAGAGCAAACATCTGGTCTGGTTTAATACCAAGAAAGAAAACTGGATATTAATTTTGATATGATAGTAAAGCAGTTTGATAGTGCTCACGCTGACAGAGCCACCACACCATTTACAATCTCTAAAACTAAATTGGTTTTCATAAAACCCTTGTGAGATTATATTAGGATTGACAATTAAAATTATAATGCAGCCAAGCCTGCTGAGGAGCAGTAAATTTTCTGGGAATTTGGTCAGTTGGTTACATTGATTTTATATTAAGTTAGAGAAAATTTTGCTCATGTAAAGGCAAAAGCAGTTTAAATCTGTTTCATACATTGCAGCAGGGTCTCACTGATTAAAAATACCTGGGCCTGTTCCAAACTTGTCGTCATATTGGCTACATGACTGTTATAAGCAAACCCCTGCAAACAGAAAGATCTGAAAGTTCAAAGCTTATTTAACTCGAGAGTGCTTGTAAAAGGGAAAAATGCCATTTCTGTATGGAATAATGGCTCGTAACTTTTCCAACATTATTTTTTTCATCAATATCACCTGACTCTGATATGCATGTTTCACAGTAGACTCTAAATAAGAAATCTGGTACCTTTTGGCATGTTTTTCCTGTACCATCTGGCTAACAGGTACTGTACTGTTCCTGCAGTGTGACACACCAAATAAAAAAGTCAGATCTTTTTAAAGTCACAATAAATTTCCCAAATGAGTTTGTGTGAAATGTTAAAAAGCAGAAGATAGAGGTTTTGGGTTACATTGCCTCTAATTTGAAAGGGGGATAAGTGGAGCCAGGTGGGCTACTTAGCCAATACCTGCCTGTTCCAGCTTTTTGAATCTGTGAACATTACACCCGGATACAGATGGAAATTGGAAACAATAAATGATTATTACAGAGACTTTATCATCCTGTAGCTCGTGAAAAAAAAGATGAGCCACTTTTAAGGACACTTTGAAAGTGTGCTGCTTAGGCATGTATCCGGACAGATGTGGAAGAGTAGGAATATGCCATATATCAAGTGAGAGGAATAAGATTTCTTAATTCCACTGTGACAAGCAAAAGCATCTTCTAAAAAGTAAACCTCCCCTTCCCAGTATTAATCCAGTTTCTTTCTGAAGTCTCTTTTTTGGTTAGGGTGAGTATCTCTCACTTCCAGAAATCTGTTAGTCCACAGATGGAAATGGGGGATGGTAGAAGCAGAGAGATAGAAAAAAGGGGGCCACAATACCTTATCAAAGTTACAGCTACAAGTCATAAAGGCAAACTCAGACAGTTAAGTTCTTCACTCCCACTGGTCACATTAGACTTACAAGTCTGCATTCCTATTAATTTTCAAAAAAAAAGCTGCATTTCAGGACAACAGCTGCAAATAAAGCCAGATCAGAACATACTCAATGACATATTTCTTCATTGACTGCTCACAAAACTTTCCACGTGGACGGCCTGAATTTTTGGAGAATGGCTGGGAAGCAGAAAGTTTCCATCACAAAATCTCTCACTTTCTTCCAACCCGTTTGGCAGGGGCCAGTTACCCTGTGGCCCGTGGTCCCTGCTGCCTGTTCCCTGCCAGTTGTTAGGAGCAAAGGCTGAAGGAAAACCATGGCTCTAGGAGCTCTGGCAACAGCTCAGCTCAGATCCATCCCAGCCTCAGGTAAGCCAAATCTCTCTCCAGAAGTGTCTGTATTTTCCCATTAATGAGGAAGGCAGAAGCTCAGGGATTTCCTTTTGAAGTCTTGAGCTGGTGACAAAATGAATGCTGAGAGATGAAAAACTTCAGCAGGATGAACCTCTCTGCACATCTCTATAATCAGCTGGCAGCCTCTTTCTTCGGAGTGGGAGACCACCACAGACAGCACAGTGCAAGGGCAGGCCTTCCTACACCTGCCTCTGAACCTCACCCTTGTGGAAACAGGCTGAGCATCAGGATGCTGTGCCAGGATCTGGGGTGAAGAGCAATACATAAACCCACGGCAGGGATCCCAGTCAGCTGTACCCTGGGTGCAGCTGTAAGGGCACAGATGGCCACAGCCCATGTGGTATCATAGCAAGGGATACTGTGGCCCTGCAGAGGGATCCTGCTTGCACAGATGGAGTTCAGAGTCCAAGAGCTCTACTCAGGAGCCTAAGGCACACCTCTGTTTTAAGGGACAGGTTTTGTTCTTTCACAATACTGCAAGGCTTCCTTAAAGGTCACTGAGCAAAGTGCATGCACTTTGGGTTGGAGAGGGCAGAGGACCCACTGTGCTGGACTTGGTGATTAAGTTTGCTCATGGCTTTTTTCTGCGCATTACCATTTTTTACATTGTCTGCTGCTGTCAGTCTTTTTTCCTTCATGCTCCTTGTCAAGCATCAGCAGGCTCTGCAACACAGTAATTAGTTAAAGGGCAGATAGGGAAAATAAAACATGAGCTGGAACAGCAGGACTGCATTTAAAAGAAAAACAAAAACCTCTTCCAAAATACCTCCATGCATAAGAATGGCAAATTATTCCTTGGAATTGGATTAAATCAGGGTATTCCACAAGATATAAGACTTCATTCAGGAGGAACCAGTGGGATGAAGCACAATTGTGAGCTTAACACCATCTATATTTAAAAGAAAAAAATCTTATTGTATGAGAAATAAAACAATATTTACAACATTTATATTCATTCTGAATTATGGAAATGCCACAAAGATGGTCATTCTTCGGCCTAGCACAGAAAATCCCAGTTTCATAACAGCAGTATATGGGAACATACTTGTTCCCTTTGGGGTATTTGTATGTCTTACCAGCTTAAATATCACCACTACTTATAAACTAGTACACAAACGCCTAACAGATGTACAAGTTCACAAGAGAAGAAATAAAAAATGCACAAAACCCCTCACTCTTTCACAACTAATCTGCTTTAATGTAGGAAACACAGCCCACTTGCTCTTCCTTCACTGTGAATGCTTTCTTACTCTGTGAGATCCCTGAATCCCAGCCTACCCTTTGTTCTCTCATATTTGAAATAGCTGTTGGACTTTTAGAAGCACTCTGTAAGACTTTTTTAATTGTCTCATGAGACTCAGTGCTCTGAAACAAGCATAAAAAAATGTCTTTCAAAACTCTGAGAAGGATTTACTGGGAGGGTTGAGGTGGGTACATTGCTCCTTACATAACAGCAGATGAGCTGTAACCCTCAGGGTTTCTTTTCTCCCCTTATCCACAACTGTGAGACATTCATCTCTGAACAGTTTGATTGTCATTTAATTGGCGTGTTAGCCTCCATCTAAACAGTTTTGAACTCCTAGTTATCCTTCTTTCTAGTTCCTCTCCTGTTGTGACTTTGGGCCAGAGCTGTCTGGCACTGATGCTTCTTCTTCCATTCTTCTTTCTTCTACCTCCTGTTTGCTGTGTCTTTTCTCCAGGAGAGCATGTACATTTAGGATATTTCTATGGTGTCCCACAGTGTGTTCCTGCAAAGAGATGGCCTGAGAAAGCTTTGTGTTACCAAGCACAGGCCACACAGCACAGAAGTCTTTGTAAAATAAATCAGCCTGCAGTGTTTCCCTGAAGATAAATTTATCTTTCGAAGTACAATAAAATAGTCTCCCTGAACTGCAATATTAATTGGGCTTAACTACTTCTACTGTCCAAGCTAGCTTGCTTCTGTTCAAGCAGGATTGTTCATATGGCAGTGATTTGTGTGACACCAGCTACATGACTCAAATTCAGCTCAGCAGTAGAGGATGTTTGGATTGATCAGTCACTCAAGTGAGTTTCTCCAAATGCTGCACAGAGCATATGGTCTTGTGTGCTGTATGACACCAAAATATCTCTTATGTTATTAAGCAACCATGTAATTTCTGAAATAAATGAGAGAAGAATGTTTCTAGACCAATTATTAGTCCGTGCATGCAGGAGCATAAACAGGGAATACATTCCTATCTCTTTGGAAGCACTCAGTGCTCTGCTGAGCATCCATTACCTTTATGGTCATTAAGCTTAACTAGATGACAGGTAAAAGAATGCAAATGCTGTGTCCTGAGCAGTGCTGTGAATCTTGCTGGTTTACTGTCACTAGTGAGACCTAGATCATCTGGCATTTCCCCCATGTTCTTTGCTGTAGATCCTGCCTATGGCTTTTGGGTTAGCTCTTCTCCTTTGTCAAGAGAAGCAGTAAATAAGCTGGTAAATCTGTCCTCTGCATTGTCAAATTGTAAAGTTACACTGCATCTGTACTTTCTTCTTCATTTTGTTTTTTAATAATCTATTGGGTTTGTTTGTTCAAGTTAATGAAAATAGTATGTTATTGTTATGTAGTTATGCCAAAACACTTCACCAGAAATTTCATAAATGTTTTCTGGTGCATTGCCCGGTTTCATGTGGTTTAATTTTTTCCATTCATATAGAAGAAAAGCACATGGAAGATAAAGATCTTAGGGTTACTTCAGCTAGAAAAAGCCCTGGGAAGATTCCCTTAAACAGCAAAAAAGGAGTTAAGGAAAAATCAAGTACAAATGATTTATTGTCTGGCTGGCTAACAGTAAAGCTTTAAGGCCTCAATCACAGTTTTTATTTGCAACGGTACGCATTTATTCTTAGCAGGAGTCCAGGCAAATTTTGGGGGGACCATTTGTGTGAGAAAGCACACATCACCACAGGGAGAGGTTTTGCCACCTAACATTTGCAGCTTTGCAAAGTTTCAAAATTGTCCTTTGCTCATAGTAGCATTTCTTTTGGGCTAATGAGTTTCCATACAGTTAAAAGGAGACTGTCCTTGCCTCCAGGGATTTCAAGCTGAAGGTCAAAAAATCCAAAGGGAATCAGCCAAGGTTTGAGGTTTTATTTTTTGTGCAAATCAGCAGGATGCTACAAGACAACATTTCACCAGCATGTATCTTAGGATGTCTCTGACTTGTTCTGTTAGTACAGAAAGGCAATTTTCCCAGAACATATCCATTATCTGTGCAGAAATGCTTGTTTTGGAGATGGCACCTGAAAAATTCTAGAACTGTGAGAAAGGGAATTATAATAAGACAAAACCTAACAAACTAGTAGTTTGTTCTGATGCACAGTGCAAAATTTGAGTGCAATAGACTTGCTAGGAAGAATACGTGTTAAAGTGTAGAATTTGTCCCATTGATGGTAATATATCTACTTATTTAATTTGAAAACCTGGATTCTGATAGATCAACTTTATATGCCATCTTTGCATCCTGTTTGTACACATCTACTGAAGTTCTGAGCTGTGGAAATTCCTGGATATTTTTAAGAAGCAAAATATTCCTCATTTCTGATTTCTCTGTTGTTCATGTTAAATTTAATGGAAAGCACTCTATGATTTTATTCAAGTGGGATCAAACTCTCAAACATAATTTAAGACTTCAGCCAGTTCCTATTGCAGCAACCAGGTCCAAAAACTAACAGCTAGACTTGTATATTCAGATTGCCAAATGGAAGAAAAACAGGCTGAAAGAAGCATAAATACAAAGGGCACTGAAAATAGATTTATTGGAAATGAACACTGAGTCAGAATTAAAATCTGAAATGCTTTCAAATCTGTTTCAAAGAACTGATACAGAATGGAAAGGCCCCCTTAGCCAGTATTGTGTCCCTTACCTTAGATAAACTAACCTACTAATGATATATGATGGAGTCACATATTCTTCTCTGATGCATCTGCCAAATATCTGTAGTGAATTCACAGAACCTGGATTGCTTTCAGAGGCAGGGATGTAGACATATAGGTTCCCAAGTCAAAGTAATGTGACCCTCCTTGTAGCCTTTTTTCCCCCCGAGTTTCACATACACTAGTACAAATTTCCCCAAGGCCAGCCACATCTGCATGGAGTTATGTGAGGAGGCACATATACTTTGATGAACCACATGATAAGGGCACAGATTCTGAATATGGGGTCCAGGTTACGCTATTGGGCCACAGCCTTTCCTCTGCCCTAAGACACTTCAGGCCTGAGTAGCAAATTTGGCAGATTTAAGATCAAGCCAAGCAGCTGGATTTGACATTTAATTACCAGAAAATTAAGCTGAAAAGGAATGAAGCAAAGAAAAAAGAACAAAGAGTCTTACATGGTGAGATGGTGGTAAACTGCCCCATGTAATTTCTCAGTCCTGACCACCACAAGTTCCCACCTCTTCTCATCCAGTGCTCTTCTGCTCACGTTTTCAACCTCACCCCTCCATGAATCTGAAGGACTCTAGCCCCTTTCGCTCCTCCCCATCTGCAAACCATCCTGGAGTCTGGTATTTCCAGACCTCCTTGTGCCTGGTCTCCTACTGTCCATGCATGTCCCCTCTGTAAAGCCAGCTTGTTTTTCAGATGATATCTCATCCCTCCCCTTAGATTTGTTCCATCCCCACCTCTGTCCACATCCATTACTGTTACATTGTGCTCGGGCTATGCTTCTCCCCATTCCCCGGGACCCCTGTGACTCTGATTAGATAAGCCTGGTCCCCTCCTTCCTGCCCTGATGGGGTTGGCAGAGAGCCAAGAAGCCCTCCCCAACCAGAGCATAGATAAGGCGATGACATTTCCTGTTTACCCTCTTTCCCCCTGCTCTTTCCGCTGGACCTCATGGAATAAAGAGCTGGACAACTACATCAGGGTGAGAGCCTCTTTTAAATCTTTGCCCATCTCCTGGTGTTCCTCCCCTCAAGGCCTTGTATCTCTGGGCTAGCCTAATAGTTTAAGGGCTGAGAGAGGGAGAAGCATCACACTACTTCTCTTCCATCCTAGCTAGGTCAAATCCATACCCTGATTGCCCCTGGAGAAACATGGAACTTTAAGAACCTGGTCACAGTCTGCAGTCATGAAGAGCCTTCCAGAGCTGCACCATGAGGGTGCAAGGGGTCATAGAGAGACATGACTTTGCCTTGGATCAAAAACTGGGAAAGTGTCATGGCTCTCCCAACATGTCAGGTACCAGTTTCATGGGAGAGGAACATGAAGTGGGAGCCAGTTACAAGAGTGTGCATTATCTGAGACCTGAGTCTACCATCAAAGAACTAGTAGTTGTTCATCAAACTTACAGTAAATTGGTAATAGTAAGTTGTTACTGAACTTACAATTAATATGACAATGTCTAGGATAGCTGGGGTTGGGAGAACCAAATATGGAGCTATAAGTCTTTTGTGGAGTCACAGAATAAATTCAGTTAATTTCCTCTCACACACATAGACAAATTATTTCCATGAACATGAAAATGTCTTGTCCTCTTCCTCCACATTTACCTCCCTCTTCCTCTACCAATAGAGATACAACAATAAAACAGATTTTCTTTTTCTGTCCTTGGAAAAACCCACTGCACATTAGTAACTTCCCTTTTGAAATCTAAACTGAAAAATTATGTGCACTAGCATACCATATTGAGTTATTATTCTTGAAGCCAAGGTCCCCTTGGGTATCTATACAGCTCAAAAAAGCAGTGACAGGATATATAGCTGGACAGAGGATTTCCAGTGGAGCCACTGTCCAATGGACAGTGACATTTTGGTGGAATGTGTTGATTCTGTCAGAATTTGTGCTGGCAGCCAGTGTGGTAAGCAGGTGGGTGGCCAGAACCCCAATATATATTTCATTATGCATTTCTTTTGTATTTCTGCCTTTTCCTTCCAATTTGAAATAAAAAATAAATCAAATCTGAAAATGGTATTTTTTTTCTGTGGAGCGGGAATTCCTAAGCCTTAACCAAAGAATAAACTATTTGTTTGTTTTTCCATTTGGCTCTTCCTTTCTGTTTCTCTGGCTTCTCTTACTCAGCTACCCTTCCTGTTCCCCTTTTTTGTTCCTTCTGCTCATTTTTCTCCTTTCACTGTTCCATTTCTCAGCTGAACTGTTCCCTCTCTCCAGGCTTTGCAATCTATTTCACAGCTGATCCTTTGCTGAGTGTGAACTCAGTAACACTGGAGGTGAACTTTCACACTTCTGTGGATTCAGAGGATTAGGGTAGACAGGTTTACGCTCTTTATGAAGTAAGGTTAATGTATAAACTTCCTCTCTCTGTGCTTTATAGTCTCCTCAGTTTTATTATCTTAACGTGCCATTTTGTTTTAAACCCCTGATCCATATCTAAACACAACCTCATGTGAACTACCTGGCCACCACCACCACCACTTCACTGTAGCCTGGCTCCCCTCTTTAAGTATTAGAGTTGCCATTTGAAACAGGACTTTAAATTAGAAATGACTTTAGCGTTCAGTACAGTCCCTTCAGTAATGGAGTTTTCTAATGGAGTTCCTGCTATAGGCACCTTTTTCCTCTCAGCCTGAGAAAAGTTTTACCTCCCTTATTAGTTTCACTAGCAGTAGCACAGGTTTTTTTAATATTCTATGCTGCCTGTAACATGTTGCAGATGTACCTGTGTGAAACGGCCTCTCGATACTGGAATGCAATAAAAAGAAAACAAGCTTCTCAAGAGGAAAGAAGGTAAAAGAAAAAAGTTAACCCAGTTTGGGCCTGAAATTCCCCAGATTTTTATACTAACATTAACGTTTATAATACAGCTATTAAATTACACGTAGAAGTGTGTTTAAAAGGGCTCTGGGCTAAATTCCATATTCCTTCCTTTACTCAGTCCCTATGTCTGTTGCTGAAGCAGTAATACAGCTTGCCTGATTAAGGCAGAAAAGTAACATTTGCAAAATCATGACGGTGATTCTAGGACCTCTTCACTGAAATTCAGAAGCCTAAGCTTACACTTGTGTCATGCCATACAGAATGATGGGCAGTCACCTGACACAGTGGAAAGCACATCACTTCAGCAGCAGCAGGAGTCTGGGCATCTCATCTGTGCTGTACCGCAGCTCAGGACAGAGCATTTCAGCTCAGCTGCACCTTGTTGACCTGGTTGCAGCATGCCAGAGTCTAGGGCTGGTGTTCACACGTGTTTCTGCCCCGCAGCTTGAGTACTGGTTTTGTTACCTGCATACTGTGTGTTCTTGCACGGTGTAGATCTACTGTGAGTCAGTTATTAAATGAGACCTAGTCTCCTACGTTAATGGGAAATGTGCGGAATGTCCATGGAAAACAGGAGGGCCAAATGTTTTCCCTTGAAGGAAAGCCCTCATCTGGTATGGTTCTGACACACTGTGCCTTTTCTCATTAAGCATGCAATGTGTTAGGATACTTCAAATGAGGTGAGCTGTATCATAACATATATATGATACAAGCTGGATCAAGCATTTGTTGTCCCTAAAGGGAAAGGGTCAAGTAGTCTTCTTCCAACAGAAGAGCATCCATGCTGATCTAAAGTATGTTTAATGCAGCACATAAGTGGTAACAGGATCAAATTATGCGCCTGTGCACTTGTTTTGTGCACCCATAGCACTCCAAAGGGCTTTTGGATCATCTGAGCTGGCAGATGAACTCATTCTCTAATTCTAAATGCACCTTCAAATTGCTTGCATAGCAATTTGTGTATAGATATCACCAACAAGTAACTTGAAGCCAGTACAAGGATTTTCATTTGTTTTAATTCACTGCCTCTGTGAAATGAGACCAAGGCAGAATGTCCCTCTCTTCCTCAGAAGAGCAGAGGATTGTGTCAGTGCATTTCTCAAGGCAAGCTGCATTTTCTTCACACCAATTTACTCCAAGTTTAGAAAGAGATCCTTGCAAACACTGGTTTTTACCCAGGGTAAAAACTTGTTTTTTCAAGTGTAGTGTTTATAATGGATCTCTAACAGTTTGAGTGCTTTATTACCATTGATGGCAGAGCTAGAAATAGGAATGTTTTTTTGGCACGAGAACATCATCTATGATTTCAATGGACTTTGTGTACTAAAATGTTGATTGCAAATGTGTGGTTGTTGGTCCCATGCCAAAACAGATCTCACTAAAAATTGCATCCAAGTCAACATAACTGGGGATTCTGACCTAGGTTTGTGTAAATCTATGAATTTGGTAATCTAAAACTAGGGGATAAAACTGTAACTAGCCCTCTGTATGCTGAGAGATGAACAGTGAGAAAGAAACAGTATTATTGTAGTGGAAAGGAGAGAAAACATTGTGCAGCAGTTGTTTGCAATGGGCTAGTTCATTAGCATGGTTAGTTTGGCAAAGCTCTGGTGCCTTCAGTGAAGTTGCCCCATTTTATACCACTGGAAGACCTGTCTTGGTGTAATTTATCATTACTGTCAGGAGTTCCTGTAATTTTAATCTCATAACACTTATGAAGACCAATGTGTTATACACACCTAAGGAAATCATAAGAGAATAATAGGCTTTTTAGTAATAGTGGATAATCCCTGAAGCTATGAGTCACTAGAAGCAGAGGCCCTTCATGCATCGTTTGAACCCCTAATTACCCAACACATGTGGGTGAAAAGTGAGAGGCAACAGCAGGGCCAGAAGCAGCCAGAAAACACTGGATGAGCAATTTTGAAGGGGACTTCCTTCCCATTAATAGAAATAACCTTCTTTCCTTCCTGATGGTGCACCTGTTAGCAAATATATTCCTGTAGAGCTGCTCTTGTGCATCTGCTTACAACTTTGCAGAGGAAGTAGCTAATTGACATTAGGGGATTTTGAGGTGTTTCCTGACTATAAATGTGCAGTATTTAGCACTGCTTTATAGAGCACAATGCTCAAAACACTGCCAAAAGCTCCAGAGCCCTGCTGAAAACATGGAAGAAGCAAAAGGTTTCCATATCCAGAACAGTGACCTAGGATTTAATCTGTTTCCAGGTAGAATTAATAGCAGTCTGGCATGCAGCCCAGTCTCTTTCTCTGCAAAGAATGAGTCCTGATGAGAGGTTTTCCTCTCTGAGTGACTAATCACATCTCTTTTCAAAGAAACATGATTCCCTTGATCATTCTCTGTTCCTTGGCATGGAAAAAAAATCAGATCTATTGAAGAGAAATCTGAGAAACTGCAAGAACATTTTAGAAGCAGGGTGTAGGCAGTGGCGGCAGCAGGTCTCCCGTTGTGCCAGGCTTAGCACATGCTGCACAGCAGGAAGGGGGCTTTCAGCCCCTTGGATGTCTAGAGCTTGAAATCACTTGTGATTGCCTGTGGGGTGCACTACCCAGGTGGGGTAGTGCACTAACCTGCCGTCTATGGATGTACAAATGAATAAAGTGTTGTAATGAGAATGAAGTCCTTCTTTTAATGTACTTTTCCATTCATTCAAAGGGAAATATTTTTAGACAATTTTTGGATAGAACAGGGTTCATAATCTTGCTCATTGGGCATTGTTTGTTCCCTATCTTTTGAATATTTTGGTTGATTTCAGTCCTATTGAGCACTTAAATATCTTTGAGAATTCACAGAGAGAGAGAGAGAGACACTTATAACTGCCCTGAGTGTGTAAAAAGCTGCAGCAGAACCCACATCTTCATAAACACAGGAGCCAATCAATTGTGTGGCACAAGCAAAAGGAGGATCCATGAGCTCAGATGCTCCTTTAATTTAAATACTCCTTCTGCTGCATTCTATCATCCTTCCCACTGGACAGAACTCGAGGAATTTCTCGTGAGATGTGTGGGGCCTTAGACAGTAATGGATAGGGCCATCAACCAGTGGTGTTACTTCTGGTCATTGCTCAAGTGGTGAAAGTGGGCATTTGTACCTCAAGTGTGAAACTTCAGAGGGGAATGGGCTACTGAAAGTTCAACTAGCAGGAAGGTGGAGAGACTTGAGACTCTGATACAAAGCTGTTGTTGCCTTTAAGACATTTGTAAATCAGTTCTGTCTGTTTGGGGTCTCAGATTAGCTAGAGTTATTTGGGCCTTGTCAAAGAACTGCCTCTTTAAATCTTCATCAGCTCAGTACTGGTTAATGGGGTGGAATGTCAGAGTATGCTTCTGGGGGAAAAGTGAGATGTAGGTGCTACTCTGTCCCTCAGAAGTATGTTCAAATTTGGCCCAAGGGCTGCAAAGTACAGCTAGATGGTGAAAATGCTATGGATTTGGCTATGGGCTTGTTACAGAAATTATTGCAAGAGAACAATCTGAAGTTACAATCCATTACATTTCTGGGAATTTTTTTCATCTCACTATAGCTGGAGGTTTTGCTCTTATTATTACTTTAAGTTTAGCTTGCCTAATCTGTTCTTCTCTGTCTTTTTTTCTCCTTTTAGAAAATTAATTTGTAAGTAACTTGAAAAATGGAAAATATTTTTAAAACTATAAACAATTTCTTTTATTTTCTTGTGGGGGTCTGTTAGCTGGCACTGGTCTAAAGAAGAACTCCCACAGCTCTCTCAGCCAATTTGCTTTGGTTTTCTCTTTGGTTTATTTTATAGTTACAGAGGCCGGATGGGTGGAGATCAAATCAGTATCATTGCAATCCCTGTTATATCTGTCATCCCACAAGTCTGTCTGCTTTCCAGAAATTGTTGGTGTTGATTTCAGCAGTTCTATCAGCTAGTATACTGTGCTATTCAGTGCTTCTCTTGCCAAAACACACCTATGGCATCCAAAGGCAGGAAGAAGAAGGTTAATTTTCCATAGCCTGTGTGTACATCAAGAAAGATCTAGCACATCTCTGAAAGTTGTGAAACTTTCTGTGTATAATTTTTCCATTTACTAAACAGCTCTGACTTCCTTTTCACCTGCTGGTATGATTGTCTCTGTGCAGAAGAGGCAGCCAAAATTCCATTTTTATTATTAAAAAAAAAAATCTCCCAAGCCCCAAATCCTTTGTTCTATTGAAGACATTGGAAGCAGCTCTGGGCTGACGGAAATCAGCAACAATGTTGACATGTACTTCACAGAGTCTAAGCTTTTCTTCAGTAATATTATGCCAGAGTGTAGATCTTCAAAGAATTTTCTCACTAGAGAGTTTCTCAACCTCTACTTTCTTACACAGTGTCAAGCTGGGAATAGATGTTTCCTTGTTAATTTAAATGGTACTTGTCTAGATGCCTTAAATCAAGGCAGTATTGCTTTTGTCACTGTACCACTGTGCATATGGGAATCCTCAGAAGATACAGACACTGGCACCACACAAAATAGGTAACAGAGAAGATTAAAATGCTTTATATATCTTGCAGACAAGAAACCAGACCAGCTGCCTTGATCTCTGTCAAATGAGAAAGTGCATTAATCAGAATGAAAAGAAACCCAAAACCCAGTTGTCTTCATTTGCTCATTCTAGTAGTTGGCTCTTAAGTAGAGGTAAGTAAAACACTTGTGGGCATATTTGAACTATCCTGTTTTTCAACAGAATTTAATTAATTTAATTTATACCCACTTTTCATGAGAGAGAGACATCAGCAATATGCAATAGCTCAGGACAGGCAGAAAGAGAGACATGCAGTGGGAATCTACATTAGGACAGTGATGGTGCTCAAGACTAAGAGAGCCACAGGCCAACCACAGAAGAGCCAGAGCCAAAGTTAATGTTAATTTAAATAGTATAGCAGTTCTAAGTAGTTATGAATCCAAAACTCTGCAGGCATGGGTCATACAGTTTTGATCTGCAGGAACTGTGAATAGAAATAAAAGCCAAGAGAATGGAAGAAAGGAGTCTATAACAACCAATAGAAATGATAAAAAGTAATATGAACAAAAAAAATCACCTAATACAACACTAGCATTGCAGGTTCTTTCTACCATGCACATCTGAGAGTGGCATCTGAAAGCAAGACCTGATTTTTACAGATAAATAAGAATGATATTAAGGCTATTTGCATATACTTATGTCATTCAATATTGTTGGTTGAATAAAGCAATAGGTATAAAATATAAGTTGCTTTCAACTTAAGTTGCTTTCAACTTAGTATTTGACCAGAGGAAAAAAACTTGTTGATCTGCTACTCTTCAGTTGCACTGCATTAGTGTGCTCAGAAGGCTTGATAAAGTATTTTTCATAGAACCTTTATTGTGTGGCTGATTTATGTGGCTACTTTGATGTTAAGGAAGGTTAATTAGTAATAGTTGCAGTTCTTGAAGAGAATTTTAACAAGGTGGCTGACATATGAAAAGTACAAAAGTCTCTTTGCTCTGAACAACCTCTAGCAGGGTGTGTAAGGAGACTTTTCCTCACTCCACTCATTCTAATAAATTAGTAGGCTGCTTTGAGCAAGTAAGCAGAACAAGATCACAATACCATCAAGTCTTGGCCCACTGAGTAAACAGTTGTGCCATCGCTAAACTGCTGCAAAAGATTTATACCAACATCAATGCTGGGATTTCCTTCCTTACTTCAACAAAAGGGAGCTTCAAACTCCAGAGATCCTATTCTAGCTGTGTCAAGCTTGGTGTCAAAAGCTAAGATATTTCCCCTCTGCATGCAGACAAATTGTTACATATTGGGAGTGGGTCACCTCTTCTAAACTCAGGAGCTTAGGATAAGTCAATTTGAGTGCTGTAATCAAATCCACTGAAAACAATCTTCCGTGCTTTCTATTATGAAAAAAAAAAAAAAAAGGTGAGGCTGGTATCTCAGTGTCCCACTTATTCAGGCTGCACACCCATCTGAAGAACATATTGCATTCTTGTGTAACTTTTAATAAATATTTTGGTGTTGTCTGAAAGGCAGTGCCTATGCCACTAACCAAAGGCAGCCAGAGATCACTCTCTGTACTAAAGGCATGGCATTGATGCTGCCCACAGACCTGAGTGCCATGCTCTCTCAAAACAGAAATGTCAGGCAGCTTTGCAGGACAGGTCCCTGGCAGGCACCAGGCTGGAGCATCACCTGGGGCAGCACTAATAGGCACTGGCCAGAAACAGGCAGGAGTGTGTTGCTTGTCTCATCATAGCTGTGAGCCAGGGTGTGAGGCATGCCCTGCCTGTTTCTTGTTTATTAGAACAGACCCAGTCAAGAGGCTTTATCCTGAAAAACATAGTTAATAGTGAAAGCATTTCTTTTAGCAGCAAAAGACCAGAGGCTCAAAAGTGACAGGTAGGACAAGGTGGTATGTTCATGTTGGGAGGACTTACAGATAATTTCCTGTGTTTATGGATCTAATTTCATTTGTTCTTTAAGAGAAGTCCCCAGAGGAAAAGCTGCATTGCCCGTATGGGCTCTAAGTGAAGCCTGATCAAATGACATTTGATTATTTTAGCTGTATCAGATAGGCTATCTGACAGTATCTCTGTGTGTAGAGGTGGTGCCTCATATATTTCATAGACACTCTGAAGACTTCTAACAGTCTGGCAAGAAAGCAGTGGAATAGAATAATATTTTTTTTCTGGTACTTTAAATGTATGACTCATGAAGGAAAAGAATAGGCTAAGCATTTATCAAACATCAGAATTTATTATAAGACTAAGAGAGGTCAAGAATACAATCTTCAATTCCTTTTTGGTGAAGTGCTTTAAAATTCTGAGTTCTAAGACAGGTCAGAGGACCTCAGTTTCAAGGGGATAAGGAACTACAGTGAACAAAACCTCTCTCTGCAGCATTGTGAACAAACTCTCCATAGCTCTGAGGAATCCAAGGGGAATTGTGCTCGGGAGTTAACTTATTCTCATAAGATTTGAAAAGAAGATGAATGGACACAAGAGAGGGACTATAACCAGAAATTATACACTTCCCCAGTGTCTAGGGTTAAACTGAACTTCTGAATGACTGTGAGATAGTTTAGAATTTAGTTTTTGTGAACAAGTCTCTTATTTGCCATAGGGATCCACTGTGAAATTTATGTACATAGAATTGGGAAGTTATTTTGTGACACTTTGTCTTCATTAAGTGAAGTCCTGTGATTCCTTACAGCTCTCACATTTGACTCAAAGCAGTAAGTTATTAATAATAATAATAATGATTGTCTACAACAGGGACAAATGGGTGAGTTCCTAGGTTTGTTTAGATTATAACTAAATCTCTGACAACTGCCAACAGGTTAAGAAATACATAAATGTTGGTTACAGAATAGACCACCCATTTCTAAGCATGCAGTCCCAATGGTTGTACAAGCATGGGCTTTAAAGCAAAGAGGTAGCTCTCACTGTGGCAATCCGTGCATTTTGAAAAAAAATTATTACATAGACTCAAACAGATTTTTTTTATATATATTAAACTGCAAAGACAATAGGATAATATTGCTATTAAAAAAAAAACAAGATCAAAACAAAATGCATATATTTCTTCATTGGCTTGAGATAAAGAGCTGAATATGACCTCTCCTACTTGAAACATCTCAAACCCAGATGTAGGGCTTTTTAGTACTGCAGTGCTGCAAATATCTAGCAGGTCTCCGAAGTAAGGAAGCAGACAATATCTCTTGTTCTTCAGCCATGCTGCTGCAATATCAGTGCAGATGCTGGGTGAGATAAAAGTTTATCATAATGAGAACAGTTATTGTCTCTTCCACTGAGAAGCCCTCAGTCAGAATCTCTGGCACACTGCAGGACTGATGAAGAAGGATTAGAAAAATAAGCAGAGCATGTAGGACAATTCATTCTGGTGGACAGCACTGCAGGCTGGGTCTGCAATGAGCGATACAGACCTCTTGTGGTGGTCAGACCTCAGCATGTTTCTGCTAGTTAACTAGTGTGTATTTCACAAAAATTAGCTGGCATTTTGTACACACCTTATAACAGTTATATTTGGTTTTAGAAATTAAAAGAAAAATTCTTTGTGGCTTTCTATTCTTTCTCAAATATCTCTGTGTTTTTAAAAAGTTTCTTACATGAATTTTTACTTATGTGTTTTACAAATGCTGAAATTTGTGGCAATTTTTCCTTCAAAATGCAACAAATCAATCAGAGACCTGAAATTCTATACCACAGGTCTTTATAGTGCATTTCCTGTCACGTGCACTTCAAAGTGTCCCAGGGAAATCAACTAACTGGGAGAAGTCAATAGCAGTCAGAACAGTTACAAGACAAACATGGAAAAGCAACAGAAATTATGCAACAAATAATTAATATATTAGAGTCAGTTAATTCTTTTTTCCTGCAGAAAATGTAGACACAATTAAGAGTAGGGACCAATTAGTGCTACAACAAGAAACGTTGAGGTAAACGGTACATGGAAGAATTAAATTATGCAGGCAATTCATTTGCAAAATCTTGGAACAAAGCAAATGATTAACTGAAAGCCATGATCTAACCCAACAGATGACTGCACGAGAACTAAACAGCAGCATGTACACCCTTAAGTGAAAATATCTGGTGGTGTTACTTGAATTTCACAAAAAGAGTGACCTTTCACACTCACCTATAAATATAGATACATATTGCACTCTCTGTTCTGCAAAGGATCTCGCAGACTTGGCCTTATTTCAAAGAACATTGGGTTTGGGCCATATCAGCATGTTAGGAAAAAGTATTCTCTTAGTTTATTTTCAAAGACTCCCCCAGTGAGGATCTTCTATGGCAATCTGCACTTCAAGTCTTGGTGATTCATTCAGAGTCTCTCTTGTATGTATTACATGCATCACCCAAGATTCACAGTATTTTGAAATGTCCTTTTGTCTACTTTCCTCACCTATTTGAGAAATGCTGCCTATGCTACCTGCTAGCACTGCCCAGCAGCTTGACATTAGCTGTGAGCAGCCCTTCTCATGCACCTCCATGGTCTACCTGGACCTGTACCTATCAGGTCACATTGTACCCCTACAGCAGAGCAGAAGTAGCTCTCTAGTCTTCTTTGCAGGTAGATTTCCTTTGATGAGGTCCTGCTATGAGACTCTCTTGTGTGAGCTAGGTGCTCCTGATAGCAGTAGTCTCAAAAGCACAATATCTCCATGCTTCACATGTATTTTCAAGTCTTTGAAAAGAAAATCTCGCTGAATGTCTTGAGCTTTGGGGTAAACACAGCCTTACTCAAGTCGTCCTTGGGGAGAGCTGCTAATGGTGGAGTCACATGGACAGTGTAAGGGAGCACACCCTTACCCTTGAGGGTACCTGAGCATCTGAACCAGAGGTTTCCTTCTCAGCAATCCCATTTTATTATGAATTCCACAAGGTATTGTCCAAGACTAAGGTACTTACAGGCCTTGGAGTTGCAGGAGCCTGTGGAAACCACCAACACCTTTAGAGAGCATAGCTTCTTCATATAGTTGGTTTTTCCTCATTTTATTTCTCTGAAGCACACATTGGGAGAGAACATACAACTTCCCAAAATCTGCTGCTGCAGGACACTTCTGCACTTTTGAACAGTTACCCCAGGACAAGATGCTCAATAATTGACTGGAGCCTGAACTAGCACATACAAGTGGAAGAAAATTCTATTCAGAAGAAAATCTCTTCACAGAGAAATAGAAGATTTTGTGTAATATTATTCTAATTTTTCTTAAAAAAGAGAACATACTAAGATGAAGATAGAAAATTTTATAAGAAGATAGTATTGATAGATCAAGGCAAGTAGACTGCTCTGTCCAAGCTGAACTCAGGATTTAAACTAGACAGTAGCACTTGGTTATCTGCAGGCCTGTAATTATTCTAACTCTCCACTGGATGTCAATACTGTGTAATACAATTGTTGGATCTAAACTCACTGCTTAGAGCGGAGCAAGCCCTCTTTTTAGGTGTGATTATTGTTACAGAACAAAATTAGATAATTAATGTAGTTATAACAAGTGAGCCTCACCCATTTGGTGGTAGGGAGACAACAACCTTTAATTATAACGGTACTGCTTTCTCCTTTTCCTGAAAAGTTTTCAATTATGCTTCCATTACATAGATGATGCTTTCAACCCTGAAGTGTTTGCCAGAATTGGGAACTTGCTGTCTAAAATTCCTACTAAATATAGATTAAGTATTCTAAATAAAATCAGTTCAACACTACTTTCCAATTTTTAGAGAGAGACCTACAGAATTCAGACACTTGAAATCTGGTGCTCAATAATTTTAATTGAAAAATTTTTTAAGACCACATGGTTAAAATTACTGATTGGCTTGAACAAGCCTTAGTTATGTTTTGAAATTCCAAGGCTTTATATAGCTTTTGTGTCTACCTAAAACCAACCCTGGTGCAGAATTTTGCTCTGCAGAGAAGAGGGTGGAAGTGCTAAAGAAAGAACCATCTGCAAAAGCAGGACAGGCCATGGCATGAAGGTAAGGAGAGAGAAGGAATAAAAATTCTCTGTCCTGCAGATATACAGATTTAGAGGATAACCTATATTTCTTTTGAAATCCCAGTGAATGCTCCCTGGCAAAAATTCTGTTAAATGAGTGGTGCAAGCACAGGGGAGTTTAAGGATCTCTATGATCCTCCTGCCAGTGCACATGAAAACATGATGCCCCTTTGGTGTGGTCTGGTTCTTAAAATTATGAGAAATGCCTCTGCCTGAATTAAGGTGCAAATGAGACCATATGTCAAGCTCAATAGTATGGATTTTATTTCACAGTAAAATGTGTCTGTTTGAGAGAGTGAGAGAAAGAGAAAAGAGGTGGGAGAGGACAGAAAGAGAGTGACAGAGACAGATAAAAGAAAATGTCACCACTCCATGGATCCCACCAGCATCCCAATGGTCCTCTCCATCTACTCTTCTTGGTGATGAAGGCCCCCTTGAAAAACACAGAATCCAGTGGATTAAGGTATGTCCAGGCCAGGTGGGAATGCCCAGGTACCTCCCTCAGGTGCATCTTTGATGGATTCTGACACCTGCTCAGCTGCCTCTCACATAAAAATCCCGTGGATGTGGCCTTCCCAGGGTTGGGGGTTTCACAGCTGGGTGGGTTTGTGTAAGGGAGGATGGGTGTTCACTGCCTCTGAGCAGAGGTTACACCACACACTCCAAACTCTCCTCTTCCCTGCTTTGTTGGGGCTTGGGGTGAAGTCTGTGCAAACCTGGCCTGTGTGGGCTATGGCCTCCCCACCCCAAACCCAGCCAGGGACGATTTTCTGCTGGGTTTGGCTTTCTTGTGGATGCATTGCTCTCCCTCAGCCTTACTGAGTTCTCCCTAGGCCTGAGATGATTGAATGATGGTGTCTCCTTTATCTTATCTAGGCAGCTTAACTCACAGTCCAGAGGCAACTTCAGGGAGAGATGGGCTTTGGTAGCCACAGACTCTTTATACAGTTTTTGCTGTATAAGGCAAACTCCTCCATAAAAATGTGTAAGGTATGAACCATTTCAGTCCCTGACACCCTTGAAGTGGACAGGGAAACCTGCTGATCACAAAATGTGAATCTGAGTTAGCAGAGTATAGTTTTTTAATTAAAAATGATTTTTAGGTAAATGAAAGACAAACAGCTTAATATGGTACTTTAGGCAAAGCAGGAGTGTTCAGGTGGTTTCCTTTCCCTTCCTTTTTTTCCCCCGACTTCAATACGTAGCAAATTCACACAAACTAAATGTGGAAAACAAGATGAACAGAAATGGGGTTTCTACGACTGAGCTCCCAAAGCTGAGCTGATGCCAGTGGTAACCCATGATTCTGTGATTATGCCTAATGATGCCTGTGGTATTTAACTTCCATAAGGATTTAATATTTGACACCGTGACAAGATTTTTTTCCAAGCATGCACGGAGTGCTTTTTCTACTCTTTATTTGGCATATTTATTCAAAATGTACTATATTTAAGATTGCTGTAATCACATACATGTATTGGCTACTGGCCACAATGTTCAAGCTATTAATCATACCACAGAATCTATGGCAGATGTAAAAATTAAGTTTTATTTATCAAAGTTACTCATTGGAAATGTCAGACCAAGAAATTTACTCCTTAGCATTTTGACTTTTCTTACAGACATCTGGCAGTGGGTTCAAGGTTTTAGAAAGGTGTAAATCATATTTTTGCTCCATCCAGACTGTGCTAAAATTATATTTCCAGAAATGCAAACCCTTTTGTTTGGATGGCCTTTATTTTTCTGCCAAATTATACTACCAATGCTATTTCTTTAGTCTAGCACTATTTTCCACTATAATCCCATCTTTTAAGAAACAAACCAAAGCCTCTATCCTTGCAGAAGTTTCAGTATCACAGATATAGCTACCTTTCAACTGAGTTGGGAAAATGGTCTCCAGTGACAGGCTTGGAGGATTCCGGTTACTTTTTCAGTAAATAGCTAGATGAAAACCCAAAAACTTGATAGAGAAAAACAGGTTCAGGGGAAAGATTGTTTTTGTGTTATGACCCATAAAAGATCAGACTCTGAAAACCTTAGCAGTATATGACTTTATTTACAGAACACTGTGTATTTTAAAATAACCAGCATAAATTTAAGCTGACAGGCCCAAAATGATTGTGATGATGCTTCTGTTGTTTGCTACAATAGGAAAACCTCCTACAACCCAGACTTGCTTGAGTTTTCTTTTAAAAAGAACAGATTAGGTACAGTAATACAGAAAATGAAAAAAAAAAAAAGCCAAGTCAAACACTAACTATCAAGGTTAGAGATCTGAGACTAAAATACATGCACCATACGAGTATGCAGAGCACTGCAGGTTTGTTCCTATTTAATTTTTTTTTCCTTGCAAACTGTTTTTGCTTTGCAAGCATTCCTTTTACATACATTTATGATACACTAAAGTGAAAGAACTAAATTAAGTCCAATTTTCTTCTTGAACTAATATACGCTAATTTTTGGGGCCTTTTTTATTCACCTCTTTCCAAACATTGTAATAGATCTTTTTGTATAGGTATCATGGATCTATTATAGCACATTATCACTTAAAAATCAGTCCTTGAGCATGTTATAAACTAGCCCTAATAAGAAGATACCTGAAGGACATGTATGTAAGGGAGTATAAGGATGCCAGCATTAAAAGGAATCCTCTGCTAAGATGCAGAGAAGGAAGTGTGTTGGGCTTTTTCACCCAGGCTTACTGGCTGCAAAACCATGACACAAATTGTCATGCTGATTTGATGCATACCAGTATAAATCCAACAGTTTCACTATGCTTCTTCAGGCATTAGTGTTAATATCTCTGCAGCTGTTATGAGGGAAAGGATAGGCAGGGGCTACCAGGCTCTTTCCATGACCTGAAATATGGTGATACAAATTCAACACACTTATTATTTATTTGTTTTTAAACACTCCTCTCAGGTTTGGTTTTTTTTTTCTGTAAGTTTTCCTGCATTCCTCCTACTTCAATATCTTCTTGTTTGCCAGCATCCTACTCATACTCAAAATGTATCAGATTTGTTTTCCAGAATGTCAGCATTTCCAGGTGACAATTTTTGTTCTGTTGCAGAAGTGCCAGCAGGAGGTTGCCTCTCTTTTTCTGGCTCACTGTACATTAAGTTCAACATTTCCTGAAAAAGGTTTGAATTTCAGAACAACCAATTTAAAAAAATCAACAAAAAAAACCTCAACACAAAAAAACTCCAACAAATAAAGCCCAACAAACTCACCCAAGGCCCAAAACAAGACAGTTAAAGGAAGGAAAAGCTCTTGACTGCAGTTTGAAAGTTCGTCAAGGCAAAGGGCCGAAAGAACATACAGTTTTCATCCATGCCTCTTCTTCATGCCAACATATTTCTTCCTTCCAACTTCTGATCACAAATTAGTAGTTTAGAAAATCACCCTGTAGTGTTTGTGTTTTTGACTTTTATTCTAGGTCTTCTTTCACCTAAATAACAACCATCTGGCAGTGTCTCAAATCAGATTCATGTGTTGAACTGTATATAATAACCAGTGCAAGGATTGTCAGGGGAAGGGTTAACACTCCTGCCCTGAGCAGAAGGACCGCAGCTGCATGCCGTAAACTCTGCACAAAGACTGTCAGAAAGGAAGGGCTGGGTCAGCTGTAAAGAATTAAGCAAATCCCCTTACTACAAGAAAGGGGAAGAAGAGTGGAATTAAGAAATCCTTTTCTTCTCTTGTCTTTTGTTCATAGTAAAATAGATAACTGGGAACATTTGAAGCATACCTTGACCCTTAGCCTCTATACAATTTTTCCTTATGGAGGGCCTTGCTGCTTGCTCTCACAGAACCTGAGTAATTAATCTTCCATTCCAGCGATATCTGAGGTTTGCACAAGGTGTGTGGAAAACAGATCACACGAACCTGCAAACTCACTTGTTATTTGTCTGGAAATCCGTATCCCTGCTCCCAATCTGATGTTACATCCCTAAAAGGAAAGCTGGAGGGTTTACTCTATGCTGAAATGCTCTCTGTACAAATCCTTCTTCAAGGCTGTGATTGAATGTATCTTGTTTCCCACAAAGTGTTAAAAGCCTACTTCAGTACAAACAGGATGTCCAAAAAGCAGGTCCCTGAAAGGTTTACACAGGGATATCTTAATATCCCTGTGTAAAGAATAAGAATATTAATAAGAATAATAAGAATTAGAATATTAATATTCTTAATATCACAGGAATATTAAGAAGTGGCAGATCTTACTGCTACAGTAAGTCATGGGGCAGCAGGGAATTCATGCCACAGGATGTTTGAGATGGAAAGAAAAATAACAAGGGCTGGTTGATTTTGTATATCCAAAGGCTGTTCTGTGGAGAGGAGGAATTTGAAATGCTGGACCCTACTGAAGAAATGAGGCTTTCACAAAAAGATGTGTTTGAGGATGCTACTACAGTCTAGGGCCTTGGTAATGGTATACTCCAGACTTCTCATGATGGGTAGGGGAGGCCACATTCTGCTCTGTTGGTTCTTTCTGCTTTCTTAAGTTGAGTTTGTTGGAGTGCCAAGGGTTATCAGGCTTTGGGTTTTTTCTTTGTTCCTTTGTAGTTGAGGTTTGAGAAATAATTTTCCTCTATGTATCCATGTGAATGTAGTTTATGTATGTATATACAGAACCAGAGTATGTGTATAGATCTAAATATATGAACATACATACATCTGAAAACTTTATGAATAAAGCCATTTGTATACCGAGTTGTGCAAAAGCGCAGCCACATACTCATGTCTGAAATCAATGAGCTTTTTTCCAGCAATAGCAAATGCCTGGGGTACGTTTTGACAGGTGAGAGTACAGATTGACTCTTTTCTAAACTCAAATCCAGGCACTTGCTGTTTGTCAGAATGCTGCTGCACCTCTAGTGTACCTGAACTTTTGCTTCTGCCTTCTCTGACTTGTGTGAGCTGATGCTTTCTGAACTTGTTTTCTCTGTAACCATAACTGCACTGCATGGGACTGAAGCTGCTGTCCACCTGCAAGATTTACAGCAAGACTTGACTGCAGGTACTATGGACAATGGAAAAAGCAGATTTTTTTTCTGGCTTTTTTTGGGAGGTGGAGGGAGAGAGTGAGACTATATTTCATGAAATGAAAACATTTTTCAAAATAATTAAATCTCTTCCTCTGTGATTTGATTTGTTGGGTGGAAGGAGGGGGATGTGGAGGGAAAAAACCTATTGTAGAATATTTTTCAATATAACAGGGAAAACCAAGACTCCAGACCAACAAACACACATGTGCTTAGCTTCAAATCTGCATTAGACCCACGGGGCCTATATTTGTATTTGATTAATGATGATTATTTGAAGAAAGATGGACTGGGTGGGAACAATTGGAAAAATATGTAGTTATAAAAAAGTATGCTTACTGTAAACTATTTTTATACTGTTTCAGTTCTATTATATTATTTTATCTTGCATATATGGCACACATTTTTAGGTTTCTAGCATAAGGAAAAGTTTGCACTGTCAAATTCTGTTTCATTCTAACAGAAGTGTATAACTAAGCCCCCATTTGCTAACAAAATGCAAGCAGAAACCCTACTAGTGCTAGGGAGTTTGTTTGCAGAACTGGGACCTTAGCTTGAATAAGCTCCAGGGATTAATCTCCCATTGTTCCTTCTTCTGGTGAGTTCAGCAGTCTAGTCCTACTTGTATAGTCACAAGATTTAGTGTATAGTAAGATAGCAGGAATACTTTTTAGCAATTCCCTTAATCCTGAGATGTGTTTTATCTTGTCTGTACACAAACCTGGCAGTCTGCAACCAGGTATTTGAGAATAAAATTTGAAAGCCATTTTTACTGTGTTAAGTCTGCTCTGAGGAAGCTAGCTCACAAGAGATCTGTAAGAACTTCCTTACTGCATTTCAGAGACAGGACACAGAAAGGTCAAGTCAGATGATAAAGGTGCTGCCACTCAGATTCCATTGTTAAACTGGCACTTGGCTAAACCTCTGCAACCAAACTTTCTGGAGGGTTAATATATCTTGGGTCTAAACTACTGCTCCAACCTCAGCCTGAAAACCTCTTCCTATCTGAACTGCTTAATACTGCTGTGCATTTTTGAACTACTGCAGATCTGCACTCCTGAGGGATTTGCAACCTTGAAATGGGTGAAGTCTTGTAAACACAAACACAGTTTTGTGTATATAATTGCCCTGGTTAAAAGGTGGCCTATAGACAAAAGATCATTACTGCTGTGCAGTTTTACATCTAAAGCTCTTTAGCTCTATGGTTGAGACAGATTTTATCTTCTTTTTGGTAGTAGTGCCTAAATAGAAACCACAAAGACCGAGGTAAAACACCTACACAAGACATAGCCATTCAGATTGCTCCATTCTCATCAAAGGTTCATATTCTGCAAAAATGTCTATTTTATTCTGAACTGACTGAGAGACATGCTCCATTCTACCTCAGTTTGAGTGAGGCTCTTGGGCAAACACAAGGTAACAGAAATTATGTTATTTCTATCTCTAGTGCATGAAGTTGCTAGACAAAGAAGAAAGTTTATCCACAACTCAATACAATGAATTCAGTGTGTATAACAATATATGAAACAAACCCCAGACTTGCAGCAAAAAGCTTTTGCAGACTGCCCCAAGAGTTCCCAGTCTCTCTTCCCTTTACTCACACTGTGGTATAATTTCTGTGTGAGCGCAGGGCTGGGACTACTGCTGGAGTGACATACCAAGAGAGAGGTTTGACTTCCTAGAGCCTGTAATTCTGGGCTATAACCCACAAAAATATCCTCCAGAGACTTTTTGACAAACTCGGAAGGTACAGGAGCCGTGGAGTCATTTAGCAGAAATGGCTGTGTTTGATGTCTGTGGGGTTATTGCAGTATAGTAGGGTTTCAGATTTTATTTTATATCGAAGCGTGTTTTACATCCCTTTAAAGACTCTAAAGCAAACAAATGGAGCAGTGCTTGAGTAGCTTAATGTAGTTGGTTTTATGCCAGTTATTTAGACATATTCTCATATTTAACAATGCATTCCAGTGTCGAACAATGAAGGATGTTCTAGCACTACAGCATCAATACATAGTTTCAATATATAAACTATTAATTCAAATGAACCAAGTGCATGTGTAGTTATGACAAATTAAATTTTACATAAATTGTCAAGCGCAAGTCATTATTGGGCCCTTTTGAGTGAAAAATTTCCACAGTAGGCTATGATGACAAGTTATAGAAAAGTAGATGTTTGAATTTCAGACATAATTTTCTGGATTTTGGACCTGCAAATCTTCATGCTTGGTGAGTAGAACCTAGGCTGGAGCAAGGGTTTTAGCCTCAGACCTCCCACATTTTAGGAGACAACTCTGAGAGCTAGATTTTTGGCTACTTGTGGGAGGACCTCTGTCTGTAGTTAAGAGAAGAAATTTCATTCTTGGTCAGAAAACACCCCAATCACTGTTTCATTGAATCTGGCACACACTATACAAAGCTGTATTTTGGGTGAGCCAGCATTTTCCAAGTAAAATCCACTCTGTCAGAAAACTGCCTACTAGCTTTCACCCTGTGCTAGCTGCACATATGCCCTGAAAGGAAAGAAACCTAGCTGAGTAGGATGTTCCAGCTGTGGGAGCTGAAGTCAGGCAGGTGACATAACTGGTCTTTTCCATTCCTTCCCACAGATCCATCTGACCAAATGCTGTGTCTTTCCTGTGTTTTCCCGGCCATCAGCCTGATCTCTGCTTCATATGGGAGGGATTGAGAATAAAGACCTCTGACAACACCAATGCTTGCTTAAAAGCAGGACACACAAGGGTGTGCTGAGAGTGATGAAATGGGAATGGGGGGATAATCCTGCACAACAAATTAAGCAAGAACTTAATATGAGAGAGTGCTGCTGTTAAAGCAAAGATTTCTGTAAAGTACTAAGTATCACAAGAGAAATGAGGGTCTTACCAATCTGTAGCATATAGCTGCTGGTGTTCTCCAGTATAGATGTTCCATTTTTATTTCCTTTTATTGGGGTTTTTTAATAACTAAAGTAAAATACAATAAAACACAAAATGTGTGTATTTGTATGTATAACTCAATGCAAATGTAGCAGAAGTCAATGCAAAAAATCACTAGAAGGACAATTGCACATGAGCAACTGAAACTTTTAAATAGATTTTGAAATTAGGAAATGCCTTTAGGAAAGGCATTTATGGAAGGAAGAGGGGGGGAAATATTTAAACTTATGAATAGTTAAGCAGTACTATCACAGAGAGTAACTGCTTATGCACACCAAGAAATATCAGAAACTTGACAGAGCTGAGCAGCCTGCTTCATACATGTGAAAATCAGGCAAAATGAGAATATAAAAAATCTGGGAACAACAGGTCTTGTTATTTCTGGTTGATTGGTTGTGATGGGGGGGTTTTGTTTGTTTTTCTCTGAAGATGATGACAAAGAAAGATGATGACAGTACTTTCAGTAGGAGATGGTTTGTGTTGTCCCAGAGGGTTAACTACAGTTCAGCTCTGGGGGTAGAAAGTATCTCACAGCAGTGGGGCTGAAGAAGACAGGGAGAAAGCCTGAGTTGTAGGAAAGTGGTGTTGTGCAATTTTCTCACTTTCTTCTCCCCCTCCCTTGAAAAGAAGGATTAAAGACCCACCACAAAAAAAAAATCCTGTAATCTGAACAATCTTTTTCTTAATTTAATGACTCTACATATACAACCTAAAGGTTGGGTTGAATTAGGCTACAATCCACCAGCTACTCTACCTCATTCTGAATGGTATGAAAGATGAGGATCAGTACTCAATACTACCTTATAATAAATTATTCTGATCAAGAACAGCCTGATAGAAATGTACATATATTCATTTTTTCTATAATCGGTCTTGAAGACCACTTACCTAATCAGTTAAGATGAGAAATGAGATGTGGTTATATTATTCTACTGCCTTCATTCATAAATATATTTCCTTAATCAGGGTGGAAAGTTCAACTGACAACATATTTCCAACAGCAACCACATATTCTCCTCATGTCACAAGGCCTCTTTACTTACATCAGAGAAGAGCACTAAATACTGTACTTTTAGCAATGAATGAAAGAAATATTTATGTTATAGATAAGTGTGAATTTTCATGGACTCTCTTGGCAAGAATTTCAGCAGAATGACCCTGCTGTGCACATTCAGGGAACATATAATGGGATACCACATAAATGAGTGGAAAAAAGTAATCACAGCACTTTGAAAGGGAAATAATAGCATTTTATTACCCATTTGGGCAGCATGGAGCAACACAATTTCTAGTCTGACTCTTTAGTGTTGCTAACAAATTTAACTTAGTTTAATAAAAATATAATTATCTTTTACTTAAATTCAACTCTAAGTTGTTATTAGAACTGGGCAGAAAAAGGAAATTCCATTTCATGTAGTACTTTGCCATTTCAAATTTGACTACTCTGATTTGGCAATGAACACAAAATAAATGCAAGCTTTCTCCAAGAGAGGAATGGAGGGTTGGCCAAAAATTCTGAAGCTATTGTTGGACCCACCTGGTTGAATATTGAGGAGCCAAAGCAGAAGGCAGTAGAAAAGATTAAGTTCTTGTCCTGTAACCATCTTTGTTTTTCCAACACATGCTTAGCTTTCTGTATATGTATAAGCACCACTGACTTTACTGGGATTAAACTCATGTTTAAATAGAATCCAAGAGAGTTCATCAACCCTCTCCTGTGAATTAGGCAGCTGATGGCTGGCAGCCAACACAGCTGTACCGATGGTGTTCCCCAAGTATGCACAAGGATGTGCTAGGCCTGCCAACTGAGAAAAACACGGGTTCCTCCTGCTGGAAAAGGTTCAGCTGGAGTTTGGAAACTCCACCTCACCATTGCACACTCCTACAAAGCAGGACTGATGCACTAATACTGTGCACTAAACAAGGGAGCTACTTCTCAACGTGGAAGCTTGCACATAACCTGGTGATGAAGGCTGTTTAGGAGGGAGCTGAGAGTTTGTGATGTCCTGTTGCTGTATTTCTTGGCATTTGAAGACCTATCAATTGCATGTTTACATGAACATATGCATCATGTCATGAAAATTCTGTGTTTACAACTATAATGGTCAAAAATTTACTTTGATTTCATGTTAGAATTTGATATAATTTAAAAACTGTTAAAAGCATGTGAGGATGTAATTCTCATAAGAGAAAGGGGAAAAATGGCTAAATACTAAATAAAAATTAAATTTGCATAAATTCTTGTCAGTCTTTGCGAGTCACAAAGCATTATGAGTGCCTTAAATGTTGGAAAAATATTTCCTACCTTTAATTTCCTTAATTATAAAAGCACAAGGTATTTAGCAGATCAATTAAAAGTACAGTTTGGATTAACTACATTTATTCACAGATTTCTGCTGACAAATGTTGTTCAAAACTATAGAAAAACAAAACAGAGGATTTTCACATACTCTACTAGAGAGTATGTTTATTTAATCTATTTTCTATTTCTTGTACCCCATTTCTGTATTATTATTATTTGCATTTGAAAAATTGTTTCTCAAAATCCCGAATTTCATTTTATTTCAGAGTCCAAACTAAGGAATCTGATTTTCATGGCACATTTTATGTTTGCTGCTGGAATTATTTTAGATGAAAATTGGGAGTTAGTGTTGAATTATATTATTGATGAAAAGTGTAATAGAAAAATGTGAACTTTTGCTTGATAAAACATGTCCAAATTGAATAGTATGGAGAGCGTTGATCAGAACCACAGGACAGCAGTTAAAATAAGATAAGACAATGGATTAGGAGAAAAGTAGTGTGACTGTCCACTTCTGACTATGGCTCATTCCCCCAGCTGAGCTGTCTTCTGGCCTTGCACTGCAGCCAGGAGGACTGGTGAGGTGGTGGACTATCCTGCATTCCAGGAGATGTAGTCTCTCAGATACAGAGAAAATGAAATCACACAGCTTCCCTGGCATAAATATATACATAAATAATATCACATAGCTTTTTTTTTTCCCCTTTTAGAAATAACGTCTTATAAATTGGGTGATTAGGCCATGCAAAGCTCTAAGCAGTTCAGTGCTGTCACTGCTTTCTTGGGTATATGCATCATACAAATTTTGAGTGTATTAAGTGTTACTGCTAAAGAATTTATATTTAATCAAAGATTCCTATGCAGATAGTCTGTAAACTCTCAGTGTAGCAGCACCTTACCCGCATGGCTTCTTGATCTAATATTTTTTCCAAAAAATCTACACAGTTTTTTAATTACCAGCGTTCTGAAAACCCAGTTTCCAATCACTGCAGTCTTACAGCAGACTAAATATTTCAATAAGTTACATGAAAAAAAAGCTTATACTTTATTATGAACTGGGGAATTCATATTGACTATCATCAGTTAGAATACAATTATCTTTTTTTCCTACATCTGGCAACATATTTTTTTGAAATCTTATAAAATCTTATGAATCTTATCGTATCTTTTGAAATCTTTATCCTAATATCAGATTAGATTATAACTGGTTTGAACACTCTAGAAAAAGGAAATGAAGAAAACTGAATGAACCTGAGAACAGTGCCTCCTTTAGGATATCAACTAAGGATAGGTAAATTTTATATTTCTATTAGCATAATAATGTTTTGTGGTGTAGTAATTTGAATCCCACATTCTCACTTTCTTCATTGCCTTCTAAAATATTCAGTTGTCATCCCATTTTACCAGAACTTCTCAAAAGGAAAAGCCAGAGATACACAACATGAAAATGCTAAGCCTGCCTTTGTCAAAAAGGCCAATTATTTGTAGTGCTGAGAACTCCTGTGTGGCTGAGGTCAAAAGTAAATTAAAGCCTGGAAGAGTCACTGTATTTAGTAGTGAGATATCAGGTGTGAATACTTGCCTGGCTGAAAGAGACTTCATTTGTGGCTAGGTTTGCTGACCATAAATCTGAAATAAGGAAAGGCAGAGGGCTGAGCTGGCATCCCAAAGTACTTATGCTTGTAAAAGCCCCAAATATCCTGTGTGCCCTGAAATGTTGATGCCCGTCTGACTGAAACCAATAACCCTCTATGAGTGCTTTCGACATGGACAGCCGCATGCAGAATAGGAGGCCAAAGCTCTGAGGGGCAGTTTATTCTGCTGTCTGCAGTTGTATTTGCTTCAAAGCTTCAATTCGAGCTTTTCTTCCATTACAGTGATTTCATTAAAACCAAAATGTTTTGTAAAACATATTGGTATTCTCTGAAAATTTCTCAGGTTTAGGAGAGAGAGAAAAAAGGGTCTGCCTGGAAGAAGGGAAGCTTAAAATAAACTTCTTCACTGCCTGGTTTCTTGCTGAGCATCAAGTTCGGCTCTTTTTTGGCTTAAGGCATGTAACCAATCTGTAGGTTATAGATCATATTCCAGCTTGTCTCCTGGGTTAGATTTCTTTCCTTCCTCCTAATTTAAAAGAAGGTAGTGGTTTTGTTCCTGTTAGAACAGGCTTTGAAACCTCAATGTGTTTCATGAGATGGAATTACTGTTTTTCAGCCAGCCCTTTGGTTTTTACTATGCTCAAGGGTGGTTATTGTGGTATTGTTTGATAGGTTTCTGGTAAACCCCCAGGAAAGTTTAGTAGAAAGGAGATAAAAGTAGCAGCAGAGAAAGTAATGCTCTCCTTGTTTTAATATCTTGTTCAGAGCTAGAAGATTGATATTGCAGTTAGGATGTTTACTCTGGTCATAGAAAATAGAGAAAATATATACTTAAGCAGACCAGGAAAAACAGAAGACATGTATTTATTTAATAATGTAAATAAAGGGATATAATAATATAATATTTTGAGGTTTTTCTATGCCAGTGCATGGTCAGCAGGGCTGTCTGATAAATCTTTAGTACTAATTTACAGGCCAAATAAATTGAAGAGGCCTAGGATAAAGGTGAAGGGTTCACTGAAAACCTGTCTGAACCAAGAGTTCAACTTTCCAAACTCTAGTGACTTGGATTCTACCACTATGCTTAAGGAGAGGCCCAAGGGAGTTAACATCTCTCTACAAAGTAATTCTGAATATACCACACATCTGTCCTGTGCTCAGTGACTGAACTTGTCACACCACATACAGGCAACAGCTCACCACATATAAGCATCCAAAACACTACATCCCTTTAAAATGACTGCATGGAATAATGTTTTACTCTGTTGCTCATTCCACTGAGTAGCAGATCTTTATGGTTTGTGATAGGGATGCTGCTGCATGTCCTGTTTCCATCAAGAGTCATTAATCCAAGGGTACATACTGCCAGCCAAGACCAGGGTCACACACAGTCTATTTGTCCATATTAGCTGGAAAAAAAATAAATAGTACTCGATTGACAGAAGAAATATTTAGGAAGAATTTAAAATCTTTTAAATTATGTTTGATCTAGTCATCTTCATTTTATGCAAACAAATGTTGGGCATAAAGGGAAAGGAACAATAAGCAGTACTATAGTCATAAAATATATGCTGTTGGGAGCTTCTTCCTTAAAACAGCATTATCAGTTAGACACTGCACAGTATTTCCAGCCTACAACAGACATGTCACAGCTATGCTGCTGTTGCTCGTTTTACCAGCATATTTTTTAAAACTATATAAATTATCTCTCTCCCCCACTCCTTGAAGTCATGAACTGGTCCTGTTTTACTTAAAATATTTTGCATTATCTTCACTAAAAGAGACAGAGGCCACAAATAGCAGTAGCACCATTCAGTCATGGGGCAGTTAAGATGAAGAGGATGGTAACATTTTTATTTTAAAAAGTAATAATTTGTCTTTTTGTGTGGTGACCCTTTCAAAAAATCTTCACTAGCTGTATTAAATAAACTTTCTTTAACTGGATTATTCCCAGTTGAGTGACATAAGCTGCAAGAAAAGCATTTTGCTTTCTCTGATTGATTTTTTAAAAAGTTAAATTATATGTTTATATATAGACAAAATTGTGAATCTCAGCATGCATTGTTTATGTTTCATTGAACACTGCATTCTTTTAGCTACACAGTCTACACACACTGAAATGTAATTCCTTAAAAATTTGTTCATCATGCTAAATAATTATAGAGAAAAACCATTTATGCCTTTGGTATTTTTCCCACAAATGGAAAAAGTAGAAAATATAAAGTAAACCTCAAAGAATTTAATTTCTATTATTGTCTCTTTAGAGAGATATTTTTGGAAAATTGAGGTCTGAGCAGTGTTTTAACGCAAGCTTTCTTTCTGTGGATGAAAAGTATTGTTAAAATGCAGTAATATTGATGATATTATAACCAGAATTTATTGGAGATGTTTGTTGGAGATTTATATATGTGTGTATATATATCTGTAGGTGGAAGAGAAGTTTTCATTCCTAAATTTTAGGCTATCTGATTTGAAAATACCTAAATATCTGCAATCTGGAGTGTATATCTATTGTCAAAATTGTTCACCTACTCTCCCACCATAGCTGAAAAAATGGGCAAATCTCCTGAAGGAAGTTTATTCCACCTCAGAAACATCTGATTTAGGATGGGATGAATTACTGTTTGGAAACATTTCTCCACTGATCAAGGAAGGACTCTGTGATGGTCGTAAACTCAACACTCCAACTCTTCAATATCTAAAATGAGGAGAGCTGAGTCTTACTCACAGATGATGTGCTACAATATGCCTGAAATAGGCTTTGTCCTGCCAAACGTCAAATGTTGGCCACCCACATCTGACAAAATCCCTGGAAGGCTCCCAGTGTGAGGTGCCATTCCTTTATTCTGCAGTGATCACTTAAAAAAGGCTGGAGGAGCTACCTAATTCCATAAACCCACACAGGCTATATTTCCTGGAAAGAATCTTCCTAGAAAGGTTGTGACATCTCCATAGAATCATAGAATTGTGAAAGAGTTTGTATTAGAAGATGCCTTAAAGATCATCAAGTTCTAATCTCCTGATAAGGGCAGGGACACCTGCCACTAGTATGAGTTTCTCAAAGTCCCATCCAACCTAGCCTTCCATTCCTGGGATTTTTCAAGACAAAGGCAGCACTAGTGCTGCTGCCAATCCTGAACTAGATAGTTATTTCCTGCAAAGAACTTCCAGCCTATATTTCTGCATTGAGCTGGGTTGTTATTTTTCCCACTGGTGACAAAACAATTTCAGATATTAAGCTTTGACACAGGCATTGATGATTAGGTGAGATGAATGCAGACTCTGATCTGGAGTTGCTTTTCTAAAACAAAGGGGGCGGGGGGCAGGTTGAAATTTCCCTTTTTACTTTTAATTATAATTTAAGCTTCTCATCACATACTATTTTCTTTCATTTAATTTGTTTCCCAATAAATTAAATTATATTCTCATTGGAAACAGGAACATTTCAGACAAATCTTTTCTTACCACCAACACTTTTTTTAGTAAGTAGAACAATTAATATGATCTTACTGGATAGGAATAATGGTTTGGGATTTGCTCCTGGGTAATGAAAGCATCCAGAAGAGGAGATAGGGACAAATAACTTTTAAGGAATAGTATGGCAGTAGGACCTTAGTCTAAATTAGAGGACAGCATCAGCAACAGTGAAGACACTGGTGCAGATCACAGCAGTAGTGTTGTTATTATATTTGGAGCATTGCACACCAGCTACATAAGAGACCCATGAGTGTTGTGATCAATCTAACATTTCAAGAGCATGTAATTATTTGTGGAAGATGATTGTTGTGCTGGTTTTTTGATTTCTAAGTTTAGCACTTCTGTTATCTGTACCTCTAACTCCTTTCCTCCACTGAAGTATGGCATAATTCTTATTTTAGAAATGTTGCTGTCAGCCACAGTATTACCTGAACACTTTCCATGTAACTTAGAGGGCAACAGTGAAATCTATGACAGACCTCATGGATTTTCTGTCTCTTCTCCTTTTTCTGTTCTATAAGACTCTCTTTGCCATGAAATGTTCTTTAGGAAAAGAAAAAGAGATGTTCTGGTTATGATAAAATGTACTCTATCAAATAAATGGGGCTGGCAAAATTTCTAAAGTGCGGTTAGACTCTAGATTAATTTAATCTTTTCTGAAGCTTTATTCCATATTTTCATTCTGCAATCACACATGAAGAACTAGACTTTCATCTGTTTTAAGTCAATATAACATCACTGACATCAGCTCTCTGTTTCCCAGGATAATCTGGGTGTTACAGCACTCTGGCACGAAGAAACCTAGGCAGTGCAATATTTTCCAGCCCTGAATTGGGTCACACAGGACCAGCTTGAGCCTCCCTGCACTGGACTCGCCTACAGTTCAGCATTACTTCATGTGCTGAACCATGTGAACAAGAGACTTTTGAGAGTTGAATCAGCCCAAGTTGTTGCTGTGCCCAAGTTACCAAAGCTTTCCAGGCATGGATGTGCTAAAGACGGTGGAGACATTGAAGAAACCACTCAGCAGAGTCCAACAAGGCTGGACATAAATTGGAAGTGCAAGCAGAGGAAGCTTGTTTTCCAGAAGTGAGAAGCCTTTTCAAGGGTTGGATCAGTGATAGAGGCTCGACATTTAGATGTGGTCCTTGGCCGCCAAAACCCTGCCAAGTAGTATATTGCTTCAGTGAAACAAGTTCAAAAGTGTCTTTTCTTTCTATTTCAAAGCCTATCTACCCCTCTATGTGCCTGGCTCTCAGCAGCCACGGGACGGAGGTTCCCTCTGGCTGTCCCGCGGTGGCCGCAGGGCAGACCCCGAGCGGCCGCCCCGAGTCTGTGCCCAGACTGGTGCGGGTGGTGGGGATCGCTGTGGGTGGGGAGAGCAGCAGGGCACAGAGCACGGGGAAACCGAGGTACAGGAATGAGGGAAGGACACTTGTCTGAGTCTGCAAAGATTTAATCCTAAAGGGGGCAGAGCAAGTGACACATCTGAACCTGAAGGGGCTACTTTGAAAGGGTAGAGGGAACACAGGGAGGACACAACCTGTGACCAACAGGAGGCATTAGGGGAGCAGTGCAGGGTAAGGGCTCCCAGTAGAAGCCAACACGGGAAGGGAGCAAACCCCACAATCCAATTCTGCTTTGAGGAAGGGATGAAGGGCAGGGAACACTCCAGAACCAAAGGACAGACAGATGGGGTAAGACAAGGGAACAAGGGAGGTATACAGGTGGATTGACATGTGGATTGACATACATTTTGGCAGGGAAAACTGTGGTAAACAACTCAGGACTGAACCATTAGGGAAGCCAAATGGGGTACAGAGAATGAAGCATTACAAACTTATAACAAGGAATACTAAAACATACTATGGAAGAACAAACTGTAAAATAACAGACTACCACACCTCTAGACTGTCCATGCAATCTATTCATATATAGTGGAGAGTCATCTGTTGGTCTGTAAGGAGTTAGAGATCCAGTCCAAAGGCTTTGGCTAAAGTTATGCTCACCTTCTCTTGTATTTGGGTTGATGTCATCTTTTCTTCATAAGTTGAAGCTAGATGTTTAAAATACTTGAGAAAATATTTTTTAATTTCTTATTGCAACATTTTCAGAAGAGGAGAGAGCACTTATTTAAAGAATCAGTTGCCAAAACATAGGCATCTTGTGCTCATTTGGATCTTTAGGGATGTCCTGTTTAGTCTGTAGGTGAATAAGGATCTTCTACAGGTACTGACAGCCCCAAGTGACTGTTTTAAAGCAACCTAGACAGCACTATGCCTTTTTTTAGTCAAGGGAGGCTGTTCACTGAATCTGTGTTTGACTTGCTGGGTTATAGCTTCTGTAAGCAGTGGTCAAAGAAGGCAATCCACCAGAGAGTCCAGTAACTCCTGCACAGCACTGGCAGCCATGTAATATTAGCTATGTTTGGAAAGGCCAAAGTATTTAGGAAGAACCACAGATAGACCATGAATTGTGAACAACATAGGCAAACTCAAGAATGTGACTGTGAATACTGAATGCTGCCCCTTAAATTTGAGTGTAGGGAAAAAAACCTGCATTATTTATGAAAACAACAAGTAATGTCAAAAGTAAAGGTCTCTAACCTTTGTTTTCCTTTCTACTTTTTGACTTTTTCTGGAAAACACACTAATCAATCCTACTATACAGTCCTTCAACTTCCTGGAGGCATCCCTCTCATAGTGCTTCATAAACATAACCACTGTCTATCAAAATCCTGCAGTTCACTGTTTCTGAAGTGGGACACAGACTCTCTGGAAAGAAAATACTAAGAGGTGAAGATGGATTCTGTTGACTGAAAAGAACGATCCATATCTAACACTCAGCAAACACAAAAATTGCATGTCTTTAATGTAAGAAAAAAAAAAGTTTGTTTCCAATTTTATACTACTTTTGACATGCTAGCAAGTACTTAAGTAAATGTAGCATTTTACATGTAAAAACTGCAACCCAAAGGGACGCAGCAATAATTTAGCAGACAAAAACCATAGGGTTACTTCTCATTGAGTTGCCAGAGAAGCCTTCCCATATCCTCAGAAGAAATGAAAACAGATGAAGTCCTGCATAGTCCATTCTCTAGTAGGAAGCAGATCATATTTCTCACATCTGTTACCAGCATGGCTGATTTGCTCTGCTCCTATCAGAGGGATGGTCAGGATCAGTGATTTGAGGTTTTGCCTTTTTAGGCGTTATGCTTCTCACCTTGTTATATTCTTTGTTAATTTTACAGCACTTTGATGCTATGAAGGAGCTCCTACTATTCTGTCAATACTACAAGGTCACTCTACCAGTGTAAGAAAATACACCCCCAGCTTGCCTGCTTCAGGCGTTTGAGTAGATTAATTTTGTTCTGGTAAAATGTAATGATGCATCTTTCCTTCATCCTTTTCTGTGGACAGTCAGTCCAAAGCTAATGTCAAAAGTAATTTCATGTTGTGGTAATATATTACATTTAAAAACCTCAGATAATGTAAAGATCTGGATGTAAAATGTCATAATACTTCTGGGAAAGTACTTTTTCCTCCTTTTAATAACTATACAAATGTTGGATGATGGAAACCACTTTAAAATTTCATCTACTTGCCAGCTTGCCAAAATGCAGCAAGGAGAGTGCGTACAAATAGGTTGACAGGCACTCATGCTTGGAAGCCATGGAGAAAGAAACTCAGGGATAAAATTGAAGTACCACAGATCACCTGTAGTTTTCAAAATTATTTTAAATTCTAGAAAATGCAACATGAAACACTTCTGAAATGTAAAACTTTATCTCAAATTTAAAGAGCTGGCTATTTATGGTTATAGATTTGGATGCATTAAGTATATGTAGTCTCCAATATTTTCAAGATGGAAATTGCCAGAGTAAGTCTTATGTTCTTGTGAATCTCATAAACTAATAAAATCTCTTTTTTTGCTCCTACTTTTTTGAAAGGTTTACAGTGCAGAATAATATTTAATCGTAGTAAGGTAGCAATTAGAGAAAACCTTGACAGGCTTGTATAATGAAGTAGCCAATAGTGAAATATATTAATTTCTAGAAATTCAGAAAAGAATGAGGTTACATAAAATACATACAGGAAAACTGGGAGGTAACTAAAGACTGAATACAATCATATTTTTGTTTGTATTTTACATGGATAAAGACCGAGGGAATTACCAATAGGGTAAACTCAGAATGTTGAACATCAGCCATCCTTAAATAAATGCTGAAGTATTTATGATGCACATCTAAGAGAAGAATATACAGGGGTAAAAATTCACAGGTGACATTGCCCTGATGATTTTATAGTCACCTGAGAAATTGCAAATGATAAGATGGATCAAACATACAAGAGTTTAAAAATCTGCCACTTTCTTCTCTGCATAAACACTTGCTAAATATTTCAGGATGAACTGTCAGAAAGTGACTAAATTTGCTATCAAATTTAGCAAGTTATCTCTGGGACCAAAGATTGGAAAGCATGTTTCTGGTGGATCACTTGCGAAAATCAATCTCTGAGAATGGCAGAAGCATCTATTCCTACTTAAATTCGTGTCACAAAAATACATACATTAAGCGATACACATAGAGGCAGCCATTTGGACAGTTGGTAAGAAATTACACCTTACATGTGAAAGTTACATAGGCAAAAAAAAAAAGTGAGAGCAACTGCCACTACACAATGAGTTTCATTTAATTTATTAGGTTAATAGACACAACACATTTCTGCTTTTATTGGGGAAAAAAGTGTGCATCCATGTCACGGTAAAGAATTATATAGGCTTTTGGTTTTGAATCAGGACATCATGTAAGGGATAAATGCCTTTTTCTTCCAAGTGATTAAAAAAACCTTCTGAATCTGACTTTGTGTTTTAACTTTTGGATGTCAAATGCATTTTTAATTTGGATGTTCTTTTTACTATGATTAGTATTCTTAGCAGATGCTTTTGCTCAAGAATCAAGACCTTGGAAATCAAAGTTTCTTAAACTAGCTATGTTTTTTCTCAGTGAGAATTTTGATCTAATTGCCATGTGTAATAAAGGGATTTCCTGTTCTAAATATACTGATTTCCTCAACTGCTGTGACTATGTGTAACATATGTCTTCAAACCAGAGTATCCTCAATTACCAATGTTTCAGAGTTTAACTTCTTAAAGCTCAAAGATCTTATACAGTTTCAAAATTTAATTCTAAAGTTCTGAGTTCAGTGGGATTTCAGGGCATTTATGACCTGTCATGACATGCTCAATATGTTGCAGGATCAGGCCCTTAAGTAATGCCACAAGGAAGTATTCAGAATATGAATTTCTGGATTTTATCATTTGGGATGTCATAGAATTGGCTCAACAATCGCAAAAAAAAAAAAATCAAAACATCTGGAAGACATCACATTTCATACTGTTGGTACCTACTAGATTTAGGCAGAAAAGCACCAGCGTAACTTTTTTTTTTTTAATGCTAGCCCTTTTTGAAAGAAGTTGATACACACATAGCTAAGTTCTTAAAAATGTAGAAAATCTCACCAGATCTGAATAAAGGTTTAACAGGAGGATTTAGAACAGACTATTATGACAGCCTTGGGCATATCATAAGTTGGCCGGATTTGATGTAGCAGAACAGATAGAAGGCAAAAGAACCAAGATTTGCAGAAGAACTGTAGTTTTAACATGACATATGAAGTGGAATATGAAATATTACATCCATATGCTAGAAAAACCACATGTCCAACAGAAGGAATGGTAGGCTATCAAAGCAGTGACTTAAAATTTGTTGGGTTTGGCAAAGCAAGTCATAATCAGTACAATAAACAGAACACTCAAATACTTAAATAACCTTGAAGAAATGTTGTAACTGCAAACAATATTTCCCTCTTGATTAAAAAAAAAAAAAAGCAGCACCAATTCTGTTAGGCAGTATTATGTTTTAGGTTTTTTAAAATTTGAAGGTATGCAACATTACTACATTTTGTTTTTATAGTAAGTACAACTCTCTTGTGAAAACACTACCACTTGTTAAATATTGCATGAAAAATATCTCCACTTTTGCGGGCAGTAAGGAAAAACAAGTATATGCAGCAGCAAACTGAGGTAACTGGAAGTATTACGGGTTCTACCTTACAGTATTATGTCATGAAAAATCTCATACATTTATGGATTTGTCTCACTCAGTGCAACACTGGAAGCTTTATCCATTCTTTAGAATTCCTGAGGACACCCATCATCTCCAAAACTATTTTCTTTCAGCTACTACAGTATGTCACACTAATCAAGATGCTACCTGCAGTGAGCAGTTTAAATCTGTCCTCTTCTTTTTGCTTTAATGTAAACTAAAGCTAACATAGTTCATAATGTTCAGGCAGATGTTAAAAAACAACAAAGCTTACTTTAAAAGTCTCCGCAATGTGTGATCATTTACGCTAACTGCATATGACTCTAAGAAATATTACCAGTATTTACAAGCAAGTATTACTTGAGCCATAGGATGGCAGTCCTGCAAGTTGCAGCATATAGAATGTATCTTTCATCTCTGTAGCTAACAACATATTGAGATTTTTTTTCCTTTTGAGGAGTCCAATGCTTAGGTTTGCAGCAATTTATATTTGCTGAGTGTTATCTGTGTTTCATATACTTTTCTATGTGCTAAGATAAAAAACTGCACAAATTGGTCACACACTTGTAAACAAAATGCCCAAAACCAGGTTTTCAATAATCATTCCAAGTAAACTACACTGATAATCTGGAAAAAAAATAAAATAATAAAAAAAAAGAAGTGTTGATGGAATTATAAATTTCTCCCACTTTCAGAGAAAAAAGCATTGGGTCTTAGCTCCAAAGATCCAAAATACCTCTGTTCTACCTTGTCAGACAACAGGGTGTACCAAACAAGAAAGTGCTGATTGTGATCCAGTCATTGTTTTCAGATAGAATATACACAAACACAGTTATGAGTTCTTTTATTTGGAATGCCCAGAATACATGGATTTCCTCATTCACATTGAAGAGGCATGTCCTTCAGGGAAAGGGCACATGATCTCTGCTGTAGGATCCTCACAAGAATTCTGATTTGTGTCTGAACATTAGGGTTCATGGTAGACTGAAGGTGAAGTGCCTGAAACACATTTGATGTGATTTATAAGAAACTTGGACATTAAAAAATATAATTTGTGTTTGTCAGACACTGTTTCAAGGCATTTTATTATGTAGTAGTCCCATCACACACAGCAACCTTCTGCAGCATGGAAGAGCTCCTATGCACTTGTGTGCTTGCTCTTATGTGCAGATTATCAGTGAGTGAAGCAGCAGAGTTATCCCTGAGTTTACACTATATTTGAAAGGAGAAAGGGCAGGATTCTCAAGACAAGAGAAATTAATTGCAAGAACAGGCCTCCATAGAAGTGCTAGTCACTCAGTTGTGATCTGTAGGACCAGCTGTACTTACAGGGAGTGTGGGTTTGTAGGAGCCACAGAGTCACTGGTTGCTTGCACGTCCCTCTGCTTGAACTGAACAGTCCACAGCTCTAACACCTTTTGTGATGGCTGCCCCTGTCACATAAAATTAAAGGGTGCGATTAAAGGGTGACATTATTCAGCAGTTTTCTATTACAGTAGTTGTGCAATCATTTCAGCAAACCTGGATATTTTACTCTTCTCTTTTCCCCATGGAATTACAGAAGGAAACTGCAGTGGCATCTGTGCTAGGGTTTCATCTCTATTTCCAGCTCATATGGGTGCATCAGCGAAAGCTCTGCTCTGCCCATTACTCAGAGGGAATCCCTCCTGAGTAAAAGGCAGAGAAGGTGGGAGATGGCTCCATTTAAATAAAATAAATTAGGAAGGAAGTCAAAAGGTAGAAGAAAGAGTTTAATCTCTAAGGCTAGAGCATTTCAAATGAGGTTGAAGTTTCTGTTCAGTAACTGGAGCACAGATTTTTCTTTTAAAATTAAAATTGACAGGTGTGTAATTAATGCATGATACATATTAAAAATATTCAGTTTTGCTTACATCCTACATTCAAGAGTTTTTTGATACCAGTCTGGGGATATTTAGAAGTGATGCCTGTTTACTAGGGGTGAAAAGCAATTTTCTTAGCCTCTTTGGGTATTTTTTTTCCCTTTTACAGCAGTATAATAATCTTGGCTTACTTCAGCTATCTTAATGATAGTACCATTGGTAGCAGAGGGCAATTAAGAATGCCTTAAAGGAAAAAAACAACTTCTTCAATCCTGTTGCTTACTATATTATCAGAAAATTTAAGCCTGTAAATCTAGTTTAAAATACATCAAATTGGTCTAGTGGGGGTTGCGCATCCCAAAAGCTAGATGATTTTTTTATCCATTCTGCCCTGAAAATCTCCTGTGTTTCTTGATCCCTTGACCACAGGCCAATTCACAACACAACTTGGAGCAGGCAGTGAAGGCAGAAGCTCATTTCTGCCTCCTGCTTCATTGTGGAATGGCCCATTTTTGGGACCCAAAGGAGCTAATGGTAATGATGGTATAACAAATATATTTTAGAGTGCCCAGTACCATTTCTACTGATGTGCTGGGAAATGTTCAGCTCTCCATCACCTTATGGCTTTTTGTCAGTTCAACGAACACTGACTCAAAAGCCAAAAATCATTCAATCAAAATTGAAATGTCTGGTTAATTTTTGCTGGGTTGTAAAGAACCACAAAATACGTCTGGTTATTAATCTGCAAGTTTGAGCCAGGCAACGAAGCCAAAGACTAGAGGAATATTATGCATGGTAAATTGCTAAGGAAAGCTCTTCCTCAGTTTATCCATTCTGGGGTCACTTATGCTTTCTGTAGGGCTGGAAATGCTAAGTCTGTTGCTGGCTTTCAGCCAGGCCCTTTGCTGGCGCCAGAGAGCCTCATCATTTTATCAGTCTTGCCTCTGTTTCATGAACATTTAATTGTTTGTGGGATATTCTTAGAACACAGAAATGATGGATCTTTCTGGCATTTAAATAAATTCATTAATTTGATTTATTTGTTTTCCCTAATAGCACAAGAGGTTTCAGCTGAATATTCATTTGGAAGGACTTGGTACATAGAGAAATGTGAGGAAAAACAAATGTTTTTGTTCCAGTCAGATTAGCTGGCTGTAGTGCACATGGAGAATACACAACCCATGTAGATGCAAAAGAAAAGCCAGTATAAATGTTTGCTTTACAGTATTCAATAAGAACTGCTAGAGGCATAACTTGTTCCTGGGGAAAACTGCTTGAGCTCTGTCTTCAGTGTTAGCCACACATCCTTCTGTGTTTCAGGCTGGGTGTCTTCCTTTGACAATAATCTCTAAGAACAGAGTACCACTCCAGCACATGCAGAATATAGACAGAGCAAATGTACTCATGCATGTTCACTCTTAAGAAAGGACAGGAGTATTATTTCCACTTTTTTTGAGAGAGTGAAGGCTTAGCAGGATGTATGCAGATGGCCCTCATGTCTGACTTACCATATACCTTACCTTACCATAACATGTATTTTGCATTAAAGAGAAAAAAGAGTAACTCAAACTTTCCACTCTCCAGGGCATCACATCTCATATACATAGATAGGAAAATATTTACTCATATGTTTTTCTCTACATCATATCATCAAGGATTAATGATTACTGTTTAGAGAAAATAATTTGCACTTTTCCATTTTAGTAAAGTTGAAAAAGTTAATCTGGACTTCTAATTATTTAAGTATTTAAATGTTATCAGAATGAAATATGCCTGTGTTTTCATACCCACTTTTATTTTTTTCTTTAGATAGTATATTCCAAAGCACTTTTTAATAATTTAATGGGTTTTTTTTGCATTGAGGATAGAAATTCCATTTATGAATAGCTCTAGTTGTTGAGGAAAGATGGAAAAAAAAGATCATGTCAGGCTCAAAAACCAGAAGACCAATAAAAAGAAACAAAAAATGTAGTATTTCTTAATATTTGGATTTTATACCAATGCCATGAATGTTGGTGGTCTGACACTGTGGTTTGGCAGTCCTTCATTCATTCAAATGCTAAATATTTTTCATCTCAGTTGTGCTCTCAGACATTTGTGCATATGAACAATTTGCTTACGAACAAGGCATCTGTGCAGAGATGAGCCTATTTGTTCTTAGCCATAGTTATTCACATTTGATTATTTATTATTCAGTCACATATGAATAGTAACACATTCTGAAAATGGTATTGTTCCAAAAATGCTATATAAACAGGACTTCACCAGTCTCCGAACTAAACCTCAAATATTTGTTTGATTAAAACTATAACTCCTGTCTTGAAGACTATCACAGTGAAAAGGCATGATGCTTATAGAAATGGGAACTGAGGCACAGGGCAATGAAGTGACTTCTGAAGCACTGAAATAGGTCACTGACAGAATCTTTTATGCATTCAGTCAGACACCTCAACCTTGGCTTCTCAGGATACTCAGTTCTTGTGGTAGTGTTAAAGCACTGAAATGATTTAATGGACATTTTCTTGGACAAATGGTTCTGTGTGTACTTGTCCAAAATGGGTAACTATTGACTTATATTGCTGAACTCATATGGGATAGATTAATTTTTAAGCTGCAATTTTTCACAACCAAAATGTTCTTTGAGTAGTAGAGAAGTAGATATAACTACAGCACATATCATTAGGGGACAATTTTAATTTATCTAAGACTTTCTTGCAATACATGTGGAACTCTTTTTATTGCGTCCTCTACATTGTGATTTATTCTAATTTTCCCATTTTGACTCCTATATGTTCCTATTTCTTTTATGTTGTCCTGGTTGACACCAGAAGATTTGTCCTATACCAAGATTTCATTTAATTCCAAATTTGAGATTATCTCTCAATGGACCAATAACTATCAAAATAGCTACTGTTTATAATATACAATTATGCATATGTGGGATTCAGGGTAAAAAAGATATGTTCCCTCACTGATTTTGAAAATTATATATTTTATATATATATACTGTTAGTTTCTAAGACAACACATTCAAGCAGTCAAGACATCTCTTATTAAATAATGTGGAAGGAACTATTATTATAACTGGTTTTCTTACATATTTATTTCAAAAGTTCTTATGTAAATTTCTAGGCAAGTGTTGAAATAAAGCAATGTAAAATTACGACTAATTTTTGCTGATCTTTAACTAAATAGAAAGTGATAATGTCTCTTTGCATCAGGCCAGCTACACCAATGCACTTTTGATGAGACAACAGCTGAAAGAGGTTTCAGAAGGGTTCTTTATGCTGTCACTTACACATTAGGGATAATCTTTTCAGACAATTGGCAAAACGAGTTGGCCACAATCAGGTTGAGGTTAAAAATTTACATAATTCATTATGCTGTTGTCTTCTGGTTTGGATTTGGTTTTGAAGAGCACGTAGGCACCATTTAAAAAATATTCATATCTTTTGGGCTGCCAGGGGACCCTTAAGATCAAAATTTGTCTTTGCAAGTGATACAATTCATATGAAATCTGGTGAGGGTGTACAATTTTCACATTAGTAACAGTCAGTCTGTTTCCATCAGAGAGGCTAGAAGCTGTCATTTTAGGTTTTTTTTCTGCCTGCTGGTATGTAACAGCATTCACACCTGCCAGAAAATGTCAGAATGTTTATTCCAAGAATAAAAATGTGGGCACACATCCGCCTCCCAAAATAAATAGCACAGCAGATATATTCCATAGCGCCTCCAATACTCACAGGTCAGAGTTAGTCATTCTTCCTGTGAGAGGGTGGCCATCAATCACTGTCAAAGGAAGCCTTCAGACTGGAGTAAAGAGCAGGGGTACTTAGATCAATGGATGAGGAGCACAAGGAGTCTGTAGGGAGAGAATATGCCTTTTCATATTTGTGAGACAGCACTGCAAAGTCTTAAAAGCATCTGGGCTTGAAGAAGGAAAAATTGCAGTATGGAGAATCTGCTGGTTTGCCAAGCAAATCATCTTTCAGTCACAACCTTCTCCTTCCACAAAACCAAAGTATGAATATTTTTTAAATAAAATTGAAATGCCAATGGAACATATTCAGCAATCATCTGCATTGATTTACTGGGAAAAAAGGAAATCTTTGTTCTATTGTGAAGTAGTACCATGATTTTAAGATGGTAAATGCATAAGAAACATCAAAACTGATATTCAGAAATTAATTTAGTCTGTCAAACTTATTCTTTTCAGATGAGTTCTAATAAATGAGTTTACTTTCAAAACCTTCCATTTAAGTGATATAAAAATAAAACAGAACAGATCAAGAAAGCTTTACAGGGAAAGGTAAAATTGCTTTAAAGTGCTGAAATAGGGTTTGCATTGCCTAAATTTCTGTCTCAGTCACAGACTCCTTGGGTGACTCTCCTTTAATAGCTCCTTGGATGAGTTATTAAATCTCACTTTGCTTCAATACTTCAATACTCACTTTATTTCAATACAGAGAAGAAAATACTCCCTTTGAACTTGTTTTGCAGTTTTTGAAGGGCAGCTAATGTGGTGTAGATTCTCATCTGACGGAGAATCCAAGTGAGGAAAATGGTTGTTTCAAGCTCTCTCTATAGTCAGAGCAGGAGAATAAGAAGCTCCTTTGACATATAGTATGATCCAGCTATGGTCAGAATGGTTGCTTAGCAGTACCTGTTTTCATGCAGTCATAGCAGAGGAAACTTAGAGTGACCAAACTCCGTATACACCATTTGGCTTACCTGGTTGGCCAAAAATTCTCTCTCTTCCCCCTCGCCCCCATGCTGATATGACCTCCTCCAGAAGAGTTGGTATCTTCTTTCTTTGTGTTTCATGGGTCATGCTCCGTAGCTAGACTCTTCCCCAAGAACTAGTGTAGAGAAAAACACCTCTTATTCATGGCATCATCTGAATACAAGAAGACCACGAAGCCTTAAAGGCCCTGTATCTACAGTTCTCAAAAATTCAATGCTCTCTGTATTTTTTTTCTAAAATGGTTTTTATGAGATGTCTGAAGCAATATTTTTGTCAAGGTTCTGCCAGTAACAACCTCTCAACTTTCTGAACCGCACCTTAGATGACAAGCTGAAAACAAGCAGGAACTCTTTGGCTGCTGAACAGCTACTTATTCACACAGCAACTAAGTACTTAGCTTTTCTTAAAAAAAAAAAAAGTTTTGAAACAGCAAGGTGTACCAAAGGTCTGACTAAACACAGTCTAAGAACAGACAGGAAACTCTGGTAAGGAACATAATTGCAATACTCACATCATTTATATATTTTATTATGTTGAACTGAAAAGAATTTTAAAAACCCCATCAAATATTTTGTTTGCAAATGAGGGCCTGGAGAGATGCACTTATGAAAAGTGCAGTATTTTTACAGAAAGAACCTATTTCAGCAAAAGAGAGGAAAGATATCCTTGGTCAGGGCACTGTCTAGCGAAATGGAAGAATTTGGATCAAATCCCTGATGGGAATGAAAATCAAAGGGATTTAGATCATGACCTTCACATCCCAACCAACATTTCAAGACCACCCTGCTTTCTGTCTTACTTCCTTTTCTCCTGATTCTCCGCTCCAGTCTTATGAACTCTGGCAAATCTTGACCCAAATTTACATTTCTATCAATTTCCTGTATTCACCAGCCCCCTGAATATGAGAAGGTTTCCAACTCTCTAAAAATAAATAAGAGGAGGATAATAAAGAAAGACCATCAATTTCCTTTGAATGTGAACCACAGTCAGAAACTATATTGTCTTCCACCCCTCCTTATGCCTATTTATTGAGTGCCCTCCATTTCATTAGATATAGTTTTATATGAATACTGTTCTATCAGAGCAGGGAAACCAGAAATGACTTACTTGGAAAAATACTCCCAGCATTTATTTGATTTTTAGCCTTCTTAAATGTAGGCAAGGATAAATACCTCCATCACAGACTACAGAGTATTATAAGTCTCTGGCAAATGTTTGTGGGCCTTCAAAATCTCTGAATTTAGCATTTATTTCCCTCTCTCTTCATTCTCATAGCAATGAAGGGTAACCAAGGAGACAAACAGTCTTCGACTGAATATCTTTAAGTAGCATAAGCTCCCAGACATGGGTAAGAAGAATAGAGAATTGTTTGTTTGTAGCCTATCAGTTAATGCTACTGTGAATATGTGATCTTAGAAACAAGCATCCCACAGACAAAACCTAGAGGTGGTTGGTGAAGGTACCCACCAATCCAAATCTGACAGCTACTGGTTTATTTAAATATGGCTTCATCTTAAGGAATTTCAGTGAAATCTCTGAATTTCTTTGAGAAATTCCACATGACAGGAATTTCAATTCATGTAAGACTCTTATGCTATGGGCTAGTTGAAAGGCTTTGATTTCTGTCCTTTTCCTAGTTGCTTCTAGGGAAATAAAGAATCAATCTCCCATAGTACTTGGTACTTTGTAGTGCAAAAGACCATCCATGAAACATTCTGATTTGGTGTCAAAAGTGATACAAATTTTGTGGATAAAATGAGAGCAGATGACAAGCTGAGGTAAGTAGTAATGACTCCAGAATTTAGTTGATATATACATTTGGCAGCCACATACAAGTTTGAAGGGGTTTTTGTTGATGGTTGTTTTTTTTTGTTTGGGTTTTTGTTTTTCGCTTTGGTCATCTAACAGGGAAACTGTTTGATCTTTTGAAATTAAATTAGACAAGCTGTTAATGAAGACTAATTGCTTTGCATAATTTAAAATATGTAGAGAGATGTCCCTTTATCTGTGCAAGCTGTACTTGGTTAGAAGTGAGGCTTAAAAAAAGATTACTCCAAGCCATTTGTGATCTTCCCAGTTTGTAACAGAAGTGGAAACCAAGACGCCCTTGAGAAAGCTGTAGCGACTCAGAAAAATGCATCACTGCTCTTTTAGTTTTCCTTTTAGTCTTTTATCTTAGCTGTTCTTTAATGTTTTACTCACAAGGGAAGATGAGTGTCCCCTCGACCCCCTCCCAGCCTCTCTTCATTGACAGAAACCCTTTCCACACCGTGCTGAAGGAAGACTTGTTACCTCATTAGAGCCAGGAGCCAGAATCTGCCCCGGAAGCTTTACTTTTCAGAAGGTGTGTTTGGGACAAGGACTGCAAGGCCAGGTGGGAGGAGTCTTTAAGCAACCTGGTCAAGTGCAAGGTGACCCTGACTGCAGCAGGGGGGCTGGAACTAGATGATCTTTAAGGTCCCTTTCAATGGGAAAGGGACCTATGATTCTGTGAGTGAGAGTGGAGCTTCCATGGCTTGGCACAGACTGATTCAAGCATCTCCTTAAGGGGGAGGGACCCCAGCAGCATGAGCAAACCCAAGTCACAATGACTTGGATCTTCTGTCATCCTGGTGGCACATTATCAGGTTATCATTGTTCACTAACAATGTGGTTAAACACCACACCTCTTCAGGAATCTTATCTAAGGTAGAAAACTACTCTGATTTTTTTCTTCTGGATTGATTTTTTTACAGAGCCAATTCACCACCTACCAGACACAAGGGAGAAAGAGCAGGAATGTACAGCTGGAGGTGAAGGTGGGATTTGCCACACCACTGATTTAGATCAGCTTAAAATGCTGTTGAACTGTACCCTTGAGGACAATTCACAGCCTAGTTTCTCTATATAAAAAATAAAGGAGTCTCTAGAGAGCAGTAGGCTCTGCATGAGGAGAGTTGGAGCACCTAAGCTAACTGCCTGAAGTCAGCAGCCTGACCCCCCACGTTGAAACATGCTGTTATGCAGTAATGATGTTCTGGACACACTTGGGTGACTGGTGGGTTGGGCTTTTTTTTCTGCAATGTTTATTGATTTAGCAAATGTGAAGAAAGGACTGCCAAATCTGGCAATTATTAGTGACTCCATGCTGTAGCCTGCTTGCAAACATACAATGTTCTGAAATATTTTCCAAAGATCCTAGTTTAAAACAGAGTTATTCACCACATTATCCTCTTCACAGATGATTACCTCTCTAGTAACTCATCTGTCTCTTCTTCCTACCTGTTTTCTTGCTCATAGCATAATTTCTTATTTAAAATACATGGATGCAACATACCCCAGTATATCTAGGGACATTCACACTGGCAAAGTTTAATTGTCTAACTTTATGTCCTCAGGTAAAGAAAATCAGCTTCCTCTGCCCTGTAGATCTACTCACAGGAAAAAGAAAAGCTTCTTCCAGAAGCATGTGAATTGTGCTTCCTTACTGAACCACATCAGGTGACACAGCTACTCCCTAAACATCATATAAAAAGCCTAAGAAAATTAACTTATAATTTAGACACAGGAAATGGAGTGCCCAGAATTAAGTACTTGGAGAAAAGTGTCATCAAATATTTTCTTTATCTGCAGAGTGAAAAAATTTTAAGAACACAAGCAGCCATACAGTATAAAAGGCTGCATTGCTCACTTTGAGATCATTCTATTTCTAAAGTCATGTATTATAAGGTATGGTTAGGTAAAAGACTGAAAAATGTCAGAATTCCTCTATTGCCAGGAACCAGGACCACTATTCAAATTTAAGAGAAGTTGTTCTTTGTTTACTCTGAGATTAGTGACTGGAAAATCAGACAGTGCAAGTGAAGTAAGGAGTTTAGGAACCTTTTGCTGAATTATGGAAGTTTTTTAGATGAGCTCAGTTTCTGAAAATGCGAGTTGCTGCACATGACTAAAGACCTAGTATATTTGCAGGCAGAAAAAAGCGCTCACACGTTTATTTCTGGAGAACAGTGACACCTAGTGAGCATCCTGACCGAAACTGAGCATTCCCTGGGGTCTTTAGGACTGAACCTTCTACTTGGATTTAGCTTCTTTTTCTACTATTTGAACTTCACAGTTCCTGGAATCGGAACTACATGTGCTGCTCATCTCTGGCAAGGTCTAATGAACATAAACAGCAAAGTAGCTGTGACACAGTATGGTAAGGGAGTGGGGTGACTTTGAAGAGGAGACTTAAGCATGGCAAGGAATGTGTGGGTATGTGGCCTGGGACAGATTTGTTGCAGTAGAGGAATTATGGAATCTGCGGTGGCAGAGTTGCCTAGGCAACAAGCATCAAACTGTCAATGGTCAGGAGCTGGTATCACAACAGCCAGAAATCACAAAGTGTCAGTGGTTCATTAGTTCAGCACTTCCCTGGTAGATTTTCTGTTTCTGGACTCCTGGGAAGCTCCCAGCAGAGTTCATAGCTGCCTTCTCATCCTGGAGATCCCAGGGCAAGTAGCCCTACTCACTTCCACTTGTAGCCAGGTGGACTTCCCCCGACACTACTCTGAATTCATCCATGAGGTAAAGCCTGCACTCCTATCCTGGGGTTCAGCCCAGGACTATGATAGCTCATGGACACATCCATGAAGAAGCAAAGATATTAGAGCTTTGAAATAAAATGCTTTTGGAACTGAAAATTCCGTTCACTTTACATTGTAGCACTGTGAATTAGTGAGGAGAGGTATGATACTCCAAGGACCTGTGGACAGAGGAAAGGGAGTCAAAAGGAACTGGAAAACATCTCAAAGATTGCAGTGAACACACTATGATCTTGGGGTTTACAAACTGTTTTGTGGTATGCATACACCAAACTGGAAGTTTTCAGTACTTCATTAGTATCAAGAGAGGTGATCTTTCACCTGTGTGATAAATGACCATTATATCCAATCCTATCTGTCCAGTCTGGAAACATCCATTTTATTACATAAATTACATATATTTTATTAGTATTATGAGGGATACTGGGTCAGATTCAGCAGTTTTTCTTAAAGCAACCTAAGAAACAGTTTTCTGTAACTATGCTACTTTAAAAGGCACAATCCTTTTCCATCTAGATTATTATATCCCATATATTCACCTGCCAACATCTGAAGAAACTCAAAAAGGATGATAAGACCTAGACTGGTGGAAAACTAAAGGTAATTAAATCTTTACCTTATCTGCTATGTAGTTTCTAAAGCTGGAGGATGAGAAGTTTATTTCACATAGATGTTTTATTATATGCTACTTGAATAGTTGAAATTCCCACTGCAACATGACTTTTTGACCATTTTCTGTGACATGGCATTTACAGTGCTGTTTTTTTTCTTTTTTCCCTCACATCAAATGTTGTAAGAGTGCACACATTTGAGGAAAACTTGTGCAAATATCTCAAATGTCAAGAATGGAATCTGAACACTACCCCATTGTGTTGCAGCTCTTCTTGTTTTATCTCAAGGAAAAGCACAGTATGTGGACATCTCAAGGAATCTGCATCTTATTGGATAGGGACAACAGGACTTCTTAGAAGAGGACTGCTGACTGTCATAACCACACTGTCACCAACACAGAGACTGGTTCTCAAGTCTTTCCTAGTTCCTCTTGGAAGAAGAGTTTTTCTGCAGAGATCCGATGAAGAGTTTGCTATAAGGAGGGAATGAGTTGTTACACATCACTGGAAACATGACACGTGTGACAGCCAGGATATGAGGGTCAGCCATAGTCATGTTTGGAGGACAAAGGGAGCAAAATTGATTTTTTAGAAAAAGATCTGTTTGGTACAACCCTGCTGCCACGGGCAGGGATACCTTTGACTAGACCAGGTTGCTCAGAGCCTCATCAACGCTGGCCTGGAACATCTCCAGGGATGGGGTCACCACAACTTCTCTGGGCAACCTGTTCCAGTGCCTCACTATATAGAGAGCAAACAATTTCTTCATAGCTAACCTAAACCTATTTTTTTTCAGTCTGAAGCCATTCCCCCTTGTCCTATCACTGCTTGCCTTAGTAAAAAATCCCTCTTTGGCTCTCTTGTAGCCCCTGTTAGATACTAAAAGGCTGCTCTAAAGTCTCCCCGGACCCTTCTGTTCTCGAGGCTGATAACCTCAAGTCTCTTAACATGCGCTCATAGAAGAGGTGCTCCAGCCCCATAGTCATCTTTGTAGCTTTTCCTCTAGACTTGCTCCAACTGATCCATATTCTCCTGAGCAGGATACAGTACTCCAGGTGGGGGTCTCACAATGTGGAGTCTCACCAGAGCAGAGTAGAGGGGAAGAATCACCTGCCCTGACCTGATGACCACACTTCTTTTGATGCAGCCCAGGATATGGCTGGCTTTCTGGGCTGCAATGGGCTTCTTGTCAACAGCACCTTCAAGTCATTCACCTCAGGGTCACTGTCAATTCATTTTCTACCCAGCCTGTATTTATGCTTGGAATTGCTCTGATCCAGGTGCAGTGCTTTGCACTTGGCCTTGTTGAACTTCACAAGGTTTGCACAGTCCCACAGGCTCTCAATCCTGTCAGGTTCCCTCTGGATGGCATCCCATTCCTCCAACATGGTGACCACACCACGTAGCTCAGTGTTGCCAGCAACCTTACTAAAGGTGCACTCAATCCCACTGTCCATGTCACCACTGATGACATTTAACAGCACAAATTCCGATACCAAACCACCAGGAATGCCACTTGTCACTGATCTCCATTTGGATAGTGAATCATTGACACAGCTCCTTGAGTTGACAATCCAGACAATTTCTTATCCTCTGACAGACCTATTTTAAATAACCTACCAGAATATTGATTTACTATTTAAATGTTAATATTAAGGGGAACTGAGAACATTAGAGAGACTAATTTTTTCTTAGAACTAGTGAGATGTATCTATGTGATTATTATTTTTGACAAGGTCGAGATTTAGGAATGGCACTCTCCAATTTCATATTCCCACTAAAAAGAAAACCACAAGCTGCTCCCCTCCCCTCCCTCCAGTGGGAGACAAAAGGCAGAGATTATGTGTTGAGATAAGAACAATTTAATGGAAACAGCCATAAGATAGGAAAACAAAGCAGTAACAGCAACAATACTAATAACAAAAGTGTACGAAGAGAGGGTGATTTCCATACACACATGCTTGCCAGGCCCAGAACAGTGAAACACAATGGCAGACATGGCCTCTGTACACCACACTTTTCCCCAGCTGCAAGCCACACTCACTTCTTGGAAGCTGGAGTCCTTCATTTCTGCTCCCCAGCAATGACATGAGATGGTATAGAATAACTACCTAGACATGCCCACACAGATCTAGGTTTGCTTCCTCAGAGCAACTGTGGACAAATTATCTCTGGCTGAAACCAAGACTGACAACTACCCAAATAACTTGTTTTTATAGAACCACTTTCCAGATTTTGTAAGACTTAACATTTCTGTCCATTGAACATCTATAATTCTACAGGTTAGAGTGTCTGTGATACATTAGACAGACCTGAGCAATCCTTAGCTGGAATTGCTGATCCACCTAGAAGCCATCTTTGTTACTTATGTTAAGAAAAGACTTGTTCCCACTCAGAAGTAGATATTCTCCATATGGTTAGACCACACAAAATGATGCAGTCTTCACTAAACCCTTTCCACAAAAAGATAAATAAAAACAATTAAAATGAAATTGCCATTCCTTTTGTTTGTGCTCTGTTTTTAATTTGTCTTTTTTTATCAATTAAAAAGTCATGGTTAATAAGCACGATTATTTTCCTTGCCTTTAATCATTGTGTCCCCTAGGTGCTGGTGAGGGACTCCATGTGACTGGGAGAGAAGGACTGGAGTCCCTGAAGTAGCATTAAGAGAAACAATTACTAAATGTTGGCCTCTCATTTTTATTTCTCCAGATTATAAATTGCAGAGGGGAGTTTCATTTACTTCTTGGTTTGAATTAAATGATGTGCTGCTCAGCAAATTGAACACATTTTTTTCAACCCACAAAGTATATGGCATTCTTTTCCAAACTAGAATGTTTACTTTACTGTCCACAGACCCTCATTCTTCTACTGCCATCTCCTCCTGTTTCCCTGACCACTTTTTGTCTAGTCTCATGTTTTTCCCCTTTGACTGCTGTACTTCAGTTTTTCCTTTTGCAGTCAGACTGAATCAGGGTATTAATGCCTGTTCTGTCTCATGCTACTAGAATTTTCCTTTTCACTCATACCTGTTTCAGTATTTCCTTTTGAGCTTTCCTTTTAAACAGGAATAGGTAGAAGAGGAAGTTCCCTGTGTTCCATCCGACACATTATGACTCCCTGCTGCTAAGAATGGAAGTTCCAAGGATGCCCTCCTACTTTTGCAATAAATCATACATTTTTGATCTGATGGAATGGCCCATGAGCATTCCAGCCAGCAACTAGAATGGAATAGTATTCAGAGCAGATGAAATTTTGAGAAAATTTTGCTTCCAATGCAAAACAAACAGCAATTACTACCTCCAGAAACCCTCAAGAACACACAGCCAAAACTTGGTCAAATCTGGATCACCATTGTACAGCAACAACAATAGATACATGATGACATCAGAATGGTTCTTACATTCCATTGAAAACTTGGATACATGAGAGACAGTATCATTTCAATGGGTACCACTTGGCATTATTAGGTAGAGTCAAGTTTGTTGCAATAAAATTAGACAAACACTTTAAAAGAAACATGGAAAATTTAATATAAAATTTTTAAAAATTATAGGCCTTAGGAGAAGCTGGAGAATAAAAGCACTCTCTAGTGGAGGATGCTAGGAAATCTTCGACACTTAGAAATTGCAGATGTTCTGAAATTTTTATTGTGCTCTCTTACTTAAAGAAAAAATTGTGTTTTATTTCTGAATCATAAGACTTCCAACTCTCAACAAAACTATGTGCACTTGGGTATCTAGGCTTGCTTGGAAATTGTCATACAGTCCTCTTAATTCATAAAAATACTTCCAAAACTGTAGATGGAAACTTGAATCATATTTTGTTATAAATAATTGATTTTTTAAAATGTGCATACTAGATTTTTATCCCTTAGATGATTTCATTATTGCTCTCTTCAAAAAGCACATTTAACTGTAAACATTATTTAAGTATTATATTATACATATTTCATATGTATTATTGAAGTGAGATATTAATTTATTACAGGCTGCTGCTTACTGGTTTATAAATCTAAAAAAAGCAGGCAAACACCTCCCCTGCTCCCCCAAATCCCCAAACCAACAAACCAACCCCCAAGAAAGAGCATTTTTAATAAGAAAATGTGTGACTTCATTAAAGATTAAGGTGCATGCTGCAGGTTCATAAACCCACACTGTTCAGCTTATACCAATTCACTGATGTGAGACTGGTCTTTCTTCCAAAATCATATTAAGCAACATAGTTAGCATCTTCCTGATATTATTAATTTACCCACCTTCTGTCTCAGAGGGAAATTGTTTGAAAGAGATTTTAGAACAAATATTATGTGCATTATTTGCTGGGCTTATCCTGGATAAAGGAAGGTTGAAAAAATATGTCTTAGACTTGGAATGAAAGTAAATTAGCTTTTGCTCTAAAATGGCTCTTAATCCCTGTGGAATTTCATTCCAAGATTTTGACTGGCCACTGAAAAAGACTGTTTTTAAGGCACCCATGAACTTCAGGGTGTTGTCTGAGTATAAGGAACTGTGTGAGTAGAAAGGTGAAGATCTGATACTTTAAAACAACTATCAACCTTTTAAAAAATATCCAAAGGTAGATGGAATTTATCCAGAGATTTAATCAGGCCCAACTTGAGGAATCTTGGAGTTATCATGTACCTTCTCCCTTAGCAAAGCCATGTATAACTTCACTGGACATGAACAGATAACAAAGTCCTACTAATTATCTAAACTTTCTGGCTAGAGCAATTACTTTGATCTTACAATTACAGTGCGTCATGTGCCTAAAAAAAAATTAATCAAATTATACCCTAAAGAAAAATAATTAATGAAAAAAATCTTCTACCCACTAAATCTCTGAACAGTGTTAGGCTGAATATTAATTATACAAGATGTTTACTTGTTATTTGCTGAGGACAACTGCTATGACTCCTGTCCCTTAATATTCTGTGAATATCAGTTAGATACTGACAGATGACAGTTTCCTATTCATGTTCTTGTCTTCCAGTTCAAGGTGCTGCGGTTTCTGATGCACTGAAACCTCTTCTCCTGCTGCAAATATATCCTAGAAACATTGAGTGAAAAGCCAATGGGCAACCAAATCAGGCAAATAAAAAAAAAAAAGTAAAACCTTTTTGATTTAACTGAGTGTTAAATCAGTCTGAGAGAGATGACTAACAGTTTGGTCTTGAGCTAGGATGAGAAAGACAACTTTGCATAAAATTGCATATTCAATTAATAAGATTTTGACTGATTTCAAGGCATGCTACTCTTCTTGAAATAGAACATCAAAGTAAACCATCTGAGGCTAATATTGAAAATAGTCAAATGTCCAGATTCCCTCATCTTATCTGAAGCTGACTTTAACCTAAAGCTGACATCCAGGGGTTTAATCAGAGTTGCTCAAGTTTTGATTCACTTATCTTTACACAAATTTGGTTACTTCTGTGTTGAGAAGTTTACATTTAGGATATAAATAATACTGTGCAATTTACTTTAGTTACTGCATCATTTAGAGGTGTACTACGTAGTTATTAGTAACCAAGGATAACTTGCCTTCCATATTTAAATGCGTATTAGTGTACACACAGGCACATATGTGGGTATTTTACCAGTATTTCATGAGAAAGCCATATCACATAAAATTACTTTGACATAAAATAACTGACTATTCAAATAAGTATATTTCAAGAGAGATTTTCCTAGCCTTGATTAAAGGTCTTTTTAAGGATAATCTGAAACGTCTTTTTATCTTTTTCTGGCTATGTTGTAGTTTAAAGCACCTGACTTTATAAATCCTAATGACCTTTGCAGATTATTGGAGAATGATAACTTTACTACTCTATGGTACAAAAAGCATAAAAGACAGAAAAACTTGAAATCTGAGAAAATGATGACACAGTATCTGGCCTGCTCCACATACTTGCTTTGAATGGACCTGCATAGAGAGCCATGGCTAAATGCATTTGCAAGTACTCATGTATTTGTTAGATACTTAGTGCTGGTTAGAAATATACAACCCCCTTACAGGTTCCATTTAGTAATTAGCTGCTCATGCTGCAGATTTAGACTTGTCTGCCTTGTGTCTTTAACAGGCAGATTTAGGCAGATATGCCTGAATCCATTTGATTCTTTCCCAACAGCTGAATCAAACAGGACTGAATTGTTTCCTTCTGAGCTATAGTCAACATCTTAAGTAAAATTTTTTAAAAAGTTATATAAAAATTATAATATGGTCTTGCAAAATTCTGAATAATGGTCTTGAAGTTTCGGTTCTACAGACATAGTCACAAATTAATAGCTCAGAGATTAAAATATCCTTGCATCCCCCCTCCCCCTCCTTGCTATCAAGGTTTTTGTACTCGCAGTTTTGTCAGTTTTGCATGTCTGTATTAGAGATTATGCCAAAAATACTTTGGAGGGTCTCAGACCACTTTAGAAGGCTGTAATCCCATATTGACAGTACTCATCAGGGAATATGATACATTTGCATTGGTGCAATTATGACTTTGCCCAGTGGCAATCTCCCAGGACCCATGCTATTCCCTGACGCATTTCCTGTAGCAGTAACCTTTCTGCACTGTGTAAAAAGAAGCCTTCTTCCCATCCTGGCAACATCATTTAATGTGAGACCTAATTGTACATGCCATGAGCTTTCCTCTGCTGAGATTGCTGTATATTCACACATGCACTCACCAAGAAGTATTTATTTTTCTGATTTGCATTAATATCTCAAAAGAATCCTTTGATCTACGCATATAACCTCCTCTTCACCCCTCCTCCTCCTTCTCCAACCTGTTTTCATTTATTAAAAAACACTGCTTCAGTTTTTTTGCTGAAGCTTGTCAAGGGACAGGAGATATGAGGATCCTTATTATTCACGTCAGACAAATGTGTGATTGTCTCTCCTTCAGATAATAGTCCCTGCTTGATAATCTGCATATTGCTGCTTCTTAAACTAAAGATCAGTTTTGAATTTGGCTTTCATTTAAAGCAATTTGTTGGTGAAAGCCTAGTGCAAAATGACTCCCAGACAAGGAAGATGGTCTACCCAATGTGATAGGAGGAAAACAGCAATCTCTTTTAATTGTAACCAACATTAAGTGTGACTTCTCAGCAGTATGTTCACAATGTCATATCAGAGATGAAGGTACTATGGAAAAAAAATATTGGAAAGAATTGGCCATATCCCACACCATTCACCTCACTTAAAATTATTGGTAATATTCAGCTGAACATTTAATTCAGCGCTACACTATGACTAATGATCTCCACTCTGTTAATATAGTGTTCTACATGTGAAAATAAATTTAAAAAGCAGTGAAACTAGAGAATCCAAACTGATGCAACGTTTTAGCTTACTTTCTGTGTAACTTCTCACTCCATAGTAATGTTTCCATTTTGCGTTTACAAGATGCCCTTTTAAAAGGATGCATTGATAAAAAATTCAGCAAATGATTTAGTCTAGTGTTAGCGTCCCATTGAATTCAGCTTATGCATGAGTTGGATGTTTTATGTTTATGAAGTTTAAATGTTTTCTTGGATGTGGGCTCAAAACAGTATCTTAAGTGATTTCCCCAGTGGAAAATAATTTCCTTAACAGGGTAGTGGTGAGTCATCTGGTCTTTGTGCCTTAGGGCTCTGCAAGTGATGTGAGTAGATATTGCTACAGCACTCAAACCACGGCTACCTCATCTGTAACCACATGGGGAAAATCAATACCATTAGCTTCAGTGAAGTTATCCTCTTGACATACTTGATCCTAAATCCTTACCTAGAACACACAAGGGTGAGGACTTGTGGACAAAAAAAAATACAAAACATCAGAGGATTGAAAGTAAATTTTTCTTTAATCTCTTCCTGTGAGTTGGCTAAATTGTAATTGGCATTGTACAACTCACTGAGGGAAGCAAATAGAGTCCTCTACCTGGTTTTGCTACATGCTCTGAGGCATGGGCATGTAGGAACTGAAGCTGTAGGGGCACAAGTGTGGTGCACTATACAGACAAGGCTTATTTCTTTCACTTATTTTAGCTTTCACCTCTTCTAGTCAGGACTAAAAGGATTAAAGTGGAACAGGATGTGCTGTAATTTGTATATACCCACAGCAAATTATCATCACAGCAGAGGAAGCAGCAGAAATCTCATGGTTTAGCAGGACATCTGAGGCACAATACTTACAAAAGATTTGGCTGAAATGACAGGGCTAAAATACCACTCCTTGTTCAAAAGTCCCCTTGATCATATTAATTCCCTGTTTCTGGCAGAGCTCAAGACTGAGAGCTGTCTTCCAGCCCAAGCCTTTTCTCACTTATATTGCTGTCAAGCGAACGACCTGACTGCCTATACGTGCGTGAACAGCCGTGTGGGGGCTGGCAAAGGAAGCTCGTTTGCATATGTACAGTCACACATGCAATTGCATCCAGATATCAGGGCCTGCGCAGTCCTTCCCATCTCTGTATGAAGGAAATTTCAGCAAAAAGGCTCATTCAAAGCCAGTTACAGCCAAACCAGCTCAATTTCCTTTGCTATTTTTTAGGTTGGGCACATCACTTCAGTTGCAGACCTGCCCATGCATGTACATTGCTTGCCATATCCAGTAACACACTCCTGTAGATGGATCACTTGTTGGGTGACACATATGCCACTGGCTCTCATGGCTGCCCTCCAGAAAATCTTTTGATCAATTTTGATCAATTTGATCAATTAAACTCAACTTCAGAAAATTACCTTGTTACAGGGCTGCGTCATGTTTGGCCTCTTTGCATTGCTCTCTGATACCCGTGCAATCAAATTCCCGAAGTGTCTCTTGAGGAGGTGTTGCATCAGCCTGGTCTGAACCACTGCCTGGAGTTCAGTGGCTCTTTCTTCATTTACGTATCAGCCGTGATTTTTCACAATGCAGTTTTTGCAAACTGCTTATTTTACAACACGTGTTTCACAACACACTCAAGAGGAGGACTACCTGTACCTCAAGCATAAACCCACATATCGTCCAAGTCCTGCCAGACATGCCCAAACTCCTGAGATCGCCTCCTGGGCGCTGCAAGATTGGGGAGATGCAACCTCCGCCGTTCCGCCGCAGCGGGAGCACCGAATGTCGCTCCAGCTGGAAGCCGAGGAGGAGGAAATCACCCCCCGCCGCCCATTCTCGCCTCCTCCCAGAACATGCCGCTGGAACTGGATATCTCTCTTTTTGCCTCTGCTACTGCACCTTGCGGCTTCCCGCGGCCACTGCGCGCCCCGATGTCAGCCGCGCCTCGCCTCACCCCGCGCCGGCAGAACGGGCAGGTGAGGGCGGCCGCCCGCCCGCGCGGCGTTGCGCATGCGCAGCGCGCTCCCAGGCATGCTCACTGCCGGGGGCGGGGGGAGCGGTGCGCGGTGCGCGGCGCTGCCCGGCTGCCCTCGGCTCCCGCCGCTGCCCTCGGCTCCCTGCGCTCGGCTGCCCTCGGCTGCCCTCGGCTCGCACCATGCGGCGGCGGGCGGCCGCCTGCCTCCGGGCGCTCTGCCTCCTGCTCCACCTCCGCGCCGCAGGTGAGCGGGGGCGGCCGCGGCCGGACGGCGGGGCGGGCGGGACGGCGGCGGGACCCGCTTGCGGCCGGCGGCGCACCTGTTGTGGCGGGAGGCGGGAGCGGCGGCTGCCCGGGCGCGGCTCCCAAGCCCGGCGGCCCCGGGGGCGGCGGGAGCGCCCGTCAGCACCGCGGACAGCGGCGGCCCCGGGCGGGCGAGCCCCGCGCTGCGCGCCTCGCGGGGCGGCCGCGCTTCGGCCCCGCATCGCGAGGACCTGGCCGGGGGCTACGACAGCGAGGGAAAATCGGGACTCCCTATGTTCCTTCTTCTTATTTCATTTATTTATTTATTTATAGATACTGGTGAGGAGGCGTCGCTCCTTGTGTGTGCTCGTGGCAGCAGTGGTTTTAGAAAGGGAAATTTCAGCTGCGACAGCAGCAGGCATTTCGGCTGTTAGCGGTGCTAATAAATCCTCCTCTCTGCTTTGCTGGCAAAATGTGTGCCTCATTCAGAAATGCAGTGAGCGATGAGCGCCCTAGTACGTATGTGAAGTTCCACTGCCAGTTTCGTTCCAGTAGTCAGAGCTTATATTTCTGGCACAGATCTCAGGCTTCCTTTAAGCCGTGAACAACTGCTCATCGTTCAGAGCCTCCGTTTATCCTGTGCAGACTTCAGCATTTATTTTCTAAGGAAGGAAATAAAATCTGGGTTAGCCGTATAATTGAATTAAGTTCTCACTTAGTAAAGTTGAAGAGTTTCTTTGTTTTGTCATTTATGATAAGCTTAGCCACAAGTTGTAAATGCTTGCAAGTTCTGTGAAGTTTAATTAAGAACTACAATTAAATGCACAGGTACTTATTCTTTTGGTTCTGGAAATGTTGTTTTTAGGAGAGATTTTTAAGATGCAACAAATTTGCATTGTGTTACTGCAGAATCATTGAAAGGAACAATTGGACATCATGAATTGAATATCATGTCTCTTAATACAGAAAAATTGTATGAACATCCCAAATAAGATCTGTTATGAAAATAACTGCTTTTTTTTTTTTTTTTTTTACAGTTGTCAGGAGAAAAAACTTTGTCTCGGTTACTGGTATTTTATTACCTTGTAATATTAGGCTACACTTCATAAAATTTATGGAACCTCTTTCCTGTAAATCTATAGTTAGGATGCTCATGCTGTTTTGCCTTATATTCATATGTGCAAGAGATTATTGACTGAAAGATGGGAGCATTTCGTGATCTGTTTTAATAAAAGCCTTAAGCTGCTTTTAAATTGTTCTTTTACAACATGTATTAAATTGACCATCTGTACAAAATTAGAGTATAGCCTCTATTTGACATAACATGCCATCTAATCTCAGCATATCCTCTATTAACAATGGAATTTACATTAGCTTTGTTTTGCTTCATTGTTCTATCCTGCTAATGGAAACTGGGTATATATCCTGCCAGTAAGATGTTCACTTTCCTTACTAAATTCTGCTTGTTTCATTAAGTTAGTGGGAATTCTTGCAAAGAGATCTTGGTCTTCATTATGTAAATATCTCTAATCACAAGAAAAAGAGTGGAAAGTAGATGTTTATATGGTGCTACCGTTTTGCCTGAGTAATAAAGGCAAATAATTATTTCAGAGAAGATGAGGGGGAGGATGTACAGGAGTTGAATTCAACCTTTGCACGGCTGGGCACAGTTTACACCGAGAACAAGAGCTGTGCTTCCTGAGGCAGGGCTGCATACAACTTGTTCTTATTGGAAGTCATTGAAGATGACACAACAGTGAAATAACAAAGGAAGCTTAACATCCTAAGATATCTCTGTTTCATCTGATAGAAGTAGAAAATTTGGTCTTACACAGGCTACCACTATGGACACCTTTTATGTATAGCCTAGACTTTTGAATTATTTACGGTGATTTTGAAGCTTTGGTTCATGTGAAATCACAAGATGCATTCTGCTTGCTATGTCACAAATTATATTCCAAATGTCAGTTTTTATGTAATATGTTGGAAGCTGCTTGGGTTTTTGTTCTGAGGCAGAATTTTTATGAGACATATTTCTAGAGAATGCTGAAGACACCATCAGTAGGTATTAGGAAAATCTCCCTTGATATCAGTTGGTGGTAATAGATTTTAGAGAAGACATAAGTCTACATTTACTTCAGCTAATGCTACAGCATAAAGAGTTAATGTGTTTAAGTAGTGCTCATATAGCAGATCTAGTTTCCTTTGGAACTACACTTCTACTACCATTGTAGTAAAGTTTTCTACAAAAAAAGAAAATGTTCTTGTCAAAAAATGTGATCAGAGATTTTCATGTGCTCAGCTAAGGTACCATTTTACCGAGTTGACTTAGATACCGATTCCAATATAGCATGCCAGTCATGTTATCAGGAAATTAAATATGATTGTGCTGTTGGTATATGCATATATTGCTACCTAAAATAAGACACTTGTGTGTGCATCTCTAAAACAGAATTAGGCCCTTCTGCTGAGTGCAGCAGGTGAAGTAATCAACCTATATAGAGCTTGCTGTTGCAGGAAGACCTAAATTTGTAGCGAGTGATTACAGGTCAGCATGAACCTTCTACTTACATTATGCATTGCATGAGAGAGTGCATGACAGTGTAGGTTATACTCTCTTTTAGTATGTATGATCTAATTCACATGTTCTTGCAATAAAAACCTAGTGTATCCCAAGGTGACTAGGAGGCACTGTCACCTTGTAAAAGAATGGCAGGTAGTAGGAAAAACACAAAGCGATGCATTTGACTAACTTGTAATTAGAGAGCCATTTGAGTCATGCACATTACCCAATTAATTACCTCTTTCACCTCATTTTCTTTTTTAGCAAATTTTGTTAATAAAATTAAAATATATGATAAATTAAGTATCCAGTTACTGGAGAATTGTGGGGAAAACCAGTAAATCTGTGATTCTGTGAAACAGAGAAGAAAAAACCACCTGACTGGAAAAAACTTACACAGTTAACAATTATGGTTTCAACTCATCACCTGCCTTGCATTAAAAATCTCTCTTAAATAGAGAATTTTCGCAGAACTGGCTTTTAGAATAAACAAATCCTGGTCCTGAAAAAGCAAAAAGTTAACAACTGATTATTTGGTCAGGTCAGCTATGTCATGGTTTCTTGAGAAAGGCCTTACACTAGCTTGCTGAGAGCTTCTATTACCTCATTTTTTTATTCTCTCCGTCAGTGAAGAGATGCATTACCAGCCTTAAATCAATATGAACCAGTACTTTCCTGCTAGCATTTTCAGAGAGGAAGTGTGTAGATCCTTGTCTCGATCTATGTGCTTGTTGATGGATCCATTCTTCCAGCCCCTCAGAGGAATCACATTTTATCTTTTTTGGTCAATGCTGTAGTAACAGGAGGATTGCTTATATCAAAACTGAAGTTTCTTTGACCACAAACTAACACTCCTTTGGGTAGAATTTACTAGGTAGAAATGTGTGTTACAAATATGCTAGACTGGTTCTCACACAGCTCACAGGGTAGCCTTACTAAGTTCTGCTGAGTTCAGCTTTCCTGGTCAAACATGCACTGTGTGATATTCCCATGGTTGGAAATTGATCGAGTGCACTGCAGTTTCTACTTATATGTTGGGCAGGCCTATTTTCTGTAAAATGCACAAGCTCTGTCACAAATGTAAAAGAATCTGGCGACTACTTTTAGGGTCGAGGTGAGATCTGCACAAAATGCGTTTGCCATCAGATCCATTTAGTAACCTCATACTAATGAATGAATAATTCTAGGTTCCAAATACATTTAGAGTGAAAGTGAAGGAGCTATTGATTTAAAAAAATGAATAAGGATGGTGCTTCATTACACTAACATAATCTAAATGATGCTGGTTCTTATAATTGCTTTCTTTAAAAACACATTGCTGCCTATGAGTGGGTGTTTTTACTAGAAGAGTCTTTTCTGTCTTTTATAAGTAGGACTCATGGATAATCAGAGGGTAGTCATCTGTCTCTTCAAAGGTTCTGTTAGGGGAAAAACAGTTTTATAATTCACTATCTGACTTCATAATTTTCGGGGAAGTATTTAGTTGGAAAAGAGACGCATCATATTTTTCCATGTGGAAATTTTTGCTATTCATAATTTTAAAAGACACCATCTTCCATGAGAGATTTATGTTGAATACATCCATTAGGAAATTATGGAGGTTTGTGGTCTTGGAATCTCTGACGAATTCCATTTGTTGTATTATAAAGATGACTGAAACATCTTAGTAAAGGCTTGTTCGAGCTTCTCTGGAGAGCAAAGTAGGAGAGTTGCTGAAAGTCCATGAACTCAGCTCTTGGGGGACTATGTCTCTCTAGAAGGAGACTAATGACATTGCTGTGGGGCTCTATTTGGTGGTGGGGCTCCCTCCACAGGGATCTCACAACGATTGCTTTGGGGAATTACATGGAAGCATAGGGCTCTTACTCCACAAAGCACAGTCATTGTGCTGTAAGATTTTCAGCATGGCTTTGGAATAAATACTTGGAGAAGTTAATAACATCTGCTTAGAAATCCTTAGTGGGATTTTTTTAGAACAATACTGCTATAAAAGAAAGCCAAAACTTTAAGACTGGAGTTGAATTTGCTTCACAACAGCTATAGATTTTCATGGAGATACAATTTATTTCCTTGAAATACTATGTATTTACATCCATCTTATGCAGAGCAGAATTTATCTGCAACCTTCATTGGAAAAATTACAGTAATCACAAAATTAGAAAATCATTGCATCAATTTCTTGAACCTTCTGGAAAAAAAAAATCTGACAGGAGTCTATGTGGTACATTAGTGCCAAGGCATAAGTATGGCAGAATACTTAAGTGCCTTTGGGACCACTAACTCATCTCTTAATTCACATGAGTAGACCTAGTGAAATCAATGGTCTATGGTATCTAGTTTCAGTATTGATGTATCAGCCAACAAGCCCATGAAATGAGATGCAAAGTATCTTTTTGAAAAAGATACCACTCATATGCTTAATCCTGATTCACTGTAGCTGTGGATATTTTTGGCCAGGGCATTTTTTTCCTACAGAAAAGAACAAATTTAGCAAAAATAAATTTCCAGTTGTGTCTATTTTCAGCAGATTGCTTATTAGAAAGGGAAAAATCCTTGCAATCATCTCCCTCCCCTCCCTCTCTTGTGTGTACTCCCACCCTTCCTCAGTGCTGCTGCTCCACTCTCACCACACATGCATGTGTGCATGTGCTTCCTTGCTCCCACAGATACAAATACACACATAAAGAATAATTTATATACCTGCTGATATATATACATACATTTTGTACTACTCGATTTTGTCTGAAATATTTGGTCAAAAGTTCTGAACATTTTTTTTAGGGGCAAACCAAAATATTTTTTATGAATGTTTACAATTGTCCTATCCTGCTTTTGCTTAGCTCTGATGTAGTTTATGTGCTCTGAATTTTGACTCTCATGGGTACTGTTCCTCTGCTGGAAAAGGCCTGACCTTTGGTTACTGGACCTAGCTAGGAAAGCACAGAACCGTTCCTATGAAGTAAGGTGACCTAGTAGTCCTGTAATGGGATGTAGCCATTGCTAGTAGCAAAGCTGTAAGTTTTGTCCTGATTTTACAAGGCCTGATGATTGGGATTTGACATATTTAATATTAAATCTGACCTGTGCGCAAACCTTTGCTGGTGATTTTTGGACCAATCTCAAGCGCGTTTGTTTGGGACACCTGCTCTGTCCAAACTTCCCTTGACCTGCCAGTTTTGCTTGGGTTAGCTCTGACAGCAGTTTTTCTACTTAAGCAAACATTTTTATCTGTTTTAATCTATTTTTTATGTGTGGTACAACTATAGTATGCACATAGGAGCAGTAACAAAGGCTTGGTAGAACAGCAGAGGCTTGAAGAGTGGAGGCACAGGATGTTTCATTAGAGGGGTGCGGGTGTGGGATGATAAGAGATGGGACACAATCTTGGCATTGAATACTCCATGCTAGAAAAAGCTCAGTAAAAGGTAAAAATGTAGACCTGGAGCTTGAGGCATTTATGAACAAAACAAAGATATTGTACCTAACATACATATGTGGCACTATTTATAGTAAGTTCAAATATAACCTGGAGCTGTATGCTAAGTGAAGAAAGAGAAAGTATAAATGCATGTTAGAAAACACAGGTATATGTAGCTTTGTAAGAGGAAGGAGGAACAGAGGAAGAAAAATCCATCAGCATTAACATCATATCCCTCCTGATGAAGGATTCCAGGTGCTGACAACTCCTCATAACAACGCCCATCACTAACACCAGCGGGAAACAATTGACCTGAGGACCCAGGGAAGCATGGAGTTAGAGTAATACCAGGGAAAGGATGGACAATTTAATTGTATTGTTTCTAGAAATGTGACTTTTTCTGTATTGTTTTCTATAAAAGTTAGATCTAGACTAACAACACTTCTTGAATTAGTTTGTTAAGATTTTCACTATGCTAACATTAAACTCTTGGCTTCACTTACATGTATAAGGTGTGCTTCATCTTTGTTTATAAACAAGGCTTTGAAAGTAACAGAGGAATTCATCTGCCTGAAGGATGCTGTAAGAAGCTATACAGCAGCATGCCTGATCATTAGGTCTAGCAGCCTACTTTGAGTAAAGAATAGCTTCATTTGTAAAGAATAGCTCTAACAGGTTTTGGCTAAAGACAAAGCAGTGATGTGAGGGCTTGTGTTTTGGCGTAAGTCTCTGAATGATGGGAACAGTCATAGCCTGAAAGTCTCTCTGTTATTTATCAAAGTAGTTTCCTAAGTGAATTCTTTTGTCCATTCAAAATTTCATGTATTACCAAAGCAGCAAGTGGATTTGTATTTTTTCCTTTTCAGGTTTTCCTGGTGTACCCCAAAAAAGCACTTATGAAAGTATGTTCTGTTGCCCAGCTAATGTTCAAGTCATATTTTAGCCATTGTTTTTACTGCTTTTTATTGGCAACAATTTTTGGTGCACCATGCTAAAGTTCAAAGCAGTTTGTTTGGCTAAAAGTGCATAACTTTATCCAGATGAGATTTAGATTTGATTGATGTACTATATTGCTGACAGTAAGATAAATTGTTAGCTAGATGGTACAGATGCAAAGCATATTGCCTCCAGACAGCTTTTGTTTTCATTTTTGCTTTCAACAGCATTTAAAACCTTTATATTTTCCACCAGATATGTTGACTCCTTTTAATATGTTTGTTGGTTTTCTTGGGTTTTTTTCTTAGCTTTTTTTTTTCTTTTCCCTTGATAATGTAGATGGAATAGGGATAAAGCAATAGATTTTGTGTCTTTTGAAGGCAAAGCCAAAGGAAGGTCTCGTTCTATGCACCAGAAGAGACAACTTTCACAGTCCAGAATGGAAGTCTTCTAAACCTACAGCAGTGTTTGTGCTATGTATAGAATTACCAACAGTTAGCATTTCCCTTAGTATCATTGCTGTTGTCACTCCTGAGAGTTACAACCATTCTTATAAATGACCAGCTTGATAGTAAGCATTTGGAATGTAAGCAATTATTTTTTTCCTTTCTGTGGGCCAACACCATCTTGGCCCTTGTATAGACAAGAGAGAGCTGCAAACTGCTCTGAATGGGAGTCCATTTCTATCTCGATGTTCTAAAAAGAGGCAGGGAAGGAATCTCCCAGCTGTGAGAACTTTGGTGTTATTGGAGAGGATTGATCATTGGTCTGCATAAGTACATTGACCTGCATCTCACAGTGACTAGGGTAGCTGCTCAAGAGATAATAAACCACGGTGCAAGAGATGATAAAGCCAAGCCTGTCCAGTCAGGGGCTGATTTATAGGTTTGAAGGAAGTTTGTATGGGACAAAGAGCTTCTTTCAGAGTGGTGAGCGAAACAGAAAAGAAAAAAGCATGGGGAGCTCAGGGTACAAAATTTAATTACCAAAATTTGGTATTTTTGTTACTGAAAATGAGAAATTGGCACCAGCATTAAGTACTGTAACTCAAATTGCATTTAAATTAAATTTATCTTTGAAAGCAATCCATCAAGTTTCAGCATGTCGTTCCCTTATGAAATGAGTCTGCATTTTATGGTTCTTTTCCTTCAATTTCCAGCTTTTAGCATAAAAACCTCAAGCTGTGTAATATACCAAGTTGTTTTTTTTAACTATAAAAAGACTTCAGTGTTATTATAGTGCTAGAGTATTAAGTACTATTGTGTGTTTAAAATAAATGCATTCAGTGTCTATATTCATTGCGCATTTTACTTACTAGTCAGATATAGCACAGCACTTTTGTCAGTGAATTTGGGGTGGTTGCACTGCTTACAAATATACAGTATGTATCTCATTATAGAAAAATATGACTGTTCAGGAGCATTACTTGTTACCAGATTTGTTCAGATTAAGATAAATAACAAGACTTAAGAAATTACCTCGTGTTGTTTTTCCAGACACACATCATTGCTTTAGACACCATTATTGTGGCCCTGTCAGGTTTATGTTGTCCCACTGGGACTTTTCTTTTTCGTTTTCCAGTCATATAAATTCTAGTTTCTGGCTGTAGAGGATGTCAAGGGGGAGGCAATCAGCTTGAGTGGCTTTTGTGTTGAAGTATCATGGTAAACTTAAAGGAACCAGAGGTCTGAGACTCTGCTATGGGAAACCTGGGTCTGAGCTGGCAAGGAAAACTTGTCTGACTGAGAGTGGAGTGAATAGGGAGTCAAGTCATAATTTCCTTAACAAGGATGCGAGATAAAATATCTGTAAAGCTCTGATATTTTTATGTTTTAAGGAGATAAAAACCATGCTGCTGTGTTACTGGCTGATTTATGGATCTTGACTATCTTGGCAGGTTTTTTTATCTGTCTGTTTTAGTGAAAGTGAAGGTGTTTGGGAATTGGGAATCTAATAATTTTCTGACAGGTTGCTTTGAGATAAAATGTCAATTGTCTGAAACTATTTAGAGAGTGAAGACAGTCTAAAGAAGTCTTAGGTAGTTCCTCTATCAAGCAGACGCCAACTGGAACAGTCAAAAGTGCCCACACCATCCAGCACATCAGATTTACTATTGATTATGGGCTTTCCTTTCTGCATGGATAATGCAACTTTGTAGTGTGAGACAGGCTCAGAAGCATGAGCTCAGAATGCTCAGAAGGATCCTTGTGATTTACCCATCTGTTTTCATGAGGAAATTTTATGCTTCCCATATACTGGGATGGTGTGTGTATTTGATATGGAATTCTACTGTCCCATACTCCATCAGTCTTCTGTAGATTAGATTATTTTTTCTCTTTTTAGTTTATGACAGAAATAGTTTTATCTCATATGTTTATGCAGATAACTAAGACCATTTGAACACATATTTTGGACTATTAAGCAGAACAGCTGGATTCTGCAGAACAGGGAATTTCATGTCCAATTTTCCTTTCAGGATGATGGCAAATGGTGGCAATGACAGAAATACTGAAACTAGTACAAGTAGTGAAGATGTTCAGATTTAGAAAGTATGTATTCTACATCACCCCGGAGCTTCTTGTTGCACTTTAATATGTAGTGTTACACTTGGTAGAGATTCTAGAAGCACAGCTCCAGGGATTGGAAATGCAACTAAATCTGACAATATCTGGAAAGAGAATACTCTTGTACAGGAGCAGCTAAATTAAAGAAGGGGCTTACAGTAGATAAAAATGGAAGCATGTTTAAAAAAATCTAAGGAAAAGCAGTGACATGGAGGAATTGCAAGAAAGGAAAAGTTAATCTATGGGTAAAGAGCAGAGGAAGAAAGAGCAATATTCATCAGGAGCTGAAATCTCTTAAAGAGTAGTGACCAGTCACTATATTGTACAGACAGAAGAACTGGAGGGTGGAATGAACAGTTCGGATCAGTAGAGAATCACAGTGCAGCTTCTGTTACTAAAGGAAGCTAGAATGGTTATTACTTGAGGTGATCTGCATGAAGATAGGACTGGTTGTTTTCTAGGAGCAAAACAAACCTGCTCAGAGAAGTTCTGGTGTGGGTTTGAAATTAACCATTGATTATTTTTCACTTTGGAACAAATAAAATTTATCTTGACATGAAGAAAGCTACATTTAGCTGAGAGATAGGTGAGGACTCAGCATTTTTTTGAATAAAAGAAATAGCATGGAATCACAATCTAACATCTAGTCTATTCTCAGTGCTGAGGCAGAATAAAACATAATTCTTTGTAAATACACTTGAGGGGAGACAATTTTAGGAGAAGGAATAAAATTATTATAGTTAATGGATAATAGCACCACTATATTTCAAGTGAGTGAATATTTCAAGTGAGTCATAAATAACTATATCCTGAAGTAGAGTTCAAACAGAGTAGTGTGAAGAGAATATCAGAACATAATTGTGGCTAAAAGTTGCTAAGCTTATTGAAGAGCCTATTCCTAAACCATATTTACTGAATTATTGTGTATGTTGGAATATCTGAAGCTTAAAAGGTACCAAAATCAGTTCTTTATAACTCCTGACAGTTTCCCTGTGGCTGCAGAGAAGCATATTCTTTTTTTGTAGAAGTAGAGAGTTTGATATAGGAATCACAGTCTTCTCTCCCTTGAGGGTTGGAGAGTGGAAGTATTTGAAGGTGTTATGTAACAGAAGTGCTGGTATTTCTAACCACTTAATTCTACAAGTGTCTGGTTGGTGCCTAACTGTTGTGTTTGGAGCTGAAGTCTGAAGGGTCAAGAAGGAATACATTATCACTTCATCAGATTGAGAGGAAGTTTAGGTTCCCTGGTAGTATCAAGGGTGGCCCTTTTGTGAGGGTCCCCTGAGGCATCCATGGCAGTCTGGGAGCCAAATTCTGGTAGTAGTTAGGGCTTTATACACAGTCATCTAAGTTTAGTGAAGTTTTTCACATGGGGCACTGTGGATGCTTGTAACCTGCTTAAGATACCTGGGCTGTGTGGGCTTCTCAGATAAATTCAGTGAAGTAATTTTCTTGGAACATATTTGAACATCTGAGTGCTTTGCTGATGCAAAAAAAAAAAAATTGTCTGAGTGTAAAGTGTGATGTTATGTAATTAGACTTTTAATTTATCATTACTGCAGGTTAGACAATATATTTTGTTGTCCATGTTGAAAATCTACTACAATGGATGTTGTTTGGACCAATGCAGGGACTGGTGGCACTGATTCAGCATTCTAATGGTTTAGCATTCTAATGGAAGCAATTCTGGCATTTAGAAGCAAATGGTGATTCTGCCATTAAAAAGTATTGTGATTCAAGGACAAATGAGCTTTTTCTGTAGTTCCTTTAACTATTTTTTCAATCCAAAATATTCAGGGAAGAATTTAAGCTGGTAGTTAATTGTAATTTTTTCTGCTTCATTCAGTGAAAATAATGAAATAAGAGGGAAAGGTGGAATATTGAAGTGGGTAGAAAATGCAATATGAAGAATTCAAGGAGAATCACAGTTGCTTTGATACCCTCAGAAGGGAGCAGGAATGAAGGAAGCAAAGAAGACTCACCAGACATGTTGCTGGTGAAGGATACATTCCTTTGTCTTATCTATGATCAGTTTTGAAATACTGGTTTTCTGTGAAGGAGACATGAAAATAAATACTGCAAAGAGATGACTGTGAGAAGTAGGTGATGATGAGAAGTGCTGATGCTTTCTTATTTTTATTTTGTCACTGACACAACTCTCTAAATTGCTAGTTAAGACCAGCCCTCAGGATTTTATCAATGAAGCCATCATCCACAAAGCTTAATGAGAACCCAGCAAGTTTAACAAGTTTTGAAATTCAGCTGTCTTTAAGACTAGAGTCTGCAATTTCTCTTTTTTTCCCTCCTGCTTTCAGATGTCTTCCCAGTCAAAACCTGACAAGAGCTGAAAGCATGTGACCTCAGTGGTCATCTAGGAGATTGTGTTTGTTTCAGCCATTTGAAAGAGTAGTCTTAGATTTAGGATTTTACTTTATAATAGATTATCTGTGTTCTGTCTTTTTACTATTGATTTTCTGTTCATGTATATTATAAATTGCTTCACTGCCTACTGACAGGGACCCACTTATTCCAGAGAATGCATTTCTCAATGATGCAAAGCAATACGATAGAACAGATAAGGTATTGTCCTTGATTTCCCTGACTGAAATTTCATGAGGAAATTAGGTCAACAGAATGTAATTACCTACACTGAAACCTCCTAAGGGCACTGGATAGAGCTGTGCAAATGACTGATTATTTTGATTTGCTTACAGGAGCAAAAAAAAAATCAGAGGAGAAATTCAGTTTGAATAGAACAAATTGATTTCTTGTTCACTCTGAACTGAAATGTTGGTGCTAAGCTGGTCTTCATAGCTCCTTATCAGAATTAAAATAAGATTGATTTTATATTTTTTAACTAAAAATCAAGCTCTCAAATTTAACACTGCCATTAACTCCAGCAGCATCTGAAGAGGAAATTCCGGGCTGATCAGAGTGAGCTCTCCGGGTTCACTTCTCTCAGAACACAAAGTCCCTTTTCTACCACAACAGGTTTTGTAGAGTTTTTTTCTGGAGGTGACTAATGCAGCTTCAGTTACTTTTTATCTGTGAGGCAGCTGATCCTTGACTATTTCTCTGGTCAGATAGACTGCCTTCCAGACTGGGAGCTGAACTGTCGCTATTCTGTTCCGCATAAAGGCACTGAAGATTCACTATTTTTCATCCATGAAAAAAAAAAAGAAAGAAAACTAAACAGAAAACCAAATAAAAATTTAGTCTTCGTTCGTCTTATAAAAGCATCATTAGGAAGTATTTTGTCTTTCAAAAGATAGCTTTTTTTTTTTTTAACTAACATATAATTAGTTAAACCCATGTAATTACAGAACCACATAATGGGTATGGTTGAAAGGGACCAGTGGGTCCCTTCCCATATGGTCCAACCTCCTTGCTTAAGCAGGATCATCTGAAAACACTTTCAGATTTCATCCAGATCGATCTTGAGTGTCTCCAGTGAGGGAGACTCCACAACATCTCTGGGCAATCTGTTCCCGTGCTCAGTCACTCGCACAGTAAAGATGTTCTTCCTCATATTCAGGTGGAACTTCCTGTGCTTCAGTTTCTGCCCATTGCCTCTTGTTGCTGGTCACCACTGAGAAGAGCCTGGATTCACCCTCTTTACACCCCTGCCTTCAGATACTGATAAACATTGATGAGGTCCCCTCTCAGCCATCTTTTCTTGAGGCTGAACAACCCAACTCTCTCTAACACCTTATTAGCAATGCCTGAGTCCCCTGTCTCCAGTTCCCTAATCTAAGAGAGTTCTTTGTGCCCAGCACCAAGGTATGCAAGGTATGGCCACACACCAGTATCTCCTCTGCAGAGGGCCAGATGCTCCATTGGCTAGCCAGACAGTCCTTGAGTGAAGTTTGGGTCATAACAAAAGTTGGCATAAGGGGCTAAAAGGTCTCCTGATACAAGCAGCTGAACAAGGAATTCAGAATTGGGATTATGGACTCATCTGAATTTTCTCACATGTTTAAATATGATTTTTTGATCAGGTTCTTTACCTTTTCTCCTCAAGGGCCCATTTATAACAGATGATCACTGCTATTCTCATCTTTGATATTACTGGGTGATAAAATGCATCAGTAAGTTGACTACGTAAGTTTTCCGACTGAAGTTGATATCAATACAGAAGTTGAACTTGGCTCAGCACGTGTTCTGCTTTTGTATATAATTTTTTAAATGTAGCCATGGCTGGAAATATAAATAACATTTTTAAAGCCCTGTGAAAATGAGCTTAAGAATGTGGTACACTTCGCATACTTAATAGACTCTGTAGTCCTGTTAATCTATTGCTATAGAAAACACATTGTAAGATTTTAAGTGAATTCTTGTTTTCCAAAAATATTTTTCCAAATTTCTCGGAATGCAAAGATCTCATTGAAATTCCAGTGCCATCTACAGAATAGCCAAGAGAGACATTCTAAACTTACTCTTCTCTTTCTACAGGCTGCTTTTCTGGAGATAGTGATCACTTTTTGACAATTCATCAGCGAAAGAGTGGAAAACCTGTGTTTATTTATCACCATGAGGAGAGTGTGGAGAAAAGTTTGGATACAGACAACTATAAGGATTCCAAACAAAATTTCCGTTCTTCTTCCCACACCAAAATAAGCAAGTTGCACCCTGCAATAATTGTTAAATCAGCCTTCCCCCGGTCTGTTTATGACCCATCCCTCAATCTCTTAGCAATGACTGGTCAAGATTTGGAAGTGGAGAATCTTCCCATTCCTACAACAAATGTGATTATTGTGGTAAGTGACTTTTTCTGGGTTTTGGAAGGATTTTTTTTAGAATAAATTTTTTAGAATAAACTTTTATTTTTTAGAATAAACATACCTGTATTTAAATAAAGATGGATTGCAACTTTGGGTAGCCTGACTGATCATCTAAGTCTAAATAATGACCACTTGTCTTGAATTTCTTCACTTTGGTGGAATTTGCATTCATATAATCACACTCCGATTAATAAACAATCTGGTCTACCAGTGCAGAATATAGCCTCTCTGTAGGTAAAGACCTTGCCTTTGCCTCAGCTGCTTGATCCTGTTGTCTTGACTGATGTTTGCACAATTTTTACTGGGTAGGCTTTAAACTTATTCTGCATATTTCACAAGAAAATGTACTTCAAGGAACTATTCTACAGAGGCAGTGAGATTTTAAAGGGTAACATAAAGGTTTCATTCACTTGTGTTCCTCTGGTAAATCCACCATTATGCTTACTTAGCTGTTTGAAAAAAAAACAACTGTTTATTGCAAAGAATTGCATGTATATCCCTCCCTCTTTGTTTTGAATTAGCACTTACTGCCTGTTGCTGCTTTCTGGTTTTTAATATATAGACCAAGTGTCAATGTTTGTTGTTTTGCCCTGGCTGACCCTTTTTGTTCCAGCCTTTAGCAATGTTGTTGGTTGCTCAACTTGAAAGGGCAGTTGCTACTGTTAGTGCTTCCTATAATCCAGTTACATGACTGGTGCACATTGTGATTTAGTGTGAAAGCCAGCGACTTTTTTTTTCTTAAATAAATCTATGCTCTGTTGGCTCTGCAGAGGAGAGGAAACTGAATTCAAGCTAATTTCAGTGACTTAAGGTCCATTTTCTTCATGATTAAGGTGGAAAGGTAGGGTAAATGGATGCCTGATGCAGAACTATTACAAGATTACATTTTGTGTTAAGGACTAAACCATCTGACAAGGAAAATATTGCCAATGCACAGCAGAGTGCTGTGAAGCCAAGAATTCTGCAGGTATTGTGTCAGAAAGTGATGTTTTGTGACACTAGCAATAAAGAACACATCAAGAAGTCATTTTACTGAAACTGGGGATAGTGTTGTGCTTGTTTGCCTAAGTGAGGAAGAGGAGGTATTTATTTTCTGGGAGGGAGTTTTATATAATTAAAGGCAATCACATTACCTGATATTAAGTTCCCGTTGTTGAGGTGTGTGTGTGTGTTCAGTTCACCTTGTTTATTGAAGGAAGTGAGGATAATTCAGAGCTCTTAGAGGCATTTTGACTGTTCTATAAATGCCTTAGTGCTTACCCATATGTTCTGTTTAGCTCTCTCTATGGATGATGTGAGACTAAGTCATCTGAAAATTGTTTGGATAACATACAGAATTACATAAATTTTTGTAATACTTGGGTTTTCTATTTGTAAGCCTTTGTTTTGCATTTCAGAAACCATATACTCATTGAAGGTATTAGAGAATTAGTAGCACAGTTAACAAGTTCTCAAAATGTTTATTTGTGTTTATTCCAAGTCTTTCCAATTCTGAATGTAAAAACCACAAAGGTCAAGACGGTACATGGAAAGTGGGAAGAGAATGTGGATAATTACTTATGATAGAAAATATTGTCTAATAAAAAAAAAACACATACAAACATATATAAGTTATGGCTGAACTTGAGAGAAAAGCAGAAGGACTTGTAGTAAAGATTACAGCTCAGACTAGGTCTAAATTATCACCTAATGGATATGCTAAAACATCATCCCTTATAACCTGATGTAGTTTGGTGTGTCCAAAGCCTCCATCTGGCAGAGAAGTATATTCTACCAAGACTGGACCGAGACACTCAGATGATTTTTTTCACTTCCATCCTGTGAAGTGTTTCAGGAATGTAAAGGTTATAAACTTGCTCAATATATCAAAATTTTTCTTTTCACACCTCACTCTTACTATACACCTTCTTATATAAACATGAAATCTGTTTCTTTTTTTGTTGCTTAGAAATTCCACAATGCTGTTTTGTAGCTTAAAATTCAGCTCATCTCTTAATTTTTTCTTGGTTCACATGAGTGTTACTGAACTAAATTGATTTAATTAGTTTCCTTCAGCTAATGTCAATGGGACATATGATTCACCAACAGCCACATAGAGCTTTTCTTTGCCTTTTCCATGGCATTTTGTGTAGGGCTGTATCCCTCAGAGCTATAGCTTTCCCATACTATCACATCTATTTTGTCTCCAATATTTCAGCTATTTACTTTCAAGCATGCTGAAGAGCACAAGGAGGAACTTCAGGTGCTACTACTTTGAGAGAGGATTCAGTGGAAGAATAAAGCACAACAATATATGTATCTATAAGTAGGTATTCACATGAGAACCAGATGTTCAAGGTGGTTCTATTAAGATATCTAGTATGTTTCTAAGTGCTTTCTGGATTGCTAGGGAGTTCATATAGTAATCAGAGACCATATCCAATAGGCAGACTAGATGTGATCATCCTGATTTGGAGATTACTACTGACATAGACCATTTCCACATCAGTTTTCTCACAGCCAGAAAATAATACCAGATGCATTTAATCTCCTAGCATAATACAGCATAATATCTGCTTCAGGGTGAGTTCCCTAATTCCAAATGGCCGCAATGACAAGATTCATATTGATGATAATGGGTGCTTGGGCACCAACTGCACACTGGCTACCTATTTATATATACTCATACTCACACACAGACATGTACATTTAGTGACATCTTAATCTGGAGCTGATCCCAGCTTAAACAACACATTTTGTTTTGAAATAATGTGGAAATCCTTTCCAAATCTAGGCAGAGTTCAAGTAAGTGGGCTTCTTCTGGATGGGTTTGGGTAGCTGAAAACCATGTGGCTGTGAAACCACAGCAGAACTGCTTTTACACTTATGTTAGATTCACCTCACAAGTACTGCTGTATTTTCTTATATAACTTTCTTCATACTACATACTCAGAAAAGACACATCTTTTGCTCACTTGATGACATGGCCTTAGATGCATAAGTTTATTTCTCCTTTAATTTCCCATATCCTGATGTGTCAGGTTTAATTTCCAGCATCAAATCCCAGAATTTGTCTAAATTATTTGTTACTAAATTTTATTTTACCTTCCCACACCTCTTTTCTGCTGGAAGTGTCTATTTTTTCTAATTCTTTGTATGCTTTATGAAGTCATGGCTTCCATGTGAAATGTTGTCTCTAAGTTCCTCTAGGAGCACACAAGACATCCACTTGCTTCTTCCTTGAAAAGACCAGTAAAACAATGGGAACCAGACAGCCATATACCCTTTATTCTGAGCATTGCAGTTCTCTCCACTGACTGGTTTTGTTGGGGGGCCATAAGAAGAACTCTATGAAAAGATTCTGATAAAAAGGTGGAGGCATCCAATGCTTACATTTATTATCAGTCCAAAAAATGTTTTCCCTATAGCTGCATCTTTTGTGGAGATATTTAATGTAGATTTCCCTTCATGAGCAAAGAGCACTATGTAATTTCCACAATTTTATAGAATTTATTTTTTACTTTTCTTTAAATTAAAAATGGATGTTTCTTCTCACTGACAATTTGGTAAATACAAGATGTCTTCTTTTTCAAGGGTAAGTCACTGAGTCTTACTGAATGAGAGGAGTAGGATAGAGAGCACGAAGTTGTGTGTGATCTTTCTGCATGCCAGAAGGTAAATGACCTTCTGAGAATCTCTTGCAAGACAAGATGCTCTGATAATGTTTTTTCACTTATAGCCTTTTTGACTTTTCCCCCAGCTGTCCACTTGACTGACTGTTTTTCCAGAATCTCTAATCTTTTTCCTGATGCTGAATACATAAGATGAAATCTCTTCCTTTCTTCAGTTCTCTTAGTTAGGAACTTTTCCATCTCTCAAATCCTTGTGTCAGCCTCTGCTGGCTCAGCATCCACCCAGTTAAGTGGCCCAGCAAGGCCATACTGAACAATCAGTAAAGGTATCTTGAAATGTTACAGTCTCAGTCTGCTAAAAATGCATAGAAGTCTGTGAGAAGTGTCGATAGCTAAGCATGATCCACTAGACAGAAATTTAGGATTACTTTCAGGAGACCACAGAATAAAAATAATTTTCTTTGGGACCTAGAAAAGGAAAAAGAATTGGGGATGTTCTTAAAAAAGAAGAGGCACAGTTTCTGAACCAAGTGACTTGATGCTTTGCATCATGTGTTGCATGATATATTATACTATGGTCAATTTAAAAGTTATTCAAAATGGTATATTTATCATCCCATCACACCTTGTAGAGCAATGCCCTGATTTTCACTGGGATAGATGTAGGTGCATGTGTATGTAGTTCTATGTATTTCTAGATGTAATTATGCTATATTTCAATCAAAGAAGTGACTAAGGAGCTGCTTTTTTGAATACTGTGCCTGACCCTGGGGTCTCAGCCTCGAGTCTGTCAATTCTGACTCAAAAAAACCCCATTTACCTGTGTGTGTGGGAAGATCATACACAGTTTAGTGCTGCGACTCAGAGGGCTCTTTGTATCTTACTCCTCCTGGCTGGTAAGAGTACCCTAAGCTCACTCTCTCTGTAGACCTTGTGAAGACATGGTCAAAATACTTTTGAAAGTATATTAAGATAAATCAATGGATTGAAAATAAGGCAAAAAATATGAGTGTGGAGAAAAAGTAGTCCATAAATGACAGGTCAATCAAACAGTGCTGGGACAAACATCCAAGCTAACTATCTATGAAATATAACAAAAAGTCAAATGTCATGTTTTGTCACTGAACATCTGTTATTGCTGGCCGAAGAAGGGGGTTGGCACTAGCCCAGGACAAGGAGGCATAAATAGAAAATCATATCTCTGCAGTGATTTCTCAGAGGAACTTTCTGAGGTGTAAGATCTTAGAACCTAGTGAAGTATCAACTGTATCCATCTCCATTTCCAGGTCATGTATTTGTGCAATGCTTGGAATAGCAGAGGACAAGTGCCATGCTGTTAGTGAAATTTTAAGATCTTATTATAATAACAGTGCTGAATTGTTAACAAGCTCTAAATGTTAGTCACACATTTCAAGAGTAGGCAGTATCAGTCAATACACTTAGTGTGATAGTTCTAATCGCTGTTTTGTCTTTTTACATTTTACATTGTGACCTCAAATATCAGGTCTTCACAGTACTTGGCTTCTAGACTCAAATCCACCTTCTAGTAAGAGACTGATGCTCACCATTACTCCTTAAGTTATTATACTCGACATAACATATCTGCAGCAAGCCCTGCAAATAGACCTAGTAGCCTGCAGCTCTGTCATTCTGGATTTTGTTTGCACAAAGAAATCTAGAGAGTCTGCATTAGTTGGCCTCATTTGCTTTCTGCTCCCTTCTGTGCACTTCAGCATGGATAATTGCATACTGAACCATTAGCATGGTATTGTGTTTGCTGTCAGTCTTCGTGGAAAACAGGAATAATTGCATTAGGTTTGTTGTAACATGCACTAAAACCTCCTTGAGGCACTTCTTTTAATCTGATTTTCAAAATGTTAAAAGAATGTTAGTAGGATATTCAGCATAGTGCTTTGATTGATTATCTTACTGATGGCAACTTCAGGGGTGCTTTTATAACATTCAGTGGGATGTTACACTTGCACAAAAGCTGGTCATGTCTTTCACAAATTGCCCATATCCTCTTTAGTCACAGAGTTCCTTTTCCTGCATTTTTAGTGAAGATGTTTCTTGAAGTCATTTAATATTTTTCATAAGCTGCACTGTTTAAATGAAAACAGGATTTCAGGAGCAGGCATGTTGTATGTTTTTAAGCTAAAGCCTAAAGTTTCATTGACAGTTAGCCTTGAGCAGTTTATCTCTAAAGGAGGTGCCAGCTGTTCCATATTTCTTTCAACTGTGTGTTCATGTTAGTGGCCAATCCCTACTATAAATTAAATACCTGTGTAGCAGAACAGAATCTACTTAAGTTGTCCTATTTTTCAAATATGTGAATTTGTTCTTCTAGAAAAAAATCTTTATTAATTGATAATTTTAAAACTTTTTAAAGCAGTTCCATGAAATTAAATTCAGATACAGTTGCAGACAAAGCAAAGGTCTTCGGTGTTACTTAAGGTATATACCCAGGTGTGGGAGACCTGGCTCAAAGCCTTGCTCTAAAGGAGGTAGGGGAGAAAACTGAATGTGAGCTTTTTCTCATTTCATGTGATCTAGTTGCTGAAATAAGGGGTAGAGAGCATCACTTTTCTCAAACTCGCAGATGAAATTATTTGTTTGACCCAAATGACATGGTTTCAAGTGACTGAAAATTCAGAGAAGTGTTGTTCTTGGGCTGATCCAGTGCAAATGTCTTGTATGTGTTTTAATTTGTTGTCCAAAAGAGGGATTCCCCCCCACCCCACAAACAAACAACAAAGCTCCCAGAGACACCCACCCCCCTTATTTCTTACATGGCCCCATTTATTCCTCTGATTGGAGAATGTTTCTATACTGTTTCTGTGCCATGCTGTATTGAATTCCAGGACAAAAGAAGAAAAGACACAGAGATTTAAAGAGTAGTGTAAAGTCTTTGGCTTTTTTATGGCAATATCAAAACTGCACTTTGGTTGTTTGAGTTCAGAGGACTCCTCACTGGTTGGAATTGCACTGACTTCATTACCTAGAGCAGTACAGACAGGCTTGTACTTCAGAAGTTCAGGAGATTGCTCTACCTCTATCAATGCTCTCTATTCCTCTTACACGTGAGTGGAAACCTATTACTGCCTAAATTGGACTAAGGAATGGGAAGATTTCCTGGCATGCAGAGTTACAGGTGCCATCACTAGAATCACACATGCTCTAATGTTCAAAATCATAAATAAGCTAGATGGCCCTATTGGGATCACGAGACCCATGAATAGAAAATCAGTGACAACTTACACAATAAATCTATGCATTGTGTTGATAATGTTCAGGAATAAAGAATCCAGAAGCACTTAAAAATTCTTTTAGCACCCTCAGAGAACCTGTGTTTGTGAAAACCAAGTCCCCTACAGAAACATTTAAAAGGCAGATAAAGGGTACTCAGATAAAAGACAGCAAGACAGTATATGTTTCCTTATCAGTCAATGTTTTTTTGGATCTGGCCGTTCAGCCTCTGGAATAATCCTTCTGGTTCTCCACTTCTGACTTTGTTGCTAGGAAAAGTGACAGCTTCTATAAAGTTCCTTAATAGATGGTTCATAATGTGTTCCTGTATTTAACCCCTTAAATATTAAGCCTTCTAAAAACTGCTTTTGAAAAATTAAAAACCACATTATTTTTCTATCATCATGACATTAATATGTGATTTTTAAAACACAGTTTAAAATTTTTGAATAAGCCAAACAATATTTGAATCAGCCAAACAGTATTTTGGAGGAGAAGATTATAATCTGAATTTACTTTTTAAAATGCTTCCTAGATCTAGTATTTTTGCACTTTGGCATCTCTTTTGTGAAGAATAAATAATGGATTCTTAAATTAAATGCACAGGCTCAGATGATACTGGGGTTTAAATGTGATAGCATAGCTCTCAGGTGAATGATGATTTTTCAGTCACCTCAATATCAAATTGGTTCATGGAAAGGGGAATAATCCAGGGAAGTAAGCAGAGAGGTACAAATTCTTGTCTGTCTTTTGTCTTGTTGCTGAAAGCATTTAAGTGGTGTTTCACTGTCCTTCCTTTGAAGGTCAGCCATGACTCACAATTTGTAATGGAGCTAATTCTTGCTTTTCTCTGCACCACAATAAACTGGTGGAAAATACCTTTAGTGGATACAGTGCTTTAAATTGAGTATAGGATAGCTGCATCATGAAGAGTGTCAGGGGTATGTATCAAGACTGCTGTATATCAAGACTGCTAAAATAATAGTGTTTAATAGTGTAGAAAGGTGGTTGACTGCATATTATGTCAATGTTTATTTAAACATTCATTTTAACATATTTACATTTCAACCTTTTTTAGCTGTTGGAGAATAATAGTGGAACATCTGATTTGTACAAATTTGGCTGAGATCACATGTTCTCTTTGCAAACAGTCATTGTTAATAAACTGTAGCTTAGAAATCAATGACAATGTAAATATTTTTTTTTTTACATTTAAAATACGTTACACTAAATTTCTGAAATGTCAGTGACTGAATTTAATTTCATTTTTTGCCCATTTTTCTATTGGTACTTTCAGAAGTACCTTGAGTATGTCCAGAGGAGGGCAACAAGGCTGGGGACGGGGATTGGGACACAAGCCCTATGGGGAACAGCTAAAGGAGCTGGGATCGTTCAGCCTGGAGAAAAGGAGACTTAGAGGTAACCCAATCACTCTCTACAACTCCCTGAAAGGTGGCTGTAGTCAGGTGGGAATTGGTCTCTTTCACCAGGCAGGAACTGACAGAACGAGAGGACACAGTCTCAAGCTGCACCAAGGAAAATATAGTTTGGATATTAGGAAAAAGTTTTTTACAGAAAAGGTGATAAAGTACTAGAACTGTCTGCCTGGGGAGGTGGTAGAGTCACCATCCCTGGATGTGTTTAAAAAAAGCCTGGACACAGCACTCTGTGCCATGATCTAGTTGAGGTGTTAGGGCTGGGTTGGATTCTTGAAGTTCTCTTCCAACCTAGTGATTCTGTGTGTGTTTCTGTGTATGAATAAATGTTACCTTTTTGCTGGTAGTAATTGTACCAGTAATCTTGTTTTCTTTCCAAAAACACACTCAGGGAAGTAAGGATCACTTCTTTTATGGTCCTGTGTTGTTCTGGCACCACTTACAGCTTTCTGCATTGTTTAGCCAAATTGTTGCTGGTATGCTTTCTTCGTGTAACATAATGGTATGTTGTCTAACTAAGAACACAGCTCTGAAGGCTACTCTTTACAAAAGTATATGATATTTCAATTTCATGTAGAAAAGTAATTTCATGTTATAACAGTTTATTTTCCAGTACTGTAACACATAGTCTTATAGTGGTGCAGTCTTCTGAGCTGTGAGTCCTTTAAAACATGAATGTTTTGAGTGAGTGGAAGAATGACCTTAAATACTGCACTCTTAGAGCCTTTCTTAGAGCCATGGCTCTGCCTAATTAGCTACAATAGGAGTGTGTATCTGCAATAGAAATTAACTTGAAAATTAAAAATACTCCCCTTTCTCCCCTTCCTTTCTGTTTAAAATGTAGCTAGATTAGTTAAAGATCTCTCCCCTTCCTCCCTTGGCTACTCTGACATATGCTTAATTTCTGACCCTGGTAGAATCTCTGTTAAAGGAGAGCTGTTGTGGGAGAAGGGAAGATGGCTAATAGCTGTAGGAACACCCCTCTGGCATGCTGTGTACATTTGTGGTTGGGCACAAATGGCTGGAGTTGGGCAAAGAGGAAAAGATAAACTGCATATGTAAAAGACCACATAAATAATGAAATAGCAAGAAATCTCAAGAATGCTAATCAATATATTAATAAAAAAACCCAACAAAACAACAGCAACTGACTCCTCTAGAAATAGGTAATAGGGCAATAATTGAATAGATAGATATATGATTTGAAATCCATAGACTGAATAAAAAATCTGATTGTGGCTTTAATTTTTAAATATACTTTGTAAGAATCTGCCTGAAAATACATATAAACTTTAATGAAATAACTGTAATGTGAGGCTTTTGGTGATGAATGAATTAGAAAATCATATGGATGCATTAAGCAGAATAATTAATGTACCATACACAAAAGTAGGACATCCATAAATCATTTATGATGTCCTCTTTGTCAGTTCTTGGCTCTTTGAGTCTTAATTGAAATACAGGGTAGCTGGATATTAGAAAACCTAGATTTTCTAGTCAGATAACAGACAACTTTCATTAAAGCATTAATTAATTTTAGAAGACTGAGGGCTTGATCCATTAAAACTACTTGCAGAACAGTGCTACTTTAGTCATGTTCGGGGTTTTTTTTTCTATTTTAATTACTTTCTTCCTCTGGTCAGTGCAAGTTGTGTTCTACTTTAACTTGCTCAGTAAGCATGATGGAATACTATAGTGTTTATAGAATTAACTATTGAATTTCCCAGACAATTCCAAATGTTTCGAATGGCTGTATGGTACAGTTATAAAAGAAGGGTGGTCTGTTATTTACAGTGACTGTCAGTGATCCTGTTTCCTCTTTCAAAGGCACAGATTCTGAGGACCTTTTTTAGGCAGTTAATTCTATGCCCAGTCCTTCATGTCAGTAGGAGCAAGGGAACACTGAAAGAAGTACCTTTTTGTGGCTTTTTTCCACTTTTCTTATATTTAAACATAATAATTTATATTTGCATTTTATAATCTTTAATAGTGATCTAATTTCATTACTAAGATGGCCATAATCAATGTTTTGCATTACAAAATGAGAGCATTTTATAAATGCTGAAATTAATGTGAGACTTGAGCTATAAACTTATTCTGCCAAAGAGGTACACCTATGGCAAAATGATGAGGGTTGTTTTAATAAAATACTTTAAGAAAAATTTTAACCAGGAAATGAATTTACACTATTGGTTCTAAAAATATACAAGACTCAGTCTGACAATAATATTATGTAGTTAGAATAGTACATCTTTGTTGTGGTGTTAAATATGCTAAGAAAAAGTAGAGATAGGCAGTTTATTTTCAAGTGCCATATTTATTTCTGTTCATGTGCTACAAGTAGGATATTTTTATATTCAGGTTTTCTTTATTCAAAGTAAAGGACTAAAGAATGTTGTAGATAATGAAAAAAACTCTTATAATGTCATGTAAAACTATGATAGAACATATTAAGACTATCACTATGGTGTCTCCGTATTCATGTGCTATTAAACTGATGAACAAGGACAACTTGAACTTGAACAACTTGAACAACAAACTGACTGTTTCCCAGTGACTTGAATGTTCCCAGCTGTCCATGCCACAGTCAAGCCCTTTCTCTTGTTTTCATGTAATTTATCTTTCTTCTTCTGCAATGCCACCAGTTTATTTGGCTGGCCAGCCAAGTTTGTTCAGTGTTTCTCAATGCTTTCTCTTGGCTCACATCAAATTAACTTTTGCTTTCTACCATTAGTTTTTAGTGGGTTGCAACATTGGCTCAGCATAAAGCAGCAGGATGTTCCAGGGGCTAGTCAGAATTTCCTTGCATGACCTGTTTGACTCAGGGTCTGCCACTTGTCCAGTCCTCTGTTATGAGCGCAGCCCTATAAATTAATTTCATTAAAGGTAAGAGACTTTAAACAGAATCACAGAATCACAGAATAATGAGGTTGGAAGAGACCTTTAAGATCATCAAGTCCAACCTATGCCCAAACAAAAAAATCCAGTGTGTATTAATATTTTCTAATCAATCACTGAAGAAATTATATGCTTCAGAAAGTCATATCTGATGCTTAAAATGACTGTTAAATTACTGTGGCTTTATTAATGTCTTATGTGTTGCCAGTCCCAGTGATCCTAGCCTTTGTCAAGCAAAGTCTGGCAAATGCTGCTAGATTTTGTTTGTCATAATGTTGTTATAACCCTCACCATCCAATGGTCTTCTGCTATTGATCTTTGCTCTTTTGGCCACATTACTACTATTGTAGTTTCTTCAGTTGTAATAGAAAGGAATTTTCTATAATCTTTGGCTCCAATACATAGCAATTTATTTTCTTGGCTTGTCTACTTTAACATAGACACTACATCTTTGCCTTGATAAATATTATTCTGCCTGGAGGCTGGCTGACTCTTTCTTTTTCTTGCCCTTTTCTGTAATTGTGGATTTCTTTCAAAATTACTTTGATGGTGTTGCAAGGCAAAAATACCTTCACTTTCATATCACATCAACCGTAAAACAGCTCTCTAACAGCTCATTAGTAATAGAGTGGATAACACATTCCTTGCAGCAATTGAGCTGTATGAGCTGCTGATCAAGAGCCACTGAAATGAATGAAGTCTTCTGAGTTAAAAAACTCAAGGCAGAGCTTGAGAATTAATTCCCTTTTTAGAGAATTTTGAGGTAAAAAAAAATGTCACTTGGATAAAATGAAGCTATTTAAACCCTTTAACTGGGAGGTAAGGAGGAAATGAAAGTCATGTATCACAAAAATCCCAATGCTCAAGGCTACAGTGGGTGCTCAGGTTCCAGCACCTCTTTTGTCACATCCTGGTTGGAGCTGAGAGTCACAGGGGAAATTGGGTAAATCATCCAAGTCAGGTTATTTGGTATCTTTTATTTACATTGTAGGATGGAGGTGAGATAGACTTATGGAAGGGGTATTTTCAGTGCGTTTGAGATTGGTCTTGCCTTTGCGAGGCCAAGTCTCTTTTAGACACTGAAATGTTTTGCTTTTCTTTCCAGATTAGATTTTATTTAATTAGTTCAGCTGAGAGGAATCTGTTGTGTTGTTGGAAAAAGGTTTGTCAGGAAGTCTAGTCATTCCATTTATCATGTGGCATATGAGGACAAAGCACTAACTCTTCATCCTGAAGCATATACAGATCAGGGACCTGAGCTGGGGTCTGCCACATGCAATATAAAGCTCTGCCATAGATCTGTTGCTTATTCTGAAGTAAATCAGTCTTGTTAAAGTCTTCAGTACGTTGTCCCTTAGTAAGATTATCAGCAATATATTATCTCTCAGCAGTATAAAACTAAATATCCGACAAATTCTGGGGACAGGAACAGAAGAAGCTATTCTTAGCTGTTCTTTTGCTAACAGTCTGTACAAAATCAGGAGGCAGTGTATCAGCATGAGTCTCAACACAGATTATCCTGATAAGTTTATCCTGATAAGTTTATACTGAGTTGCTCATGCAAGATATTGATGGTAAGGAGTTTCTGCACCATTGCTAGAGAAAAAAAAAACAAAATTAAGGAAACACTGTAAAGTAAAAATTCAGGCACGTGTTTTTGTACAGGGAGGCAAGACCACATGCAGTCCATGTGCTTTCTCTGGTGAAAAGGAAAGGCAGAAGTTGTTTTTCAGAGGCAACACCAGATAAATTACATAAATAAAAGGGAATGAATAAATCGTTACTGTTTTGAATTTTGTACACTCTGTTATTCTCTGTCTTTTAAAAATTGAATTATATTCAGGAGTTATTTCATTGTCAACTAGACAATAATTTCAGCCAAACTTGCATTACATTACTTCTGCGTTGTTCTTCCTTTCCTGAATGATGTTTTCTACTGGGACTTACAACTTAATACTACTTATGTGAATTGATATGAAACTTATGAGAATAAGAATCCTAACTGCTTGAAACTGCTTTGTGTTGCCCAGCATAAAACTTGCATTTTTCTTGTATATTTCTAGTTAATCAAGCATGTAATGTATTCAAAAGCAATGGTTCAGAACATTGCTGCATTTTTCATGCATCCTTTTTTATTTCATTCTTCTCCGTGAATGTAATAATTTTTCATTTGGTTGGTGAATTTTCACCAACCCTTTGGTGCTTCTCATGCAGTATTCTCTACCCCTTTTTACAATTCTTTTACATTCCTGTAATAGGTTTGCTGGAGTTCTTGTCCCCATATTATCTAGTTTGTAGTGCCTACTTAAAACATTTGTCTCACCATCCATTCAACTAGTCCCCAATGATTCTGTTCCTTCATCTACTCTCTCTCTAACTGCTGAGTGCAAGTCATATCCTTTCCTCAGCCAACACGTCTGTTGTCTTTTTTTTCTAATGTGTTTGTGTTTCAGGCTGTGATAGGCAAATATATAATCTTATCCAAAATCTTTCCTATTTGATTCAAACTTGGAAAAATGCTTTAAATAGCACATCTTCCTTGGTCATGCCCCCATAAAGCCATTGGAAGTTTAGCTCTTCTTTCCTCTTTGGAATGCCTTATATGTCTTCTGCACACTTCTGCCTGTGGACTCATCCCCTTTTCTCACACATTCACATTCTTCTCATGCTCTACTCTTTTTACTTCCATAAGTAGGGCCTCTTTCCTCAGGCTGTTGCCAGGGTCTTGGCTTGCATTTGCTTCTTAATCACCTTCTGCTTCTGTCTGTCTTTTCACTTTTGTCTTTTGGTTCTTCCTTTAGTCTTGAAGTCTCAAACCACTTTACTGTTTTCCTCTCAATTTTTACATACTTTGTACCCCACACTTCTCTCTCTTCTCCCAGTAATATATGTCAAAAATTGTTTAAAAAACCTATTTAAATTAAATGTATTAAAACCTACTCTTTGTTTTAAAAACCAACTTTTTCAACACATTTCATCCTAAATTTTTCCTAAACCAAAACAGTTCCCTTGTTCGTCTTCCGTTTTGCCTTGAATGCTTCTTTTTGCCCAGAGCTGTTCTTTTACTAGATCTCTGAAAATGCTGTAGGTACTGGAAATTTCCCTGAACTTGGCTTCCTCAACTGTAATGTCCATTTTGTCACCCTGTGCTAAGACAATATGGCAGGTGTTCTCAAGTCTGATTTTAATTAGGTTTTTTTTGATCTGGTGTTGTTTTTGTTTTCTTGTTGATTTGTTTGTTTGTGGTTTTGTAGTTGAGTTTTTGTTTTTGTTTTTGTTTTTTTTAATTTATCTTGTTTATGGCAAATAACTGCTTTGGTTCACTATATGGGCACCTACTTTCTTATTTGCTTGTGTTAAGCTGGAATAAAACAACTAAAGAGTATTCTTGGTATTTGATATAGCGTTGCTTTTGGTTTAGCTTTTCTTTGCTATTGCAGTGTTGCATGGACTTCTGGATTCCAGTACCTATAGGGATTATTGTGAAGGACTTACAGTCAAGTACTTACAGCCTTGAAATTAATTTATGGTATAACTGATTTCTGAAAAATCCTCTTTAAACACATGACCAAAATATACCTTGAAGTCCAAGATAAAATTTTGCTGGTCTTGACAAAATGTTACAGAAATAATATATTTTCACTTTGAAAAGGGTAATGTCTGCCACATGAATTGTGGCTAACCAAAGCTAAATTGATGTTTGCTCAAAGACAATAAAAAAGTTATCTCAGCTAAACTCAATATTAGTTTACAATTAGTTTGTTGTATGGTGTACATGTCAAAGGTCATTTAGCAACATAAAAGTATGCAGTATTTCTTAAATGCAGGCATTTAATAGGTTGAATTTGTACTCTGTGGAGTTTTGGAGGAAAAATGTCTAGTGCAAATACATCAAGTAACAATACTGTCCACCAGATGTCCCTGTACTCATAGGTGGTAATGGACCTAATATTCATTCAACTATCTAATTGCTTTTATTAAAGGCAAGTTACACATAGTGTATGCATTTCCCAAGTCTCTGTTAACCCTGTATAATAAGACCATGAATAACTGGAAATTTTATTAGCAGTATTTGAGAGCTGTAGTTAAGAAAATAAATTACAGGAATTCACTGTGAAGTTTCTACTTGCTGCTTAGGTTTGTGTGCTTTTTTTCTCTTGGGAAACAGTCTATCTTTATGATGTATTGCATGGTAAAAGTAATAACTGTTGATCTCTTATATTTGTCAGTTATATAAATGTATCCATTTAAATACATTTGTCATATAAATATTACCAAGCAATATGTTTTCATCTATCTGCCTATCAATAAAAGACTTTAAGTAACTAGAACTGAAGAACTAGTGAAGGGTTGTGGCTTTTGTGGAGATTTCTTTTAACTTTGGTAGCTATTGGAGCAGACTTTGGTCATGGCACCTGTATTCATGCTGTGTGTTTCATTTCTGTCAGCTGCTCCCTTGGCTTGCTGTGCAGCGTGTTCCAGCCAAATGCTTGACTACCAGCTGTCCATGCATGTTCAGTGGCTACAGCAGGACTGTGAGGTATCCCTTCACTAGTGGGGACTTAGGCTGCTGCCCTCAAATTTGTAAATAACCATATACATGACCATACCCATGGTGGGGCCTGGGTGGGTCTGCCAATGCCTGTGCACATAAGCATCGTGGCCAATTTGAAGACAACTTGAATTTTTAGAGAAGCCACAGCATGGAAAGGACACCTTGTCCACTTTCTCCCTGGCATAACTAAGCTGCCAGAAGGGCATCTGAATCCATGCTGGGAGCAAGGCCCTGGCATGACTGAGAGAGCCCAGCCCAGACATTCACTTTGTCAGGTCTACCTGGGGAGAAATCCTTGGACAGAGAGGCATCAAACATTGATGGCAGAATCTATATCCAAGTCTTCCTTTTGTTTTCTCTGTTTTAAGTTAACTCAAATTATAGAGATTAAATTTTACAAAATTATTGTTTTATAGTTGTAATTGTGACCCACCAGATATTTCTGAGTTTGGCAAAATATTACTTGATTAGAATATTTAATTTTAATGATGGTCCTATAACCAATCTTTTGCTTTTCAACTGTAGTTAAAAAGTTTTGCAACATGCATAGCCTTTAAGATTTCTGTTGAATGTGCATAAATGTGTTTATGGGTATCTCTGTTGTTAACATTTGCTTCTTTAAAAAAATGGTACCTAAAAATTCCTTATCAAAACTAGGTAAATTTGGAATGCCTCTTAGTGTCTCAGTGCCTTCTGATAATGATTATGGAGCAAATGATACAGTTTCTTTATTTTTCAATGTGTTTGTGATTCCTTCTTTTATTATATGCATGTGACTCCTGATCAGTGAGCAGTTATGTGAGTTGTCATACAAGATAACATAGATTGATGTTATGGTCCAATTCTTAAAATTATGAGAAATGGCTCTGCCCAAATTAAGGTGTAAATGAGACCAGATGACAAGTAAGGGTTTTATTTAACAGTAAATGTGAGAGAGACACGGGGTGGAGTGGGAACCCTTCCCAGGGTTGGGGTTAGGGGTTTCACAGCTGGGTGGGTTTGTGTAAGGGAGGATGGGTGTTCACTGCCTCTGAGCAGAGGTTACACCACACACCCCAAACTCTCCTCTTCCCTGCTTTGTTGGGGCTTGGGGGGAAGTCTGTGCAAACCTGGCCTGTGTGGGCTATGGCCTCCCCACCCCAAACCCAGCCAGGGACGATTTTCTGCTGGGTTTGGCTTTCTTGTGGATGCATTGCTCTCCCTCAGCCTTGTTGAGTTCTCCCTAGACCTGAGATGATTGAATGATGGTGTCTCCTTTATCTTATCTAGGCAGCTTAACTCACAGTCCAGAGCCATCTTCAGGGAGAGATGGGCTATAGATTTTGCTACAATGGGCAAAACTCCTTCATAACCATCTTTAAAGCATCAACCATGTCAGTCTCTGACAACTGATTAATCAGTAGGAATTCTGTTTTAAGGAAAGGTCTCCTGTCTGATGCCTAAGCACTGTAAGCTTTACAAAGTAAAGCAAAATCAGTAGAGCCAAGGAGGCAGGAAGGGAGTGTCATAGAACAAAATTCTAACTCATTTGGAGAAAACAACACACTTTTGAAAGAAGCATGCATCCTCATCTTGGTGGATGTGCCAAGAGTTTGCCTTTCCTGTATTAAGACATCAACTAGCACTTCATATTTATTACTTGAAAATATATCTTATATTTATGTATATTTGTGCATATGTATGTCAAGATAGTGTATTGCATGGAAATGAAAGTATTTTCTTTTGCCTTCCTGGTTGCAAAGCTTTCTGTTTCTGTGAGACATTACTGTCTCTGATGAACTGCTATCAAACAAAGGAACAATAAAAAGTGCAATAGCCCAGTAAATAAGGCATGAAAGATTATTCCAAGTCTGAGTATTCGAAAATGCTACTCTGATTACCAAATCCATAGGCCAATCGAAATGTAATTTATTTTTTAAATCCATTTTTCCATCCTAGATATATTTATTTTTATTAACATATTTTCAGTTTGTGATATACTATGATATTAATGTAAAGAACCTTTCAAGAATAAGGTTTAGTGAAAGTAAAAGCTTTTACATGCATTTCAGCCCAACAGAGTGAGCTAAATTCTCTTCCACTGGGCTAACTATAACTTCATCTTGTTTTTTTGGGTTTTTTTTGCAGCTTCCTGGATTATCTCTAGCTCTTTAATCTCATGAAATATTGTACTTAATAAACTGCTTGCATGTGTTCAGGAAAGCATTGGCTGAAAAAGAAATAGCGGTGTTTTCTTGCACAACTTTATTAGTTTGAATGTAGGAATGTACACCCCCTACTGTAAAGGCAGTAATGAAGTCTGATTATGTAAATACTTGTAATTGTTAAATAGATTTTATGCTTGAAACCAGAATGAATGGTATAAAATAGGCAAAGGTATAGTAACCATGGTGTGACTTAGCTCTATTTTAGAAATATGTTGTTAATGCTGCAATAGAATTATTTTTGACTGCTCATTACATCTTGTACGTTTAATGACCTAAATTTCAGTTTACAGACAATGTAACACTGATTATTTCTACAGTGATAGTCATGAAATATTACAATATTTGTGCTGAAGTTCTATAAAGTATATTTCATACAAATATGGATAAGTTTTGTTCAGTGATGGCCTTTTTAAATAAAATTTATTCCTTAACACTCTTTTTAGAGAAGTCAAAATCCTCCTATTGTGACTTCTATGAATTGTGTTTACTGACAGTAACACCTGTCTTTAAATATATATGTATGTGCCTGTCTGTATGTATATGTATGTACATATATATGCATTTGTTCAATACTATTTTATGTACTATTTTAAAGTCAAACCGTGGCTAGAAGACTGTGAAAGAATTCAGCAGCTCTGAAGTATTATCTGTAAGATATTTGTAAAATGGCAAAAAGATCTTAGATAATATTTAAACTATTATTACTTTTTTTTCATGCTTGGTGTACTTCCATGACTGTATGTTTTTCTATTCCCTTGGTGTGGATTATGTTTTTCTATTTCCTTGGTAGGTGCGTGAAAAATACCGGTGTGTTCCTTGAGCTTGTTGTGTTTTTGTTCTAGGTTGTACCCAGATCTGCTCTGTGTCTGTGGGGATCTGCTGAAATATTTGGCATCTCTTTGCCTGTCTCACTGAAAGAAGGGAGCCAAAGGTCCCTATGGGCAAAGGAACCTATGGTCACTTTCTCAAACTGAACGTGCCTTAGATAAACGGCTTCACAGGACATCGCACTGTGTTAATTTCTACTTTGATGAGAAAAGAAAAGGGTCAAGTTCAGTGTAGATTTCTGCCTGGAGAGGACTGAGATCTCAGGATGTAGGAGACTGACAGCTACCATCCAGCAGGGCACTATTGTAGCACAGCAAATGCATGAGGAATGTGGAAGGGACTGAATGAGTCTTGTCTGGTTATACCTTGTCATCTTGAGTCTTATTAAAATGACCAGGAGTATGTCATCTTGAAGCTTTCAGATCTCAGTAAGCATGGACAGCTGCATTTTTGTTTTGAATAGCTGTCGGGTTTACATCTGTAGTTCCAGAATACTTTTCTGATAGTTACTGTACTTGCTGTTAGTCATTCTGACACTAAGCTCTGCCTGAGACCTCCCTGACTGAGACTCACACCACTAGAGTTGCCCAGAATGTAACTATACTTTGTTTCACATCTTGTCCTTTGTTTCTTCCTGTGAGGGTTTATAGCGCTCATGATATCCTGTTTTTCTTTTTTTTTTTTTTTTGAGGACAAACCTAACTCCTGAGAGATTTTCAGAGAACTAATTTATTTACATTTGGCTTGGCTGCATCAATGACAAACAATAAAAAGTCTATTAAATGGTACTCTGGTATTTTAGAGCATTTGTGCATAAGTCCTATAAAACAGTGCTTGAAGGTTGTTTACACAAGAAAAAAGGCAATTCTCCTAACTTAGTATATTAGTTATTTCTCTAAGCATTTGGATTGCAATCCAGGATAGATGTAATATATTCACAAAGGCAAAGATCCAGGAAAAAAACTTTCCTTCGGCAGAGTAGCATAAATGAACAAAATGTTCCCGATTCTTTAATTGCTTTTCTTTCTATGACTTGCCATATCACATATAATGTCAAATACAACAAAAGTGCATCTGTCTGATCTTGTAACACTCATTCAAGCTTAACTCCCACGTACTTCAATTTTAACCTTTTCCTTTGGATTCTACTTCTCTTGCTAGAATAGTAGAGGTGGAACACCTGTGACAGAGGTAGTACCAAAGAGGTTGGCAGGTAAGAGAGGAAGAACAGTAGTTTATCTGGATAAACATGGCCATGTCAAACTGCTTGTTTGATTCAGCCTGAGGGAAGAATGATATTTGGAGAGGGTTGAAGATCTTCTGCCTTTGGAGCAAGGCAGCTTCCCAACACACATTTTTTTCTGACCATAGCCACAGATATGCTAAGGTGGACTCATCTTTAAGAAACTACCACACTCTTAGATATTTCCATATTTTCAGCCTCTATAAAGAGCATTCTCATGAGTGTCTGATTTCTGTGTTGATCACATGGCCCTCTTGGAAACCAGAGATGCAAATAAGGATATATCATACATATAAGTATGATATATCATGATATAAGTACATATTATTAAGAATTGGCTGTAAATGAGCCATATCAGGTGTTGGAAACTGTGTGTCATCATTACATAGTAGCCATAACCATGGTCAACTTGTAAGCTTCAGGAAGCTATTTGGATTTCTCTACACTGTACCTCAAAATTCCACGACTTAGGAGGCGGCAGCTGTAGATATTTGATGAACAGGAAGGGACCATGTAGCCATAAAACACTTTTCTTCTGGTTCCTTAACCCAAGTGTGAATGGTGCCCAGCAAATGTCCTCTGAAATGCAAGATCATAAAATAGTTGATAAAATAAGGCCTCTGTCATAAACGGTATGTAAAATTTGGTGCATTATATATATATGCTAAATGGTATATGTTTATTAATATCATGAACAAGAGTTAAATTAGTTCTTAATTCTCTGAAATTGAAAGATAGAATGAAATTCTCTTTAGGAACTTCAGCATAAAATGAGATGAGGTACTCAGTGGGAGATGATTTCTTGCTTTTAAATGAAAATGAGTACTTTTTAATGTGTTTGGTTATGATTTTCTAAAATAATTACTAATTGTTGGTAGCTAAGTAAAAATTATCAAATACTGCTATGATTAAATATTTGCTAGATAAAAATCAGGGAACAGAAGACAGGACTTGCATCCTCCTGTACCTAAAGCAGACACTAAATTCCAGAGTCACAGTCACTCTTGCCTCAAAAGTCTGAACTTCTTTACACTTAACTGGCTTCAATATTGTAGATGGAGAATGCCGGAAGTCCTAGATTGACCTCAGGCTTCTTAGACAACACTCATTCCTGGGAAACTGGTTTGAAGTCTCCTTTTAAAATGGAGAATGTTTGAGCCATATCTTTTTTACTATGAATTACCTCCCTAATCTCGAAATTACTAGAAGGAGGGAGAAAGGGTATGATAAGTATTGTCTTGAGTAAGAAAGTGGCTAAGTGTAAGTAAACAGAGTTCTGCCCCAGACCTCTGGACTAGGAGTTAGACCACTCACTGTCCACAGTGATCTTGGTTTAGTCATCAGCTCCAGCATGGGTTTTGTGCATGTCTATGCCTTGGTTTCCCCTCCTTTTAGGTAAAGTATTATTTGATTTGACATATACCAAGATGGCTACAAATATACATTCATTATACATGGGATATCTCCTTAAAGCTGTAACAATGAAAACACAAAAAATCAAAATACAGGCTTGTTGGTATTATGTCACAGGTTACACATTCACTACTTTTGATCTGGCTTTATCTACTAAACATGGATAATTTCTTACTAATTTCTTACTCATCTATCTCTCACAAAAACCCTCATGGCATTTATATAATCATAAAGAATCTGACATGATGTGACAGGGGGATATGTATCTAGTAGAAACAAATCTACATTTACTTCTATGACAATGCAAAGAAATAATTTTAGTGAAACTATCAGTAAAACTGTGAATCAGTCTATAAATATGTTTTGGGATATTTTTTTTGAGTGAAAGACTTAATTTGCAGATATGGCAGGTAATGCAAAAGGAGTGCAAATAATTACAGTTTTGCATATATTTTAACAAAATTTTCAGTTCTGAAATCAAAACTTAAAAGTCAGGATTAATGTGTGGTGCTCATTGTGAACTGTTGAATGACAAACTATTCAGCATTGAATTCTACTTCAGCAAACAAGGCAGATCAGGTAGATGAAAGTTTATTTTTTGTAGCCCTACACAAGCAGGGAAATCCTTCTCCTCATTCTTAGTAGCTTGATTTCAGAAAGTTTGCATCATCCAATATATTTTCTTTGGAAAGAGAAGGCTGTGAGAAAGGGATGATTGGTAAGGCTCTATTTGTGTTATTACATGTCTTTCAGTATTTTGGAGAGGTTGGTGGTTAACACTGCAGGTACTCATCCTAAACTGTAGAAACTCTGGAAGCCAGAGTGGTTGCGAATGATGATGATTCTCTTGCAAGGAATATTAGTTCTAAAGGTAATGGGGCATGCTTTTAAACTCCTGTACATATTTCCTTTTTTCCTTTTCAATTTTTTTCCTATTTAAAGGAAAAATAAATTGAAATTTCTTCCTTGTATTTTTCTCCAACACTGTAATATTTTCTATATTCTATAGAAAATTACATAAATTCATTAGATCAAAATTAATTTTTCTTAGTTTTCAACACCCCTTCCAGTTTTACATATCTTCTTATTTTTCTCTTTTGCTGTTTTGTTTTTTATTAAGTTAATTGTACCTTGCTTTTTTTCATGGTTGTTTTTTATTAATTTTTATTTTTTTTCATTTTGCATTCTGTAATTCTTAAAAACTTGATGTTGGGTAAGTTAAATAAGCAGTGACAAGAAAAAAAATAGCACATACACAAAAAATAGGAAAACTGGAAAGGAAATGAAAATAAATAACAAAGCTGGAAATAAAAATTTATTCTATTTCAGTAGATGGCAAAAAACTTGGATCGGGGATGAAGAATTAGAGGGGAAAAAAGATGTATCATACTTTTTGTTTTCCAAAATGGAATTGATGTAGGAATTCCAACAGGAATAATGTCAAATTTGCCAATATGTTTGTTGGGTGAGTGTTACTTATAAATTTCATATTAAGAACATTCAAATGTTGCTTTCTTTGATAAAAAATAAGTGTTATTTTGCAGTGGGTAAACTTTTAGACAGAATATGTCATTCAGTCTTTCTGAGGCTGACAGCTCTTTTACTCCTGTGAATTACAGTCATGATTTGGAAAAGTTTACAAGCTGTTATCTTTGCAGTGATCTCAGAAGCACCCCCAAACTGTCAAGGATCAAGTTGCAGTTCTAAGAATTTACAAACACCAGTGCCAACAGTCTATTGATCATCCGCTGAATCAGCTGGGCAAAAGGAATTTCCAGGTTTCATTTCATGAGAGGACGCAGTCTTAAGCTGTGCCAAGGGAAATATAAGTTGCATATTAGGAAAAAGTTTGGTATGGAAAGAGTGATAAAGTACTGGAATGATCTGCCCAGGGAGGTGGTGGAGTCACCATCCCTGAATGCATTTTAAAAAAGATTGAATTTGGCACTTGGTGCCGTGGTTTATTTAAGGTGTTAGGGCTGGGTTAGACTTGATGATTTTGAAGGTCTCTTCCAACCTTGAGATTCTGTGTGTGATTTACATTGTTGTGCATTGTGCCCTATTTGACATAATGATATTGTATGTAGATGATGCATTGTTCAGGACTAAAACATTAAATCTCTGTTGGTAAGAAAATATTCTCATCTATATCAAACTTAGAAATATTAGACTTTGTATTCTGTCTTATATGAAAGAAAGAAGCATTGTCACTATAGGATACATGAAAGCACAACGTGAGCTACTGCTATTGCAAGGTAAAGAAGAAGGTGGTTTATTTTTTGATTCCAACTTTTATACTTTTTCAAAAGTGGCAGAGGATTGGCCCCACACTGGGCCACCTCTCCAAAGACATTGGAGATACCACCAATACATTAACTCTCTCCACGCCCATGAAGGAATGCAAAACAATATGTTGTTTACAGAAATTGTGTGGGAAAGTTTTCTAACAGAATGTAAACTCAGAAGGCTTTAGAAAATCTCAAGAATCAGGGCGACAAAGCATCCTACAAGAAAACACACTTTAAAGTGTAGCTTATCTTTCTGAGTCTGTTGTGGAGAGACCAGTGAAGTTCTAAGTCTCCCAGCAGCTCTGGAGTTTTCTACCTTTCCCAAGATTTATTAGTTGTATCTACCAGCTATGTTGTCAACTCTACATCATCTAACAATATGATGGTGAAGAAGGGCAGTGCAAGGGTGAGGTTTCACAAGTGAAAAGGCAGCATTGTGATGTTACAGACTGTGTGTGGCCACTGAGGAATGTGCACTTGTGGCTTAGGGTATTGCTCTGCAGGTTATCTTCACAGGAATGATTCAGGCCAATGTCTCTTGAGAAGAAAGTTTGTAGTGAAAAGGCAGTTTTTATTTTTTAAAAGAATGCACACATTCATGTTTTAGGTTAGTAGACATTCTCATGAATATTTCTGATTTTGTTGTTGTTTTTAATAGCCTTGTGATCCTATTTCTAATTCTCTAACAGAATGGTAAGAACTTAAAAGCGGATTAAATTAAAAGTACTTGTATCTTTCAGAGAAAATAATTCTCTCAGAAACAGAGGAAGTCACGTTATCTTGTTTAACCCTTGACCTTGCTTTGGTAACTGGATGAAAGTATTTGAATCAAAGCTAGTCTCCTCACAGTGTATTTTCTACTTTAGAGGTTTTCTGTCATATAAATTATACTCAATGTATTTATTACTTTCAAAGCATGCAGTTGCTTTCTGGTTTTACCTGTGCATGTGAGTGTATCTGATTTACAGTATAGTCACTCCAAGCTGGAAGAGCATAATTAGAAAATGTCAGCATGCCTGAAAAACAGGCATGCTGAAATAATAAAAATACAGTTTCCAGGATTTTAGGGAAAAGAGTTCATCATTCAAAGCAATTCAGACAATATTTAATATGTTCTTTCTCTAGTATGCATACATACTTGCACATGGTATCATTCAGAGGTATAACCCATTTTGAAACCATTCTCCAAAGAAGTTCCCATATGTATGGTTTGACAGCACGTTTTCTTCAAAGTGGCATAAAGTCTTCATGCAGAAAATAGCACCTAATTGTCCTGCCCAGTGTAGATCCCCAGATACACATGTATGTATATATAGCTATGCACCTTTTTTATACTTATATATATATATATATTTATTTATAAAATCTATCTCATACATAAATGTTTTTATAGCTAGGGATGGTACAAATCTCTAAAATAAAAATTTAAAAATTATTAATAAACTTAATTTTCATGAAACAAGTCTGTCAAATCAGATTTCATACTGCCTAATTATTTAGGGATAGAGAATTTTACAGCCACAATTCTCAATGAGTAGTGATTGTTTTAAAAACTTGTTGCTGTGTATGTGCTTCAAATATTCACTGCAGAATTGCACTGAGGTAAAAACTGAGTTATTTCTAGGTTACTGCTTGTTTATCATATTAAAAACCATGGTGTACATATGTAACTCTCACTACCATTACAGCAAGTATCACACAAGCACCAAGGAGATAGGAGTGTTCCCCAAGGCCTTTATATTATCCTTCATGCATTAAATCATGTGGAGCGAAACAAAACAATCTGAAAATATGAATGCTTTTGATCTCGGGCTATTGAATTGTGTTATCCATGCTGCAATAATTTCAGAGGACAGCGGTGGCAGCAGTAGAGCTGATCTAGAAAAAGCCCCCCTCTCAAAAGCATACAGATATTTTTCTAGCCTTCTTGAAGGCAGTGAGGGACAATAGAATGCTCTGCTGTTGTAGATATAGTTAGTAAGTTGCAGAAAAAGTGGAAACAAGGCCTTTTATCTGTGCATAGATAAAAGGTATTGATGACTGAGGTCTCCAAATAGGTCATTAAAGATAAAATTATTAATCTTCAACCCTAAAGTTGGTGGAAGCATGAAATTGTCACTCTGAATAAAGAATTATGTCTCTATAATATTAAGAGTTGTAGGTAATTGCAGCGGGGGAAAGGAGGGGAATCTACTAAAGCAATGTATTTTACAGAAACAGCCTTTTATAATCGTGACTTGTTATGTCAGAGAGTTTTGACAAAATTTTTAGGTTCTTTTTGACTGAAACTAGGACAAAAATGTAGCAAAATCTTTTGGCCAGGAGCTAAACTCGCTCTAAATCTTTTGGCATGCACTTTCTAGCCTCCAAGATGAGTCAAACTATTCTTCCACAAGTTCTTTACAGAAAATTTAAAGAAAATTGAAAATTCTAGTGAAAATCTTTCGTAGGAGACAAATAATTTCTTTGAATTTTTAAAAAACGTTTGTATATGTATTGCAAATACCTTTATGGAGCATATGTGTAGAACTTTCCTAGCATACTCTGAATGAAATTAACAGCCTTGTGGGTAATTTAGTTCTGTTAATATATAATCTCCATTCCCATGCCTTTATGTGTTTAAAGTTCATATGTCTTCATGGTTGTGATCATGAACTCTTACGCAGTAACCATAACAGCCTCAGCAAATATTCATTTACTTATTGCTGGTTGTTTTACCTGTAATAAAGCTAAATAAACAGCTACAGGCATTATATGCTTATCTCATTGGTAGGCTGATGAATCAGAGTGAATAATTATTTGGAAAATAGACTGCTTCAGAACAAAGAAAACCACCCAGGTTGTGCCATCATAGAAACTTTAAATACATTGGCTGGAATATTGGCTAGGAAGGCCAGGCTGATTCAAATTAGTAGGATGTTAACATTTATTTGTAATGTAAAGAGACAGAGTAAAAGGTCAGGGAAAAATATCATTGCTGTAAGACTGTCAGAGGTGTATCTTCTCCCTGATATGGGACAAAATGTTCCGTAAAAAGTGCATTTACAAATCTCATTTTTATAGGATTTGTTTCATTATTCTCTGAACTCAGTGGGAAATGTCCTGATGGCATTAGTGGCATACAATACTGCAAGGTGTCCTGCAAGCTGTGGTGAGCTCTTGCCCCTTTGGGATTTTATTTAGCAATTCATCACTCCACTGATGTTTGAGGAGGTCATACCCTCATTGAGTTGTCTCAGGGTTCCGAGGCTGGCAGGAGAAGTTGTGTGTAAGTGTGAACTGGTGTTGAGGCAGGTATGGCAGGAAAGAAGCTGTGTGGCAGTGCTGTGTAGGAAGTAACAGAAGGAAAAAGCAACAAACAGCATCCAAAAACTGTCACTTCAGGAATGTGAGATTTCTTGTTTGGCTTCTTCACTGAATATCAGGTGGTAGAAGTTTAGTTGGTTTTGTGTTACTCATCTTTCTAGTCCTTTTCTATCATCTCCCTCCCATGTTACATTTCATCTTATGGGTTTCTTTGCTGCCTCATTTAATTCCTCTTTTCTACTCATTTCAGAGGTCATGGGGGAGAGGAAAGGGAATAGTGGTTATTTCTAGTAGTATTTCTCCTTGATTTTAGATTTATTCATGTGACTCATTTATACTGTTTCCCTAATGATTAATACTAAATTTCTAGATCTTCCACTTTACCACACAGATTGACAGCTGAGAGTAAATGAGTGGAGGTAGTCAGTCCATCCACATCCTCCTTTTCCAAAAGTCATTCATTTTGTACCTTCTTTCTTCTCTACAGAAGACCTTTTCTGAGGAAATTTACTTCTTCCTTTGCTGACATCACAGGAGAACATATTTGAGAAATCCAGTCTTCAGTCTTCCCCATTTACTCCTGTGAAAAAAGTTTTCATTATCATTCCGGATTGTGTCATGATTGGACTGTCTGTTGTTTCCATCAAATTTTGTGTGTCATAAGTTGTGCACTTATCACTGTGTTCTCTTAATGTATTTTTCATAAAAATCTGGTAAGAAGTTGTCTTACCCTCCCAGCACAAGCTGAGCTGTTCTCACTTATTACTGAATTTAGCATGACTGCGCTGAAGCAGAAATTAAAAGAGTAAATAAACCTTGAATCTTCACTTCCATTGATAGTTAATTGTTAACCAAATAATGTCTTACTTATAAGACATTACATATTGGACAGATATTATTCTTTATTACGTGTGCTGGATATTATTGGAGAAAAAGGAAAAAATCCTGGGGAAAAATGTGCCAATAAATGTAGTCCTCTGAGAAATAAAACCTTCTAAATTTTTTCTGCTTACTGTAAAACACTAAAGATGGCCATAAGACTCTGACAAAAGGTATATCTAGGAAATTAAATCAATTTTAATGTTTCTTTAACAAAAAAAAGGAAATCAGATGTTTAAAAACATTTTAAACGTCTTGGGTTTTGATTGTGTATTGGTTGTGTTGATGAAGTTCATTCTCTATAGATGATACAGTACCACATGCAAATGCTTCCTGCATTAGTGAATGAGTTCTCTTTTCTCTTGAGGCAGATCAAGTCTATTAACAATGAGATACAGGTCAGTATCTCCCATGTGACTGGTGCAATCCTCCCACCAGCCTTCAGACAATGTGGGTGGTAATGAGAAGGGCACAGGTATTACCAGAGAATAAAGTAAATTAAATGAGCTCTACTTGTTGGCAAATGATCAGTTATTCTAGTCTTGCAGACCTGATGTTTGAGTAAATAATAGGAACATCTCTGATGATACTGGATAAAATGGAATGTGAAGAAGTCATCATCTTTTCTGCTTTGGCACATAGTTCATGCTGTGCCTGAGAGTGCCTGAGACAGAAAGAAAGAAAAATCCTTTAAAGGCAGATGCCCATTTCCTGACTTGCTTGTGGCCTTCCAGCTTTTCCTGAATTGACAGCTTCAAAAATCAGAGGATAATACAAATTAACTAATCTGAACTTGTCTGGAAATTGCTGGTTAGGCTGCTGTCAGTAATGGGAAAGGTGATCCCATACAAAAGAAAACATCAGGCACTCAGCTGTAATTGTATCATGTTTGAGATTATGATGACAAACAAAAAAAGACATGTTGATGGGAAACAGAGATTCTGATTACCCTTCACAACATCTTCCAACTGTGAGACAGTAGCCTTGAACTGCCTCTCCTTCAACAGCTTATTTGATTTATATTATAACCGTTTCTAAACCTGGTTTCTTCTGAGATTATAAGGCATTTTAGCCTTTCCAAGAACTTCCAAATTTGCAGAAGTCAAGAGTTGTAAGGAAACATTTTTAAGACAAGGAACTTTTATCAGTGATTCTTCCCTAGCAGTGGAAAGATTATTTGTGAATATGTGAATACTTTATTTTCTAGGGTTCTTAAAATAAATAATATGGATAAACATACTAACACACATTTCCATTTCTAGCAAAACATAGTTACTTCGCCAAACTATGAAGAACTGTCATGAGATTCTGCACAGGGATACTATTAGATTATTAGAGTGCCTCTGCCTATTCAGTAAGGACTGATCTGTTACCTCTCCCCCTTCTTAATGTTGACATTACTGGCTGCAAGCCAACTGTCAGAGTGTTTTTCAATTAGCCTTGATTCCCCTACCAAAAAAGGCCTGCAAAACTAATTGGCACAGAGGTGCTTTTATCTCCCTGTTTCAAGGAAAAAATACAATTAAGCAGCAGATGGGAGAGGGAATGCACAGGGAAAAGATGTTGTTAAAATATTAGATAAATCTGGAAGAGTAGGGATCATCATAATGGGACATAAGGAGAGGGAATAGTTAAATTTCTCTCTGACAGGGGTGGGGTTTTATGGTTCATAAGACAACCTCAAAATTTTAAACACCCTGACTTAAGCAGAAGATCAGTGCTATGATACAATCTGGTTTATTGGAAACTGGTTTTGCCAATGAGTAGCTGCTAATAGTATGCTTGTTTAATTGTCATGTTAAAAGAATTTTTATATTATCCTTCTTAAACACAAAAATTTAAAAAGATACACGAAGGATTCATGGAAACCTTTTTTTCTGACACATTTCAATAATTAATTCATTAGGATAGTTTACTGCTTTATGCTAGAAAGGGGTTAAAAAATCTACTGTTATATTATTTGCCGGTGGTAAGTAAGAGCTACATGACTGTCTCTGCTCATTTGCCATTGTTGTGTTTTCCTATTGAGGACAATATATAGAACCATTTTTTATGAATTGCCACTACCATCTAGTGTCATGATAAATACTAACCAGGATTTTTAGTGTGTGTACTGAATTAATATTCCTGGCTACTTAAACGTAATTGCTACAGCAGTAGACATAGCCTTTCAGTGAAGTATTTGTTGTTACAGATTTCTGATTTTGTGACAGGAAATAGGGAAATAACCAAAAATAGTTTCAGGGTGGATCTTCTGTATTGCAACTACACCATATGCCCACCACGCACAATATGTCTGATCATTCCAAAAAAAATGAAGTGTAGATGGTAAAATATGATGAATGAATTACATGTCTGTACAGCACCATTGACTTCAGAGAGATTTCACTAGCAACAAAACAAGCCCAGTGGCCTAAGAGGTGTATCTATTTTCAGACACCTATTTGTACTTGTTTATCATTTCAGTATTGTTCACTGTTATATCAGTGCAGTTGAGGGGTTCTTTTCTACTCCTAGAGAGCTTCCAAAATGATTCTGGAACTAATTGAAAAATCACTGCTCTGCTTTTTACCTCTCAGTTTATGAAGAAATTGAGCTCATCTGGTATATAACTCTTTCATAATAGCATCCTCTGTGGGGTTTTAATTGAATCTAGCAAGATGTTCTGAGTTTCTGCTTACTCTCTTATAAGTAAAACTGTCCTTTTATTCTCAGGGACACTGCTTTTATTAAGTCTCTGTTATTAAAGGGTATTAAAGAAAAGCCTTTCCCCATTCCTCTAAAATCTATATTTAGATACTATTTTTTACATTATATATGGCACCCCTGCACAGATTCTGCCCCATTAGGCTACATGAGGACATGTAGCCTAACATCATCTACCAACAGCCTGTTACTTATTCCTTAGCTCATGAGCCAGTAGACTTCAGGAGGTCTATGCAAAAGTGATTTAAATTCTAAATTAGAGCTGTCACAAAACAACCCCACACATTGCCCACGAAGTAGCCCACAGAAGTGGCAGCTTGAGACAGGCACTTGCAGCTGAAAAAGAAGGGATATATAAAATTATGGGGTAAGATGAGAGAGGAAATGCACAGTGAAGAACTTCAACTGAAAAAAATAAACCAGTTACTCGGGGACACATGTTTGAGCTTACCATACTTGACAAATGTTTCACATTATCCTTCAGAACACTGTCAGATCTTCCTTTTAATGCCTTTTATTAAATTGACACTGGTAGATTTAATTATGAAGATGTCTAGAATGAAGGAAGAAAGTGCTTTGCACACTGACCTAGAACTAGCTTTTGGAGTCTCGATGAGGCAGAGAAGCCATGTGGGGCACTGAGATGGTCTGTGCTTTAGCATGACTGAAGAAAAAAACTTTCCCAGTGTAAATCAGCAAGCTCTGATCAACGATTCCATGTCCATTTTTATTATCCAAAGATGGGGCCAAGTGATCTGAGCAGATTTAATAAGTCATGGAGGAAAGGATCGTTTTGGGTTTTTATTTCAGTCTCATCTCTCAAGCTCAGTGTAGCCAAAGTGGCAGATAATGTGTGGAAAGCCAGTGACAAGGCCAGATTCTGCATCACAAAGCAAGCAGATAACTCTGGAACTGTACCCTCAGATTTTTTAATGTTCATTTTTCTACAGTAGGGGTAAAATGATCATCACAACATCATCTCTGTTGTTTTCATTTGCCATTTCTTTCTGTTTAAGTAACTCTCATTTTTTATATAAGGAAGTTTAACAATGTTGTGTAGACTTGTCTCAGAGTTTATGGAACCGCTAGAGAGAAGAATGGGTTTTGGCATCTCAAATACATGCAGGAATGTGGGCATGTTGACTTCAATATATTAGCAAGAAAATAAAATTTTAGCAGTACTGAATGATATTGATAATGACTATTCAGTTCTGGAAAAGATAAATGTAGCAGTTCATGTTTCCCAAAGAAATAGTAGTGTTTGCAAGATTCAAGAAGAGAACTCGGAAAGATTTGAAATTCATTAATGTTTGAGGGGAATTGTTCTTGACCTTGTAAGTCTAAAAAGTATATTTTTAAAAACAAAATCAAAAGGGATGAAATAATTGCAGGAAGTGGTTTTAATGAACTGACAGCTAATGAAACCTTGGGTTTTTTAGCACTGGTACTGTTTTAAGAGAGTCTTCTTCAATATCCCCAGAATTTCCCAGGCTAATAATTTAAATGAGCCAGGTAATTAAAGATAATAGATAAAAGTAGCATGCAAATGTAAAGGGACATATCTTGCTGAGAAAATAATGTAGGAGTTAAGTAACAACAATATATTCAGGTCCTATTCAGAGACGTTTTATAATTCATCTGAAGGGGGTATACAAGTTAGTAGCACTGTCTTGAAATGAAGTAGAAATATTGTAGCAAAAGCTAGTTTTTTTAAAATACAGATATTTCCTTTTTTTTTTCTTTTGTGCAAGTTCAATCCTTCTAATATGAAACTGATTTGTGTTTTAGAATTGAATATTTGAGTTAGTGCCTGTTTTTCTGGGTTTCTGTATTGGTTGTTTTATTGCCTTACCTTGACAAATTTTTACCCAATCTGAGCTAATTAGCAATTTGCTAGAATAGCATCTGTAGCATCCTAACCACTAGGCTAGATTGTGTTTCTCTACCATTTACTGACTGAATATGCTTCATATAAAATGGAAGTATTTCTGAAAGAGAAATTAGGATTTTCTTTACTAAGGGTGCCAATTGACCCTGTGGGGTCCCTTCCTCCTGCAGGCCTGGGGATAGCAATTAGTTCCCCCAACCACAAGGGTGGCAGAGCAGCAGACCTTGCATCCTGTAATTTCCACAGAGACTTCTGACTGCCACACTCTTTCTGCAGAGGTGGAAACATTGACCAAATCTACTTTTTCATTGTCTTTATTTTTTTCTGTATGTGTCCAAATGTGAAATGCCAAGTGGAAAATGTCGGTTAGTATCAATTGATTTTTTGGTTTTTTGGATCTTCATTTCAATGGGAAGTCAAAATTTATAGCTTTGCTTCATAGATGCAGTTTGTCAGAGAGATGAAAGCATTGAGTATTTCTGCAGCCCTACAATAAGTAAGGGCTGGAAAAGAAATACTCTCCTCCAAAATGTATGTCTCTTCCACCTGAGCAGGAAGGATAACTGCTGTCATGGTATCAATAACAGCAGACATCCATTATTTGGTGGCAGAAAGCAAACTGGGGGGATGTGGCAAACAGTTTGTCATTTGTTACTTGTAATGTGTCAGAAAAGAGGGCAGCTTGTACGCCTGCTGAGCTCTGTTTTGCAGAACTTAAAACATCCTGCAGGCATTATTCACCATGACCATTAGAAAAAGAGAAAGATTCACTGGAAAACCTAGAGGGTGGGTTTGTGACAACAGGGGTGAGAGAACATGTGGTTTGAATTTCCTGCCTTCATTATTTGTTCTGTGTCTCCCCTTGATAACTGAATTTCTGTGTAAAATGACAGAATTTTGTATAATTAATGCTGTGTATAGTTTGTGAATCAGTTTGTAATGTACTTAAACATCCTTTTAGATGAAAGGTACTCACCATTATCTCTGTGAATAACAGGCTTCTGTCACAGTGAGGCAGAAACTTTTTGCCATAAATCACTTTCCTCCCACACCTTGCACTTTTAGAAAAACAAGGCATCTCAGGAATTCTATTTAATTTCTATATCATTAAATCAAAACTTTATATAATTAAACTTCTCACTCTTTTAGTAATTTTCCTTGTCTTCCTTTTCCTCACCCTGCGTCTGTCATGTTAATTTAAATGGTGAAAAGGTCGGTACCACTGCTAAAAAAGAGAATGTCTCAACTCTTCTCCCTGTTAATTCATATTTTATGATTCAATCAACTAATTTCTGAAGATTACCTCTCTCAAACCTTGCGGTTTTCCCTCCACGATACTGACAGAAGGAAAAAACCCCATTTGTTATGGAGATTAATTTGTTAGTATGTGTTCCATGTACCTCATGCAGAGAGACAGCTGAGCAGTAGGAGTTAAGTGATAATAAGTCCATAACAAAGATACATGCTAATGATGGAGTGCTGTTGTCAAACACCATCAAACCAAAAATATTTTTTGTCATTACTTCAGCTTATGTAGAGTAAGATAATACACATCTTATCCAGTCAATTTTATGATTTTTACAAAGATGTTGCTATAGTTGTGAATAATTTTCTCTGCATTTAAAGCACGAGTGATTTCCCACAGTAATCAGCATTACCCTAATAAATTGTGGATGTGGAGAGAGAGGATAGACAACATCAGCCACTACAGCTCTGTTATCATCTCCCAGCCAAGATTTTCCACTCCATTGTGCCATTTGTCAATCTCTGCAATGGCTGCTAATTAAATTCTTACAATGTGGTATTTGACTTATCAGTTGAATGACTAAAGTGACTGTTTTTTTGGATATCATGTTGTCATATGTTTGAATTACTCTATTCTTAAGTTGATTTGGAGGTATTTTTGGTTTTCTATGTGTGAAACGGTTTGGATGCATTTCACGTACAGAAAAATAACAGCTGGTGAGGGGGCAAGAAGAGTAAGATGAAGCTACCAAAATAAGGGGATAGCTTTTATCACATGTGCAGAATTCTTTCCTTCAAACCACATCCTGTATGACTCTTCATCCTTTGTCTAAAAGTTCTGTGTGCCTAAATGTGTCCTTTCCAGAAGGAAAAAAAAATGTTTGTGTTCTGCCTTGCAATGATAGTAACTCTGCTGCAACAAAGCAAACTTAGTGTAATGATTGAATTAGAACAAGCATGAGCATAGGCAATTGTCTTTAACATCCTGGGTCAAGGTTCAATTTCATATTTCATGAGCTATAAAGGGAAAGGACTTGGTCAGAAAAAATCAAGCAGGAAAACTCTAAAACCTTGTGCTTGCGTGGCACCTTTATGGCCCTGCCATAGAGAAACACTAGGCAAGTGAGAAGAAACACTGGGTAAAGTTTAAACCATATTTAGACTCAGAAACTTATCCAAATCTGACAGCTTCTGCAAGAGTGCTTTGATCTCTAGCAAATTCTATGGGGGAAAAAGGTTTTTTTTTAAAAATAACTATACCTAAAGAGGTAGCCTTCCTGCATCTTCCATTTGCTCTCCTGCTGTTCCTAATGAATGAAGCAAGGTTCAGGGTAGAAGCCTGTACTACAGAAGCTGCTGGGGGCTCTGCTACTGAGGTTAGTATCTGCAAACTTACATAATTTGCATATGCCTCCCTGTCCTGTCACTGGGCAGTGCTGAGAGGAACCTGGAGCTGTCTTTATTCTCTGCTCCCATCCCATCAGATATTTATGCACCTGTACCTTCTCTTCTCCAGTCTAAGCAATCCCACATCAAATTCCAGCAACTGCTTTGGAGCCATTGTCTTCACAGTGGTGATGTTTACTTTGGTGCTTGTATGAGCAGCAGTGATCACAGGTCTCCATCTATTTGAAGTTCATTGGGAATACCAATCCCTTTCATTTACCATCATAGTCTTCTCAGTTCAGCAGAAGCCTCAAGCTTTTGCCCAAATCAAACCTCTGCCACTGCCAAAGGCATCTGTATTTCTTCCTCAGGTGTAGCTTATTTCAGGCTCAACAGAAACCTGGAGCAATTGCTGATTTACAGTGGCTAGCCTCTATAGGGTGTAAAGGCTAGAGCTAACCTGAGAAATCTAGTTTACTTCATCTTGATGACATAGAAGGCAGTATAGTCCTGTAGGCATAGACCTGGTTCCCAGGCTTCCCATGTTATATAACCATCAGATTGCAGGTAGAGCTTCTCCTGGCATAGACACTCACTTCAGGGTTGTGCACATTAGCTGCAGGTGGATGAAACCGGATCCAAAGTAAAATAGAGACATTGAAACCCTGAGTAGCCACTGAACACTTAATCCTCTTCAGTGTTCATCTGTGTAGAGTAGGAAAAGGTACATGGTACTCCAGGACTGAACTCACTTCTGAGCACACTCTGCATCTTTGCATCATTCTGTAGGAAAACGTTCTGAGACTTCTGCAGAGCAGAGCAACTCTTATGAAATCATTCTATCCTCATAGTCCACTGATACTAGACAGAAGTAGAATAATCATGTAATGTGAGGAACTATTAAGCTTATCTAGCAGAAACATGCATAAAAAATGTTTTGGTTACATTATTTTTATATTTTGAAATAATTTATCCTTGGCATGTAATTTAGAAAATAGGATTTAATGGTTGTTGGTAATTGCCTGTATGTTCTGGGATCAGTATGTGTAGTGTTCAAAATTGATGTTACTAATTAAATAAGAGAAACAGGAACCAGGAGTTAATTGCAGTCTGTGCAGGTTGCCCCTCAGGTGTTTTGTGTCACTGGGTGAGTCTCAGCTCATTAGCAGAAACAAAGTCAATAAGTGTTTACAGAACTGGAAACAGCTGGAGAATTACAAAATCATCACATCCCATAGAAGCTGTGTGTTGTGAATGTGTGCAGTCGTGGTCATGGTCCTGCTCCTGATCACCACCATGAGCAAGACATTAATGAATTGAAAAGTGGTAGAAAATGACAGCATGCAAGTAATTCTTTCTGTTGATTACCAAGATAAAAGATACAATAACTGAATTTTACCACCTCCCTGATTGGCTGTACATCATTCAGTCAGTTCAGAGGTTAAATAGGGATTATATTTACATATCTCCTCCATGTTTTCCTGAATGTATCTGTTCATTTGTTTATTGGATATGAACCCTGACTCACTTTTTGAATCACTCCTTTTAAAAATACATTTCTTTGAAGGCTGTCCTAAAATTTTTATTATTACGAGTTTAGTCATATTAAGTACATGATGTTCAGGTGAGCTTCACCTGAATTACCCCATGTGTCTGACCTACCTAATTACTCCCTGATCCCTGATTCTGAGTTTTCTCCAAGCTTTTCTACTATGAGGGAAGGCCGAGAGAATTGGGATTGTTCAACCAGAAAAAGAGAAGGTTTTGGGGCGACCTTCTAGTACATGAAGGGAGCCCATGAAAAAGATGGAGAGAAACTTTTTTTACAAGGCCATGTAGTGACAGGATAAAGGGTAATGACTTCAAGCTGAAAGAGAGTAGCTTTAATTTAGATATCAAAATAGAAATTCTTCTCTGCGAGTCACAGAACACGTTGCCCAGAGAAATTGTGGATACCCCTTCCTTGGAAATGTTCAAGGAGAGGTTGGATGAGTCTCTGAGCAGCCTAGGGGGAAGTGTCCTTCCTAGGGCAGGGTGTTGATTCTGTATTAATTGATTTTGTATTTATTGATTCTTTGATCTCTTCCAACTCAAGCTATTCTAAGAGTCTATATTCTATGACTTGATGAACTCAGGAGATATTACATAAAAAGAACTTTGATAACTCAAACTTTGTTAGGGTTAGAACACTAAGATTTTCTGACATAAATATAAAAAATATCTCCAAAAAACCCAGAAAAAGAGATAGTGAGGCATGTTGGCCAGAATTCTGTGTTGGGTGTCCAAATATTTTTACTTACAGCAATGACATTATATACTTTTTCATATTTCTAAGATAAGCAGCACTTGGCCTTGGTGTACTTTTGGTTATTCAGACCTAATGAATATTTGTAGTCCTCTGTTAGTAGAACCATGAAAATAACAATATGTCCATGTGAAAAGAACTGCAAATGTAAAGTGAGAATTACTATTTTTTGCTAAAGTTTTCCTTGTCCATGCATTCTTGCTCTCTCTGTCACCCAGCATGACATAAACCTTCACTATGTTATTGAAATTGTTTAGAAAACATAGAAGAAGCTCTGCCTTCGACAGATGAGACAGCAGCATCCTGGACCTGCCTGGCAAAAAAGTTGTACCTGCCTGGCAAAAAAGACCCAACACAATAGATACGATGTATGCAGTAGTAAAGGAAGAAATAAAATCACCATATGGATGGTCAAGAGATGATTCTACAAATAATAACAATTCTGTATTTTAGAAACCCATGTTGTTGGTTATGTCAGTGTAGTAGCTGTCCAAAATACCTCTGAAAAAATACATTCCAAGGAATTCAGCATGAGTTTCATCAGTCCTTGTGGGGGTAAGTGAGCTCTTGCTGAACACAGGTCCTACTCTTTCCCCTTCACACATTTAATCAGGCAATTTCTGGAAGTTTTTCTGGGAATTTTATATTTAATGGGGAAAAGGTTGTAGAAACAAGAAGCTGGAAGAGCCATTTAGTTAGTCTTTTGTTTCTTTGTTCATCCCAGCATGGAGTTATTCCTTTGATGGTCCATTATTTTTTGTTCAACATAGTTTTGGATAGTGAAATGAACATTCCTCCACTACTGCAGACACAATATAACGATGAGACTGGTCAGGCAGGTTTGTTGGTTTTAGTTCTATCTCAAAGAAAGGGTGAAAGAGGGATTAGTTGGCAGGCTGAGCATGAGCCCTGCCAACACTAATGGCATTGGCAATCAGGTACTCCATGTGCAGTAACCTACCACATTTTTCATTGAGTTAACATGATACCCTGCTGCTTTGTAGTGTAACGATGGTTTCTGGATATAGGGCAATTTGCTGTATGCAAAGCCATGATAGTAAAATTATACTAGAGAGGGGGCTGAGCCCATTGCTGTATGTACACCTCTGGTACTCTGTCTTACCGTTCTGTTGGGTGGTGAAGTGGGACTGTGCCCTCAGCATACTGAGTTGTATGATAAGGGCTCTGCTGTGCAAGGCTGACAAGAGAGGGCATGAATGGATATAATATATACATTTAGACTGCTGCACAACGCTGTGATATTTCTTTCTTTTGAAGGAGTAGAAGATGGGACACATAAACTGTCCAAAATACGCAATTTGCCAGCATGGTGTGAGAAGATAAAACACAGCAGGGAAGTGGGAAGTGAGGATAATGCAGGAACTAAAGCTTTTTAAAGCTCGCCAGTAAATTCACATCTACAGCTTTGAAAATACAGTACATGTTTAATCTAACATGGATCCATTGAGTTTACTCCTGTGTACTGACCCAAGGCTGTGCAGACCTGGCATGTCTGTGTTCTGCTGTGTGCAGTGTCTGTCTGAAAGTCATGAGTTTCAGTGGGATAATGTCAGTGGATTTTCTTCCCAGAAACCTTTGCTGATTAGGACCATTTGCAAAATGGATTTCTGTCTTATTGTAGCTAATGGGAACAAGGTCTTTAAAGGATAGATCATTGAGATATTTTTTTCCAAACAAACTAAAGATCATTTAGACATTATGTATAAAACACAGACAACAGTAACCATAGCCTCCAATGAAATTCCTGTCTTTGTCTGCATGACACTGTGGAAAAAAAGTGTAACATGAATATACAAATTTAAGTAATGCTCTTCCACTTTTCCTGAGGCTTTGTAGCTTTTGTTTTTATTTTGTTTTTCCAATTAACTTCCAGACCTGTTAAAGTAACACAACTCCACTGGTAGGTTAGGCTGTAAATCTTATCTTTATACAACCAAGAAAGAAATGATACAGCCTTTTATTAACAAGCATAGATTCTATTGTTGTCTCTTTCCTTGGATATAAGGTAGATGCCCTCTTTGATGGGGTTTTTAATGAAATATAGAAGTCCTCTTGCCATATTTTGCAGGACTTTTGTTTTGAGATGACAGGTATAAAACAGATATTCTCTGGATCAGAGCCATACACTCAGTGTCTGAGAAGCTGAGTGTTCACAGGCATCTCATCCTGCTCACACACAACAGCAGCCACAGAACCACTGGGAACCTCCTGGGCTTCCAGAGTGCAGGAAAGAGGCAAGAAGTGTACATAAAGGAACACTTGTGGCATTCATATAGGGGAGCAGAACCTCTCAAACACAAATGACATTGGTTGTGGTCACTTCGGGCAATTTGGGAGATTGCTTCTTGTATGTTTGAAGAATATTAGAAAGAAAGAAAAAAAGAAAAGAAAAGAAAAGAAAAGAAAAGAAAAGAAAAGAAAAGAAAAGAAAAAAAGAAAAGAAAAGAAAAGAAAAGAAAAGAAAAGAAAAAAAAGAAAAGAAAAGAAAAGAACCTCCAAATCTTTAACTACTATTTCTCATTGAAAGAATTACAAAATGTTTTGCTTTGTATGTGTATGAGAATGAGAGGACTATATGCAAATACTTTTCAATATTTTCTTTTAAGGCTAATCAATTCGAGTTATAAAAGGAAAAAAACATGCATTTTTCTCATTCTAAACATCTGAGTTTGGCTTTGACAGATGTGTTGCTTTAAAAGAAAATGAACACAGAATGATCTTCTGATCTGAGTATAAAGGAGAGAGATTAAAGATCCATGAATTAGGCCCTGTCTCCCTGTCATTTTTGAGACGTAACATCCAGTAGTACAGGGCAGCACAGCTTCTTCATATTTGACTTAATTTCCTCATTTTGACCTCACAGGTGGAGTCCCCTTTAAAGAAAAGTCCCCCAATTTAGCCTGAAAGCCATTTTAGAAACCTTTTTCTTTACTAGTTGAGTCAGAAATCTTGTCCTGCATTACGACTGTATTCATAGTGAATGGATAGAATTATCAAAGCCAGAAACCTGCTAGTCAAAAATACAATATTGTTATTAATATTAATAGGAATTGTTGAGGTAAAACTCTCCTTAAATCTTTGAAGATTTGGTGTTAATGTTTTCTCTTCACCTGTACCTCTTCTCTTTAGCACTAGACAGAAGAGGCAAATCCAGTCTGCTCAGCTGATCAGAGAAAGGGAATTAAAAGCTTCTGAGATACATTCAGTATTAGCATCTTCAGAAGGTCAAAGTTCCTGAGACAGTTGCCAAAATGATAAGATTGTCTTTTCATCTGCTTTCTTATTTCTGAACTTACAGTTATAGTTTTGCCAAAACTTGGGACAAAGTGATGTGTTCAGTCTTATGATTCCATCAGTAACGTGATTCCATGACAGAATAAAACCCAAAGTAATTCAGGTTTTATCTAAGAAAAAAATTGCAGTCCCCTACATGTTTTGCTTCATTTTGCTTAACTTTCTTTAAAGTGCAAAATGGTATAAGGGGCATAAGTCTGGAATGACAGGGTTGTCTTGTATTTGTCCTTGGTTCATGTTGGCTTGAAGTGCTAAAGTAGGAAGGGTAAAATCAGTAATACAATCTTTATTTCAATAATTTGTTATTATGGTGGTGATAATGTCTATAAACAGACTTGTTTGGGCTAAAAGGCTGAAAGCTGATAAGGATCCAAAACATACCAATGAATTGCATCATGCTAAACAGCCCTTGTTATTGAATGTTTCTTTCTTGAAAATGGGATTCTGATCTCCCAAGAGTTGAAGGCTAAGAATCACATCTTACTTTAAAAGTCTTGGCTCTGCTAGACCATTAATCCAGCCTGCCCTGGGACATGAGCCTTATTCAGGAATCTCACAAGAACAGCCATTTATGTAAATACCTCAATTCCAGTTGAGTCAAATGTATTTTAAGACTCTTTTTTTTTCCCCTCTAGATATAGTTCAAATTTTCTTCTTCCTGTCCCCAGGACCTGCAGAGAACTATGATTATGAAAAAAAAGGGAAAGCATTTGCCTCTTTTTATAACATTCTCATTATGTCTGAAGGTAGATTGTGTTCATGTGAAACTAGCAAAAAAATTGTCTCTGAAAATAAATGCATGAGAAAGCTAGGATGTCAGCAGTACTGAAATCTTACTTTGATTTTCAAAGCAGAAAGAAAGTTTATGAAGAAGAGTCAGTGGGAGTCTTTGGGCCACATCAGTTCCTGAAAGATGTGAAAGTTGCTGTTTATCTTATGTTTCTACTTTTATTCTTCTTTAGTTTGTAAGCTTATATATATGTTTATATCCATGCCTGCTACAAATGAAATTTAAAATTATGAAGATAAAAAGAAGAGGATGGTTTTGGGGTGGGGTTTTATGTCTGACATTTTTTTTCTAGAAGGCATTTTGATTGTCTTTTGTAATAAGGACCATTATACAAAATTGTAATGGGAATTCAAACTTCAGTAACTAAAAATTATTTAGAAAAAAATAGCTGAAATTATGGTTCTATAAAAAGAGCAATAAGAAACAATACTGGCTTTCTGACATTTAGAAATTTACACTGTCTTTACCTAGAAGTTTAATAATTGGACAGAAAAAACCAAACATATTCTAAAGTGCTGTGCTGAAGAGGCTCAAAAAGATCTGTTTGCTCTGAGGATTACAGCTGGCTTTGGAATGATGAAATAGGATGGGACTGGTACAATCATGCTGTGCATAAAAGTTGTACTGGACATAATAGCACCATGAATTTCTTTTGCAATGCAGGGAATTCATTTTTTTTTTTTTGCCAATATTGAATAAGGACAGATAGGACAATTTCATGGAGCTCATTATACATGCCTCTCAAAGAACAAAAAGGTTGAAATAGTGTTCAGCTGAGCTCTCCCAGCTCTCTTTGTGTTTCCAAATCTCTGCATTGTCTTGTGCTTTTCCATCATCTTGTCCTTTGCAACTGTCTGCCATGAGGGAGGAGGGCAGGGAGAGGTGGATGAATGCAGAAAAAAGCATAGAAAACTATCAGAGCTTTGAAATGAACTTCAACTGTTATTTTAAGAAAACTGAAATAGTTTGTCATTAAGAAAATGGTAAGAATCTGTTGGGGGCAACATTATAGTTGTCTGTGGAAGAAGGTGAAAAGTTGTATTCTATATGCCTGACCTCCATTTTACTAAAATATAAAAAATCCTGTGAAGAGTCAAAATCTCTTATTCCCATTTATAGGCATAGAACTGAAGCAGTATAACTAAGGCAAGAAGCATAGCAACATTTCAGCCTCTCATCCATACTAGCAATCAATTGCCAGTAATTGCAAGTGATCCCAGTTTAATATGTTTTAAAACAGTTGTCATTTTTTTTTTTTAATAGCTATGTAGAACAAGAGAACTACTGTAGCCTCCTGCTCCTCTCCTTTCCCCTTCCAAAGGGCTCGCAGCATACAAAGACCTGCTGGTATTGGTATAATTTAATGGTGAGACTGTATCAAACTGGTGTCCTATTGACAGTAGATAACTTTTCCTCTCCTACAGCCTTTCAACAATGACAAGCATGCATCCCATGGGCATTTAGGAAATGAGATTCTGCAACGCTCTTACTCAGGACAGGTCCTATTAACTTTACTGGGCTCTAAATAAGGTTACTCCTCTACTGAGTTGTAGGGGCTATGGAATGGTAGTTTCTCAAAATCTGCAGTTCTTTTGGTGTTTGGAACCTGTACATACTTTCTGATTTCCAAATATGTGGTTAATGATTGATGCATTAATGACACCACAGGAAAGAGGTAAAGGGAACTGAGTACAATGAGCACTGTGAGGACAGCAATACATGGTTCCAGACTCGCCCCACTAACTGCCTCACGTTGTGGTACGGGAATGACCCACACAACTCAGAAGCCAGGAGACTGAAATAATGACATACCTTCTGAGATTTCCTTTGGAATAAAGAAGACTACTGTAAGTCTTCTCATTAGATGTGATCAGTCAATCCACATTACTTTGTAGCACCACACTGAAAGAGCTGGCTTTTAGCTTTTCTTAGAGATTGCAAGCCCAGATGTTAATGCAAACATAGAACCGATAGAAATCAATGTGCATATCTTGAAGACAGGCATTAACAAACCTTATCCTGGGTTGAATTTCATTCTTGTACACTCCAAGCATCAGTGAAGGTCATAAAGTCTTCCTATAGCTGACTGACTCACTGTGCAAGTGCAAGGAAGCTCAGTGAGGGAATTTAGGGAATCATGGCCAAGAGCCAGACCTCACAGATGGAATGTTTCTCACTCTTATGTTGATGCTTCCTACAGAATTGATCAAATCAGCCCCAAATCAGCTGATCTAATTTGAGAAATTAGTTCTTCTCTCTAGAAAAAGAAATATAAATCTGTCACACAGCTGAGGCAAACCAGTTTAGTCATGTCACACACCCACCTCCAGGAAAGTTTTGCTAGTCTGAGCAGTGGATGCCAGTGGAGTGCCCTGGCATCACCTCAAGAGCTGGTATGGTGTCTTCAAGCTCTGTGATGCAGCAGTCTCTAGGATTGTCTTCAGCCGGTAGCTACCTGTGCAAACACAACTAGAGTGAAACCCAGGGTCTAGCCCAGGATGGTGGGCAGCACTCAAACCTTGCAACAGCAGACTGAGAACTGTTGTTGCACTGGGGATCATCTTAGTTTCTGATAGTTAGAGTATGCTAGTCAACTGTACAAGGTGTGTAGTATGTCTTCTGTACAGTTTCCAGGGTCATTTGTGACTTCCAGAGTCCGTACAAGCATTCAGCCCTATTCCTACCTCATATTCAGTCTTTGGCCTCTGCAACTTCCTGTGATGGAGTCTGGATTAATCACAGTGTGGAACAGATTGCTTTGACCCATACATTTTCACTTTCTCATATTTTAATTAGCATTCACTTGAAAATCACTTTGAGGGGAGACCATACAGCTATTTGGACTAAGTGGATTAACGCCATATTACCCCATCATTGTTACTTCAGTCTTTGATTTATTCCACAGAGCTCATAATATGTATAAATTTTCTTTAAAAAATGATCAGGAGCCAAAATTGTTATTTAATACTATATGAGAAATGCATAATTCCAGGAAATAGTATGCTTACTTTAAACAAAGATTTTTCATAAAATCTTTTCATAAAATAGATGTGAGTTGTGGTTTTTTCCTAGGAAAAATATGAGTGAAATTTTACATTGTCACATCTTGAAAAGCAACATACAAATATATTAAACTTTCCTGGACTAATCAGGACTTGAAGCAAAGTAACCTATTACAATCACTTTTTTATACAGACCCAACTTAGAGTTCTATTTTCTTATCACCCAAATACTATTTGGAAAATCTCTTATATTTTTGCAGCCTACATATGACATTTAGGATTGTTTGGCAGATTTGGATATTCTGCAGCCTCAGTGTCTCCTCGTTAGAAAATGGATGACTTAAACTGAAGCGTGTTCCTTGTCAAGAGTGTTTCTCATTGCTTTTCACTGATTCTTATAAACTCAAATGTATGCCTGTAATTTTTCTACTATTTCTGGTGATTTTCACTACACTTTATTCAATAATTGCTCCCTGACATTGGAAGTATTTAAATGTCCCAAGATTGATATTTCCAGTCATATTGTGTTTTAGCACAAATATATTATGTATGAAAGTTTGAGTAGGTCACTGCAGACAACTGCTGAGTCACAGAAATATGAAACTACGTTAATTAATCACTAAGAATAATTGATATTATGAGAATTTTATCTTAGTTTACAGACATTATTCAAAGTTTAATGTGGACCTCATAAAAGGGCAGGTCTTTCCTCTTGGAGAAAATCATATGGTAGTGAGAGAGGTAAATGGGAGAGGAGTGAATGCACCCCAGATGCCAGTTTGGCTTAGGGCAAAGTCCCTTTGGAGTGGCACTTGGCAAAATACATTGTTGTAGTTGCATAATTCTGCCTAGGGATATACTGCCTCCTGTGTGATTCATGGACTACCTGAGACACTGAAGTTGATGAGACACTGAAATTGATGTGACACATGACTCACGTAATTTTAGAAAGCCAAAATCTTCTGTGGGTATGTATCAGGTATCTGAGCCAGACAAATGGGCTCACCTGATGCCCAGTGCAGCTGCAATCTCAAATATTGAACAGTGACAGGAAGGAAAATCTAATGTGTTTAGGGGGAGAAAAAGAAAGAAATGAAGGTATTTTCATTATTTTTTTTGCCATATTTGTTGTAGTCCTGCACCAAAGCTGTTCAAATAAATCTGCAACACTTTCAGCTTCCCTCCTGATAAATTCATCCTTATTGTGGTTGTACACTGAGGCTGTCTGATGAGGGTGACAGGATGGAGCACTGTGGCACTGATGACCTGTAGACACTCACTGTGCAGGTGATCAGGGTGCTCGGATAGAGGGAACCACAGCTTGGCCATAGTGCAGTATTTGGTATAGTGCAGTAAACCCTCCCATTTTATAGCAATTTTGTTGAATTTTTAAAACCATATATAAATAACTGGAGCACAGGCAGGTAAGAAAACTCTTTTCTGGGCACTCTCATTTGCTTGGCTCAACTAAATAAGTGTGTTTATTTTTATTTTTGTTTTAGCACAAAATAGAACCACTATCCAGGGGCCCTTAACTATGTAAAATTCTTAGCATGTATAATTTGTTGATTTAGTTTTCATCTTTTTTCATAAAAGTGTTGTTAAGATGTATACTTTCATCTTTAATCTTCTTGTCTTTGATTATTTTTGTTCTGCATAATCAGTTTAGCTGGAGGTTTGCGAAAACATCTGTGATGGTAGGATCAGAAGGAGTTTTTGTGGGGAGCACAATGCATAGAAATGGAATCATATATTTGAAGGTCATTGCAGAAAGCATATAATTGATGATAAGGAAAATGTAAGAAAAAGGTACTTCTCTGATTTTTTTCTTGAGAAGCAGAACCTGACCTGGCAAATTAAGTTTTATTGTAATATCCTAAAAATATTATTTCAGACTGTGTCACACATTCCCTTTCATGTTAGAGATCTTCTTGTCCCTTTAACATGAAGATCTTTATTAAAAAGCCCCTGTAGGATGTCAGTTGTGAATGATCTTTTGTGGACTTCTGTGCTGAGTTTCCCTTTCTGGAACTCTGTCTTCCCAAGTTTTTCACTACAAGCAGAAAACTCCTTCACTTCAAAAACTACCTTCTTTTCTTGGATCAGAGGAACCTGGAAACCGTCGCCACAGTTGCAATATCCAGGTGGGTAATTGCTGAGGAAAATGAGCTGTCCAGGGTGTTTGCCTCTGGGCTCAACAAGTCGCTATTGCCAACAGAGGCAGCTGATTCAAAATTATAACCTCCTTGGGGAGGTGGTTGCAATCCATGATAAACACTGCAGATGAGCGAAGGGAAAGGATTGGTGCTGTCTTACTGGGATGTTTCAGCCCTTTCTTTTCCAAAGCAAAAGGAGCAGCTAGAGGAACACAGTAAGACACAACTTGTGTATCTATGTTAACGTTTTATTTATTTAGATGGATTACTTTACAGATGTTAATTTCGTGGTTTTTTGCAGGTGGTAGTAGAACTCAAGGATTTAATTTTTGTAATTGTAACCTGTAAATCGCTTGTCAGGTTTCCATTGTACAAGTGATTCTCTTAATAATGACACGTCATACTGTTTGTCTAAGTACAGGTATTATTACTTTTGTACTTCATGCATTAACATCTCTTACCTTCATGGACTACAGTCAAAAAGATCCAAGCACGCCATCAGAATGGCACAATAATATTAAAATATTTAAATATTAATAACATTTTGATAATTTTCTGATAGTATAATTTAATACTTTTTTTTCCTTTCTCTTTTCTATACTCTTTCTTTTCTTTTTATTTTTTTCTCTGACTAACTTTTCTCAACAAAAAATTGTTGTACTTAAGAATTTGCAGAAAGGCAATTTTACACCAGACCCTCAGGTCAGACTTAAATTTCAGTCACTTTCAAGAGGCACATGTCAGAGTCAAGAATACAATGCCCCCAAGTGTTGCCTTCATCCCAGACCAGTCTGATAACGTTGTTGTCACTGAGAAGACCCAATGCCTATGCTGAATAAATATAAATCAGCTGTGATCTTGTCAGAAGGAACTTGGGAAAAGAGTGTAATCCTGCCCTATTCCTGTCATTTACTGTAAGCACCCAGAGTTCTCCACAGTGTAATGAATTGATACATCTCCAATCTAGTCCACTTCTGCTTTATGCTTTTATGAATACAATATGAAAAAAGAGATAATAGAAAGCACAGGGCATATTTGTGATGCTCTCCTCACTCTAAAGTAGGTGCTCTTGGGATTCCGGCAAGCATTTATGTAAATTACCTTTCACTGATTGAGTTAGAAATTCCATTCCTAACGTGACAGATTGTGGATTGCTTACTTTCCTTTTGACGGGAAGAGTCGAATGAACTCCCTTGTGCTGTCTGAAGTAGAAAAAGGCGACCTGTAATTCTCTTACTTAATTTTTTGCTATAATTGCCAAGGAGCTAAGATTCACACTGACAGCAGAAAAGGAGAAGCAGATCCCTTCAGTGAGCAGCAAAGCAAGGTTCTTATAATCAGTGTGAGATGCTTCTTTCTTAGATATTTCTTAGACTTTTTTTTGGGATGAAAAGTCAAAAAAAAAAAAAGAGAAGAAAAAATCTTTACAGCTGCAGAAGATAACATCCTGAAATAAGGCTTAAGGGCAAATTTCTTAGGAAGTTTTCTAAAAGGATTCTGTAATCTCTGTGCAAGTGCAGGTGAGGTTTTTAAGCAGGCTGATGCCAGACTGACAGAAAGCTGGGGTCTTCAGGCTTCCCCCAGGGCCTTGAAGGACAATGTAGCTGTTACAGAGACACACACACTGCAGCTGTGGATGAATATTTTTTAAAGAGCACAGTGGACTGAATTCAGACTTGGTAGGCGGAAATGTGACTCTCCTGAAAATAATGGAGTTTCACCACATTTTACTGTGCCTGGATATAATGAACCACAATCCCAGAATACTAAATCTATGAGAATTTATTACCTTTTTATAGGCTCTTTAAGGTCTTCTAATTCCTCTGAAGCTAGATATTCTTCTGGCTGTTTCATTTCCATATCTTTATCAGTGAGGTTTTAACACGCTATTTAACAATATCTCTATTAATGTGTTATGATACCTGGCTCAAGTATGTTTAAATGAATGTATTTTGATTTTATGCCTGCTATTTTTGCTCAGTAACAACAGTTATTATTAACCCCATAACTCAGGGTCACCAGCTTGGACACTCTTTATGCCATCCTAACGTATCTCCAGGGACCCTCATGGCAGTATTTCTATTTCAGGAGTAACTCCCTTTCTCATTTACTCAAGACCTTCAGACCAGGCTGTCTCAGTGTAGTGACAGCTTCAAAACTCCAAACCAATTCTTGTCTGGTGTTTCATGAGTCAGTCTGTGGCACAGAAGAAAAAGTGGTCACATCTGTTGGACCTCCACATGTCCCCTATCAAGACATCTCTCTATTTCCGTGCTAAAGTTGGAGCAGTTTTGTAAGCATTGAGGATGTCTGTCAAATTCAAGAAGAAGCAAAAAGAAGATTTTACATTTTGAAAATGCCAGGGTAGAAAGGGTATTTTAAGTGGAATAATGCTGTAATATTTCCAATTGAATTAAAGCTCAGTTGTGTGGTAAGAGAAGATCTCATGCATCAAGAACTGACAATCCCAGTAGTGTAAAAAAAATGAGAAAAAGTGAGGAAAAGAAAGAAAAAGAATAATGACAGAAAAATCAAATCAATATTGCAAAAGGAAAGCAAATATTTTATGGTTTTACATTATAGCCTATAAATACTGATAAAGAACAGCAGTCAAAATGTGTGATGTTGCTTTTCTTTGAGATAAATGTTTCCTTTCTTTCTGAACCATAACTATATTCCCAGTGTGATATCTGACCCATGGATATTTAATTCTCTTTATTCAGCTCTGGTTAGGAAGGAAGAATACCTGCTTGGTTCCTCAGAGCAGGAAGCTGGCCCATGGCTCTGAATAGGAAATTTAAAATGAAAATCTTTTTTATCTTGAGTCAACTGGCTCAGTCTGAACTTAATAACTTCCTATGTCAGAAGTTGCCAGAAGCATTGGGATTCTGTGGCTGTCTGATATAGTCATCTTTCCTCTCTTCTCCACAACACATTGTCTGCAGAAGGGATATGAAAGCAAAGAAGCAGACCCCAAACTACCACAGGGAAGTACTGTCTATCAGGCATCATGTGAAGACCCAATATCTGGGTCTTCTTGGACACAAGATTTGAGCCTAGATAGTTTCTTGTATAAAATACCACTGACTTCACAAAAATGATTTGAACTTGAGGAAACTTCTAAATTTCACTATAATTCTAACTAAGGGGAAGAAAAATGCTTCAGTTCTACAGATTGTCTAATCCTGACTTGGATGAGGAAGCATTAGGAAATTCAAGCATGGGGAATGTTTTCAGAATGTTTCATTTCTGATCTCAGAAACTGCTAATCAAAATTAAAATTGTATGATTTCACTATATCTGACTCATTCTTCACCTTCAGGGAGATATGCTAAGACAATATTCCAAAAGAATCTTTTGCAAATTCAACATCTCATTCTTTAAGGATGCATTGATGTTTAATGCTTAACTTTAATTTCTAAGATAGTAATTGTATTATCTTTAACACTTTGACTTGCCCAAGGAATTAAACCAAAACTATCTAGAACCCATTCTGAGTCTACTTGGGCAAAGGTGGCACTTTGCAAATGAACAGCATTTAAGGTACTGAAATGTACCTTTGGACCTATTGTATATTGTGATGCACATAGATTACACAGATTATTGTTACAGGAGAAAAAAATCCAACAACAGTTAGTGAAAAGCCCTGGAGATCAGTCATCTTTAGAATTAAATGTCTTGGACAAGAAGTTCATTTGAACTGATTTTGTTTTTCAGACACTGCAAATGGATGTAAACAAGCTGAATATCACATTGCTTCGTATATTTCGCCAAGGAGTGGCAGCAGCACTGGGACTGTTACCTCAGCAAGTTCATATCAACAGACTCATTGTAAGTACCAAAAGTCTGTGTATTAAAATGTACCTGTTTATGTAAGTTCTCTTAAATTAATTTTCCTGTCAATATGGAAGTGTGCAATTAAATGGGACAGAAAAATACTTATTATTCCATTTCTTCAACTGCACTACAGAAAAATAGATCCCCATTACAAAAATATTTAAATTTTCCTTTGAAAATACACCATTCTCAGCTAAGCCAGATAAATCTCTTTTTTGTCCTATTCATAAGCAGATTGCTTATCCCTTAGTTTTCATTCAAATTCAGTTCTTTTTCATGTTCACACCTTATCCATGTTTTGTTTCTCAAAGGTTGAATAGTGCTCAAAAAATACACGTGATTAATCCTTTCAAAGGCATCTTCAAAATTTATCCTCAGACTTTCCATTAGTAAATTAAATGTCATCTACAATATTAATATTCATGCTTTGTTATTCTGCTATAATAATCTGTCCTCAGAAATGATCTTGCAGACTACGGTATCCTATTGGCAAAAGATGGTGATAAATTTGCTTCTAGCAAAAAATACTTTTTAAAATCAACTGCCATTTTACGTTTGTTTTTTTGTGTGTATGCATACTTAATAGCACTTTTGCCTTTTTATGACAATTGTACCATGAAGCAAGAAAACCCAATATCATGTGTGTATTGCTAGCCTTTCATTCACTTTGCAGAGGGAAGAAGAGGCTTTTTATTCTATGTGCAGGTTGAATATTAGGGAAGAAAACTGACAGGTTCAGCAAAAAAGTATTTTCTGCCGTGAAAGCTTGATAGGATTGTATACATCAAAAAGGATTATAAAACTCCTTCAAGAAATGTCTCTGTCAGAAAAGATCTCACAAAAAATGCAGCAAGAAGGATCAATAGGAATGCACTGCAGCGCTTTCCATGTTCTTCAGGAATCTCACTCATTCGTGACAAGTGATGCTAAATTTCATTTGTCGCCTGCATTGACCAGAATGAAAGGTTTAAAGACACTTGCAGAGAAAAGCACAATTAAATGAGAAATGTTTTGTAGTCTGAGATGTGTATTTCAATACACTGAATCACCTAGTAGCTTTCTTACTATGTTCCTTGGAAATTATGTAAATAAACAGAAGAAATACGCTGTTTATTTTCCCACTGGTTCCACTTTTTGCTTTCTCCTCTCATTTATAATTTAAGGGAAGAGATAATGTCATTTTGCACCTGCATATAGCCCAGAATATAGTAAGTACTATTATTTAATTAGTCTTTTCAACACCTGTAAATGTTCTTCTCTGAGTCAATATTTCAGCTATGTAAGAAAGAAAGCAAACTTTTCTCCTATTTGCTCTAAAAAACACACACAGTCAAAATTCACAATGAAGACAAATACACCTTAGGAGACATTATTCCCACTTTTCATCTTTCTGACATGAGACAGTTCCTCACACAGAGTGCTGGCAAGCAAGCAGAGAACATTAAAATTCATCTTGCCTTGTTTCAGTGCATTGTTTCTAAACTACTCATCTGGGCTCCCTGTAAAAAGCAGTAGAGAGAATGGTAACTGCAGGAGAAGAGGCATTGAGACCTGTCCCGATTATATTGGGATGGATTAAGAGATGCCAGTCCCTCTCTGCTGCCTGAAGTGAGGTGAAGTGACTCCCTCTCAAGTGAGTGGCTCTCAGAAGGAATCAGGAGTCTGGAAGCCAGGATGTGGATGGGCACAGAGGGAGCAGACAGCCTGCTAACCAACTACATGTAACAACACACAGAGAGCCAGGAAATATTAACTCTGTGTTTCCACTGTCTGCTTAACCTTTCTAGTACATCCTCCTCCCATATGGGATAGAGAAACTCATAAACAGAGGAGGTACAAAACACTGGGAGTGCTGCATACCCACCAAGCCTTGCCTGATGCCTGTGACCTGCACACAGCAGCAGTCCCCTTCCCATGTCAGAGACTGAGTACAACCCCAGCCGTAAATCAGTTTCTTCAGCTCCTACCAGGAGCCAGTGTCCTTACCATTCTTACTGAGCAGATGGACCAGCAGCACATATGAGAGCACAGAGGACAGATTTAAGGCAATCATGTTTGAAACAGTCCCTTTCGATGCAGCTCTATTTTGAATGCAAGGAGTATTTTAGGCAAAGAGAATTTTATGTAAAGGTATTTTAAGAATAGCAAAATATATATTTTTGTTCACTTCAGTAGAGATAATGATGCACATTCAAGGTGATGGAAAAGAGGTGGGGGAAATCAGGATTATCCCAGTTTGAGCTGATCTCTTCCATCCCATAATGATGAATAGCAAATAACCAGATTGGTGAGGTTCTTGCCTGCTCAGGCAGTAATGCAGAGAGCAGCTCCATGCCTACCTCATGTGTGTGGAATCCCCCAAACCTGGACTCTGCTCCACAGTGTCAGCTATGCTGGTCATAGCCCTGGGGAGACAGGGTTCCCACATCCTGTTTGGACATCAGAGCTGCCTCATGTGCAGTTCAAGTCTATCACAACAGAGAAACTTTTTCCTTTTGCTACCTTGAAACAGAGTGGGCATCACTGACATTTCTAATAAAGAACCTCTTAAGCTGCCAGGACTGCATCAAAGACACCAGGACAAGAATTAATAGATAAGGGAGTGGACATTCTCAGATTACCCATTAAGTGCTAACAAAACTTCCCTGCTCCTTTAATATCATTGGACCATATTAAGCTGCACTGCAGTCAACTAAAAGGACTTTATTGTGGTATGTCTGCATTGGGTTGAGAAGGGACTAGAAAGTAATTTCCAAATATCACAGCATTATGCTAAGCATTCCTATTTCAGTTCAGCTCAGATGAACTATCTGCTAAAATCCCTGCTGACACATTGCCATTGACCCTATCCCGTGGCTCTTCCTATCACTATGTTACATTGATTGTTTAATGATACTAGACTCAGGAAAAGTCTACGTTGTCAATATTGATTGAGACGAAGCACTTATACCCACATATAGCATTTTCTTCCACAGTCTGCTGGGATTTACAGAGACAGGCAAAAGGTATGCTATGCTCACAGGGTTGGAACCTTTATATTCCATGCTTTTTTCTTTGGAATTACAATTGCGATCTACAGACAGCAGAGATTAATGCCAGACCCCTCCTATGATTTTGGTTTTTTTTTTTTCCCTAGGGGAAAAAGAACTGTGTGGAACTGTTTGTGTCCCCACTGAACACAAAGCCAGGAATTTCTGAGGCGCTCCCATCTGAAGAAGTACTGCGTTCCCTTAATATCAACATTTTGCATCAGAGTTTATCCCAGTTTGGAATAACAGAAGTCTCCCCTGAGGTTGGTTTTCAATTTTCTAACCTGTATTATTTTGATACAGATTAGGCACTTACATTCTTGGTAGTATTCCGGCTGAGGTTCTCTAGCATGAGGCAGAACATGTGTGGGCTTAGAGAGCATCACTCGTGTAAGGCAATTATCATAGAATCCTCAAATAGTCTATCTTGGAAAGGATCTTAAAGATCACCTAGTTACAACCCTTCTGCCATGGACTTGTTGTACCTTTCACTAGACTGGATTGCTCAGAGCCCCATCCAACTAGCTCTGTTAATATCTGTGTCTTCATTGCACAGATGAGCTACCATTGAAATCAGAGTTTAGATCCTAAGCATGCACTAATTGCCTTAAAGGAAATGGACATAAAGAATTCCAGTCTATTAACCAGGGTAGGAAGATAAAACAATTTCAGTAGAGAGATAAGCAGAATGCAGATATTGGGTGTCACCATTACTACCCATGTAACTTTTGTCTGACATGATTTTGAAAAACTGAATCTGTACATTACACCTATGCGTCTTTCTATTTTAAGTATTGGCAAGAGATTTATTTTCTTTATGTGCTCCAAAAAGAGGGTAAAAATAAAACTTATAGCTATTATTTGTATGACTTCATCCATTTTTTGGAAAAAAAATCAATTTCAAAGCAAAGATAACATTGTCATCTCCACAGCTTGTCTGAGACATTATCAGTGAGATGGACATCCAATTCTGGGCCAACTATTTGAAATGTGCCCAGAAAATGAAAGAAAGCAAAAAAGCCTTAAGGGTAAAAAGCCAGTGAGCTCATGGACATGGCCATATCACACTACATTTTATTTAGTGTCTTACCTGAAGCCCTTACATACATATAAAAACCCTCAGAATACAGTTTGAGGCCAAACGCCTTCAGTCATGTTGTCAAGAATCAAGATTTTCAGTGAAATCTCCCAATTTAATAGAGGAGGTGTCTGTGTTCAAAAAAATGGAAAAAAAATTAATTACTCTGAAGAACTATGTTTCCCTCTATGGGGAAAAAAAAGTTCCTGTGTTCCTGTTTCCAAATCTGTGTTTGAGACACTGGTGTTTGAGACACTGGTGTTTGAGCCATTGGGCTGTTATGCCTACCTGTATTTCTACTGATTAGAAATTGTTTTGCTCACTTTAAGTATTCCAATAATCTAGATGTCTTTGCTACAAAAAAAAAAAAAAAGAAATATAAAACAAAGACAGTTCATGTTCTACTACAGCAACTTGCCACTATCAAAATTCAGATTCTCAAGTTTTAGCTGTTCTAATACAAAACATAGCAAAGCAGTGGTTTCCAAATGTCAAATCAAGTCTTTATATCACCCATCAGCAACTTGAGTGAAGTATCCTTTAGGTCAGAATTTCCTTTGTATCTGAAGCACATGAGTCTGACAGTTGGGATAGAGGCAATTATCTATTGCTAATACTTCAGTTACAAATAACACTTCAGGTAGACATGGGACAAGAACTTATCTGAATAATATATGAACAGAGAAATGTCATCAAGCTGTAAAGAGATGCTGGAAAAAAGACAAACCTTGAACTCAAGAGCTCATCTTGAGCTAGACACATTTCAATAATCTGGAGTGTTCAGATATTTGTATTTTCTTTCTGCAAAAAAATGTAGATAATAATTTAGAACAGAACTATTAGAAGGAAAGCTGTGCAGTCTCTAATTCCTAAAACTGTTGGAGACAAAAGAGATTATTTTAATATTTTAATTGATAGCAGCTTACACAGCTAAGGCATTGATCCTGAAAAATAATGCAGCTTTACACTAATAGATATTCCTTATGGATATCAATAAATAGTTTACATGTTTAAGATCACACAGAAAACAACATCAAGAAACAGCAACATACAATCTTTACTTGGTCAGCTGCCAACCACTTTTTTTCCCTCATCTTGCTCTAAGAACAAATTGCTCCAAACACAATAACAGTGAACCCAAACAAAACAGTCAAACTTTGAAGGAAGGTATTGTTATACAAAGTCTTACATAGCTTCGATACATTATTTTACCTATTGTAAAATTCTCTGTGTGTGTACTCCTGAGCTATCAATCCTGATTAAATCATGAGCTAAAATTGTACACTCTTCTATCAAAAGTATGAATGCTTCACAACCTGTATTGTATGTGCATTATCAGTGTATCTGTGCACAAAGGAAGCATTACTCTCATCTTTCTAGGTGGGTGGCGAACACAGAGGTGTTAGGGCTGGAATTTGTCTCCTTTTTCAGCTATTTTCAGTGTGAGCTGCCTAAGGCTTGAAAATCTTCTGGCTTTCTCTCTATGGTAAACAAAAAGAGATATGTTTGACAGGCAGTTCATCCCATCTGTGGGACACCTCTCCTGAGATTGCTTGGTTGACCCTTTTTAACAAGGTTTAGTGTAAATTAGATCCCAAGAGGGTTAATGCTGTGGGAGATTAGCCTGTCCAAAGAAATTTTACCAAGTTTATGTAGGAAAACCCACAAGGAAAACTGCTCAGCTCAAAGTCTCAGCCCATACTGTACCATAAACAGCAAAAATCCCAGTGGATATCAGTACCTGGAACTACATTTCCATTCATTACAGAAATAATTTGCTTGTTCACATCTGCTGATGCATTGATCACTGCTTGATCTATTTTCAAGTAAATTGCCTGTCTCAAAATTATATTATTTCTTATTCTGCAGTTGCAGAAAGAGCAGTTTCCCTATATGTCTTTATTGTAGGAAGCACGAGAGTACTGCCTGACATAGAATGAGATGTGTACCAGTGGGAATGTGTCAATTTAAAGGAGTCCTTGCCATTTGAGGGCAAGGTCTATACCTTTCATATGTCCTTGATTTTCCAATGGCTTATCATAGTTGTAGCAGTTGCTTTTTTATTGTGGTCTAAAGTTATGTCTGAAGTGGGATTTCAGACTGAGTTCTGCTCCTTGAGATGTACCACAGTCAGGAACAGACTTCTCCAGAACAAAGCACCAAATTGGTGTTTGGTGGTAGGACTAAATTCAGTGATTTAGGAAGTCTGTGTTATGGTATGTTAAATTGCTTGGATTAAAATAAAACACTACTGGATTTCAGAATTTACTAGAAGAGAACTTGAAGTGGTTTCAAGTGACAAAAATAACTGAATATGCAGTAAATAAAATAAGGGTTGCTAGTTTTGAGAGCTAAGCCAACTGCCAGCTAGAAATGTGTCACTGAAGGAGAAATTTCCAGAGTTCATACCAATATTATGCAATCCCAAAATGTAGCATTATAGCCTCCTTGCACAAAGAGGTTGCCTTTGAAGTATGTGATAATAACATACTAGAGCAGAAAACAAAGGAAGCAATCATGTACTTAAGGTACACAGAAACTGTAAGTTGCTGTAAAGGGCAAGTGATCAAAACCAGGATCTTAGAAATCACAACAGCCTGGACTGACAGAGGTACCTGGGAACAAAGCAGAGCGCAAGGACATGCTCCAGTGATCAGGCAAGGCAGCTGTAGTGTAAAACCTGCGTGGCTGCACCCAGAGCACCCAACAGAAACAGGAGCCCTTCTGACTGCCAGTGTGGATGTGGAATCACAGCACTTCATCACACATGTGCTAGCTAGAACTTTTGGGGTGACTGTGTCATGAGAGACACGATTAAGTGGTTATTATCCAGTGTCCTGTGAGCCTGAGAGGTCACACACATTCCTACATGATTTCATTGGGGGTGGAAGTGATTTCTTGGCAGCCTTTCCTGATGTGCCTTAGCTAACATAGTTAAAATAGCAGAAAAAAACAAAGCTATTCAGTGTGAACTTCCATGAACCCTTTTTGATCTTGAGTTCTACCCCCAGCACCCTGTAAGGTTTCCTCTGAGCTCAGAACTATAGCTTGCTATGCTCTCATTGGTGTTCAAGCCCAAGGGACTAATTGGGGTTAACTGACCCAATTTGAAAATTCACGTGGTTTCCACTGAAAATTTACCTTTTCTGACATGTCCAGATACTGCAGCAGAATCTTTCAGTCACAGATTTTACACTGACTACTTCAGGTCAATGTCTCTCTTGTTATTATCAAAAACTGGCTGCTTATTTTACTTGCTTGTAGAAATACTCCACTATTTTTTCCCATAATAATAAGACAATAAAAGTCATAGTGGATTTTTAGTGTCTTTAAAAAAATTTTTATAAAAATTGTTTAGAAAAATCACATTTGTTCCAGTTTAGCAGATACCCTTGTGTGCAGGCACTCTTCAGTAAGGTTAGTTATTGAATAGCATTGTAAGAATACATTTGATTCTTCCACACATTCAATTATGCTGAATTCAAACAGTTTAAATTCACCTGGCTCATTCTGCCTGAAAAACTTGCCTTATTGGAGACTCATTAGGTAAAGGAAATACTAGGAAATGATGCCTTCCTCCCTGTTTGCTCTAGCATCTGGTGCTCCCTGAGCAACCGAAATTCCCTTGCCACTCCATCTGCTCTGCTATTCCCCCACTTTTATTAGGTGCAGATCTTTGCAAATTAGTCTGAGTATATCCTCAAGCCTATTCCTCAAAAACTATCTGAAGGACAAGAATCCCCTCATTTCTGCCTTGCATTTGGCCATCCTATTAGCTTTTTTCCTGGGCGTCAGCGATTTGTAGTGAGCTTGGCAGTTGCTATCCCTCTTATCAGTTTTCCCAGACAAAGGAACAAAGTTCTGAATGATCTGCATTGACGTTTCAAAAAGCAATTCCTTATTGTGGGTGTGAGATGACTCAGTTACTGGAGGTCACATCTTCTTCTGTCCTTAGGAAGCAGCTTCACCAATGATTTTGCTCTCCACCAATTAGATATGGGATTTTCTTGAGTAGGTGAAGGTACTACTAAAGTGTTTCAAAATGGTGTGTCAAGTAACTTTAAGTTGTGGTATACTGTTTTACCCTATTTATAGCATTGTTAATATTCTTTGAACATTATTGTTAGAAAGACAAATCAGACAAAGACATGTCCTGAACACACATAGCACTAGACAGACATCATAGAGATTAATTCTCTTAAAATCTTCTCTTCTTTTATTCTCTTCAGTCTGTTATATGCATGAAGTCTATTCTAAAATATTTTAAAAGTTTTGTAACATCATTAAATTAAAGTTAATATAAGTCTCTCATCCACTGTGACAAAAAACCCTACTAACTCTTCATTTACTTTTTAGTGTATTTGTCCTTTCAGTAAAGAGGTATTCAACCACCCCATTTACTCACTTACAGAAGGTCAGCACAGTCTCCTTTAGCTCCTGCTTTTTATCTAAATTTCCTCCTGAGAGATATGAAACACCGGAAAGCCATCAGGTAACCCACTCAGGGTCAAACATTGAGTTTATAGCTAATAGGCCACAGCTGCAGCTGCTGCTGTCACCATGGGATTCCCATGGAGCTCAACGGGAGCAGTCTTGGATGTGGAGCAGCTGCAGGTTTGGGCTCTGAGCCAGTACTGGGACCCAAATCCTGTGCCATGAGCACAGCAGAATGACCTCGCTGTGCTGAGGTAGCAGATTGCATAGAGAGCTGTACCCCACTACAGTAGCAGCAGTGTTTAAATATGTCTAGGAACAATTTTTGCAGAAATATAAGTCTTGCAGGCAAGATTTACAGCTTCTCTTTGAAATCCCTGGGTTTTAAGTTGCTCATTAAACATCAAACTGACACTTTATGAGCCTTTTTAAACTGTCAATAGCTGCAACATTTTAAAGATGAGACCATGAAACGATGCATAATTACACACACACACACAAATATACTAATTTTACAAAATTGGTTTCTGTAGTTTTGCTAAAGGATTTCCATTCTGGTTCCCAGGACTATTACTTCCAAAGAAAACTTCTTTTTTTTTGCTTTCCGTTCTAAATCTGTCAACTCCCAGTTAAATACAACCATTTCTTCAGGCAAGCAAGTCTCTGTAAATTAGCCATGCTACCAAATTCCTCTCAAAATGTTTGCATTTTGTGGCAATTGTATCTGTGAATTGTCTTGCATTGTCCTGACTCTTTTCAAAACAAGCATTGCCTAATCCTGTGCTGAAAGAAGGACCATGAAAACTATATCGGGATCCAGCACCCAGCATTTTTTGTCAGCTTGTTCCCTTCCTCAGGCCATCATCTCCCACTCCTCAGGAAGCTTTCCCACATTAATTCATCATCACCCAGACTTTCTGTTTTTCCTAGGCTGAAGAGGCTTGGTTTTGGGAGACTTTGTCTTTTTGGAAGACAAAGTTGGCTTGATACATTAGCTGTGGAAAAGAGCAGGCTAATGGGTGGCTAAGCAAAAGTGTTAGAGAGTCCCTGCAGTTATGCATGCCTATTGAGCATCTTTGTATGAAGGAACTTTTTCCTTTGTGATAAACTCTGTGATAAACACGACATCTCCAGAGAGGAAAAAGGGCCACACTGGGATGGGTAGACAGCTCAGTATTTAAACTAGAGGTTCATTTACAACCATTAGAGAATTCAGTGAGAGGGAAACACAAAGACCTTGACCATTTACAATGGAAACCAGAATTTTAAAAAGTTGGTTTTGCTCAGTCTGAGAACTCTACTGAAAAGACACAATTAAGAAAATAAAAGCAAGTAGCTGAAAATTGGAAGGGCAATGTCTACTGAACTGTGGTCCCAGATACATCAGACAACATACTTTATTCTAAATAATATATTGCAGTTAGACCAAGGGTACATATACTTTGTTTATGCTACAAAATCAGTATTTGAAAACACAGTGAAATTCTGGTAATTTAATAGTCCAACCAAGTCCCAGTGCTGCAATAAAGACAAAAATAAGTGCTTTTGCAATCATTATTATTTCATAATCCCCAGGAGTTCCCCAGGAGTTCTGGAAATTTTAGCGTGCACAGCTGTTTCAGAAATGTTCTATCGGCAGGAAGCCAAAGATAATGAGATTAAGCATAATCAGAATTATAGATAGACAGATAATGAGATTATTTTCAGCAAAATCAGTATTTTTTACGTATTTGTGTGTGTAATCTAGAGGTGCCAGTGTGGGAGCTTCCCAGCTCACGAAGGCAAACCAGCAAGTGGCCTGCTCTTGCTCCATGTCCGGTGTAAACACTGGGAAGGCTGGCGTGTGGGTGCTGGGGCTGGAGATAAGCACTGGGAAGAAAGAGGCCGGGCCGGCGCTTCCCAAAGGCCGTGTGAGAGCACAGCCCTTGGACCTGAGCAGCCAGGTGGTTTCCAGGAAAGGCTCTGGGTCTTGTTTGCTTTACAAGGCGGTGTGTGATGGCCGGTGGAGAATCCTCCGGGCACCAGCACAGGGCCGAAGATCCCCGCGCAGCGCTGGGAGCGCGGGGCGGCTCTGCTCCATGGACTGGGCGTGGGCAGGGGGTGCGTTCACTGTCATGCCACGTGCTGTGGAATTTCAATGCTGACAAAGCTGAGGAGAGTGATTAATGCCCAATGAGAGCTATTTAATCTGCACATGCCACTCTATAATTTTTTTTTCTCTTTCTGTTTCATTGCTTAAAAAAGAAAAATGTTTTGCAAGGCCAGCATGAAGAAGACAAAATCTGGAGCAAAGAAGGATTTTATGCAGTTGTCATATTTCTCAGCATCTTTGTCATTCTAGTGACTTGTTTAATGGTAAGTTTCCCTTTTACCTTTATTTTGTTTTTTATTTCATGCTTTTCTTAGTCTGAAGGATAGGGTTGCACATTCTTTACCTGGCGGGTGTTTTCTCAAGGCCAGTAGAAACTCAACTCCAAGGTAAGAATTGTTCACTCTCATAATGCTGGGAAACCAAAGTTTGAAGAGTCACATTTCTTGATGTATTTTGAGTTGAATGAAGAACATAACTAGAAGGAAGCTGAAGAAATAAATAACAGGTTCTTAAATCTACAGGTAAGTGTGTAGGGATATGAGTGATGACCTCTTTCTTATGTCCCAGGATCCCTGAAGTCCTCTAACCTGCCTTTATTTCAGTTTTATTCGATAGTAAAAGCAGCACCACATTGATAGAATGTTGTCAGTGGACAGTTGTTAAAGTGTGTGTTGGTATTTGTGTATCAAATACACAAATATTAAACTGAAATAACTAGTAAGTACATGAAGGAATAATCATATTTTTGAGCAACTTTGCCATTCACATTGTATGAGCTCAGTGGCCAGGTTTCTGAGCACTAGGCACAATTCTAATAGGCTGAATATGAGAAGTGCAATGGTCACAGAGAAGATGAAGATCACTATACCATTACTGACTTTTGTAGGGTAGTTTTTTCATTTTTGTCCAGTGTTGTATCTTACATGTTTTCCTTCTTTAAATTGTGTGATACTTCTGTAGTGCAGACATAAAATTATTAACTGAATTCTCTGACAATTATCAGCATTTATGAACACACAGGATGTTGGGATATGTTAAGATATTTTGCTCTTGAACACGTTTAATTTTCTTAAACCACTTAAAGCCTTAAGATGTAAAGTGTGTTTTATCTGAAGTTATTAAAAAATGTTCACAGTTATACAAATGTTAAAAAAAATTTATAACAAAATGTTATTTAATCTTTAAGGGCTCCCTAAGATTTAAAAAGCACCTGAAAAGCAATTTCTCACAGGAAATTGTTACTTTATTTAATTTCTACTTTCTTGTCTCCATCTCTCCATGCCATTTCACTCAAAAAGAGGAGGATAACTCTAGAAAGTTCTTCTTCTCTACCCTCTGTTTTGGAGAAGAGATATTTTGGTCATTACTGACTATTTAACTGGAAGAGTATAAAAAAATGTTATCTATCCTTGTCCTGGTACCACACAATATATTCATTAATGATCTGGAATGCATCAATAATATTGGAAATTGTAAGCATTCTGTATAACAGTATCAGAACTTCAAATATTCTTAGGGTGCCAGAGAAAATATGGGAAAGAACAAGAATGCTGCTTGTCAGGGACAAGAACTCTAATCATGTGCGTCAATACAATGTAGGAAATATGTGGCAAAACAACAGTCCTGTAGGAAAGGTTCCAGCAGTATCACAGAACAGTATCACAGAAGTAGATAAGGAGATAAGCAACATCAATGTTGCAAAAATACACTTCTTACCCTGGGACATATAAATGAGGATATGATCTCTAAGATACTAATTCAGCTCTGCTACGGTAATTTGGCTGTCATGTCCTACTCATTTTATATTGTCTCTCTCTACCACATTTGTGAAAAATTTCTGGCAATTATAGGAGGAAGGAGATGCAAGAGTGATCAGAGACACAGAGGACATGAAATAATTTGGTTTATTTATGACAGGGAAAAGGAGCAAGCAGAAACACGATAGTTCTAAAACATGGAAAGATTTCAAAGGCTATTGTAGGGAAGAAGATAATACTTTCTCCATTTGGGAGTGGAAAAAAAGAAAAACTTTCACAGGGTGATTTGGCTGACTCATTAGAAAGATCTTAGCTATCCTATGTGTCACTAGATCCTGGACTGCATTGCTTGAGGAGGCTTGGGAGTTTTCACCCATTAAGATTTTAGACAAACATCTGTCAGAAATAGTTTGGGTATAACTGATCTGAAGTTAGGGCAGAGGTCAATACTAGTAGACTCCTTGAATTCCTTCCAGATGGAATTGCTATTATGCTGTGGTCCTTTCTGCAGGCATTCCCCTTTCTGTTCCTCCCAGGTCCAGCCTGTATCTTTGCATGTGCTGCTGTTTAGACTGTGCAAATAGACACTGTCTCAGATTTTGCCGGGATCTGATAATATATGGGTATGTGCAATCTGTAAAGCTAACAAACAGCTCATGTTGGTTTTTATCCCATTTAATGTGTGTCAGAGTAGCAGATTGGGTTGGTCACTATATTTTTGGCCATTTCTGTTTTTTTTTTTAATTTAATCTTCATTAAAACTGTTATAGCCCTGTAACACTTTCTGAGGAAAAGTGTAAGTGCTTGGAACAAAAGTTGTTGGTTAGATTTTTTTTCAGTTTCTGCTAGGGTCAAGCTATCTTTTTTTCCTAGGATCTTAATAATAGATTATTAAATAGTATATTAAATAATACTTGTCCAAATTTTAGATGTCAAAACCATAATTCCTTGGGTCCCCAGGGAGTGAAACTTTGTCAAAACATTAGTGACAAGAAGGTATGGTGAGAATTGTCATGGCCATGAATCTCTGAGCTGTTTATCTGCTGGTTATCAGAAACAAATTAGCTGAAAGCGCTCACTGGAGGAAAAAGACAGTTAAAATATTTAAAGTCCCTCTTTTATCTTTATTGGTACCAGTGCCCTTGCTTCACAGGCACCCCTGAGAGGGCTTATTTTTCTGCAAAATTATGGAGAAGAGATCTTATCCTAGTAATTCTAAACCCTTCAGAATGAACAGATGGTTTGCCTAGCTAAGTCTTGTTAACATGTGTATTGCTAATGACATTAAGTCAGTTCCCAGCTAAACCTCTATTGCTAATGCTTGAACAAACAAACCCATCAGATATCACTGGAAAGCTAGGGAGTGATAGATCTTTATGTGGTGCTAGCAGGGGCAACAGCTGTCAAAGAACTTCTGACTTGCAGAGAAAAAATGCTCTGGTCTAGGTTTTGTCTTACTCAAGGATCCAAATCAAATGCTTTACAGGAACAGATAAAGCAAAGTGGAAAGTACAAGGGTATCTGCAGACACCTTCAAAAAACTTGTAAGTGCCTTCCATCTCCAGACACAATATTTACAATTCTCATAAATTTCGTAGCTTGTAAGGCATGTTTTGAAAATTGAACAGCTGTGGCTCAGAAATTGTTTTTTGCATTGCCCTCCAAAGAAATAAGAAGTGTTAAACACGTGTAACATGGAGTGACATTACTGAGCACAAGCTACCTGTCTGCCCTCACCAAGCTACGGTTCTGCAGCATCAGTAGAGTTTGAGGGAAGAAGATCAGTATAACTTCTGCTTTTGTTGCACATACTGGATGTCCACATTCATAAGCAATATGTGGACAGATAATCCTGGTATTACAGTGTGTTCAGAAGTCAATTTCTTGGTGATTATAAAGCACACTTTTCTGAACAGATGGTTAAGCAACTTCATTGGCCACTCATCACTTCACCTTTATCTCAGAATAGTTAATGTTTCTCTGAGGATATTGGAGCCTATCACTACCTGGAGGAGTATTTCAGAGCAATAGCAGCCTTCTGTTACCAGAGTGACCTAGTAAAGTTAGTCTATTCAACCATCAGCTTCATGCTAGATGAGTAAGGGCTTTTAGGAATATCTGCTCTAAAACAAATTGAGGCAATTGTAATTAGAGACTTATATCTGGCTAAATCATAAACATCTATTTTATTTTGTGCCATTGTCTTGTGTTAAAATGCTTAAAATTTCTTCTACAGTTACTCTATCATTATTTCTTTCCTCACAACGTCTTCTATAACTAATTTCCATTCTGTGTTATTTGCTCTTTTAATAATACTACGGCAGGTATTACAAATAAGTACTGACTCAGAGTAAGAACTGTTAAAATATCTACTGTGTACACTCTGCAGTTTATGTAATGGAAATATTTATCTCGTTGTGGGAAATGCTGTGTAACACAACTTGTGACTTACCTTCTAGGAATGAAAGCCATGTATAACAATCTTATCCAGCATTTGTGATACCTTCCTTGCCTTGTTTACCAGGTAATTGAGGTTGATCTGTCCTCTTTAGGTTCTGTACAGATTAAAGGAGAAGATCCAGTTGTCACTAAGGCAAGAGAAGGAAAAGAAGCAGGAGATCCACCTCTCACCCCTTCCCCTGCAGACGTCTCAGACTGAGTATAAGACCACCAACAGCATGGTCCAGCCTCAACAGGCTCCAAAGGTTATCAATGTTGTAGTGGACTCTCAAGGCCAATGTGTTCCTGAGCTCAAACCTCCCCTGTGTGCAAGTCCATCTCCTTTCAGAATGAAACCTGTGGGACTCCAGGAAAGGTAGGATGGTGCCTGGTATGCTCAGGATTTATTCTGCTTTTTTATACTTATGCTTGATGATTTCATGTTTCTCTTCTGTCAATGAATGGGAGACTTTGCCATACAGACATCTGAGAAGTGGGATTTTGCTGTGTTAACATCCATCTCACAGGTATTCTCTCCTTTCCTTTTCTTTACATATGACCAAAGATTCATGTCATATGAAAATGTTCAGGTTTAGGCTGAGATTAACTGCATTAGTGGCATTCTTTTTGCTGATTATATTTTTCCCATACTCCAAAGAAATAATTTTTTCATTTTTTCTTGATTTTTGCCTATTTTGATCCTGGAGGTCATGGAAGAGAGTTCAGGGGCTGGTTATGTATTGTCAAAAAAGGACATTCTCATTCTCAGGGAGTCCCTAGCATCTGGAAAACTTAGAAGAAATATTTACACCAACTGAATGCATTTAGCAATCTCATACAGTGTTTTTTATCACCTTTAGATACCTTTTTTTCTTAAATGCAGCTTTCCATGATGGTCAGAATATAGTGCAAAGTCAACAGGCTTTACCAAAAGGAAGAAGTGATGAGTAATGAAACCAACTCTTGTGTGCAGTTCCTCAGAAATACTTGGGCACCAAACCCTGCCATTCATTGTACCTTTCAGAAACTGGGCCAGTGCTCTTTTTATAAAACTAGTTATTCTTCCCACAGGAGAATGCACGCTGACATCTGTCTCTCCTGTGTTAGAAACCTGTATAATTTCTTGTCTGATGGCTGCAGGCTGCTTTCATAAAGCATCAGTGTTTTGAATAGCTCACATAGCTGCAGCTGTGCAACTGAACTCTCCTGCCCCGGCACAGATGATAAATGAAAGAACAGACACCATGTGGAGACCAAGCAGAGCCTCATCTGTGAGGACTCTCAGCTGAGCTGTAACCCTGATTCAGCTTCAGCCATAGGGATTTCAATGGCAGAGATTTCATCAATGAATTTTTGACAGACAGAGCTCGGGGAGGGGGATTGATTCTTCTGTGAGTAAAAGAGGCTTAAAGGCAGAGCTGTCATAAAATATGTACTGATATCACTGCAGGAAAAAAAAAGTAATGGAGGAAGCAAGTAAATACATTTTGATAGTTTCTATCATTCCACAAGACCCTAAAAATAAAGCCCACAAGCATAAGAATCACACAGCTAGTTTATAATACTTAGTACCTACCATAGTATATGCAATAGTTGAGAAGAATTGAGGGAAAGGAATTTGTAGAAGGATTTTGTATTTAAGGACAAGAAACTTCTTCTACATAAGTAGAAGAAACTTTTCCATTTCTCAAAGAAAGAAAGTAAAAACAGTTGATTTAGGATATTAATTTCCACCACAGATAGGAACTTTGCATTCAATTCTCCTAAACCTAATTGCATCCTTGGGAAGGACAAAGTTCTGAGTCAGATATGACAGAATGGACAGCTGAGATACAAAGAGAAAACTAAACCTGATGTTTGACCAAATAAACCAGACATTTAGGTTATTACTAAGGAAAAAGAACTTGAAGGAATTGAGTGCTTTAGTTTCTACTGTAAAAGAACACTGTTGTGAAAACGTGAAAACCATTGTGATAACATCCCATTGTGCAGTTCTTTTTTGCCATGTTTAACACAGACTCTATCAGCCCAAGTCCACTCCTAAGAAATGGTGGTTTAAATTTATTTCAAGCTCAGTGTACAAAGGTCTGGGGATATGAGGGAGAGAACTTTAGGGAATCATTTATTTTCTGATATAAGCAGCTATTATTATGTCTATTTCTTATTTATTTACTATAACCTTTACTATGAACAAATTTGTATGTGTTCTAACACTCAGCAGTGTTGGAAGCAAAAAGTAATAATGCGCTGGCACATTCTGCCTCAGACATAATCTAGTGACTAGGTAAGTGGTCATTTTAAAACTCCTCTCCACCTTTCTGCCCCAAAAAACCCTTGCACTAGGCAGCCTCAGGCTATCCTCATAACATGTGGGAGAAGTGGACCTTACAGCATGGATCTGCCCCCTACAAGGAGCAGCAAACCATGCTCAAAACAGTCTACTGGCAGCCCTTCTTTTGGAGTGCTCATAGCACAGCTTTGGGGCACCCTTTCAATAATTTTTGCTATGCTGATTTTGGTTTCTGCCATGGGAAGAAGCTCTTGGCAGGTTACAGTGGATATGGGGACTCCTTGACAAACTCAGCATGGAGATTCCTTTGGTTACATGGCTTGACAGTGGTTCCTGAGCAGTATTTTCTAAGTATCCAGACTACTCCCTGGTTTGATTCCTTAAGAGTGATCCGTAGTCATGAAGTGCCTAGCATGATCCAGATCAAACTGTCCCTGGTTTGGGCCATGGTTCATTGATTTCTCTTTCAGCAGATAGTGAGCTGTGCACAGCCATCTAGGTGGGAAGTTTGTGACAATCTCTCTGAAGGATGGGACAGTAAAATTGAATAATGCAACCTGATCTAGTTGAAGATGTTCCTGCTCATTGCAGGGAGGTTTGATTAGATGACCTTAAAAGATCCCTTCTAGACCAAACTATTCCATGATTCTGTGCTTGACTCTCAAGTTCTCTTTGCTTTGCACACTAGTTGATGCTTTGACAAACATACCCTTGACAGGACAAGGGGTAATTATTTTAAACTAAAGGAGGGTAGATTTAGATTAGATATAAGGAAGATCTTTTTTTGCAATGAGAATGAAACACTGGCACAGTGTGCCCACGGAGGTGGCTGATGGTTTCCAGGGCCCCATCCCAGGAAACATTCATGGTCAGGTTGGAGAGGGCTCTGAGCAACCTGATCTAATTGAAGCTGTCTCTGCCTGTGGCATGGGAATGGGACTCTGTGACCTTAAAGATCCTTTCCTTCCCAAAATATTCTATGATTCTATGATCTAAATGCAAAGATATAGTGGAACTGAGTTTTCACAAAGCACCACATCAGCCTCTGTCTCTCTGAACTTTTCCATTTTTATTTGGAATAGCATCAGCCACTACAGAGGCAAACAAATTGTTAATGAACTACTGTGCATGGATAAAAATATTTCTGGGAGTTTGTCCAACTTCTTAAAACGTACTGTGCTTCTGAATACTAGAGAGAAGTCCATGGACACGTTTTTCTGTGTCTCTGGAAGTGCTCTTACTCGGCTATTTGTATAAGACAGAGCTTCCCGGCGGCTAACGCGCCCTGTGACGGGGGTGGGAGGCGGCGGAGGCTGGAGCGGGGCGCGGGGCCGCGGCGGGCCGCAGCCGGCGGGCGGCGCTGCTGCCCCGGCAGGAGCGGCGGCTCCGCTCCGAGAAGGACCTGTCGGAGCACGGAGGGCCATCGAACTATCGGCTGGCTGCAGCACCTCTCCTATGAGGACAGGCTGAGACAGCTGGCCTTGTTCAGGCTGGAGAAGAGAAGGCTCTGGGGAGACCTTATTGCAGCCTTTTGGTACTTGAAGGAGGCCCATAAAAACGATGGGGGCAAACTTTCTTTTAGAGGGTGTGTTATGGGATAAGGGGTAATGGCTTCAAACTGAAGGAAGCTGGGTTTAGATTAGATATGATGAAGTAGTTTTTGAGCATTTGAGGTCAGGTTGAATGAGGCTCTAAACAACCTATTCTAATTGAAGCGTTCTTTATCCATAGAAAGTGAGTGGGACTAGATGACTTTTAAGGGTCTTTCCCAACTCAAACTATTCTCTGATTCTATGCTTTTCCTACATGCTGCTCAGGGATGTGTGCTCACATGCAGCATGTAGTTTGGAAAGGGGTGGAACAGTGGGGGCCAAGAGCAGAGGGTAGATTGAAAGTGTGAAGGTGACAGGGCTGTCAGAACAGAGGCACTTACCCCTTTCTATTACAATTACTGAGACAGACCTGTGAAGGTCCATTTCTTCACAACTTCTCTGCATCCTCTGGATCATTCAGTGCAGATTCTTCGAAGCTGCTCGCTTTTCGTGTGCTCACAACTGCTGCTCCTTTGCAGCCAAGACCTTCTCCACTGGCAACCCACATTGTTCTGTTACGGACCAAAGGAGCAGGAGAGCTGCTCTTCTCCCGTGGGTGTCTTCAGTGATGAGCTGTCATAATATCACAGAGCTGACGCCTGAATTTTGGATGCAAATAATTGTTTTCTCCTCCGTGAGCACATCTATGAATATTGCATCAGTGTTTACTTTTCTACTTAGGCTTTTATATGAATAATATATACTCTTTCTTCAGCAGAGTAAGGTTTCCTTTTATTCTGTTTCTTGGCCCAAAATTCATCTTGATATGAATGGTCCCAGCCAAAAAGAGAATCTGGTGAAGTGGAATGTGGTATTTTAAGTTTCATTCTGACATATCAAGCATTGAAAATTCTTAGTATAAGCAGTGAGTTGTTAAATCACAAGCATGTTAGATATAAATGTAAATGTTGCTACACCAGCACAGTATTACAACAAGATTTACATTTTCTGTGGCCACTGCAGCTGTGAGTTGTTGTTTCAGTATTATTTGTGACTAAGACAACTGCATTTCACCTAACTAGTGGACAATATGATGTTTTGTTCAAATTAGTTACTGTGCAAAGATAAATGGAAGAAAAGAAAATCTGGAAATGTCTCCTCTACTGTGTCTCCTCTACTGTGTCTTGAAATGTCTCCTCTACTGTGTCTTTGGAAAAATTTCTCAAGCATTTGTATTCCATTCTAGCCACAAAGTCCTAACACTGACTAGTATATTTTAATAATCAGAGGGAAAAATCACAGCTCTGTGTTTTCTTAGTCTATTACTTATTCATCAGAAAATTATTCTGTCTAAAGGAAGAGCTCCTAATATTCATTATCAGGATGCCAGGGGTTTGCAGGACTCTTATTCAGAACAGATAGTATTTGCCTTGTTCTGATTTTTTTCTTCTCTGTAAATATACACAAGAGAATGAAGATGATAATAGAAAAACAGTTTGGCAAATAAAGCAAAAAGCCACTGGATAAGTGAAATAATAAGCCATTTTTAAATGGGAAATTAAATTATTATGCAATGTTATGGAGGCACAGCTGTGACACAGGAAAACAGAAGATACTCTGTGAAAGGGAAGAGCCAGCAAGAGCAAAACTTGGAGAGGAGAGGCTGCTCACAGGCATCATTCAGCAGAACATGCAACCAATTCTACAACCTCTGCAGAAAATCAGTAGGCATCAGAATAGAGAACAGTATGGAGACAATCACCTGAATCAATCAATTATTGCTCTCTACAAACATGACAGATGAGTGAAATTTGGCTTGAACTCTGACTGTGAGAACTCTATGTCATGCTACTTCTCCCCACAAAGCAGAGCAATACTGTAAAAATCTTATGCCACAGTTGACGGACTCTGCCCAGTGAGATTTCTCTTACTGTCCTGAAGATCCCTGTAAACTGGCAGCAGAATTCTCTCTGCAGCTCTAAGAATTGTTCAGTAGACATGCAGTGAGTACAATGAAAGAAAAGTTAATATAACATGCATTATAATGCTAAGTGCTCATCTCTGTCCATTTCCTTGTAACATGAGAAAGAGAGATATTCTAGTGGGAAAGAAAGGAAATATATTTCTTTATAATCTAAAAAATTATTCAGATGACCCATAGAAATCTATGGAATTCAGTGCCAAAAGGTAACTTTTTAAACAGGAATGTATTAGCAAAAGGTGCACAGACAATAAGAGCAATTATTATTCGCTTTCTCTTTTCAGCATCATTTCTCAGAAACATCTTGTATTTTTACACCTTTACAAAGAAAATAATGTATAATTTGGGCTTCAGGTTTGGAGGTGGAAAAAATTGCTCTTAATACTGAAAAGTATTATCTTTTATTAGTCATTCTGCATAGGCATAAAGTATTAAACTGTAGCTTCAGCCTCATACACAATTTCTGTACACTGTAAATTGCCATCTGGATGACAAATACTGTGGATGACAATATCACAAAAACTAACTTTAATGCCTGTTTTCCTTATTTTAGAAAGGCTGTATTCATTAAAATGAATCATTATCCTAACAATACAGTATACTGAATAAAACCTCATAAGAAACATTGGAGCCAGGGAAAAGAATCTGATGTGCTCTTTTCTTCATTAATATAACCTCAGCTGCACCTCAGGATATCACTGTTCAACCACATCTCTGCTCTAATAGATGAGAAAAATTTCCAACAATTCCCTCTGTTTCTGTTCTGATTTTCAGATCACAGAGCACAGTTGCTGCAAATACAGTTATGGTGATGCTGATCATTATCATTTTACAAAACCATCCATTGTGAGTAATAATATCAAGTAATGCTCAGAGGGTAGCACCTTGCACTTGGGCTACTGTAAACATGCCAGATTTCATAGTTTATTGCACAAATATGGGAACTTAATATATTTCCAGGAAGGGGCCTTGGATTTCCTGGCTAAAATAAAGTAGCTTTGCATAGATTTGGAGGATAAATTTTCCCTATTGTGTGGTGTTGAATATGCTTTCTGCATTCTTAATTTAAATTGTAGGGATTGTTATAAGAAAATGTCAGTGTAATTGTTTGAAGCAAAGCTATGTGCCAACACGTAAGTACAAGCTGTGGAATAGTTTGATGGTGATATCCTATCAGAAGGAATTTGCAAAGCATTAGGGACCAATAAACTGAGTTTGAGGTGGGAGGCAGGAATTTCTGTGCTCTGATCTGTCTCTACCAACTCTATAGAGCACTTTGGGCATGGCACATAAATCTCCAGACATATTCCTAACCACTGGATTGAGGATGGCTGGATGTTGTGTCCATCTGAAGAGATGTAGCAAAGACAAGAACCTTAACCTGGGGTGCAGTAAAAGTCCTACTTGCTGTGATTTGTTCGCATCATTTAAGAATGAGAGAATACAATTACAACCCCCCACACATACTTTCTGAAAGATCTAAAAATACATTTCTCTCATTTGGCACCTATATTCCATTCTGGTCTCTAAGATCATAGAATCATGAAATGATTGGGTTGGAAGGGACTTTGAAAGAGATCTAGTTTCAGCCCCACTGCCAAGAGCAGGGTCACCTTCCACTTAGATTGCTTAAAATCCCATCTGACCTGACCATGAACACCTCCAGGGGTGGGGCACACACTTATAAATTCAGTATGCCCAGATACACTTATAGCACTAAGGCTGTGTAGCAGAGATTGGTTTGTGTCCATACTGCTAAGCTCTCTTTGCCTCCGGAGAAGCAAGGCCTGGATACAGACTTCCTCCTGGGAATGGTTTGTGCCTGTGATCATTCCCAAACCATAAATTGCTTTGGAGTGCTCTTGTTGTCAACAGCTAAAAACAAACCAGGGCTGCAATGATTGATATATAGCACTGTCATTCATTGCCTGGAATTGTTTTCCTGGCACTGTGATTTTTTTTTTTTCCAAGATGTACCTCGCACATGAAGTGTGCAGTTAGTGTAGCAGCTGATACAAGGGGAGTAATCCTGGCCACAGAAATCAGTAATCCTGATTTCTGGTATCTGCAGTCTGGATGAAGAGTAAAGGCAAGGACCTTGTGCTACCTGGGCTACTGAGGTGGGAGAAAATACTGTAATGTGGAGCATGAGATGGGATCCAGCTTCGAGAGTCTCCTGCTCAGTGCTGTAGGGGTCTGTATTGGCATGTGGATTCATCACTAGAAAGAGAATAATGCTGTACATCCAGCCTGTATTTGTGGAGCATTTTTGTGAGTGCACAGTAACTCTAAAAACTTTCTGCAAGTGCCAGATCTTTGAGTTGCATGAATGTCTGTTCTGTCCAACCCATTACAGACGTCTTTGCTTATCTGCAGTGTAGGAAGAGGGCAGGAATGTGAATTGTCCCCTTTCTCTGGAGAGGAAGTGAACTCAGTCACCAGTCTAACAAAGACCCTCTAAAACCCATATTTTAACTATTTGAGTCCTGGCTGGTTGAGAAGCTGTTTTGGTTGCGTTTAGAGCTCTTTGAAGTAAATCTCTGTGGGAGTTGTAATCTAAATAAATAAATGCAAATAACTGTGTACCATTGCCCAAACTTACACCCACAGACCATTTTCCTGTGTCTGTGGCACATCTTAAAATTACTTCAAATAAGTGTGGGTGGATGGTAGGTTTCCACTCCTATTTCCATCCGTTTTGAATTGTCCTACATCCCTTTTTTCTTCCCTTGCAAAGACATAAGCTTTCCAAAGCACATGACTGTCACTTTCGGGAGTGGTTAATTCAGGCAAATTAACCTACCCTTGTTTAGAGAAATTCTTCTGATGCAGCTTCATGTCCCTCTGCTCTCATGCACAGAGGAATGTTCTGCTTAGCACATACAGTCTATGCTTACCCTTGGTTTTGCCTTTACTGTCCTCTGGGGTTTAGTCAGGAATTTTACAATAATTTTATTGTATTCCCAGGTCTCCCATCTGGCATTTATTCTTGTTACTCCAGTTGCTACTGGTTTTAGCTTGTACACAGGAAACCACAGTGCCAATCAGTGTCGTTCCCAAGGTGACAGGAAACCCTATTTGGTCGGATGTTGATTGTGCTTGTCTTTTCGGCTCCACCCATCACATTTTCTTCCTTTTTGGCTTAAGTTAAGACAAATTAATCAGTGGCTGCCATCTGGTAGACAGTTTTGGTGGGTTTTCAGGGATTTGTCCAACTGATCTTTTGAAAAGTCACAAAAGTCCCTTTTTGAAAAGGGAAAATATCCATGTTAATATTTAAGTGCTTCTTGAGCCTGGAATTTACAGAGACCACTGTTGCCCTGAGCACATGAGTATTTTGAGTTACGTGAGTGATCCCCTTGTATTTTTCAGCAGCAGTTTTGTGTCTTTAAGTGCTGTTGGGAAATCAGAGAGTTAAACTCTGATGCAGCTTTCCAGTGACTGATTTCCTCAGCTCCTCTCTGCCTCTAATTTGTTTCTGTGCTTGACCATCCAGGCATGGTTTCTGTGACTGCTTCACCAGCTGTCCTAATGTGCAAGCAGAGTGGGACATCTGGGAAAGTGAGGAGATGCACATTAGCTGGACTTGAATGCTCTGAGCATCTTGTCTCAGCCGTTAGCAGGATGTGTCCATCTGTGACATTTGCAACCTAATATATCACCTTTTCTCAATGGTAGCTTGGAAGTGCTGTGCTAAGGGACAAAGGCACCAACGTCTTTATGAGATTGGTTTGTAAGCAGGAAGTATCTCCTGAGCCCTTGACTAGTACCCATAAGTACTGGTTTCTGCCAAACAACGTAGAAGGAAGCATCCATAGCAGATGTACAGAGTTCTGATATTTAGAAGGAAGGTTGATTTTTCACATTTGGGGTTTGTATAGAAAAGTTTCCTTGAGTGTCCCCACTGAAGGGGGCACTTTTTAATGTCTGAAAAAGACTAGGGCTTCAAGTTAAAACAAAAATATTCACCTTTCCTTTTGTTTTGGAATGCATTTATCTCTGTTCATGATATTTATTTTACAGGGCAGCCTAAAGCTGAACTATGTTCAATTACCTTTAATTTAAAATGCTAGGAACAGACAAAGAAAACATTTAAAGAAAGAAAAGAAAAATCAAAGTGCCTCCAAAACTGCAACGTAAGATATCCAAGTATTTATTTGAATTGCAAGAAGCCATGTGCTGGGCAGTGCTTCCATCCAGTTTATCTTGTAGCCATCAGTTAACAGTCCAGGCCATGAATCTCTTCTTTTTGTGCAATCATAATTAATTTTACTTCTATGCAGTGCTAGGAGAAATCTTCAAAATTACGAGAATCAGCTAATTATACTACTTCTTTTTTCAAAAATCCACTTCTGGATATTCAGCAGAGATCTCTTGCATAGTCAGAGCTAGTATGTACAGAAAGCTTAACACTGTTAGCTAGCAGAAATGTCTCCTGTGTGCACATACACCTTTGCTCAAGGAATATTGCATGTAAATCTATGGGACAGAGTATTTCTCAGCTCTTGCTGGAAATTCTCTTTAGCCTTCTCTCAGTACATGAGAGCCTTGGTCACAGATCAGGATGCCTCTGTGCAAGACTCCATATGTACACAAAAATGCAGTGTTCCTCTAACCAAGTGACTTACATTCTACACATCAGACAAAGTAGTAAATATATACGGGCAATCAGACGTGCCTCATCAAACAGAGAAGCAATAACATCATGGCAGAGATGAGGATGCCCAAAGTATACCATGAGAATGGCTCAGCCAAAGAAACAGTGCCCAGAGGCAGAGCTGATTCCATGCAATACTGACATTTCAGCCAGGCTCTTGCTAGAGCTGTCTGCCTTGATACCATCACATCCAAGCTGATGCACCCATTTGGTTAGGCTTTGAACCTCACCTGAGTTTCCAAGACATTTCAGGAACTCTTTTTTGTGATTTTCCTACTGAGATAAGTGGGACATTAATTGGTTAAGTGGTCCAATATGGTATTGCAAATCAGTGCCTATCTTCATGAAATACCTTGCCATTGTGCACTCCATTCATTTCTCTAATCAGGGGAGTCTATAAGAAGCTACAAAAATATTTCTTTCTGGGACAGGGACTTTTCCTTATATTCTCTATCAAAGAACGTACTTTGCTGTGTAACAAACACAGAGTATTGTTATTAATTTATAGTATCTATAATTATCCTTGTTATGTTAATATTGTGATTTGATAACAGGAGCAAAACAGAGCACAGCTACTTCAAATGACCGCTCAAATATGCGATAGGCATCAGAAAGGGAAGTAGTGTATATAATTCCCACACAAAAAAATGTCGTTAAGTACAATGTTTCTCTAGGGAATTCAGTCCCAGTGCTTCAGGATGACCAATGGCAGCTCCCTGGAAAACTGCTGCCAGCAAGAGATGGGGCTGGGGCTGAGCAGGAGGCAGCTGGGTTTTCCCCTCTGCCAGGGCTGACTCTTCTGCTTCCCACCATCCCCTGAAAGCAGCATCTCCTGTTTTTGAGATGTCTCAAATCCTTCCTGAGTCGTAAAAATTCCCCTGGGAGACTGCTGCATAGTCGAGAGGTTTTCAGTTCCTTTCCCTGGATTTGATTGTAGATCTAAAAGCACAGTCTTACAAGAAGAGAAGGAAAACAATCAGAACGGCAGAAAAGTACACAGAGGTTAAAAAATGCAATTTGCATGGGCTTGTTTCACTCCAGCCTCTGTTTTGCTTGTTTGGTCTCAGTGGATTTGTAGACGTATCTGGGAAGAGAGTTTGGCCCACAGAGCACAATACTGAATAGGTTTGCAAAAGAAGGCAGCATTGTGAAAAGCAGAAAGCTGGTATTGTAATTAATCTTCAAGTTAATCCTGTAGCTACAGAGAGTGCCTTTGCAATTTACTGATAAGATTATTATGAAATAATTTTTTTCTCCTTCATCACAAGGATTTTCAGAAAGGTAGATGGTTTAAATAACCCTCTAATACCCATGTATAGTGCTCAATATTGCCTGGCTCCCAGTTACAGAGCTCATCATCCAGGGTCAGTGCAGAGGTCATAAGATGGGTTAAGAATGCTGTCTGAAGGAAAGGGAAGGGAAACACCAGGCACAAAGATGGGAAGGCACCCTTTGGTTCAGAACACTCTAAAGTACAGATTGGCAGAAGATGGAGAACATACTGAAAATAAGTAACAGTATTAAGTAATCAGTAATTCCTGCTTGCTTTGTTCTTGCATTCTTTCCCTAAACCTTCTCTTTCTATTGAAAACAAGATACTGGTCAATCTTTGGCTTTACAGAGTACACCAAATTTATGTTCATATTTCTACATTACTTCAATGTATGTTAGCCTGACCTATATTATATCATTAGCCATATGAAGCCCTGTGTGTTGGAAGTGTTTGTGCTGAGATAGATGGCGTGGAGGTCCATGTGGATATTCTCAGTTCAGTCAGAGAGAAAAAGAGAAAGATTTCTGCCAGTCTAAGACTGGGAAAAATCTTTCTCTTTTTCTTTCTGACTGAACTGAGAATACCAACAGGTCAGGTTGGGAGTGATTTCAGTTTATCTTTAAGATATGACTTCTCTCCTTTCTCTTTATTTCATAATGCAACGTGCATTTAGAGGAATACTACTTTTGTCAGGTTCCTCACTTTTCCCTCCTTTATTCAAATTCATAGAAGTAAATTTAAATCAAGCTCTTTACATTTCTAAATGCCACGAATCCTTTGCTAATAGAGGACTGTGAATCTGAAGCCATTGTTATATGTCACTCCAAAATTTTTAGTCTGTTCGGACTCATTGATGGTGTGTATGAGAAAGAATAGATCAGAAAGCCTTTGCTCTGGTCTTCATCTCTGGGCACAGGTACGGATGCATTTCCCTGTTCTAGAGTCCTGCCTATGCAGCCCCCTATAGGAATGTCTCTGATGAGTCCAAGGCCATGAACTTTAAGGGGTCTGCTGAGGTCTGCATTAAAGAGCTCCCGATCACTTACCTGTCATTTCCTCATCAGCTTCTCAGCTCTAAATGGGACTGCACATCTTGGCAAGATCTCTTTTAAAGGTCTACCTAACCTCTGAAGTGCCAGATAAAGTACATCTTGGCATGCAGACATTTGCAGCTCTCTTAAAAGCATTTAAACATTGCTGTTTCAAATTGCAAGCCTAAGTGGATTTCCTAAACTTTGTTTTCAAAGGGAATGCAGGCACTTTTCACATTAATATACTTGTTTGAGCAAGCCTTCCCGTAGAAAGCAAGGCTGGAAAGCCAGACTATGACAGTGGATCAAAAAAAAAAAAAAAAAAAAAAAAAGCTGGAAAAAGAAAGGTATATATACAAAGCTTAGGTGTCAGGTCTGGAGACTTTAGAAGCAGCTAAAGAAAGGGCAGATCTAGGAGCACATATATGGGTCCTGTCCCTAAGAGCTTAAATCCCATCATGAGCTTAGGCTCATTAGTCACCCTGGAAATGGAACTGTGTTCCAAAGTGGATGTGCTCCAAGGATTTGGGTTCTGTACGGGCAGCCTTAGGTGCTTTTTCCGCTGTGTGACCTCGCGGAGCTGCTCTGCCGGCTCCCTTTGGAAACATCCATAGGTGGCGCAGCTCTGTTGAGCAACGTTGTGGGTCTGGAGGTTTTGCATTCCTCAGAAACTGCTGCTGTTCAGTAATTTCTTCAAAGTGCACTAACAATTCATTTGTCTGCTTAGAAATCTTCCGTGTGACAATTGCAGTAGTTAAAAGATAATGAGGACCAAGTCAAATAAACAAGGAATGTGCTTTTTTATTATCTTAAGGTTGACAGGGTGTAGTAAACGCCTTTTTTTTTTCCAGATGTTCCTTCCTGTCTTTCCCAAATGGCGAACTCACCAGGAAAGAACTCATTGTACTGATTAGCCTTCAAGTTACAATAAAAAATAATTTTCTCCTACTGATACTGTCTGAAGATACTGCCCCATTTACATTATGAATATTCCCTCCCATGTCTTTTTCCAGGTCAGCTGGTTTTGGTTAAAGTGTCAAAAAAGTATTGAAGGACATTAATGTGCAAATAGATTATATATTTGCTTGTTTGGATGTAAGGGTTGTAGATCATATGCCTTAAATTATAGTCATTAAATGAGCAGTAGTTGTAGGATGGAAGTAGAATTTGTGCTTAAGAGATTAATTATTATGGAATAAATGAAGCTAAATTGACTTACCTAAGGCTCCTCCTATGAAAAAAAAAACAAATCAATTTCTTTTTTTCATATAAAAGATGAAAAACCTAAGATCCATTTTTCATTTATTTAATTATAGACCAACTGAATAGGAGAAAATATCAGTTAAGTAGTCTTAAAAAACCACTTCCTTGAAGCTATTGCTGTAGTGTTGCACCTCTCCATCCTCACTGATTAGATCAGTTTTCCTAGATAGGCTGCTCTCTGAACAATGCAGACAAGCACCCTCTGGGGATGATGTAGTGCGCAGTGAAGAAGTGAGCCTTGCATGTTCTGGGAAAAGTAATCTGGCTTTGCACTTGGGTAAGAGATCTAAATTGGCAATGGTGGTACATAGCTACAGCTTCTCCAGGGTCTCACAGAGGTACTTATGAACTAGAAGCATAGAGGGGAAACTTACACGTGTATGACAAAAATATTTTGCAAATAGTTTTTTTTTTCTTAAATTTTAAGCAAAATATACAGCAGACAAAATAGGTGAGGTTTTTTTAACAGTCCTTGCTGGATTACTCTAAATAAATACATTATCTGATCTCCTTAAGTTGTGTATTTATTTAATATGTGCAGCCCTAGCAGTAAATTATTATTACTCCTCATTCTCTTTTCCTTTTTCCTCTTCTTTTAACTCCTTTTGCTTATACTCATTGTAGCTTAGTTTAAATAGCATGTGCATTAATCAGAGAGAGAACAGGTCATCCAGTAAGTTTGTGCAATGAAGCCACCCGTATGAAATAGAAATGAAATGCAAACAGATAAGAATAGTAATAAACAAGACTGCATTCAATTAAAGCTCTACCATGTAAAAAAATTAACTACTAATTGGTAAATATTTGTTCAGCTCTTTGAATAAACAGCTCAATAAGCACAACAAATTTGCATCTTCATTTATTTTTACTTCTGAACATTTAACTCAATTTTCACTCATGCTGCAGACACTTATATGTGACTATGAAGCAGAAAGAGGGCTTTATGTTGCCATTCAAATTTTATTGAAGATGTAAGTTTGCGTGACAAAATGCAATTTGACTGTAGAAATAATCTACAGGAAAAGATGGGAGGCTGTTTAAGCTTTGCATTTTTGAACAGTCAGTTCCCGCAGCTGAGCAGCAAAGCCTTATCGAGGGCAGAACAGGAGTGAATTGGCAGAACATTAGAAAGCCTGATTAAAAGAGGGAAAGTTAAAACTGCACTCATGTCAGCTGTTTTCCTCTACAGGATATTGAGCCATTCCTGTCCTAACCAGATACTGATTGCTTAAAACTTAATCCAGAAGTACTTGTCAAGACCGTTTCCTCAGCTCATTTTGACCTGCTGAGCTGTGAGTAGATCCTGAGAATTGTTTCCAATTTAATGCTAGATGTACTGGCCTCCTCTCACTCACAGCTGTGGGAACAAGATCAGACCCTCTGGAGAGAACATAAAATGCCTCCAGGTCTTGAAAAAACTAAACTTCATAGCTGAGGCTCCAGGTCTGTTTCTGTGGACTCAGAGAGAGATGGAATATGCTGCCAGGAGATTGCTTATAGCTAGGATGCTACAGAGGATTGGAAGTCTTGCCTCACAGCAGCCATATATATATCCCTCTTCTTCTTTCAGTAGGTACACATCTTAATGTCATCATTTCCAGACCTCTTCCTCAGAGTCAGAAAACACCAGTGTTAAGAGTGACAAATAGCAAAAAATACAAATACAACACTGGAATACTGTGAGGAGAGCTGTGTGACAGAGCAAACATGAACAGAAATAGCAGGCATTCTTCTCAAGAAGATGCATACTTCATATTATTGCCTTTTTTAGAGTCCTGAGCTTAAATATATTCCATCTATGGCTTTCAGGTGATAGGTCTTAACTTCAGTGTTATATCCAATTAGTCTCTGTATATCAGGTCTTTGGTTTGGTGAGATGGGGCTGCTCACACCAATGGCTACAGGATTTGTCTCAGGTACAGATACCTGCAAGGCAGAGTAGAAATAATATAAATATCAGTGATGTTAACCATTTAATTGTTAAGCATGTTTGTGGAAGATTGGGCTAATGCCTATCTTGCCCAGGATCTCCTCTTGAGAGGAAAAGTCAGAGCCAGAGGAATGTTTATCTCTGAGAGGAATAAGGTTTTGGAAATGAGGCCAGGGATCCATGGAAAAAGAGAGGTTTACTGTTCCTGTGCATGGTAAGAAGTCAGTAGGTAATTTCTGGTGGTTTAAATAGCACTGATATGTCAGGGGATAGCAGGAGAGTGGAGAAGGTCAAGGTTTGACCTACTGCTCACCCAAGTGCTGAAGGTGGAACTAAGGTCCTGATTTTTTTACTTTTATGCATAATAAAATAGCAGCAAAGTAAGCAGACATTAACTGAGCAGAATAGATCCTTCAAGGTATCAGATTCTATCAATTTAGACTGGTCATAATGCAAAGTAAATTCTTGTTTGGCCTTGTCAGTTGGTTGATCTCAACTTCTGATTTTTGAGTACTTCAGTCAGGGGTGTGATACAGGTTTGGTTTGGTGAAAATGTAGATTACCTCAGGTCAGAGGGGTTCCTAAAAGCCACAGCTCTTGTTCAAGTGAAACCAGAATTGTTAGCAGGTAAAGCAGAGAGCATTTGGAAAGCTGAATTTTCATTTGGGGTATGCCAAGCATCTGTATATCAGTGTTTCATAGGGCACCTGGGAGTGTAAAAATTAAAAGTTCAATAAATACTATGTGCAAATATTAGTATATTAGGATAGCATACACATACCTAGAGATTTTTAATTCATTATTTTCTCATATTAACACTGATGATACTGATTAACCTTTGTGGAAAGCAAGAGTAAATAGGAGGATAATTACATTAATGGGTATTGTACATTATCAGAACTCATGGGTTTTTGTATCAGAATATTCTTCAATATGTGCTGTAGCATAACAGAAAATTGAAATTTATGACCTCTACATTTCCAAGGAAAGAATGTAGATGTTAGGAAAATGAACCTTCATATTTCAAATTGGTAAATAATGGATTTTTATTGTATTCTTAGAAGACTTGTTTGAGATAGTATGCTGATGCTCAGAAGAAAATCAAGAGATTATCACACCCATTAATGTAACCATGCTCTCATTCACCCCTACTTTCCCAAGATATCCAGTAATATCAGCAGCACATGGTGGATATATATTTCAGGCTAGCAAGTACAGAGCAAGAATTATATATATGGATTTTGGAAAAATATATAAATTGTCTTTATGCATTAGAAGCAATTATTTAATAGTACTGTGAATATTACTTTAAAACTTATTAATTTATTGCTTGAAATGAGAGTCATCTCTTAACCTTTTCAGGACTGTCTGTAAAGGATATTATAAGTCTTCATTTGTGAAGAAATGTCCCAGTTGCTTATTAGATGATCCATATTACTATTCGCTCAAGGCGGGAAGAAAACAGCAATATCTTCCGTCATTTGAAAAAAATAATTTAACCTCTTTGTACTTCTGCTTTTCTACTTTTCCTTTTTTTCAGCACTGATTTTGGTTGATGAAGTCAGAGTTTCCTGTTTTTATTTATTTTCTATAGGTATAGAGGATTAATAACAATTAATTAATAACTAAATCCTTTTCTAATTTACTGTACTTTTTACACTTCACTGGCGTTTTACATATTGCTTTAGTTCATCTACATCACCATGTCTTCTCTTAACTATTTTGCTAAAAGCAGAAAGAAAGCCAAGAACAGTATTTTTCCCATTATTCTTTTTTCCAAATATACATTTTTTTCCCTTTGAATTGCTCTACTGAAACATAAAATTAGATATGCATGTGAAGTGTGGCAGCAGTAAGGGAGTAAGTGCTGGAAAGGCTGTGTTGTGCTCTCCCAGTGCAATTGCAGCAGAGCAAACCCCACCTGCACGCAGTGCACTTGCTGATGGGATGGACCCACAAGGTGAGACACTCAGGACCCGTGTCTAGGCCCACTCTGTCCCTGGTTCTGGGGTCAGAGGGCAGTGACTCCTAGAGGGCAGCAGCCATCACCGCTGCTTCCAAAACTGCTAGAGACAACGAGAGGCCGAGGCTCAGGAATCTGGGTGTTGCATTTTTCATGAGTGCTGAATAAACATTTGTATTTAAAGAAATTATTCAGCTCAAATAAACAACTGGGAAAACGTGTAGGGAAATTGGGCTTTCATAATCAAATCTATGTCTTAATTTTAGGGTCAGAGAAGACCTGGAAATGACCTCACTAATGTTTAATAGGGCTTTAGTAACCTGGTGGCCCTCCAAAGTGGACAGGTGGAGCTTCCTTTCAAGAATTTTCAAACAAACATTGCTTTTTAAAATTTTTATTTTATCATGCCTTGTAATAAAATCTACTTCTATAAATGTATTCTTTAAAATACTCTGGTGAATTCTCATCAGTGGACTTGTTCCTATTATCCAAATGAAAAGAGATTTGTGGGTATGCAGTAAGACCCCCCCCTCTGGGATTCCAGACAATACACAGACACAAGTGGTTTCCTGATTGCACTTATTCACGTACCCAGCGATGAGGTGGCTGTCCCAGCTGGTGGAACTTCGGAAGAATTAGTCTCCTGACAATTTTAATGTAGTGTTGTTACAAATGTTTACAATTCCTCAGATTCCTCACATGGTACTCTTCCCCATCAAGACACAACCTCGAGAGGATGCTGGGGCAGGTGTATTGTAACAAAACCTTCTCTTATTTGACATAGACAATTCACATTGGGAACGTAAAAAATATAAAATTATTTAAAAGAGGAAAGAAAAGCTTGGCTTGGAGAAGTAAGGGAAAACCCATGTGTATGGGTCCCTTGCTCTAATTTGAAGTGGAAAAATACTGGTCAGGACACACATTTTATATATGTATGTGTGTGTGTGTGTGTATTTGTGTAGCTCCAAGTCAAATGAACTGTCTGATTTGAAGTGTCACTGGTCTGATTGTGATTTCCTTGTTCAAAATTTGATGTAGACAAGCGCTAATTACAAAAAATAGGGTTTGTTTTAGGTGGTACGTCCTTGTTGCCAGCCTTGTGCAGTCCCTCCTAGTAAGGTGGAAACAAGTGAGCTCAATAGGTAACCTCTTTCCATCCAGGTAGCAAAAGAGAAGGGAATTCTTGCTTTCGATTCTTTAACAGAGAATAAGGAATTTAACTATTAGAGGAGCATTGAGAATCCAAAGAGTCTAGAGGAGGACCTGAGACTATAAGCATTTTCTATTAGAACATACAAATACATCATCAAGTTCAGGCCCTTCCTAATCTTTCAAGACAATGCAAAATGTTCTGTTTTCAGCCCTGTTCCTCAGCATAAACAATGAAATAAAGAAGTCTGTGTGATCAAAGCTAATATTGGTTATATAATTTCTAATGTATGTAAACATTATTTTAAGAATTTTATTAATTTATTTTCTTCAAAAAGGTTCTTTTGATACCCATATTTGTGGAAGAATTACCTCTAGAACTGTGATCTATTGTTTGTCCTCTTATGAACTTCTAAGAAGATTGCTTTATATTCAGTTTTAATTCAATGTGTACCTTTTAATGCATTAAATATGCACCCAAGAACTGGTTCTTCTTTCCAGAGTAAGAAAGATCCTGAAGACCAGTGTTCATCAATAATCCCCATAAATGGTAAAAGCTGTAAACTCACAGTTATAATTAGATCAGGTATATTTTTTGTTGTTGTTAGAAAGGAAATTGCCGTGTTGCCAAGACTGTCAGTTATAACAATGTAAAAGCCAGAGAAAATATTAACATTTTCACTGTACTTTGTTACTGGACAATGGGAATACTTTTCTTCTATATTAGGAAATCCCAGTAGGCTCTCCCAGAAGTATGTCTGAATCTAAATTGCTACCCATTTCTCAAGCATAGGTAGTCTAAGCAGATTTGTAGGGATTCATTGCACAGCTCTTCTGTGGATTTCTGGATGGTTTTCAAAAGACTGGATTTGCAATATATGTACTCAGAGACACCTGTTTTAAGGACTACCTTTTTCCATGGAATAAATTGCTAGTCATGGTCAGAAGAGGTGCTTTGGTCAGAAATTCTGTGGAATAAGTTGCTAGTCATGGTCAGAAGAGGTCAGAGGAGGGGTTTTGTGACAGAGAGGTCTGACAGGATATTTTCCTTGAGAGGTGGTGTGGAGCTGAGAACTGATTTTCCCCCAGTCTGGCACAGTCCCCAGGGAAATGGGATAGGCATATGAGCCAGCACCCTCCTGTAGGGTCCAGCTGAGAGCAGCCACCATGGTGTGCCCACTTCCCAGACTATCACAGCTCTGGATCTGGGTGTGAGTGCTGATATTGCTGGCTGGGGCTCCAGTGCCATGCAGGCTGTGCCACGAGGCACAGAGCACTACTGGTAATCTGTGCATGTACCACTTTTCCATCATTTTTTGCTCAGGATGCTACTTCACTTCTGCCTACCTTCTAGCACAATTAGCAGAATCATACCCCACCCACTGCCCTGTGCCAACAGAAATTGTCCCCCTCTTCCCCTGTAGGCAGCCAGACACCCACTGCTGACTCACTGTTACCATCTGCAGGCCTGGGCAGCAATGCTCTTGCTCCCACCCACCCATTGCCTAAGCTGAAATAGGCTTGTGAACAAAATGACACAATGTGAGATTCACCTGTCCCACCAGGTGGTCTTGTCTCTTGGACATTATTGCTTTGTGCTTTGCTAAGTGACAGGGGAGTGACTGGAGTAATTTCTATTCATGTAGACTGACATGATAGAAATCACTCAATTTAAAATAAAATTACTGAAACATCTGCAGACGTGTATGAAGTTCAATGAGGTGAAATGCCAGGTCCTGCCCTTGGGTCACAAAACCTCCATGCAGCTCCACAGGCTAGGGCAAAGTGGCTGGGAATCTGCCCAGTGGAAAAGAACATGGGGAGGTGCTGGTCAGCATGAGCTGAACGTGATCCAGCATGTGCCCAGCTGGCCAAGGAGGCCAATGGCATGCTGGTCTGTGTCAGGAACAGTGTGGTCAGCAGTATCAGGGCAGTGACTGTCCCCCTTCACTCAGCACTGGTGAAGCCAAAGCTTGAGTCCTGTGTGCAGTTCTGGGCCCTGCACTACAAGAAGGACATTGAGGTGCTGGAGCATGTCCAGAGACAGGCAATGGGGCTGGGGAAGGAGCACAAGTCTTTTGAAAGGCTGATGAGGGAGCTGGGGATCTATAGCCTGGCAAAAAGGAGACTCAGAGGAGACCTTATTACTCTCTACAGCAACCTGAGAGGGTGTCAACCTCTTCTCCCGCACCATTAGGAACAGACAACGGGAAATGGCTTCAAGCTGCACCAAGGGAGATTCAAGGTGGAAGTTAGGGAGAATTGTTTTACTGAAAGGCTTGTCAACAATTGCAATGGGCTTTCCAGGGACGTGGTGGAGTCACCATTCCTGTAAGTGTTCAAGAAACAATTGGACATGGCACATAATGCTGTGGTTTAATTGGCATGGTGGTGCTCAATCACCAGTCTGGGAGGTCTTTTCCAACCCTAATGATTCCATGATTCTGTAGAGGAAAGCATTCCCACATTAGCATTTGCCTCACAGATACTATCAGATGATGTCTGTATTATAATAATATGTGGTATTACTGTATAAGGGACAATTGTGTCTTAACATCCAGTGTTCAGAGAGGTGTGTAGTCACACTCTTCCAGCAGTTCTCCTACAGATGAGAAATGTACACAACCAAGAAGAGTTTCAGCAGAAAAACTAGAATCACTGGATAATAGATTATACAGTAGATGGTTAATCATTGGCATAGGGGATTTTACAAATGGGCAAGGTGTAGAGTTATATACCAATCTGGCAGGATGACTATTAGGAGAGACTTGAGACAATCTTATGTTATGTTTGTGGATATCCAAGCATGGTAGAGTAACCAAGAGTTCAAAGAACTTCCTTGTAATCACACCTTAATGGAGAGCCAATAATGTGCAGAGTTAGGAATCAAACTGGTGTTCCCATATCTCTATATGTGCATAGCTTCTTGGTAAATGCTAACTGAGCTGAGCATCTGTAGTCCAGCTCTGCAAGCTGAATCTGTCAGTCTTACAGGACTGATTGCTGCTTAGTAAACACCAAAGCTTTGATAAATGCCTATAAATTTGTGTTTAGTCATCACAGTTTGCAGACCGTGGATTTTTTCCAATCAATATGCCTAAAGTTAAGAGTCAAGTAGATAATATTTAATTGATGGGTTGAAAATACAAAAAAAGCCATTTGTCTTAAGTGTGGTTTTAAGAAAGGCCCAAAAAAATAGGGCTCATACCAAGCCCCATACAAGCGTGGTCTATTTGTATTTTCATGGCTGAAGGTTGTTACTGAATCCAACTTTATTTTCCTGTAGAAATGGAAATGTTATGAATTTTATAGTCTTGTAAGAGATGTTTGGCATTTCAAAAGCCCCTTTTAAGTCTGTGACCATTCCTTCTCCTCAGACAGATAATTTATTGTGGGTTATTGCCTCTCCCTTCTCTTCTACCTAGCATGAGACATTGTTTACTGTGTTGGTAGTCCCAATGTTTACTCTGCATTTCACTTATTTATGCTGTTTTTATAAATTTTTCCTGCTCCATTATGTATGTTTAATATCAGTAAATTCTTCAACATGCACCTGACATAACTATGAATGTATTTCACACTGTTATGTGTATCAGTTAGAAATATATCCCCTGTTATTTTCTCTGTGAAATATTTCTTCCTTACCAAAATAACACTTTTGCATTTGACATTCATAACAATAAAGTAGCATATAGGGAGCTGTTTCCGCTTCTAAGAATAATTCAAATTGTTGCCCCCAGCACACATTTTTGCAGCTTTGGTTGTTAGATTGAAGAAGTAGGATGTACTTGGTTTTCCGTCTGCTCAGTGGTTCCAGTGAAACTAGTCTTGCAGTCTTTGCATGCCCAAACCCATCAGTGGCTATAGAGAAAGTCAGGGTGCATAAATAACTCAGGATCAGCTTCATGAGTATGGGATTTACAGTAACACAGATCTCATATAACCATTTGAATTATTTTCTAATGCAGACGAGGATCCAATGTCTCACTAACTTTGGATATGAGCAGTTTGGGAAGTGTTGAACCTTTCGTCACTGTGCCAACACCACGAGAAAAAGTAGCGATGGAATACCTGCAGTCAGCTGGCCGCATCCTGACACGGCAGCAGCTTCGAGACACAGTTGCATGTTCTCATTTACTTCAAACAGAATTCATGGTGAGTCTAACAAAATGCTTGAAATGAGGATTTTTGACATAGTGGCACAACAGAAACTGTTAGGAAAAAATAATCGGGTGGCACTTTAATGCCAAGGTACTAATTGTTTCCAAAGAGCAGATTAGAGAGATTCAAGGTGGTGTTTTATGTTTGTGCACTAAAGACAGAGGAGTCAGTCAGTTTAATCCATGGATAATATAGATTCCTCTTGGTTTGAAGTCCCATCATAGATGGGCTTAGTATTATAATACAGCTACAGTGCAAACAGTCAGAACTGTAACACTGTGACAGTTTCGAAGAGATCATAAAGACTATGATGAAAGCTCAGTCATAATTGAAGATTTTGTTTATTCACAAATTATTTTTTGGAGCAGATAGGGACACCCACACTTTTTTCCCAAGGTACAAAATACCTTTAACAAGCAGGCCATAGAGCAGCCTAATATACTCAAGACAAAAACCCTGAAGTGTTTTACAAGTGTATTTATTAGTAAAAAGGGTAAGAATCTGAAATGAAGAAAGTAGACGGGTGGAAAAAAGTCGGAGCAGAAAAACTCAGTCAGGAAAAACACATTATAACACATTACTTTAAGACCTGAAAAAGTCTGGTATTGCAAAACACTCAGATGAAAGAAGCTGTTGGAAAAAAGGAGACACATTTTACAAGGGAAATAGAAAAGATCATAAACTGATGCCAGTTAAATGTGAAAGCTAAGTAAGGCAGGGCAAAAAAAATTTGAATTCAAAAAACTTCATGTTTAAACAGATCAAAAGCACAAAGCTTACTAAAGAATCATCATCAACTGATCATCACAATGCTAGAATAGTGATTTGAGGAAATTTAACCAGTGGATGAGAAGTGACTTCATTATTTGCATCTGCATTGACCCTAGAAGAACTTATGCAATTTCCTACATCTATAGCAGGGATAGGTTCAAGCAGATCACCAGAACTTCTGTCTGATAGTGAAGCATTAGTGGAAGGGATGCTATAACACATCAATAAAATTTTAAAAAGTAAGCTAGTAGTCATCCAGGAATCCTAAAGGAGTCCAGGTATGCACTTACTGATGTATTAACTGGAGAGGTGTGATGTAGCAGTTGTGCTTCAGCAGCTGAGGAACCAGAGGGCCAGAAGTAGTAGTTTTTCAGAAGGGTTCCAGAATTGATCCAGAGACATGTATGTCTAGAAATCTGATGTCTAAATCAGAGAAACTGGAAAGAATTAAAATTAAACATGACAGAGCACGTGACTCCTTAGGTTTCCTTTTGTTTCCAATTTGTGCATGTGAATCAATCAATGATGTTTGCCATCTTACTCTAAAAATAGCTTTTCATTATGAATAATTGCATTCTATGGAGCAATCCCTTCAATTACCTTTAAAATCTGAAGTTTATAGTGAAAGTCATTTGCTTAAGAAAAGTAAATCCCTCAATTCTTCTACCAAAACATGGGCAGACAGTGTACACAGAAAAAATTACAATCATGCAACATACTTTTCTCACCAGTTATGCCATAGGTTCTCTGCCATTCTGCTGCTTAGGCAGGAAAGTCAGAAGAAATAACTTCATCATGCCTAAGCCCCTCATGTTAAGAGACAGTTTGTACAGACAAATTGGCACCTCACAGAATCCTGTTTACTCAAATCGTCTCACACAGCAGTTGTGCACAGCTTTGGGGAGACAGAGTCACATTTTATTTGTCCCTCACGGGGGCACAACATGGCTTTGGCCATTCAGTGTTTCCACAGAATTTTATTGAAAAGGTCATGACTCATCTATTCTGTTTTTAAACCATTTTTAGAAATGTGTTTTAAGATGAAGCTCTTGAACAGTATCTGTTTGCTATGTTCCTTGCCACAGATAATAGCTCAAGTAGGAACTTGAGGCATGCAAAGAACGCAGTGTATAACCCTCAGCCATTGTGGTCACACAGCTCCTTTTAACTAGCTAAAGAAATACATTAAGGCAGCCTTCTGAACACTAGAGTTTTTAGCTCTCATGAAAAGCTTCCAAATATGAAAAAAAGGGAGAAATGGTTGAAGTTTTTCGTGGAAAATTAAAACATGAACAGTTTCAGGTTATTTTTAGTTCTTCAGGTTTTTTTAATTAACAGCTGTAAAGATATTACTTCATTAAAGGTTATATTTGGCTGGGAGAATATACCTGTTTTGCAAGGAGGAAGAAACACAATTTGCCCAGCATATATGTTTTCTTTAGTAGCCTGAGTTGCTACTCTTCAAAGGATAGAATATCTGAAGTTGGTGATAGAAGATAAAATTCATTCCCAAAACACCCAAATGTCAAAAAATACAGTCCTGCATGGGAAAGTGCCTGATCATTAAAGGTATAAAATTAGGTCCTCAAAAATAGGAGGGATGAGTATAATGACTACCTGCCTGAATTTTCCTAAATTTTACTACATTTTCTTGAATGCTTTCAGAGATCCAAATCATACTTCTTCAAGTGTATGAATAGCACTTAAAACCTAATGTGAGCTAGAATAGCTGCTATTAGAAGATATCACTCAGAGAGGGAAACCAGCCCCTGAATCATATGCATATGCATCTATAATTGCATGCAATTGACTGAGCACGGGAATGTGTCCAGTTTGTGCATTATTTGCAATTATTTAATTAAATATATATGTTTAATAAAGTCATTATATATATATATATATATATATATTGCCTGTACATCTACAGAGTTTGTATACTAGTTTGCACGTGTTCCTGCTATTTGCAGTCTGCTGGGCTTATTTGCTCCCCTGTTAGCAGGAATGTTATCACCATATTATCCTGATCCTTTTTTCTGGAATAATCTCTTTTTTCTCACAGCCAGTTTCAGAATAAGTGATTTGTCTGTGGCTGTGATCCACGGTGTATTGTCAGATTTCTGTCTGTGCCCTTGGACTCACAACTACTTACTACTGGGAGGAGACCACTGATTAGAAAGTGTTTACAGGATGTAAGTGATTAATGTTATTAATGGTCCCGGTTGGCCCAAAGAAATGTGTTTCTGTTTTCAACTTGGTGGCATTTTTGCATCTGTTAGTAACTTGCCAAATGATGAGCTATTAAAAAAATTCAGCAGGCATAGTACGGGAGGCAGCCACACATCTGGAAGACGCTCACCAACCACCATCACTTGGGCAGGCAGAGGACTCTTCCTCATGCATCTTTTTCCAGAATCTGTAGATGACAGACAGAGATCCCACTAAGCACAAGCTTAGTGTCTTGCTCTCTCTCACTTTATGCATAGTTTAGCACCAAAAGCCTTCAGAGGCCATGTACTGGTGGTGTTTGTACTAAGCCAGAACTGAGCTAGGGAAGCTCTGGGTCAGCCAGTTAGAACAATTCGGAGCCCAAGGGCCAAGGGTAAATCTCAGACAGAGATCACCGCTGGGAAGCAGTAGAAGTCCGAGGTGAATATGAGGAGGGTATGGGAGCTCATGTTGTAGTTTTGTGGATGAGGAAGCAGCATTAGATGCAAGACAGAGATGAGATGGTTTGACCTGAGGTAGTGGGGATGAGGTAAGAATGAAGTCTTCATTATGTAAGAATGAAGTCTTAGAAGTGAGAAGATCCTGAACTTAGGACAGCCATCATATGGATGGCAGTACAGCGATCTGAAAAAGGACTGGGTGAAGTACCTGCAAGGAAGGTGTGTCTTAGCAGCAACACTTTGGCTGCCCTGGCACAATGAGTCATTCTTTTGAGAAGCCAGCTGAACACCAAGAAGAGATCAAGGAAGAAACTGAATGAGGAAGAAGGGAAGAATAAAGAAGGTCCATGAAATGCATGGGCATAAGGCGGAGAAGGTAGAAAAATAAAAATCAACACAGATGAAACCTCACATAGTAAGATGTTTGGAAGGCAAGTTGGGAAGTGGAGACGAATCACAGCATTTCAATATGAACCATCTAAATTTTACTTAACTTTGCCATCTCTTCAAGCAGTAAAGTGAAAGTGTAACTTCCTCTGCTTGGTGAACCCATGTAAAACTCTGCTGTTGGGTGCCTGCTTGACAAGCTGTTAGAGACCTCATCCCTGTTCCTTTAAAAAAAATCCCTGCAGAGGTCAGTCATGCTGGGCAGGACCAGATCTTATGTCTGAAGGACAGGGCCCGTGCGTCTCTGCTGTACCAAAGTATTGGGTAGGCCTGCACCTCTAGAATAGAAACCAAATAATTTTGGAGGAAAATCCTTAAGTAAATTTTCCAGTGATGCAAGCCAACAGAGAGTCCTCATGCTTCTATGTGTCTCTACGAGGCAATTAGATAATATGCCACTGTCTCTTAGGCTAAATGTCCCAGGCTAGCATGAGGTTTCCAAGTCTCTTGTTCTTTTAAGTAGAAGTATTAATTTACTGAAGATTGAATTTCAGCTGACTCTAAGATAATTTAAATAATGGTGGCCAAACAAAAAGAAATCAGCATAGTAATGAAGATTTTTAATGTGATTTTGCCAGGTTATTTTAGTTGGTAAAACATCCCCCACAATCATGAAAAAAAGCCCCCACCAACCCCTGCATGTTTCATCCTGCCTTTTTAAAATGTTTGGTTTTATTCAGCTGTAGAAACATTGTTTCAGGACCTCAAAATCAAAATTGTTCTTACTCTCCCTTAAACCAAGTTAAATATTTTGTTCAATGCAATTTTTGCAGATTTTTAGTTTTCATGATGACAAACACTTTCAAAAACAGTAATTTTAAGTTATGAGGAGTTTATAATTTGCGTATTTTTGAAACTTAAAGGAAACTGTTGCATTAGTTACTTGCACATCTGCAATATAAATCAGTCACTAAAATATGAAAATGAGAAGGAAAAAAAAGAGCTTCATAATTTTATTACTTTTGAGTCTGAATGCAAAAGACTAAGGCACTTCATTCTAGTAGTTTAAATAAAAGGCAAGTGAGGTCTTTGAATTTCATTGATAAGGACTTAGCACAAAATTTTCTTAAGGTTTGCCATATATTAATATTTCATTATTTTTAAAGTTCCTGCCCCAGTTATGTGAAGTATTGCTCTTTTTTGCCACATTAATTTACTTTTGAACTCAATTTTTCTGGATTGAATTTTAGTGAATTTTTACTTTGGTCCTAATCCCATAAAAACTTTTTTTTTTTAATAATTCATCAGAAGTGTTCCTTGGAAGTCACCCCTTCAATATGCAGCTCCCTGTGTTTATTAAAGGAAGGGTGTTGACAGGCTTGAGGTAGGAACCACTTTTTTGCTTAATAACTTTGATGTTAAGAGACAGTTGTGTAAGAGCAGATGGTCTTCTGGTGATAATTTCCTGCATGGCTCCTTTGGAAACATCAGTCTGATTTAATTTATTTTTTATAGGAAATACCAATGAATTTTGTGGATCCCAAAGAAATTGACATCCCGAGTCATGGAACTAAAAACCGCTATAAAACAATTTTGCCAAGTAAGTGAGCTAGCCCATGGCTTCCTACTATGACATTTAGTCCTGCTTTGAGAATGTATTGCTGTGAAAAATCTAACTGTCTGTATCTTTGCTTGTTGTGTACTCATTCATACTTATATTTATAATCCATGTAGAAAGATAACAGAAGCCTAGTGCTGCAGGACTGGCAAATGCAGAACTCTCACTCAATGCCTCAGTAGTTACACAGGTTGGCAGCATCCCAGCCACGTGCTGAAGGGCAAGCCTGGCTTATGCTGATTTTCTCTGAAAGGCAGCTCAGGAGGATGGGGACAGTGAGGTCTGCCATGCTTTGCAGTAGCTCCTCATCATAGCCCAAACCATCTTGCAGTCACTGAATTCCTTCTGGTTGGGTCAAGATACTTGGGATTGAAAACACCCAGACTACAAAAAGCAGGTGTAACCTGTCTTGTCTTGTAGTGGGCTTCTGTCTTAAAAGGTCCTCTGGTGATTACTTTTTTTCTTCTCCATGCACTAAACTCTCTTTGCAGGAATCTGTTTACATTCCTGATGCTGCCTCTTCATTGCTCTTAACTGGTTGCTGCCTTGCTATACTGGTTCTGTATTTTCATTGTATATATTTTCATATACAATTGCTTTGATATAATTGGAGGTGATTGAAAACTTTTCAGTGGAATAGTTTTCCTTCAAAATACATGTTTATCTGAAATGCAGCTATTTTCATAACATTTGTTGGAGGATAGTGAGATATTCCATTTCTCTTTTATTAAACATTTTGTTTTGTGTTCTGTTTCAAAAGAGGTTGCAGAAGTTTTAACATTACACTAAATATAGACATGAATACTTGAGTTTTTATAATTTTTGGCATGACCAAAGTGAAAAAGTTCAGTGATTCAAAACATTACAAAACATTCCCACAGAAAAATGTAAATCCCTTTCTAAGGTTTGGAATTAAGAATACTTTTAAAATGACAGCATATCCTATCAACTAGAAGTTTGCTTTCTAAATATCTCTAGAATATCCTTGTGGGGTCTATGTTATATGTTAGTCATTTAAATTCCCACATCTTCAATGATGAGGTTTCTCTCACCAAACCTGAAAACATTATCATTTGTTCTTATCACATCAATGCCTTGCAGTCAAACTAATGAAAACTGATGGCCTTCAGCCTCTAGATTAAACTCAGAAATGTGATATTTAGGTGGGAAAGAGTCTTGTGTGAAGTCCTTGCTTCTCTTTAGTCTTCAGTAAAATTTTCACTGTGTTCAAGGTTGGTTTATCTATTGTAATCAATAGCTGTGTGAATCCAAGTTCAGTCAAGAAATATTGAAGGGAATTAAAGACGGAAGGTAACTGTAACGCAAGTTAGATACCAACAATCAGACAATTCAGCATCCCTTAGAGTCTGGCCCAGTGTCAACAGGATGTACACAGAGGTGAAATTCTGACCCCTTTGATAACAGCAGGACTTTTGCCATCAGCTGCAGCAGAGACAAGATATCACCAGCCCCTCTCTGCCTGACTGGCAGATTTTTGGAAGGAGTTCTCTCTTCCCATAGCATCTCATGTCCAGGCTGCCCCATCCACCATCAGGTTCACCTCCAGCAATGCCTTGCAAATGCGATGAGTCCAGTTTCACTGAAGCATTTGTTTTGAACTGGGACACAACAGCCGGGCCATGTTCGATGCTGATGAGCTTTGAGAAGCAGCGTGCCTGTGCATCCTCACCTCCTGTAGCTGGGATGTGCTGCTAGCTCCATGGCATATTTTCAATCCAAGCATGATGCTGGTGTGCACCACAGCTGCCCACTGACAGGCGCTTTGTAACTGTCCTTGACAGAAATCAGGAGGTTTGTTGTGTGTTTGCGCCAGGTTTTTTCAAAGAAGATATTTTGAGGATTGAGACACATGCTCATAATAAATATTTGCACACCCCACTCTCAGTCTGAGAGGTTTTGGAAATTGTTTGAGTGATTAAATAGAACAGCTTTCCTGGTTTCCTGCTCAGATGATATCCACCCGCTGCTTTGTACACCCGCATCAGCTTTTCCATTCCCAGTACTGGGTGCGTCTTCTGAATCGGGGCACCTGTGATGACAAGTCACGTCCTAAAAATGCCCAGTCCTGCCAGCTCCACCCTCTATGCTGCAGTGGATATTCTCATTTTCTAAGAGATAATTCCATGACCTTATCCATTCCAAGAGATAATTGCATGAGGGCAAGTTTATGTTAGCAGATACCACCCAGCCAGACACACTCATGTGAAATACAACTAATGCCTATTGAAAATTATTCTGTATGGAAAACTACAAAGTACAGGAAATGTTACATTTCTATGACAGATATTTCAGTTGCAGTATAACATAGCCAACACTCTTATGCAAACACCAGGCTGCCGCTTTAAGTTCTCTGTTATTTGCATTACAATAATATTCTAATTCAACTACTGAGGGGCCAGTGTGGGATCAGAGTTGAGTGGCTAAGCAGTTCCCTAAGATCAGTGTTTCTCCATCCTTCCTTCTGTGACCCCACCCATAGCTCCTGTTAAACCCTGCTCTATGTCTTCAGCTGCATCTCTTCTGCTACCAGCCTACAGTATTTCTCACGCCCTCTGAGCAGGTTTCCAACCCTGCACACAAATTTCCCAGTCTCTCACCACAGCCACATTCCTCTGGCAGAATAGCAGCCCTGCTGCTCATTCTTCATCCTCTTACTCCGCAACTTCACCTTTGCCTGCTTGTCTCCTGCAGCCCCCCACTACACATCCCTGTGACAGGACCTCAGCTTCCTACTATCTTCTATGTCTCCCACTACTTCTTCGGCTCTATATCTTTCCTGCTTCCTGTCTCACTTCTCCATCTCAAACCAGAAGCAGAATTCCTATGGTATTTCAGAGTATGCATGGACTTCTGCTTACAAAGGAGCAAGTGGTTTAACACTGTTCTGTGGGTATCTTTGTATATGCAACACATCCATTAGTTTACCATTCCCTATCCCTCTCTGAAGACTAACCATAAGTCAAACGTATGCATGAAAACATCCTGGGCAGAACAGCAGATTCACACTAACATGAAGATAGAAACCACTTAGGGGGTCAGACCCAGAAGTCCACAATCTGTTGCTTGAAGTACTTGTGCTAACACTGGCTCTGACATTCCACTAAAGAAAGGGGAAAGTTAAGTCATATGATCAAAGCACTTTATTGTGAAAGCATATAAACAGATGCTGGAAAACCATTCTCTTGATGCTGAAATTTTTGAGCTCCCTTTCACTCCCTGGTCCTGACTACAGTCATATTTGCTCCAGTTCTGCTCCCTAATGAAAGCACCAATGGGGTTCACAGAGTGAATGATCCTCCAGTATCCATGGCATGGCTGGAGGTTGTCCAGCACTGCTACCATATAACCCTGCTTGTTCCCTGCACCAGGCACTCTCATGGAGGCAAGTTACAGTTCCTTTAATACCCTCCTATTCCTCCAACATTATAAATTCAGGACAACATTAACAGGAGTTAGAAGAGGCACCCTCTAGTCTGCTGAGAGAACTATTCCATACTTCCTAGTTACATGGGAAAAAACAGCAGTCATTTTGCCTCAGTTAAAACTTTATTTTATTAGTAATTATTAGTGCTTAGCAGCACCAGTGCATTTTCAGATGTTTTCAGCCTTTTCATTTCAGATGAATTCAGCCTTTCAGTAACATCTGTCCTGCTGTAGCTTCAGACTCAAGTCTTTGCCATCCTTAAGGATAAGATTATTATGTGCAAGGTATTTGTCATTCAAGAGGAAGCTAATGACTTCCATTTGTGTCTGATGATTGCCTAGTGGGTCTGGATCTTTAGCATTGCTCAGGTTTTCCTCTTCTCAGAGCTCAGTTTACAGCACTTGCCTATTTCATAACTGATCATGACTGTTAATTTATAAAAGATTCCTGTTCGGAAGCAGTGTTTGTTTCATTGATTGGAGTTGGAAGGAGGTCTCAGAAATTGTGGAGCCAATTTAGCTGCTCCCTAGTAACAGAGGGATTTATCTCAAGACATGGTAATTAAACTGGATGTTGGGTCTGCTTGGAAGAGGTTTTTTAAGGTAGGGGTCAAGCAACACCAGAATCAGAGGCATTGTGTGAGCTAGAGGAAGCGGGTGTTTTTTTCAAGGCCACATAGCCTGAGGCATTTGTGGAAATGGCTAATAACCACTCTGTGTTGAAAAGAAATGAGAGGTTTCCTGTCCTCATATTGTTAAGGGGAAAAAAAAACCTCTAATTGAAAAAAGTTAGGAAAGCTAGTACAAAGATATTTTAACACAAGTTGATTAGGGTTCACTAGTGCTATTAACCACAGTAGATAAGACTTCCATGTACAGACTTTTATGCAGTAATTTGCATATTTTATGAAACATACTTTCAAAACATTATCCTGGGATATACAAAGGCTCCACTCCTGTTTGAGGTGCTCCTGTGACCTCCAGTGGGAAAAGGACATAAAGTATGTTTGGGATCATCCCTCCTCTTCCTTTGATTTGCGAAGGTTTTATCATGTTCTTAGGAAGAAGATGAAAAGTCACAAAACAAATCCAGAAGCAACTCTGAACATACTAGATTTTGCTGCAGCATACGTGTATATATCAGTTCTATATTTTTTGTGTAAATGGCAGGGCTACACACTAAGCAGTGTTTTTTATCTCTTTCCAGCTTAGTGCCCACCTATGTATCTTTAAACACATTGCTTAGATTGCACTCAGCAAAGGATATATCCAGAGACTATTTCCAAACCAATAGGTGTCTGTATACTGTCAAAAAACTCTGCTGATTATAACTGAGTATTTAAGCAAATTGCAGAATAAAAGATTTTTTCAGTATAGAAATATTTCTATATCATGTTGTTAGTAGCAGAATATTTTTTTTTCAGAAAAACTGTGTCAAAGTGTGTTACTAGAAAGCCACAACATGGGCATCTTGCTCCCTGCCTGCTTCCCCCTTACAGTGCATACTTGAGGATATGCTGCTTTAATTCCAAAATGGTAGTGCATGGCAGGGGGGTGGGGGAGGTCTCATCATCACAAATGGAGAAGCAAAACCTTCCTTTCCAGGAGGGATTTAATAACCCCCAGCTCTTTATTCAATAGAACTGGCCCTCACTCCATTCTAGAGCATCCAAGACTGAAGGAAAGAAGAGTGTGACAAAAAATGTTCCTCTATTTTGGCATTGTGTCTCTATTCCAGTACACATGAAAGGTCACAAATTGTGTCAGATGAGGACACAGGACTGAAGGGGAGAATATGGATTACCTAGTCTAGCCCCCAATTCAGTCAACATGAATTGGTATAAAACAGTATATTTTATTTCATCCCAGGCAGAGGAAAATTTTCTTAATTTAAATCCAGCTGTCCAGTGCAGTCACTGAACACTACGGCTTCAGGCCAAAGTACCACAGTGGAGTTCAAAGCGCTTGGTGTAATTATGAGCCACACAGCCCAGCACTGTGCAGTACAGGGGTGCCTTAGTTACATGTGATGATCCTTTGCAGAGGGAAGAATTTGGTGTGTAATTCTTTACTGCTTGACAGCCCCAAATAGCAATAGGTTTTTTTCCTTCAGAAAGTCTTTGATTCTCTTTTGAAATCTAACTATGGGTTTTCTTATTAACTTCTATCTTCCTTGTGCTCTTAGATCCTCTAAGCAGAGTGTATTTGAAACCAAAAAATCCATCTGACTCCTTGAGTACCTATATAAATGCTAACTACATTAGGGTAAGTAAATGTACACTCTTCTTGTACGTTTGAGAAAATATTTTATGTGCCGTGTGAATAGCTGGCTTTGCCAAGGTGCCACTTATTTAACTGTTACCCATCTTCATTGATAATTCCAAATCCTTTTGTCTACATATGTGTGATAGAAATAGTTTCATAAGCCATTTCTAACAAAGACCACATAGTCATGAATGTACAGAAATGGTCGTAATAAAAAAATTATCTAATAATTTATAAAAAACATTAAGAAACACATGCATTACACCAGCTGAACTGTCAACAACTGTGGAAGAAAATGCAACCCAGCAATGAAATGAAATTTCACATCCATGTGTACAAAATCATTGGGCTTGCTGGGATCCTCACAGACCTATCTTGAACAAAGTATGTTCAGGCAGATTGGTGAGTGGCTGGAGGACAGTTTGTGCCAGCTCAGGGTTATCCCACTGGTTCCTGCAATGAGTAGCAGCTGTCATGGAGAAAAGCTCACAAAAGAAAGACCCAAGGCGAGAGGCTGCCATACCACCTCATGCTGTTTTCCATTCACTCGTTGCCTTCAGACATTGCCAGACTCTCTCCTGCATTACTGTTGGGCACCCTGTCACTGCACAAAATCATAACTTCTCCTTTTCACAGAAAACATAAGAAGGTGTGTCTTGTTTTTTCCATTTTTTCTTGTCTTTCCCTAAAAATGCAGGTGTTTCCCTCTCTTCTGCTTCTCCACTGTTTGCCTGACCTTTCTTTGAAATCCTGAATGCTCATATGTGTCTTGGAACTCCCTATGCTCCGTATATATGTTGTCCTTCTTATAAAGTCTCATGAAGGCACTTCTCCCTCAGAAAACATGTATAGCTGTCTTTGACTCCACAAGCAATCATGTATCTTTAAGATTTTCCTGTCATGAAACTTTGTAGATATCAGTTTTATAGTTCTTCTTTTCTCTGCTGTGGCTTATTGACTATAAACTAGCTTGAAAACACTGCTACAATTTAAATTATAGATTAAAGTACCACTGGATGAGGAAAGTCCTAATAACTTGAAGAATGGAGTTAGTTAAAAGAAGCCAAGTAAGCAGAGAAATTTGAGAGGAGTTAGTGTATTCTCAGGACCATTTAAGTTCATCAAATCAGTTTCCAGAGAAAAAACTGTTCTACTGAAAAATTTCTGATCTGCTCTACATTTAGTTGTAACTTCTTTCAGTTCAATTTTTTTTATTAATTTTAGATTAATTTTTTGCTCCTTCTGCTCTTTTATTGACCTGAAATATTTCCTGATCACATGAATTAAAAGTAAAATCTTTTGTGTCTGTTTCTAAACTAGGGATATGGAGGTAAAGAGAAGGCTTTCATTGCAACTCAGGGACCCTTGATTAATACCGTGAATGATTTCTGGCAGATGGTTTGGCAAGAAGACAGCCCTGTCATTGTTATGATCACAAAGCTGAAAGAAAAAAATGAGGTATGACAACTAGCAAAACTGATAAATTATTCCTATGGCTGCATACTATAGAAGGGACTTTAGAAGATACGGAAGGAAGCTAGTAGATAATTGGTTCTTAAATGATCTGTTAATAAGATACGTGAAAAAAAAATTAAGGAGTAGCTAAACACGTCAAGTGCAACAGCATAGCCACTCTAAGACATTATGTATTACAAAAAAGAATTCCATTTTCTAGAACTGTGTTTTTGGGTTCCTAACTTTTTAAGAACCACCTCATTTTTCTGTTGGTCACCTTTTTTTTACTTTCACTGTTGGTCACTTCTTTTTACTTTCTGGTATATAAAGACTAGATTGTTAATGTTATGATTAGCTGAAGATGATTAGATGAAGATGATTAGCTGAGATGGCTGAAGTTTGCATTTTGCTGTAATGTCAGGGATTCAAAACATTCCCAGTGTTACAAATCTGGACCATCCCAGAAATACAGTTTGGGGTCGCAGATGCCAGCACCACAGAGGAACTTAGATAGAATGGAAAGAATACTCTTTACCTTGGTATCAGTTAGACTTGACAATTGTATTTTAGCGGCTAATGGCCAACTAACTGCCTGTTATGCATTCCATGACTTTCTCATCAATTCCAAACAATATCTTCAATATCTTTATTTAGTAGTCATGTAAATTTTTGTCAGTCTTTCCTTGATAGTGCCAGCACCCATATTTCTGACTACGAAAAATTAGGAACAAAATTCACTCTCCCATACAGAAGGTCAATACAGAACCTATTATGGAAGACTGAATGTTAAATAAGTGGTTTACAGGGCTTGTGGACAAGAGAGAGTCAGAAATAAAGGAGATGGACTTTTTTCTTGAGTCCAGACTTAGTAACGATTCCCAGCTCCAGGTAGGTGCCTCAATCAAATCTCAGCACAAAGCCACGTAAGCACTGGGTCTGTATTTCCCCTGCTGCACTCACACCCCTGCTATTCAAACTCAGATGCATGGTGGTAGAGCAATAGGGTTTATTCAGGCAAAGTTTCTAGTCTGAGTGGTCAAGGACCAAGAGTCTGAGTGCATTCCCAGGGCTCCAACTCACTGCTCCATTTAAATGTGCACTCAGTAGACATACTCTCTTTCTTCAGCCCTTAGCTCCCTTAACTGTTGCTTCACTCTTCCTCAGTTTGGACTTCTAATGGGAACTTAAAATCCAGGGGATTTTAAGAAACTGTATATGAAAAGTAGGTTGGTCCTGTAAAATGTCCCAAGACCAATTCCCAAATTAGGTGCCATTTTGCACTAGACTAGAGGTGTTCAGAATCCTACATTTAAGATTAATCATGAAAGCATACCAATCGACCAGGCTAATAGAACAAAAGAGTAAGTATTTCACTGAGGAAATGCTGACTGTTTAAACACTCACATCTGACACTGTGTAAGAAGAATGACTTGAAAGAAGTGCCCAGTGGTTTTCATCATGTCAGGAAGCTCTGTGTTTACCTGAGTTACGCAGACTCTAGGCATTGGTGTTTATAGGCATTGTTGTGCCTGCCAGTGGTAATTTCCTCCACATAGAAAGGGTGAGGAATCTCAAGTTGTTCCCAGGCTATATAGAGAGGCTGTGTTTGTGCAAGCTATCCTGTCTAGAAACCTTAGGAGCTCTCCCACTGTCAGCAGGTTCCTCCTGATACCTTGCTTGCCATTGAAAAGAAAGCAAACTCTTAGTGGCCATGCTCAGCATATAATCTTCACTGCTAAAATATTTGCTCTCTACAGAGAAGGCAAAAGCAGATTTTATTTAGCATAGCACCTCTTGGTATTTTTTCCTATCTGTGGTCTGCTTTATTTCCATCTTTTTCAGGGAGGTATATCTGCAGCATACAGACATACAAGTACCTTCATATCTGCAAGTATATTTATCCACTCATCCACATTCACCCCTGAACAAACAAACCTCCATACCTGACTCTTGTGTATAGGCTGTATTCCCCAGTTGGTATAACACCAGTCAGCCTTCATTTGAGCTATAATGTGCTGTAATGTATGAAGTATTGTAATGTAGGAGCTCTCAAATGAGAGACACATGAAAACCCTTAATCTCAACAATAAATTAATTTATTTTGCAAAAGAAAAATTATTTGGGATATTAGTGTCCTAGTTCAAGATATTGATGTAATAAATTTGCATTAGTGATGGGAATTGTGTGAAATTATGATGTATAAAGGTTACTATAGGGTTACTTCCATGTATCAAATGAAAAAATGGTGTAGACTTGCTGTGGTAAGTATGAGCTTTTGCAAGATGGATGAAGATATGAGTGTAGAGTGCTGAGAAAAATATTTATTTCAGCTGTACAAAGGAAACATGCAGAATTTGTAAAACCTGTCCTCAAAACTGCAGAATGTTTGAACAAATTGAAAATCTACTTGTGTAAGGAGAGTCCACAGCAAAGGAGCTTCTGCCTGAATAACTGGTGAGAAACTTGGAAACTAGGCCATGATTTTAGGGTTAGTATAGGGAAAACCACATCTCATCTAGTGATCTAGGTACCCTTTGTGGTCACTGAAGAGCAGTAGTCAGCTCCAGAGGGTGATCTATCTCACTTTGAGAGAATGAGATAAATCACTAACTGAAGGTGATCTCTTAAGAATCTCTAATTCTGTACTAATATTTTAGGACACAATCCTCCAAACCTTTACACACAGGGCACATACAATTTTCATATATTACTGAGTTTAGTCAGAACAACTGAGCAGTGGAATTTAGATAATACATAGGGTGTAAGAGTGTCACAGACATATATATATTATTTCATAGAGAAAGTCATACACTTCTGTTGTATCAGCTGATTTTGTCATTGATCTATTTACTACATCAATAATAAGCATTTATTCTGCCTTCAAAACTTATTAGCAACATTACCTATTAAACAGGAAACATATTTTGGGAAGCATAAGTAGATAACCTGGTACATCATTCTGCAAGAAGAGAGAACTAATACTCTTTTTGCATCAAATTACTCAGATAACGCAAATCCTGTTGTCAGTAATTATCTAGAACAACCTTGTTAACTCATTGTTTAAAGTTCATGTCTCATGTAACATGTTTTCCTGGTTGGTCTATATATGATCTACCCTTATGTATGTATAGCCAAGTAGATTTTGGAATTCAGAAATCCTACCTTTTATATACTTCACATAAGCCTCTTTGAAGATTATTTATTAGCTAAGTTGAGTATTGGTATCATAGATAGGTCTTAGAAGAACTTAGGAAGATTTGGTGCTGTGAGGATTTCAGTATATGAAGGCAAACCCTGCAATCCCTCTTAAAGTTACCTCTCATACTTGAGATAGTAGTGACAGTAAATAGAGGGCAGGAGTAAAAAGGGATTCTGGAATTGAATCTTTGTTGTTATTATTCTTTATTGTTGTGTTATTGGGAACTTTAATGTGTAAATTTATAGGTCTAGCTATGTGGAGAAATATCCCAGAAGTAGAATTGGAGTTAAGCAGCTGCACAAATATTTGAGAATTTTTAAACTAATTTTGTTCGGGGTCCAAATCCAGAGAATGTCAAGCAGTAAACATCATGTCACCTGGGGCAGCCTTCCTCCATTTGGCAGAACTGGGGACCAGGCTGCAGTAGGCAGAGTTCTGGCAAGTTGAAAACATTGACTGTGACAAATCACAGGCACCAGCCCCAGAGCACGGCAGGGCCAGATCCCACTCAGTTATGGAAATCCACCTCAGGGCAGTCCCATGAAGCTTGGCACCCGATGGCATGGGACAGGGCATGCCAGGAGGCAGGAGAGGGAATGGAAGGAAGCCCAGGCCTGCAGCCCTGTTGCAGGGGGGAAGGACAAAGGCTGAAATCAATTAAAAGTCATGTGAGAGAGTGTTTTTTGTAAAAACTTCCTGTTTGTCAGGGAGTGTTTAGTTTGGGTTAGGGAGGGGCCATGTTTGGTTGTTTCTGATAAATACTGTGTACAGTGAGATTTTACTGCTTGCACACATGAGGCTGGACACCAGACTCTTCATCCACTATATCAGATGTTTGAATGGGTTTAAAATGTGATTACTAGAGAAGAATTTTCTTTTATGTACAAGTAACAACTTGAGGCAGTTTACTTTTTTTTATTATGGTCCTGAGATTTTGTATATTATTTTCTGTATATCTGATAACTTTATCCCTCCTACCACCATCTTTTTCCCTTTTTTCAGTTAACTTTCAAAAACATGTTAATTCCCCACTCCTTGGAAGTGCTTGCCTCAGCTTATCCCACCTGTTTTTTCAAGGCTATTTTTAAAGCAGCAACAAACAGTATTTTTAAAGGATGCACAGCAACAGTGTTAAAAATAATCCATTGTATCTCACTAAAAGTAGACAGACTGTTAAATGAAAGTTATTTTAATGAACAGCCACAGTTCATTGTCCACCCAGCACAAGTTGCCAATTCCAGTTCTGGGAAAGAGTCAAGAAAAACACTCTTCTGGAGTGCCTGAAGGTTTCGTAGTGAGTGTTGCATGCTCACATTTATCAAGAAGTCTCAGGAGTTTACTCAACTATTGTTGATTGTCAGGGCACAATTGTGTATTTAGACTTTTCTTTTTCCCATATTAGCACTGAAAATTACACTCCCAGGGAGGGGCATGAATTGCAGATCTGGCAGATGATAGTAACTATATGTGTCACATGGGTAGACTGTGGAACTTGTGAACTCACTTTTTCATACAAATTTCTGAGTATTTTATTGCCATTCTTGATCTCTTCGGGGAGACAGCAAATTTAGGATGTTCGAGTAGTTCTGCAAAAGACAGGATTTGAACGAAACCAGTGAGAATGGCGAGCATTATTTCAGGAAATGTGGCTTTCACACACTTTACACTATTAAGGTAATGAGCATCTATTTTTAGGAAAGTATTTATACAGCTGAGGTGATTCAGTTCAATCCACTATTGGGTTATCGAGTAGCAACTCAAATATCACATATGGTGGTAAAGCCTTGCATTCCACTGATTGTTTTTTCTGGATAATTTTTAGCAGTATTTACTGGAAGTTATATTTTATGGAAATTAATTATATTAAAGGCATTGTTTCATTTTGCTGCATAATGTAGGCTACTGTCTGTCTACATGTATACCAGTTGCTTCAGTAAGAGTTTGTGAGGAAATACAAGCAAGGTCTTTCAAGGATTCCTATTATTGTAGAACTGTTCTCTTTGGGTTTGGATTTTTTTTTTTTGTTTATTTGGTTGGTTGGTTGGGTTTTTATACCTGTGTATTGATATTAAAATAGAAGGTTTCCTTTTAATGATGGGGAATCTTTTTATTTCATGAATGAGTTGGGCAGCATTATTTCAGAAAATGTGGCTTTCAAACACCTTACATTCTTAAGGGAATAAGCATCCATTTCTAGAGAAGTATTTATACAACAGAGATATTTGTTTTCATTTAGCCTGTGGAGATACTCTAATTGAAATTAATACTGAAGACTTGAATATAAGCAAATTATTGCAAGGAGAAAATAAAATTATTTGTCTTGTAAATACTAGTTCTTCATCTCCTTTTTAGTAGAAGTTTGTCAGATAAATTGCTGTAATTGTTCTATACTGTAAAACTCAGATCTTGAAAACCAGGCCTAAGTCATTCAGTAAAAACTGCAAAATCTTATCTAGGAATACTTCTGATATGAATGGCACTTCAGTTGAACTCATCTGAATTTTGCAGAAAAATACATTCTGTGTAAAAATTAGATATGAATGTGGGGCTCCAGGATTCAGTTTGTTGATGACACTGATGCTTGCTTTCCAGAAATGTGTGCTTTATTGGCCAGAAAAAAGAGGAATCTATGGGAAGGTTGAAGTCCTTGTTAACAGTGTGCAAGAATGCAAAAACTACACTGTCCGTCAGCTTACAATAAAGGTAATGATCTGCATCTGAGAAGCATAATTCACAGTGCTCTCTTTTCTTTATTGTAAAATGAAGTTAAAGTGTTAGCTTTTTTACAGGGTATAAATTTATACAGGAGGAGCTATGAAGCTGCAAGGTAGGCTTGAGACCAAAGTACCGGAATACTTATTGTATTGCCACTTTGTATGACTCTGGCAATAGAAAAGGCTTCAAAAAAGAGTGCAAGTTTCATTCTCTTGAACTGCATTTGTTTTGGGGCCCTTTTAACATTATCAAGGCAAAGTAAAGGGATTTTACTTAATGACAAAACTAGCAGAGCATTGTTCTAAAAAAAGATATGCTGCTCATGTTGTGTGTTGAGTGCAGCTATAACCTATCTGAGAAGCTAAAAAGAAGTGTATAAAGAAATCTCCATGCTTTCCTGGTTCTCACTTAACATTAACATTGTGCAAAATAAGACAGATGCCCCTCTTCTGAGTTAATTACACTCCCCATATTACACTCTCATGCTATCAGATTGACCTGCTACTCCTGAAGAGCATTACAATAAATAATGTATTGGGAACATTTGTTTAGTGTTTCAGTCCCAGCACTGAGAAGTGAACAGAATTATATCATCCAATACAAATTACCCCAGCCCATATTTAGCCCCTTGTTGAAGTAAGTGATAGCATACTCTTTTGGAGAGAATAGCTGAACAAACTGGGATATCTTGTTAATCTCAAAGGGCAATTCTTTTGCATCTTTAACTTCAATACCCTTGTAATTTTAGTATCAGAACCTTATCATGACCTTAAAAGGTAGAAATATATGATAATTTAGAAATTCAGAAGCCCACATGAAGCTATTCTCTCTAGATGTTGTTGCTGATGTAACACAGGCATCTGACAATTCCCAATTGACAATACAGTCATGAAGTCAGTCATGAACTTACACAGCTGGAAAAGTCAGTAGTCAGAAAACTGAACTTACACAGCTGAAGAAATAGCCAAGTTTTCAGGTGCACAAACCCTTCTTCTAATTGGGTGTCTGGAAGCACAGCAGTTCTATCCACGGTTGCATCCTCCAAGTCTAATATAAAAAATTGTTTAATCTCTCTTAATATTTTTACTGTCTTTTTACCATAACAATGTGAGAAATGCAAATACAATTGTTCATATAAAATCTTGGTGTTATTTCCAGCAAGGGAGTCAGTCCCACAGTGTGAAGCACTACTGGTACACATCCTGGCCAGACCACAAAACCCCCGACAGCGCTCAGCCTCTGCTGCAGCTCATTCTGGATGTGGAAGAGGACAGGCTGGAATCATTGGGCAGAGGGCCTGTTGTTGTGCACTGCAGGTAATTAGCCAGTGTTTCTCTCTAAGGACTGCCTAAAGCAAGGCTACAGAAAATTGCATCAAATAGCCCTCCTAAAGAATGTGTTTGGGGAAAAGCAAAATTCTTCATGTTAATTGACTTTTTTAGTTCATATTTGAGGATATGAGTTTTGGAGAGAGTTCCCTTGTTGTTAGCAGATCACTTCTGAGCTGTTCTTTATTTCTGCTAGTGAACTCTGCTTTTGAAAGACCACCTGGAAAAATTATTTTACTTTTGTTTCTTATTTATGATTTGCTTACTTTTTTGTCTTGTTCTATGATTACATGCCTAATTCAGATGCAGTGCCTGGTGACCAGTAGGCAAAGCATATTGCAAAGCAAGTCAGTTTTGAGGAGCAAGAATCAGGTACAAATTTGAAGATCAAAACACATCAGTACTAGAATTTGTGAACAATTTCACAAAAGCAGTTGGTTGGATACTGAAGAACAAAGTGTTATTCAGTACTCAAGAATAGAGCTTTATTCATACAAATTATAATGCACCAGAGAATGACCTTCTAGTAGTTCTTTTTTAATTCTATTTTATTGCATTATATTGCTTCATTACCCCATGTTGCAATTTAAATAATAGGAAGTAGCACTGGATTTGTTATATTGGCGGGAAGAAATAGACTAAGCAAAACAGAAAGTAAAAATAAAATCAGTGTTTTCTTACTTGGTTTGTCTCATAACAGGGATGATACATCTCTTACAGCTGGGATACTACTTCTTTTTTTTCCTAGAAGTGCATTAAATCAGAACTTTTCATCTTGAACAACTTCTTTCCTGTTCTATTTAGGAGATTTAGAGAAATGGAAGACAGATTTGAAACACCCATAATTTTTGAAAACTAGAATGTGATTAATAAGCAACTTTCCCAATTTTATGCAGCTGTATTTATCAGGGATTGTAGTTTCCCTAACAATGCAGAAATCTGTGGATAGCTATTGAGATTATCCTTTTTCTAGTATGACTCTTCAGTAATGAAGCTCTTCAGAAGAATGGGATGTCTTTCTGAGATGAGTGATATAACAGTAAGGTCTGTAAGCATCGGCAGGAATTTATTCATGATTTAAGAGAGATATCAGCTCAATTGTGATTAAGATATCGTCCCAGTTGTGATTAAAATTCATAGTTCTTCAGTCACAACTCAGCTATCTATACATTCACTATACTATAGTCTACAAATCTCACACTCCATTTTCCAGTCAGTTTCTTCCCTTTTTGTCTGAATGAGAGGGCTATAAAGCCCTGGACCCCAAATTCATGTTTTAACATTTTCTGCCAATTTTCCTGCCATTCAGCATGAAAGCCATGAGGTGCACTGCATTCCACATTACTTAAGCAAGAAACAGAGTGGGGCAGAGATTCTTAAAATTGCTGAGAATAAATAAAATTAAAAAAAAAAAGTCAAACTGGCTGTTTCCCAGCAGGCATCAAGAAAACCTGGGGAGCTATAGCACCAAGTCCTTCAACATCCTGCAGAATCACAGGAGAGTTAACTTCATCAGCATAGATCTAGGTCCTTTTTGCCTTCATGAGGTTAGAGGTATGGTTAGCAGAACAGAACCCCTGTAGACTTTGAGGACTTTAAACATAAAGCCCTACTGAATTTTAGTTTTAGGTTGCTTTCTCCTCCTTTTCAGTACATATCTCCATCATTTGCTTGGACTGGGCCAGAGACTGCTCAGATTTTGTAGTGTTAATGAAGCTTGGTTTTCTTACCATACACTTGTATGCAATCTGAAAAAATGTAAGCCTCACAATTACCCACAACTGGACTGCTGGAACAGTGTAAACTTTCATTTCTCTCTATGAAAATGAGCTGAGAAGTCAGCCTTGCTGGACATGCATCCAGGAACTGTGGGTTCTAGCAATTCCAAGTTTCATTTTTTTTCTATTTTCATAGTAGTTAGTGTTTTCCATGTAACTCCTGGATCTGTGACCTTCATTCCCCAATTAAACATTTCCTTCTTTTCAGTGCTGGTATAGGAAGAACTGGATGTTTTATTGCCACATCCATTGGTTGTCAGCAGTTAAAGGAAGAGGGAGTCGTAGATGCATTGAGCATTGTCTGCCAGCTACGAGTGGATCGGTGAGTTCCAGAAGAACCACAAATCAGTCAATGATTCTGAAATCATTAGCAAAATTATTTGGTAATGATCAGAAATGATTCAGTAATGATTCTGAACACATTTCCACAGTTGAATGTTACTTTACATGAAATGGCTGCCATTGCTTTTGATGACTTTTATGACCACATTAACTGAATAATCAAGGTAACATATGTATTTAGGTCCTGAATAAGGAATCATATTGTTTTCTGGGTGAAACTTCCATTGAATGAAATTCCCCTGAAATGACAACCATGTAGTTGCTGGGCACTTGCCACTTCTATTTTCCCCCATTAGAATTTTCTGCTTGCTGCATCATCCCATTGGGACACAAGAGAGATGAGGTAATCTGGAGACAAGGGATTTTCTTTGAGCCTGGGTTGACAAAGAAATCCAGGCTCACCGAGTGTGTAGCTTCTTTGAGCACTGAAGAAAGACAAATCTGGTGCTATTGCTATTTCCTCAGCTGTGCTGGGGGTCCTTTTGAATTGAGTTGGCAAATTTACCCAGCCTAAGAAAATACCAAGGCATTTGTTCCAGACTTTTCTGAAGTCAGATCAATTCCCCGACTGAATTCACAGCTTGGGAGCAGGAACAGTGGAAGCCAGCATTGTTGCAGAGTGCTTTGTTTTGTGAAACCATGGCTGAAGAGGGATTTGTGTTTTATAGGAGGATGTGGGTATTGTGCACAATGGAAACTGTTGGTTAGGTTGTACTTTTCTTTCTTATTCTGCTTGGAAAAACAGGATTTTGTATAAAGCAAATAAACAGGATTGCACCAAGAATAGAGGAGTCTCCTCTCCTGCTGTAGGCACAGGTCATATAATCTCCTTGCAAGTATCTTAACTGCTTCTGACATGCATGTCTTCTTTAAATGAAAAAAATACATAGGGTGCAAATGCTGAAAAGGACCTTAGGTCAAAGATTTAATACAGATTTTTTTTGTGTTGTGAAGAGCTCTGAAAGGTACTGGAACAGTGAAGTGCAGAAAGACCAGAATCCATATAGTTGACTGTGTTTATGGATCATCTCCCCTGCCTTCCCCTCCTGTATGGCTGCATCATACTCGACATTATAATATGATCTTTACAGGGCAACATGAGCCACTTGGAGTGTAAAATTCTCCAAGGGGAGTTATTGACCTAAAAATCTCAGCAACAAAATAAGAAGGAATAGCTGAGGGAAAAATGCTTACTCTGTTTTAAATTACCAACTGCAAATTTCCAAACCTCTTTTCTGAATAAGACAGCTGTCTTACTGAGAAAGGTATGAAGAGTTCTTCCCCATTTTAGTATTTCTATTATGAAAGGATCTTTTTATCATTGCTTTTAAAGCAAACTCTAGTCTTAGCTGCCTCTTTTAATATCCCTATTTCAGACACACAAAAAAAATTCCAGATTTTCAACATTATTGACTGACAACACAATTTTATTGAGTGGATGCGACTAATGACCTTTCTTTTACATATTAGTATCCTAGATAAACTTGGAAAGAGAATGGAAATCTGACTGTCTACTCAAAATATTGGCCCAGGATATAAATACAGCCATGGTCTGCATGAATTTGTAAAAAGACAGACCCACAGGTCTGCTCAGCTTGCTTTCTTTCCCAGTTCATTTTTTATATTTTGCAACAGAAACAGGAAATATTTGATGTGAGGCATCTTCAAGACTTACTGTGACATCGAGAAACTTTGCACATTCTTAACCTTAAAGGCACATTCTTGGAATGACATCCGATAACTTTGCTCTTGGCTCCTCAGACAGGATGAAAAGAGTTTCCAGTGTGCGTCAATTCATTGTTTAAGTGTTTTGACTAATGGCCTCAGGTTAAAAAAAAATAATCCCAAACCCTGCATCACATTCATTCTGGAGCAGACTGCATGCAGCTGCACTAGCAGCAAGCCAGAGGGCAGGGTAAAGGACCTTTTATGCACTCACTGCTACCCAAGCAAAGATGGTCACAATCCCTGAGCCCTCAGGATACCAGGTTCTGTTTCTTCCAAGCACCAGCCCAAAGAGTCTCAAAGAAGCAGAGAGCCCAGTAGCTCACAGAGTAGCTGGCAGTGCGGACTAGCAAATAGACAAAGGCTGCACACCCACAGGTGCTGTAGCTGTGGCTACATCCCTTCTAGGCACTAGGGACACAGGAGAGGAAACCTCCCTCCTTGAGCAAATTTCCTCCTGAAACGCTCTTCCACACAAACATTTCCACAAACCAATGTCTTGGGATCACAGATAATTCCCTGCTATGAAATGTGAGCCTTGCATAAGAACGAAGTTAAGAAGGACTTGGGATAGGTAAATGAAAAATTGGACATGAGTTGGCAGTGTACACTTACAGCCCAAGTGTATCTTGGGCAGCAGGTCATGGAGGGAACTGTGCCCCTCTGCTTTGCTCTGGTGAGACCCTGCCTGGAGAGCTGCATCCAGCTCTGGCCTCCCCAGGACAAAAAAGGCATGGCACTGCTACAGTGGATCCAGAGAAGGGAGATGAAAATGGTCAGAGGGACAGGACACCTCTCCTATGAAGAAAGTCTGAGAGGTGGGGCTGTTCGTCCTGGAGAAGGATCTGGGGATATGTTTTTCCTGCCTTTCATTATGAAAGAGGGCTTATAGGAAAGACAGAGAAAGCCTTTCTACCAGGGTCTGCAATGACAGAACAAGAGATAATGACTTTAAACTTAGAAAGAGTAAATACAGATTAGATATTAGGAAGAAGTTCTTTACCTTCCCATCCCTAGAAGTGTTTAAAGCCAGGTTGGATGGGGTTCTGAACAACCTCGTCTTAAGGGAAGGTATCCCTGTCCATGGCAGGGGTTTGGAACTAGGTGGTCTTTAAGGTCCCTACCAATCCAAACCATTTAGTGGTACTATGGCTCAGTAAATCCCATCTATAATGGCACTGACAAGGCTAAGTTGTCTAAACCTCTGAATAAGACTTATATGTCCTTAAGCTGACAGACATATGGACTGTTAGTCCATACAAGGTTCAGAAGCATCATAACCTCTGAATTGCTAACACAGGGCAGATGCCATGGTGCTGGGTTCAGCCCCCACAGTCTTACACACACTTGCCTGGGGGTTTTTATGTTGCTTCAGCACTGAAAAGGAAGGAGCAAGGATCACCATCACAAACAGCCTAGTGCAGCCAAAATTGTTTTAACCTGCCCTTTCTATAAAGTTCTTCTCCCTGGATATGTTCCCTTCCCCCACCCTTCTACACAGCACATCTAACCTGGGAAGTGCACTCCCTTAGAGAACATCTTGGGAGAACATTGATGAGGACGGCAGGGAGGGAAGCTATTTGGGAAGGAGCTGCGTGGGCAAAGCAGGATGCAGCAGCAAGGAGGAAGGAAGGAGACTAAGCAGCACAGAGGACCAGAGCAAAGCCCTCCCATCACCTTTAGTATCTCGCTTCATCTCCAGGCAGGGGACAAGCACAGAGAAAAGCAGCTGAAGGCAAAAGGCAGCCAAGAGTTGTAAATTTGTGGATGTCTTTGTTGGCAAAGCTATGACTGCTTCATTTTGGGCTGGATAGGACCATTTAAGCACCTGTGATTTTATTCCTAGGAATAGCAAAAGAGGCATGTGGCTCACTAAAAGGTGTTCTGTATTTGCCTGAGCTCAATGGAGGAACACAGACCACTGGTCACTTGCTTAAAGAAGTAGATACTATTTTAATTATGATTTTCATGCCATAGGCATTTAGGCATCCAGAAGCACTGAAGAAAATAAAAGGACCTTGTGGTTGTAGATAACCTTCTCTAATACTGAAGGACAATACTTGTTGAGGAAGTTTTACTTACCATTTTTCAAATAGCTTAGTATATCAGTACTACATTTGTTGTTAGGGATCTCATGAGATTTTCAGACCTGCTCCTGCAAGATATCTGGCTCCAACAGTGCTCTGGATCCAAATACCTTGCAAATTTAAATGTTTCAATTAAGATCTAACTGCAGCTAGATGTGACATGTATCTTAATGTCTTCATTCTCACTAAAGCTATTTAGTCTTTCATCATCCCAAAGGGATGCTAGCTAGCTGCTAGCTGCTCCATGGTACCCTGAGGATGAACCAAGGGCTTGTTTCTTGAAGCAGAGTAGATAGCTTTGAATACCCTGGCAAATGAGATAATAGGAGTGGAATTAAGTAAACTTGAGGCCTTGCTTCATGAGAAGGGAGACCTCAAGTACCTCAGTATTGACAGAAAGGCTCAGTTTAATTTCAGAGCTTAATGATAACACTCCTATCACATCTACCTCCTGTAAGACATCCCCTTCCTACCACACTGTAACTGGTACTGGAGATGTGAGACTTGATCCTCATACTTAGACCTGAAAAATTGATTGTTATCAGGTGAATCAGGCATTTAATCCAAGCTGGCTGCAACTAGTTCTTTTTATGGTTAGGTTAAACTCTTCTGCATTGTCGGTGGTGAAATGATTCACCGCTGTAAAATTTTGTAGGTGGTGGCTGTTCGGACAGGATGCATTGTAGGCGTTAGAAAGAGGACAGGAAGAGCTGTTCTCTGCACAAGCCATCTGTGGGTCACAGAAGGTTACATTTTTAGTAAAGGACAGAAATGAAAGGCCAGATTCTGTATACTTCCTTGCTCCATCAGTGGTAATGCTGCATCCATGTATCTGGCCTTCCTTGCCCATGTGATTGAGCAAAATTCTCTTTTAATATACTGAATTTGAAATGTAGGTTTTAACACTGTAGATGCCAGATGCTTTCTTCTCTAATTTTTACTCTGATGGAACTGGGAATTCTTCATGTTGGGCATGTGCTGTATGGCATAAGGTATGAGGAAAGTAATTCTTCTCTGACAAATATCTCCCACTTACTCAAGCAAACTGTAAGTCAAAAACTAAGAAAGGGCTTGTGTCATCTGGTGGTCATGGGGCTGGCAGGAGCTAGAGGGTGTTGCAGTCTTAAGAAATAAGATTTCAGTGCAGTTTTTTTCCTTTCCAGGGGTGGAATGGTTCAGACCAGCGAGCAGTATGAATTTGTGCACCATGCACTGAGTCTGTATGAAAGAAGACTTTCTGCAGAAGCTGTCCAGTGAAGCCGAGGAGGGTAAAACCAAATGTCAGTCTCTTGAGGTAATTTATTTCATTACCTACCAGCAGCTTCTTCAAGGAGTTTACTGCAGTGGGAAAGACGGCTTTGAGGCCAACTTCTGAAAAGATTGTGGACGGTTTGGCAAAAGTACAGAGATTGCTGGACCCTTACTATGTATGAATGTATTGCGAGCTTCCCAAAAATGATTTATAAAGAAGGTACTGTACTGAAACTATACATGGATTTTGTGTATGTATCTAAAGGTGGGTTTAATTCTGTAATGCTGATATCTGCCATATGGAATGTATATATGTGCTCCTGCTGCAGTCAGATGGACATTGGGACTTCTACAGAAGAAATATTTAACAAGTGTATAAAAGCTTTGACGTTTTGCAAACTGTCTTGTGAATGGACTGTCAACTGTACTGTAAAGTGCTATTACTGATTATGTGGTGAGCTTGTTCCTTGGCCACATAATATTCTTGCTGCTAAAATTGCAAGTGTTCAACTATGGATTGAAAAAAGGAGATAATAAAAAATTTTTAAAATCTTGTTTTTGAAAATATTCAAAAGCAGTTAATATTTTATATGGAAATATATGTTCTTCATTCTATTAACTATTAAATGTGTACTTACTGTAGGTCTTACAGAGCAGTTGCAGAGCACAATGTCTGTTATTCAGTGTATATGTATTTACCCTAAACTGTTGATTGTCTTAGAACATGCTTCTGCTACAGACCTGAATCCAGTGTATTTGTAAATTGTGTAAGTCATTCTACTTTTAAAAGAAACTTTGTAGCATATATTAAATGGTAAGGATTTTAAATATTTGTCTGTCTTTTGTTAATACAGAAATTTTTGCATATGTTGTTTATCTGCTCTATTTCTTTCAGTAAGAGATAGATGCCTTTAGTGGTATGGACTCTTCCATGACAGGTTATACAAGAAAGAAAATGCTGCTATGACTGTTTCCTTTATTGCTCAGTAAAAGTTTGTTTTTAAGAGATTCACGAAGTTGGCATTATGGCTTACAGCACTGGGAGATCTGTTTACAGGGTGTAATGAGTTTTTAATGCAGTGCTGTTGACTTCGCTTCATACTGCTAATAAATTACCCTAAATATGAAATATTAACTGAAGTGTCTGTTCTTGCCTAGAGTAATTAATGCACATGCACTCTTGTACCCCTATAAACAGGCTCAGCCCAGCACAATTTGGTCAGCCTGCACCATGGTTTCTGACCACTTGGGAACCAATCCAGAGGGCACAGGCAATCCCCAGCTGACATGGAGCAAGGTGCACCACCTGATGGGAAAGCAAACCCAGCATCACTTGATTCCTCAGGGGGAGTTTCTGTAAGACCTGGTACAGATGCCAGAGCTTTGCCTCCTCCTCTTCCCCTTCCTCCCCAGCCTCCACTTGGCTTTTAGAACTCGTGGAGTTAGAAATATACTGAGATTTTTCTTGATTGTGCAGAGTTACAAAAAATACATGTTTTTCCCTGTATAATATAGAATATACTTAGTCAGCACCGTCCAGATGACCTGTAGATTTGTAATAGTTCACATGCAACAAATTATACAAAAGTATGATCCCCTTTCTTTTAGTCTAAAGAGATTCAACAAAATCTCTTTTAATTTCCCAGGTGTTTGAAAACTTCTCTTTTGCTTATATTTTTCCAAAATAAACCAACTAGTAAACTGAAGAATCATATTGAAAGGACAAAGTACTGTAAAACCCCCCAAAACAATTGAATAGAAGGAAGTGCTCGTCACTGACTTTTTCCCCCGTGAAGGCACATTTCCTTCCTAGCCTTCGCTTCACTTATCTGAGGTGGGTTTTTTTAAGAGAAGCATGGGGAGTTGCTAGCGGGAAAATGGATTCTTTATTTCACGTCCTGGTTTCTACCTGTCTTGCCTTGGCATTCTCAGGTAAGTGTCTCTCCCCACTTCCCCTCTGCCAAATTGCTCTTTCTGCCACTGAGCAGAGCCGTCCGGCACAGCCAGTGACTTACAAAAACCAAGTCACCTCTTCTCTGGGCTTCGTACCAGAGGAATGAGGGGCAGGGCCAACACAGCCCATTCTGTTTAGATTCCTTTCCAAAGGAAAATAAACTGTCTTCTTCTATGCTGGAGATACATCTTCTTTTTTTAAGAAGATCTCCTGATAGACAATCCAGGAGCTGAGTTTTTGGGATAAATGCTTCAGACAGGAGATTCCTATCTTTTATTCATACTTTATGAAATTTCAGATACAAGAACTTTCTGTAATGCTTAGTTAGAAAATTACTAGGTCTGTAAAAACAGGGGAATGACAACATCAATTGAGGGAAATAAATACACATTTGGTTTAGCACTTTGTAACTAATGGGGCTGGAAATGTTTGAGTAACTGAGATTAAAAACAACGGACAACCTAAACACAATATGGCAAGGAGGCTGCATTTGAAATAACCAATTCTGCATTCTGTTACAAGTATGTGTTTTGCATTGGTAGCTTTGTGGGGTTTTGATTAATGCACTGTAATTTTCTTCATTTGAGTAGCTGGTATTGAACTTTAAATGTGGTGACACAGAGAGCTAATCTTACGTGAATTGGAATCGTCACAAAGCTAACAGCTAGAGACATTGGAATAAATCCAGTAAAACAGATGTGCTTCCTATTAGTAAAGAACCTCCATTCCTGTAACACAGGCATTGAGAGACACATTGATTTGTGAATATCCTCCTATATGTTTCCCTCAGAAACATTATGAATTTTACTAAAACAACTTTTAGGCAGTAAATTATATTTTTAAAAGTCTGTGTTGTAAAACTGAAACAGAGACTGAGAATGCATGTAGCTCTGTTTGCTTTCCAGCAGGGGAAAAGAGGAACTGGTGTTTGAAGTTAATAGTTCTCTAACTTCTTTTATATTCAGTTTAATTTTTTCTTATTTTTATATACAATGCATGTCAAGATAACCTTGCCACAATAGCTTGGGGTTTTGCATTTTCACTATTTACATTACCAGCACATGCATCACGTGAGTGTTCTGTTTGGGAGGTTTTTTAAAATAGGTTCAATTTATGAGAAGTTTCATGAAATGTTCAACACACAGAAAGTGGGAAGAAAGATTTATTTGCTCAGTTATTTTAAATCATTGAGAATTTGCTTTTTATCAAGTAAAAGTGTAATCAATCATATTTTTCTGGAATTTTCCTTTTCCAGAAGGGTTTCTGATTATCCATGTCCAGAAACAGCAGTGTCTTTCAGAAAAGAGAGGAGTCATTATGGAAAAGTGCAACATGACCAGCCTGAACCAGAAGTGGCAGTGGATGGCAGATGACAGGCTCCTCCATGTGAAGTCTGCCCAGTGCCTGAGCATCTCTACACGCTCTGCTCTGTCATCTCGCAGCATCATCACCGATTGTCCCCAGGCAGTCAGGTGGAATTGCCACGAGGATGGGCTCCTGAAGGTGGCCAACAGCTCCCTTTTCCTCACAAAACAAGGTCAGAAGGTAATGGCCAAGCGGAGTAAAAAATACCTTCATACATGGATGCAGCTAAAAGCCAGCGAGACGGGAAAACCTGTTTATGTAAATCTGTGCTCAAAGCAAGGTGAGTTATTCCTTCAAGAAAATATCCTGGGAGTTTTGGTAACAAAAATGTCTCTGTTATGCTAACTCAAATGTGAAAAATTATGATATTTTATTCATACAGAGGAATGTTTTTCACAGTTGAAAAACATTCTGAGAACTATTAAAGAACAGCTGAGACGAGTGCTGTCTTTCTCACAACTGTTGTTTTTAATACACTTTATATTTTCAGGATGTCTCTCTTTTTGTCTACTCCCAATCTTTGGATCAATGTGCTTATACGTAACCTCAGCTCACTATTATTGTGTCATTTCCTTTTTCCATTTCTAAACTATAGGTTTAGATTCCTAGTACTTTTACTTCCTGATTCCTAGTACTTTTCAAAAATGTGGATGCAAAGAAGTTCTCCTCCCCATTCATTTTATCATACAAATCCAGATTCAAACTGTCAAGAGCAAGAAGACATCTGAAAATCCAACACATGCACAATTATTTCTCTGATTAGCCTAAATGCATAATTAGAACAGTCATGGCTTGCACATTTGCATGTTTACTCAGTGTAATTTTGCTCTTAGATGCCATATATATGAGAACCCTCAAAATCCTGAGGATAATGAGCAGAATCAAAACTCTCAGAAATTATTGGAATAGTACTTTGAAATGCAAAGGTCTGTGCACATATCTACAGACATGTAGCAGTATATCTGTGTAGTTGTGGCTTACTATATCCATGGCAAAATGGAAGGTACAGTGGTTTGAATACTGCTTGATAATGCTTTCTTCAATGTCCCATTATCAATCATTCCTGGCAAACTTCTTAATAGTGTTCTTGTGCACTATTAAGTAATTCTTCATAGTAAATAAGAACAACATACAGGCATATTTTTACTGTCAATTCTTGTCTTTACAGGGTTAAAAATAAGTTTTGTGACTTAAAACTGTTGCATATGTCCAAGAATGTTTAAACCAAATCCTCATTCTTTCTGAACTCCTAGTTATTGTAAGGCAGGGTATAATTTTTTTCAGCAAATTTGCACTTGCAGAACTCTACTCATAGGACCAGGACTACTCATCTGAGTGGATGTATGAAAGGATAGCTTGCAGAATCAGGGAATGGAAAAGTGTCCATGATGCTATCCCAGCCCTCCCATATATGTTAGAAATTAAATAGGCAAAATCATTTGAAGTCCTTGAGGGTATGTATGGCTTGCATATTCAAAGACACTATGAACAGTTCAGATGAGGTGCACAGGTATTGTTATTTCCTTTAAATAGCTGGATGGAGTGTGGCCTAACCAAGTTAAAGTAATGTTACACACTTTTCTTAATCATCCTAAGAGAAGAAGCAATTTAAGACCAATAAGCACTAAGACAATTGTCATGGCATATTAAAGCACCTTCTCATCTGTTTACTGTGCTCAGTTCTTAAATGAATTTACCTTGATTTTCCTGAAATTCTCTCCATAGACAGGCCTGCAAATCTTTTCTAAGAGTGTTACTTACCTTATTTTTGACAGCTCTGGGAAGTTCTGCTGAAAAATCAAGAGAACACTATAATCCTCAATACCTAACTAAGAATTTTAGGAATATAAGAATATAAAATGGAAGTAGTGCAAAGAGATTAATTTTTCAAATAGTAGTAAGTACTATGAGAACAATATCTAATGCCCCCAATTCTGCTCATAGCATCCATATGCATGTCAAAAATCTTCAGTGCTAAAAGTGTAAAATTAGTCTTCCAAGAACATCTATCTGCTTTCAATACAAGCAGAAGTGGATCTGCCTAAAATAACATATTTGGTCTATATATAAAAGGATAGTAAAAACTGAACAAAATCTTTGGAGCTGAAATGTCTGTAAGTTTTTCTACTCCTAAGACCACATTTTGTTATAATTTACCCTCTATTTTCACAGTACTCATAAAAAGAGTTCTATTTTGTCATAGGACTAGCTTACTGAATTGTGTCCCAAACATCACCCAGATAGAGTACAAGCTCCAAACCCAATAGCTGCAAGTACCTTTTATTCTGGACCTTACTCAAATATCAAACATGATTTTTCTGAGCCTGGGGAAAGTCTGAGCTTGGATTTGGTTTTCAGATCTGAGATGTGTTTGGATTTACATGTTTTGTAACAGTCCTGATCTAAATGATTGTTTTTGGAAACCAGGATCATTTTGGGAATGTAACCCGTCTTTGCTCACTCAGAGGTAATTCCAAATCTAGCAGGAAACAGTCCTTCTCACACAAACTCAAGTTTGAATCACTCTCCAACTGAAACAGCTAACATGAAGAATGGTCATAAAGCATCAGTATGCCTTGAGAAAGTGAGACTTAATTTCCCACCAAATTCATGAGGACATTCTAGGCAGAGAGAGAAAAATCTCTGTAATGCTAAAGCCTTCTTTTCACCAGCCCACTGTTGGGTTCAGAGCTTCTAAGCTCAGAAACCAGGAATAGAAACAGGCAAGAGGAAAAGGTGAAGAGGTAAAGTCAGGATGACTGAAAAGAACAAAGAATGTTGCATGTAAATAACACTTGTGGAACAAATTTCCACTATTAATGCTGACAGACTAACACTGATGTCACTCCCGAGGTGCATAAGCAATTCTTGCAAGCTTCTTTTGTTCTGGGTAGATTAATTTCAATAAAATATCCAATTAAGAACAGATGCAATGCTATGTGGCACCTTGAATATTACCAGCAAACCTCAAAACCACTGCTGGCTAAAGATTATTCACTAAGTAGGGAATTACTTCAAATGAGTAGACACAAGGCCAAGCTGTAGGCTGCAGCTATGAACTGAGCTCTAGAGACTGTCACACAGGTTGTAGAGCAGCCTGGATACAGAAGGTGACACTACCTGTTTTGTAATATGATGCTCTTCATTGCATTTCTCTTCTATCACATCATACATGGTAGGGACAAGCCTAGAGCCTTTGCACCTCTTGGATATCAAGACATTCAAAAAGAGTAGCTGATTTTATGGAGGGTTTACCTAGTTATGTGCCAAGCACTGAAGAACCATAGTGGGATCTAGAAAGATATAAAACATGTTGAACAAGGAATTCGAATAACAGCTAGAACATCTTTCTATCTCTTGTTTGTTTCCAGCCTGAACTAGACAAAATACCAGATATCAGGTATGAGCTGAAGTCTGATGTGCCATCTGACGTTTATGTGTTCCTCCCCCCTTTTCTAGCCTTGGTTCTTGTCTGGGGTCATTTCTCTCACATAAGCTTCTCTCTTCCCCTTATCCCCCTTTCAGTTTAGCTGCTTCATAATCAGAACTTCAGCTAGTTAAGTTCACATCCCACTGCTGATGCTTCAGTGGCTGAGATGGAGCACAGAAGAGACAGTGCACACTCCAAGCATGCTCTGAACCACTGGAGCAGCAGTAGCAATTGCAGAACATGGGGAGGGAAGACATATGCATCTTCTTGCGACTCTTGGGAAGGTGGAAAAGCACAGAAGAAAGGTGGCAGAAGCAGCTCTTATTTATTTTTGAAATAATGTAAATTAAATATCTTTAGGCTTTAAGCTTTCTACACCTTTAGTGTTTGTAGGTACAGCAGTAATGATACATAAGTTCACTACGGGTTGTAATTTTTTGTGTGTATAACTTTTACTAATGTCTTCAGGATAAATTAGAACAGCAAGAAACAATATTTTCTTTTTACCCTTAAGTTGACCCAAAACATTTTTCCTAAAATACATTCATTGAAATTCATTTTAATCTCTCCAAGTTACTTCACAGGGTGTTGTAAGTTCAAGAGTTTGCTAACATCTATGTGAACCCATGAAATATCAAAAATTACTTGAGTTTTCTTTCTTTGGCCAAATAAATAAATGGTTGTCCACTTTTGCTGAGCTCCACCTTGACAAAGAGAGGCATCAATGTCAGATCCTTGGACATAATTACAAGACCTTGTACAAAATCCAGTAGCATACTGATAGAAGCTCAAAGATAAATGTGGGTTTAGATTTTCTAAAAAGAAAGGGAGAAATCTGAAGTGTAGCCTAGGTCTTTGGGTTTTGTAAATATTCAAAATCTTAATGAGCCACAGCACAAAGAATATAGAACAAAACCAGCTCAGCTACTTTCGTAGGGAAAAAAAATGGAACAATAGGCACAGCTTCCCAGAGCAATCAAGCATGTCCTGCTTTATGGTTTCATCTGCTAGTGCTAAGATGCCAATTCCAAACAATTATACTGGTGGTTTTCATTATTATATTCTCCCCCTTTATTTTGTGTGGACCTTCATGTAGAAGCTGGAGTGGGTTTGAACTTCCATGTGTCTAAATGTAGGTATCTGAAGTGATTATTTCACTTGTCTCAACAAAGTGCTTTTTGTCAATTAAGATGCTCCACAATATTCCACCTGATCTCTGGCTGCCAGCCCAGAAAGACACAGAACTCCCATAAGTGTTATGGAAGCGTGGGCAGATGTTTCAGATGTCCTAGGGCAGTTCAGATTCCACTAGGTTTAGGCAACTGAACCAAGACCTAGGTATTGATGTTTGTTTTACATTGGGCCCTTCTGGGGGCTCCCCAAATAGGGGGAAAACCTCCTGTAATAGTTCTATGCTAGGAAGAAGGAGACTCATGGGACTTTTTCAGTCTTCAGCTTCTTGTTTATGGTTATCTTATCTAAAGTTTTGCAAGCTGTCCACTACAGGCTCAGCACGCTAGAATAGCACCTCAAAATGGCCCCGAAATGTACGGTTTCAAGGTCTTTTAAAGTCGTTTTATCCAATTAGCTCTTAAAACGTAAATTATTTCTTATCTACCAATAACCCTTTCCTTGACTGTCCATGTAACCTCTACACTGTGCTTTCCTTGACCAATCACCCTGTGCCACCAACACTGCAGAAAATGGAGTAGAAGAAGAAGAAGACAGGGACTACACCCAAATTCCTCCATCTTGCTTCCTATCTACACCGTACTAAAAATCTCAAAACCTGAATTTCTCACACAAGTGATATACTACACTACTCTCTATTATCAATTTCACACTTTTGTAGACTCTAGTCTATCTCGAAGTCTTGGGAAGTCCTCTCCATGGGCAAAGGTTAAAGACAGGTTTCTCTGGGGGTCAGAACCCCTCAGAGCAGACAGAGAAATATTCCCTGTGCCCTGGATACCCACACCTAGGTGTCTCTGTAATTCCTGAGTATCTGAGCTCTCTTCAGTAGAGGTGTAATCTATGGAGTTAGTGGAATCTAGATGTCCCTTACAGTGACCAAAAATCCACTTCGGGGTGAGCTGGAACTACTCATAGTGTCAGAAATAGGACTGTTACACCAATGATGTTATCATCATAGTTATATGCATGTTCTGCTACCACTGATGCTGAAAGAGCCTTTTAGTGCCTACTTCAGCACTTTAAAAACAAGCAAGTAAAAGAGCAGTTCAAGATTAGAGTGGAGTTTGGAGACATTCGACTTCTTTGACATAAGATATAAATTATTCTAACTTCTACAATATTCAAATAAAGAAAGAAAACATTTTCAAGCAGCACAGATTTTGCAGGTTTTAAAAGTCACATTGAAGGGGAAAGAAAGGACATTCAGAGGATTTTGTTTTTCTATCATACTTCGACATACAACAGGAATCTGAATTATGCTTTTTTTTACAAGTAGTTAGACAGGTAAAAAAATAATTAATTTTGTCCTGCACATGAAGAGATCTTAAAACAACCCCTTCTTGTTTCAAGTCTTGCAGAGAGTTAGATGCAATTTTATGGAGTATTTTGTATCATATACACTAAATATTTGATTCAGTTATGTTTCACTAGCAGTTCAGCCTTAGTTTTCTGAAGCTGTGCTCTAATAGGGTAGGCAGATCAGTACAATGTGAACTATTTCAGAAAGCTGCACTGTGCCAGCTCAGCTAAGGCTGACAGCACCATTGTAGGGTTCTCAGTTCTTGACAACTAACCAGCACTTTTGGTATTCATGCATGCAAACGTCTGGAAGTCCCTTCCTTGTAAGCTGCCTGCTACTGTGCAGATGGATGTGGTTTGCAGGGCACTCTGTGGATGAAATATGCACTGAGAACATCATCATTTCTCCTGGGTGTGCTACTGATTATTACAATATTATGTTCACACACTGCGTATCATGCAGCCACTAGTGATCAACATCAGTATCTGTGCTGCTGTCCTGTTCCCAGCACAGTTTTATGACTGATTTCCAAAGAGGCAGCTGGAACAATGCTAAACACATCTGAAAAATACCACTTTTTTTTGTTGAGATTTCTGTGTATTTCACAAATGTCCAGAGAGGAGGTGAGTTTTTTCTGGTTAAAAATTTTGGAACTCAAATTGTGTAGAAATCTACTACATGGGCCTTATAATATGCAGTTTTCTTTTTTAAGTGCCTGCTACTGAAGAAGGGCTATGAGGGTCCTTATGCTAGGATCACAATAGTGGCTTTACTTAGAATATAAACATAGATTCTGACTTTCTTAAAATGGGTAACAAATATGAACCCCATTAATCAGTCCACTGTAGGATATATATCTAAGTTCCAGTATGGCATAGTTCTGTACACAAGTCACTTCTATCCACAGGTTACAGGTAACAGACTGTAACCAGTATTTTCTGGGTAAGATCCTCTAGCTGGAAAGCCAGAATAGCCTGAAGCTTATTAACATGAAAGTTTGGGTGATGCAGTGACCAAATGCTTGTTCATGTAACCTTTGTGGGATGGTGGAACTTTTCTGAGGACCAAGTGTTTTGCTTCCAGGACTGTTGAACTCTCCCCTCAGCTCCTGCACCAAGAATGCCAGTTATTCCCTGGCTGCTGAATCCCATCAATGTCACTGGCAGCACCAGCTTCCTTTTTACAGAGGAGCAGCTTTCCTAAAGCACAATTGCACTGGTATGCAAATGCCTTCCTGCTGGAATCACTGCTATTTTTCTGTAAATTAAGCTAAGATATTTTTGTGTGTGTGTTTTCACATTGGGTGTGTAAATATATATTTAGAAACCCAATTGTGTGGCCTTTTTTCCTAAGAGATTGCTGACTGCAGATATACCCTTTTTTTGTTTTCTGTCAATAAATTCTACTTCCTGCTGAAGTAGGAGAGATATCTCAGAGATATCTCAGAGATATCTGAAAGGCATAGATCTCTTTCCAAGTCCTTGGGGCTAGGATTTCTAGTTGCCTACCATAGACTTTCAGAGACCCACAACAAATAGGAGATCTCCAGGAACAATGACTGTCATGGAATCTAGACTAAGTCTGGACTTTTGTCAGCTAATGTGTCTGTTGCAGCAGCTGATGACAGCTTGAGCACAAGGTTCCTGTCCTTCTGGTGGGAACCATGAAGGTATGTGACATGGGACCACAGCAGAGTCTGCACCTCAGGCTCTCTAAAGAGAATTACGCAGAGGCAGGAGCATGAAGATGATTGTGCAGAGTTGGACAAGACCTGAGGTTTCGATGAAACCATTTGCACAAGTGTGAGAGAAGAATTAGATCTGTAGTATTGCTTTCACTGCCTTGATTTGAAAAAATATTTTGTCAACTTTTCTTGTAATTTAATGGAGACTTGGAATTTTTATTTCCAGAGAAGCACAATTAGATAAAAGGAAGGAAAATATCTACTCTGGATACCAACCCATTCCACTAAACCACTACTTTTCAAAAAATTCCAGAACCATATACCAGGTGAACGCATTGTGCTGTCAAGCACAGCAAACACTTGCATGGAAATGTCTCCTATTAGGATTTACAATCTCACTTTTCTGTGCAAATCAAAGTGCTGCAATTTTTTTTACATAAACATGTTAACACATATATTTACACATATACAGAAAAACCTGACAATGTTGATTTTGTGGAAGCTCACCCACTGCTCTGTTGGGTAAGAGGTAATCACGCATTGCTCAGCTAAGACATCATAATTGCACACCAAGTAATTGCATTTGAAAGCTTCTGCTGCAATTTAACCCAGTCACTACTTTGTTTTTAAAGGATTTGTGGGCTAAAACTGTTATAAATGGCAACCAGCCCAAAGGCTCAGCAGCCAAACAAGGTTCTGTCATGCTGGAGATCCCAGTTCAAGGACACACAAAGTGTCTTGGGCATCTGGCCAATACACATTAGCTGTGTTACAGCAATGGCAGGGCAGCTTTTTGTAAGAAGGGGCCAGTAATTCCAATAGTTTAGCTGAAATGTGATGCTACCAGATGTAGAGGCCACCACAGCTTGAACCTTGCCCTCACTGCCACAAAGAAAGGATATTAAATACATACCAATGGGGAGGAAGAGCCATGAAAATGTGGAGGAAAAATGTGTAGTAAAATCTTTCCTGAGCTCTAATTGCAACTTTGGCTTTGTCTGAAGTATACGTGACTAAAAAAGCGAACCCATTGCCATATTTACAGATACTTCAGTTAAGTGATAGATCATTAGCTGAGCCTTGGGAAGGCAGCAGTCAGGGACTAGCATGGGGTCAGCATAGGACTGATTTTAGAAAGCAAGGGAAATGCTCATGTGGGCACAAGGAACTTAACTTGAGCACTTATGTACTTATGTTGAGAAAAAAAAATTATCTTGAAAAATTATACTGAACAAAGCCATGTTTTAACCTTACACCAACAAAAGGCAGATGTGAATATGGACAATGCACTTAGAAAGGAGGGGAGAGGGTTATAAAGCTGGTATTGTGTGCCATTTGATAGATACAAGCAAATGAAAAAGTTGCAAATGAAAAAACTTGTGCCATTAATGACAAAGTATAGCCTTTCTCTTCCCTTCAGAATCACTGAGAGACTACATTTAAAATTAATGGTATGAGTGTTCAGGGACATTAATTTTTTTTCTGCTTGTGTTTTGCAGGCTTTGGTATTAATGCAAGAACATGTTTGCACTGAAAACAAAAAGCTTATAGAACTGACAGGTGCACTGAAACTACTTGGAAATTGTATCACCTACATTTATTGAAGCTAATGAATTATTTATAAAAATGTTGAGGTGAATTTAATAATTTTCCTTTGTTTGTTTTAGATCAAGATGCAGACACTTCTATGTGGAGTACTAGAACTACATCCCCCTCTTCAAATGCTGTAACTTCTAGGCCTGAAAATGTGTTGAAAAGCAGCACAGAGATGTTAATCAAAAATGTGACTGAACACTTCAGTAAAAATTCCATTGAAAACCTCTACTTAGTCTTGAAATCTCCAGTAACAGAGAAAGCCTGGATTCCAACAACCACTCTTCAATACTCAGGCACTACAGAAGAGGTAAGACAGAAGAACTACTGATTTTTATAAAGCCTGCTCCACTCTGTGGAGCCTGATAGCTATTACAAGTGGGCTTAAGAAAACAACAGACCAAACCTGAAAAAAATCAGTTAAAAGACTAAGCTTTGTTCTTTTTTTGGTGGGATGCTTTGTTTTGATCTTCATGCTGACAGTGTCCTTTGCTAGAAGCAGCTGCAGAAAAATTCTGCCTCTTCTGTACAGCCCAATCCTGGTGCACATGTTGCATTGGGAGAAGTATTAGCGGGATATGTGAGAAGCAATGGAAAGTTTCTGGATGTGGCAGGACTCACAGGAGCCTGGGTATCTGCTCTCAGGGACTTAGGCTCTGGTATTGTTTGTTGCATGATGTGACGGTCTAGCTCTAATTACATGCTAAGAATTACAGTATGCAATGACCTTATTTACAGATAATTATATACATTGTTTACAGATGAAAGCAAGAGAAATACAAATGTTTTAACTGGCCTCAAAAGGAACCCTAGCCTTGGCCATGGTCAGCTTATTTACTGGCTCATAGGCAGAGTGGAAACACACAGACACTTGGTCTCTGCTCTGTCTGGCCACAAATTGCCCTGGCAGAGAAGGTGAACAGGGCTACCAGCCCCAGCTGTAGAAGGAGCACATGGCAGGCCATTTGCTCCAAATCAATTTCCAGTCTTCCTTTTCTGCAAGACTCAGTTGAGTAATGTGAGAGCAAATCTGGAATCACCACTGGCAAAATGTGTACAGGCAGTTAGAACTAAAGCATGCAGGACATTATTGGTCCCTGTATCACTGTTATCACATAGTGGTTTAGAACTGAAAATCCCTAAATTTCCTGTGGCTTATCTTGCAGAGGACCACGCTACACTCAATGTATTGGGGCAGGCAAACATGCTTCAGTTACTACTGTGTGTTGAAGTGGATAAGACTAAGAAATGTGTTTTATGTTTAGGAAGGCTGTGGACAGAATGTCAGGGTCCACAAAGGAGATGGTTTATGGACCCCAACACTGCAGTTCTGATGCTGATGAGGGCAAGGGACTGAGCCAAGGATGGGCACACTGCACCCCATTCCACAACTGATGCAGCTCTTTTTAAATGTGATCTTTCTGGCTCAGTGCATGCAGGCTGAGCTTGTTTCCTCATGCCCTCTGTTCATTTGCATACCTCCCCACAGAATACTTGTTCCTTCCAAATGGAAATGTCCTATAAAAACAGGTATTCCCCAAACTGCCTCCAACACTACCACGTAATTCTGCCAAAGCAAGACAAATGGCACCATTTTAACAGAAACTACTGCCTCTTGTGTTTCTACACCACTTCACCTCCTGAATCACATCATTTACACTAAACAAGCTGCTTAGGTCACAACTTTCAAACCAGAATTCTGATTATAAGCTGTCTAAGCATATGTATGAAAAAAAAATCAGTAATAACTTTCTCTTGTAGCTTCCAACTGGCTCTGGACATTTGAATCTAGATATACCAATTTAGGCACACAAACTTAAAATCTTTGGCCCCCCTCTCTGTTTCCCCATCTTTAGAGTGGAGTTAAAACATATTTTGTCAAATTTAAGGGATGTTTAAATTATTAACTGGATTTAACACAATACTTTGAAAACACATAGACTAAGTGCTGAATACTGTTGTGAGGAAGACAATATCTCCTATGAACTCCATTTGCCCAGGCTGGAGCCTCTTGTTTGCAGAAGTAAAGCCATGTTGTTATTTGGCTGTGCACATACCCATTTTGGGGGGGACAATAGTGACATTTCAATTGAACAAAATGTTTGGTTTAGAGCTGCCATGGATTTCAAGTAAAACTGCAGCTTGCACTTTGAATCCATGACAAAAGCTATGCAAAGCCCATTTCCTCTTGATTAGAGAGACAGAGAGGTTGGTGTTAAAAAAAAAAAAAAAAAGAGTCAGGAAACCTTGGGAAAGTGTCTGAAAGGGACTTTGGAGCCTGCTATTAGAGACACGTCCGGCAACTCCCAAAACTCACTTCCAGTTCTTTTTTCAGTTTAATTAGTTTCTTGGCTTGCCACACAGGTCAGTAAGTGTTAAAGGCTGTATGACTGCTGATTTACTAAAAGCCCATTTATTCAATAACAGTCTGGAAATAATTACTTGCATTTTGTTGGCTATTCTATATAAATATATTGCCCCCAGTGAATGATGGACCCCTCATGTTTTATTCCAGTGTTGGCAGAGACATCTGTGTCAGACCTTTACCCATGCAGCAACTTTTGCTGGATAACATACAGAAGGAGGTCTCAAAACCTGTAATAAACCAGTACTTTCCTAATAATACAGAAAAGTAAAGATTTTATGATAGCAAGAATAAGAGTAATAAAGTAGGAACTTCTGAATTATGAGCACTTCTAAAAAGCAGTAATATAATTTTCCTCCACAAATTATCTTATGCTAACTAGAAGAGACAAACAGGTATTTGTTTCCAAAAATCTTATTGGAATAGGTTCCACTTTTTGTCCTGAATTTTATGTTTGCAGTGTTGATTATGCTTCTTTTTCCTTTTACTTATTACATCTACTTAAACAACTTACATCTAAATAGCCAAATTATATCTTCCCTGGAAGATATGATGTTTTAGAAAATACTTAGAATAATGTGAGCTACTTTTCAAGAAAAGGCAGATTACCCTGAATGTTTTAATCTTCAGAGAGGGTTTTGAAGTAATCCAAACACCCCAATAAGCCTTCAGATTTGCATTTCTCCAGTGATGGAAAAGTATTGGTGTGGTTTATGCTGTTAAGATCAAATCACTATCACCTAAAGAAGAAATCACACTGTAAAATTCTTACCTTAAATGATTACAAGACATCTATGTCATCATAGTCCCAGTTTAACTCTAAGAAACACACCTTGTCTTTCCTATCAATGGTATGATTATCTTTGGGGTTTGGTTCCTCCTTCTGTCTGAAGTATGTAAAGCATCTCTTCCAAAGGAGATTTTCTTCTGTGGCATAATAACCAACAGAGATTTTTATTGTCACTTAAGGTAATGATCATAAAGTTGTTACCTACCCTCAGCTTTGCAAAGTACAGCACAACACTTTCTGTATTTCCCATGTCCCTAGGACCAAGCATGGAGCTCCACTGGGACAGATGAAGTTTTCTGTAGGTGCAGGTAACACCCTTGAGTGCTCAGACTTTTGGTTTCATAACAGAAGGACAGCTAAGGTTTTTCAGATATTTGTATCTTGTTTGACAGGCTAGTGCCCAGAAAAATCCTAGAGCAGCAGCTGCCCTATAATGTTTGTAGAACCTAGAACCTTTTTCTCCCTCAAAGATGGCAAAAGTGATACAGTGATGGTGTTGAATTTGGTTGAGGTACTGCTTTTAAAAGTTAAAATCCCACACGCATAATGCAGCACAGAAAGATGCAGAAAAATACCATTCCCATTGAAGAAAGTAAATGTCCATTTCTCTTTTGTGCACTCCCAAATTCACTCCATGGCTGCTATTGTGTATTTGAATATCTGAAGGTGCAAAAATGCTTCTGTCTACACTTCTTCTCTGTCTTCCCATGTACACACTGACATGTGAGTTCTCAGAGGCTGAAATGTAAGCAAGAAGGAAATGGGTATGCATGACAAAAATGGAAAGTTTTCATTTCGGCAGTAGCCAACTTGCACACAGCTTTATTGGTGCAGTCTGAAAACAGGGAGACTTTCTCACTTTCCATGGCATGTGTAATTTTAGCTTGGGAGTTATTCAGGGGATGTGGGAAAGAACAGTTTCAAGGACACAAGTCGAAACAGAAAACAGAGATGACTTGGTTGCTCACAGACTCTGCTGCTGCAGGCAGGAGCTCAGCTGGGCTCTGCTGGACTCTGCTGGGTGCAAGGCCTCTGCTTGCAGTGCCACATGGCCAGTGAGAGAATGGAGGCCTTGGTGGTCTAGTTAACCTTTAAAAACATCAGAGTTTGGGACACGGGAGCTGGACTGGTGGGTTACTGATAGCTGCGGCCAAGAGAAGGGTGGGACAGGTGCGAGGTGAACAGAGGCCATGGAATGAAGTAAGCGTGAGGCAAGGTGTCCAAGAGGAGTGGCAGGTAGGAGGAGAAAGAACCACAGGAGGCAAGGTGGCCGTGAGGTAAGGCAGGCGAGATGGGAAGGAGGCAAGACCAGCATGAGACAAGGCAGCCGCGAGGTTGAGGCAGAGGCAGCCATGAGCCAAGGCGAGGCAGCGCTGGGTGAGGCGCAGGCGGCGAGACGAGAGCGCCGCCCCCAGCAGCGGCACGGCCGGAGGGCCCCGTGCGCCGGGGGAGGCTGGGGAAGACAAGACACAGGGGGAAAGCGACATGAGGAAGAAGCAGCGAGGAAGGAAAGGAGGTGGGGTGGGAGAGGAGCCGGGAGGAAGGTGCGATCCTTAAGGAGAGAGGGGCGGCACCCCGGGGCCGGTCGCCTGCCCGGTGGGCGGCAGGTCCCGAGCCGCCGCGTTCGCCCCCTGCAGCGAGACGCGAGGAAATCGCCTCTTGATTGCGGAAGTCGGCGGGAAGGGCTCCGGGAAAGTCAGCTCGGGTCAGAATGGCAGCGTGGGAAGCGGCGGCCGCCTCCCCCGCCTCCTCCGCTCCTCCTCAGCCGCGGGCGGGCAGCCCCCCCAGCGCACGCCGGTGTCAGGGAGGCGGCTCGGCGGCCGGGGCAGCCCCGAGCGCATGCAGCAGGCGGGCGGCCCGGCACAGGGCTCGGAGCCCGGCGGGGAGCGGGGGCCCCCGGGGCCCGCCGCCGCCACTTCGCTTCTTCGGATCTCCCCCACCCCAACGCCGCCGTCCCTTCCCCTTTTCCCCTCCCCGCGAGGGCTTTTGGCGTTAAAAACTCTCGGCGATGCTGAGCTATGGAGCAGGATTCGCCCTGTGGACTGCGCTGGCCCTGACCAAGGTGAGCGGCCGGGAGGAGGGGCGGTGTAGGGTCGTCCCTCGCGGGTCGCGGGCGAGCCTGGGGGACACGGGCAGGTTCGCTCCGCACCGGCACGGCGCGGGACGGGGCTGGGAGCGGAGCCCGGCGGTGCTGGCGGGTCTCTCAGATCTCTCCCGCTCTCCGCAGGCCGCGCCGGGGCAGGCGGCGGGATGCAGCGCCAACCTGACGGAGCGGAGCGTCGCCGGGCAGAGCGTTCGGCTGCGCTGGGGCGCCGCGGGCCGCGCCTGCAACTTCAGCCTGAGCGGGCGCTCGGAGGACGGGGAGGCGGCCGGCTGCCAGCCCGCCCCCGTGGGCAACCGCACCTACGGCTGCACCCTGCGGGGCCTGGAGGCCGGGACCTGGTACCACCTGCGCATCGAGCCCCTCGCCGGCGGCGAGCCTCTCAACATCTCCCTGCAGACAGGTACGGGCGCGGCAGGTGCGCGGGGCGGGACGCCCGGCTTTTCCTTTTCTTCCCCTTGCTTCGGCCGGCTCCAAGAGGAGGAGGAGAGCGGTGCATTTACAGCTACTGAAAGTGGACAGTGTTTGCTGAACATAGCAGCCCTACGCTTGAGTTCTCTTTAGCTCACTGCCAGAAGTAACTCCTGCCGACAGGTGACTCAGCAGGCTTGAGAAAAGAAGGGGCTGTGAAGATATTAAGTAAAAAAAAAATTTTTTTTGAGTAGTAGCCCATAACATCCTTTGTGCTCATTGTATTCATAGTTCCTCAGCTGGCAGTTTATTTACGGTGTTTAAAATACAGTCTATTTCATAGCAGGTAAATCTTCTTTAAGGATAACTTACTGTTTCAGCCCATTTCCATACTTTTATTCTGTCTAACCAGAGTCTGAAACTCAGAAAGTAAGGCTGAAGCTTCCCTCTTAGATATTTTCCTTGGATATCACCAGTGAGGTGTTATGATATACAGTTGTGTAGAGAGCACTTGCAGTGACACATCCATGGCTGGCTGTAAGAATGGTTCAGCAGCCTGATAGAGGACTGCCAAGGAAAGCCCTTTTCTGCATTTGTGTTTGTGTGGGCATGTGAACAATTCAGCTGTGAAGCAGTAGGCAACATTGAATGACAACAGCTGCAGTGGCACAACTGGCCTCCTTCTACCTGTATTTGTGCTTTTTTGAAGATGGTAAAATATAATACTGTTCGACTTCTTAAAGATAGTAGTAGTTCAAGACCCAAAACAAAGTTATCTTAAATAAAGTCCATCATGAAATGCCGTTCCTAAAGTGTTAGTTTTAGAGAGGTACTTAATATTAGTACTGAGGATTACAGCAGCCAAGTAATTCACAGTTACCTGTTCAGAGATGTTGCTTTCTGTCGGAGACTTTTTCCTGCATTAACCATACAAATGCACTAAATACTCTTCATTCATTTGCTGTGGTAACTCAATTTTAAAAATATTGACAAGTCTGCTGGTGTCATAGCTATACACTAAGCACAAGTCATGTCAGTTAGTAAAAATGAGTAATAGTTTCTATGTGACAGTGATTTAAATTTGTTGTGCATCATGCTGATTGTTTTTAATATTGATGTTGATTACTTGTAATGTGAAAATTTGGAGAGCCATTTTTGGAGAGACAGGTATAAATCACCATCATCTCTGTATAGTAAAGTTCTATTACTGAACACTTGCATAGAAGGTGAGAAGATACCACTTTAGAGTACATTTTGATTAATGCATAACCATTAACACAGAAGCTTGTACATGCCATTTTTTACTTTTTTATCACTAAATAGATTTTTCAAGGCTATACAATAAAAGTGATTGAAAACAGCTGATCATTAGAGTCATATTATGTAGCTGACATCAAAGTGAAAAGTCTGATTGAAGTTTAAGTTGAATACCGATAATTGGTATATCATAGTTGAAGTGAGGTTTACATTTGGGTTTTGGATAGCAGAGATGATTCAAAAGCATGAAATAAGAATAGACGAGCCATTAGTGTTTCCTGCAGAGAGGTACTCAGATTGCTCTGTGGTTCCTTGCTTTCCTTGAGTTGAATTGCTTGATGGTGTTCAAAATACACAATTAGCCCTAACATTTTTTAAAGAATTTTTCTACATTATGCCTGTGAACAACCAGTATTGTATTGTCCATACTAAGCTTTTCAATGCAGAATGAGGGAGGATATTCCTCTTATGTTTCCACTAGGGGCAGCATTTTAAACCAATTTCCTGGAAGCTCTTTTTCACCTGTTCCTTTGTAACTTGATGACAGTAGTTTGATGACTAGTTTTACTATCTACTAAGCCTGAATGTCCATAGGCATGCGTTCCTGGAAATTGTCCTGTGAATATGAAAGTAGAAGCAGTCTTTCCAGCCATATTGTAAACAAAATTTCCACCAGTTTCAATGATAGTGGAACTGAGTTATCATGGGCTATCTAAAACCACGAAGTCTGACCTTGGTCAGCGAGGTTCCCTTCCTAAGGAAGATGGGCTAAGATGTCCACTGAAGGTGCTTTCTCCACTGGCTATCAAAGGAGGCTAGGTTAGACCAGGAAGCTGAAGTGTAGTTGGTTGAAGTGAAAGAAATCCCATCTCATGTGTTTTATTTTTGCAAAACGATGTTTGAGCATCTGCATCATCTTGATGCAATAAATACACATGAGAAAGTATGAGAAAGTTACAGGTTTGTTTATATACCTAGTTCAGAAACTAGCGTTTTGCTCATATTCAATCCTGTAAAAATTTTTGTGTGCCAGTTCTGAGTTTAGGTTACATCAAATTTCTTATACAAAGTACTTGAGTAGCTAAGCAGTTAAAATCCAAAACATTTGGTTAAATTTTGAGTGTGATCTTTTCTGACTAGGAACTCACAGTGAAAGCAAGGAATAATGCATGCCTCAGTTGCAGTGGTAATGTAAAAGCCTGGAGAGGACCATATTGGCCTTTTGAGTATATAATGTCATGCCAAAATCATGGTCTATTGTTTGCAAGTTTGATATTTCCAATAGAATAACTGTGGAGCTTGTGAAGATTCCATAAACTCTTAAGGAACACTAGATTCACCCTTGTGAATCTTTTCATGGATAAGCAGCTTCTATTTCACTTGTGGATACCTAGATCTAAAGTCTAATGATGTATGAAATAGTGGTACAAGAATCCACACTAGTTCTCTAAAGTGACTCTCTTTACTCAAGAAGTTTTGATCTGTGGATTGTAAATTTAAAACAGCAACTATTTTATCTAATAGAGTGGAATTAAAATACATAATCAAAACTGATGGAAAATACTGTTACATATGCACTTCATAAGCCATGTATACATAGACATGGAAACACACACAGTGGGGACATTTGTGCTATTTTGGTAGAATAGGAAAGAAAGAAAAATATGATAACACCATTTATCAGCTCTGAGCTACAGAGAAATTCACCATTGCAAAACTGAGATTACAGATGTTAGTATGCACAAGAATGCATATTTGCTTCATATTAATATTTACAATTTGTTGGGGATTTTCTAAGATACACATAGATATAGATATACATACTTAGATTAAACAGTACATAAAACCATACTAGTCAGCTTGCTGCTGACATTTTAAAGCTGGGATATGCACCTGTCAGTCATTGCACGTTATATTCTTCATTTTCTTAGTAAAACTATTTCCGTGATTAAGAATTGATGTATGGCAAAAGATGGTAGGTTTTTGTCTTTCCCAGTTACAAGTAAGATACATTTTAAGTTCTGAAATCTCCAAATCTCTGTGCATCACTCTAACTGTGTTTCAATGAATGACTAGGTCTAGTTAAAAACAGTAGTATATTAATAGATCCTAAAATACAGTTAAATTTATGAATTTCAATTCAGAATTGAAATGTAAATTAGAGATACTGGTCTAGAGAGCCATGGAAAACAATTTGGCAATTACCCCAATTTCAACTATATCTTCTAAAATAGACTTATAAATGCCATTTTCAAAATCTTTCTCTACAAAAATATTCTAGTACTATGTTATGTTGCTACCCAATCCAAGCTCCTGTACTGAGAGAACTACAGGTAAATAATTTTTTGTTAGAAAATCCATTAAATATTTGAATGAAAAGAAGATAGAACTTTATCTTCCAAGACAGAGACTGTCAGAGTGTTTTTTTTATTCTAATATGTAACTCTCTAAATGCCAGAAGCGTACCCAGGCCATGTGTTCACTCCTATAAATTTCAAGTTATTTGGGACAAATTTGATTTATTAGCCATCTGTTGGAACAACATGTGACATGGCTCTAACTGTAGGCTGTATAAAACTATCATCTGTGATCATGTAATGGTTATGATCATCATTTCAAAGACAAGTACAAGAAGAAAATAAATAACCATATTTTAAAAATTCTCTAAGTTGCATATCATCCCAAAGAAATGGATATTTGTGTTTAGTAAAGACAATGAAATCAACCCTCTTTACTTAATCTTCAGAAGAGTCCTTATGAAGTAGGTTACTGTTTTATGAAGAGGGAGAGCTAGAAAAAAATGGATAATATGGTAGGAAGATAACTGAGACTGGCAGGAATTCCCTGTTATTAGTTGTTTTTGTTTTCTCCTGTATAAGGCAGGTGTGTTTCTGTGCTTACAGTCTGTATCTGGGAGTCATGTCAAACTGGAGTTATAGCCATATCTGTAAATTGGATCTGCAGCAGCTGTGCAGAGAAAGCATATCCTCTTCCCCAAAAGTGAAAATAGAGTTACAATAGAATTCAAAGACCATTAAGTCTCTGGAAGATGCCTTTGTAGACCAGGGGACATTAATTTGTATAGTGTCAAATGGTATAAAAATATCTTGATGAAAATATTTTATTTCTGTGATATATCGGTGTTGTATCATTGCCAACAGAGACTTGTATAACAATGTAAATGGTTTTTTAAGTGTTTGTTTCCATCCAGGGCTCTTTCAGCCCAGGCACTTCCCAGTCTCATTGTTCCTTTGTTCTAGCGGATGTACAAAGCACTGAGTGTTTTGTTTTCTGGACCAGATAGATTAGATAAAGTCTGAATTTCTGAACTTCACCTTCTAGGCACGCAACTTTCTTCTTTGCTCATGCACCTTAGAAGACAGATTACCCAGGACAGTTAAAGTGCTTCTAAAAATGCAGCTATCTTCTTTTGTCAAATTTGGCAAATAATACAGATGACAATGGTGATTACTTTTGCAGGACTAAAGAACAGTCGACCTTGTTCTAACTTAGTCAGAAAGAGGGTTAAACTTCTTGATAGTTATCATGACTGTTCTCTCAATGTCAGTCAAATAAAACTTTTTCAGCTGGCTGTGCATCTGACCATATATAGTGCTGGAATTTATTTCTGACTTCCAAAGTCTGACCTTTCAGATTGGAACAATTGCCTTCAAGGAACAAGATTATACCCCCACTATTCACTTTTGCCAAGATAATAGTCTTTAGTGGCTTAGTATATATTATAGGTGGAGCTGGTAGTCAAGCCTATTGTTAAGGTTTCCTGACACTTTTCATTAAAACCTCATGGTTCAGTTGCTGTAACTGGGTGAAGTTTTAACTATTTGGCCTGAAGTTTGATGTGCTTGGTCTTTTAATTGATTTTTAATATTACTTTCTTTTTTTCAGATTTTTTTTTCAGATTTAAGCAGACTTAGTTTGGCCTTTAAGAAAGCAGTCAAGAAAAGATAGTTTTATTGATTGATTATGTAAATCAATTTGTTTAATTTTCATTTCTTTTTCTGAAGGGCACTAACATCTTTGTAGACCAAAGAAAGAACTTGAATTTAAGCGGAGACATAGGTTCAAAGGGACACAGTATTTTTCAGAATACTGAAAGGTTGAGGTTGGAGGGGACCTCTGGAGGTCATCTGGTCCAAGTGCCTGGCTCAAGCAGGGCCACCTGGATCTGGTTGCCCAGGACCATCTCTAGTCAGTTTTTGAATGTTTCCAAGGAAGGAGATGCTTCCTTGACATTCCTAATGTATTTGATTGACAAAGTATACCACCAAAATCTGGCACTACTCTGTTCTCAGCAGAGGTTTGTAGGAATTGATTAAACCATCCAGAATTTGAAGAAAAAGCAGCATAAGGGCTCCTAAGACCCTCCTACTTATGTATTTATAGGTGGGGGGTAGGTTCAGCTTCATCCTTTTGGCCTTTACATTGCATTTTTTAATTATGTGGTTGACACTTTTTCATCTTCTTTGTTCAGGGAACGAAGCAGCAATGACTGTATTGAAAAAATAATCTTATTCTTTTATGTGCTGAGGTGCTGTTCCTACAGAGACCACAGTTCTCAGCCTGGATGCACCTTACACTCTTGGTCTGATGCTAGGAAAGAGTAGCATAGAGTGTACTCTGTGGTAGGCAAATTTATTCCTAAATTGTTGGGAAACTTTATGTCCCAACTTAGGAAGGCTTGATTGCACTGCTTTGGCTTGTTTCATGATAACCTTCTTAATAAGGATTTGCTTAACCTTATTAGAAGACATAAATGTCAATACCTTAGTACATCAACATTTTGTGTGGTATGCATGAAGTCTTGTGAGTGATGAAATGCACCTGGAGAATAAAATCAACCAGATTCTATAGGTTTGGTCACTTTGCCTTTCCTTTAGAGTGTATCTTAATTTCACAGGTGATTTTACTGGAGAGCTTCTTAAAAAGCAACATAATGAATGTTGAGAGTTTCAGAGAAGTAATCCTAATATTAGTTCCTTAAGGTATATCTAATGTACTGTTTGGGTTTTTTTAAATTTTTATGAACAGAACAAAAACAAAGCAGAAGCATATTCTATCAGAATCTGAAGTTGTTGAAGCTAATACTAAAGACAAAAGATCATTGCCCTTTAAATTGTATAAATGCTCATGCCCATAACTGATAAAGTGTTTAGCGTGAGTGCTAGCAAATGAAAGCTGTTGCTGCCATCCATAAAGCTACATTACACTGAGGCACTGGGTTTACATGTTTGCTATTTCTTGTTAAAGTTGTTACAGTTTTATTATCAGCAAATTTCTAAGCTTGCAATATACATCCACAGTGGAAGTGTTTTGCTGTGTATATGTCTGTGTGTGTGAGTGTGTACAAATACATAAAAGTAATATTTCTGAGTTCTTCAAGACTCTCTTGTAGACTGGCTTCAATGCACAGTATTTATAAATAGAAAGTAAAAGCTTTTTGAAAAGTATTGGCAGCATGATGATAAAGTGAGAGTTTTGGAAAATTTCTCATGCTGCTGTGTAAAGTTTCAGACAATCCCAAAGCAAGAAGTGGTTTATGCTTTCTGGTTTTTTTTTTCCGAACTACAGATCCCTTGCCACCATCTCATTTGGAAATTAATAAGGAAAAAACTACACTCACAAGCTTGCATGTTCAATGGAATCCTTCCTCAGGAAAGGTGGACGTGTATAACCTAGTATTACTTGATCGTGATAATAAAAAGATACAAGAAGTCTCCATACCAGGAAGAATTTCAAAAACAGCAAATACGTTTTCCAGTCTCATTCCTGGGAATAAGTACAACATTGTCCTCAGTGCTGTTGCTGGAAATAAGACTACACCAGAACTTCACATAAGTGGATCCACTGGTAAGACTTCTTTTCCTGTAGTTCATCTAAGTAAAACCATTTACAGTATTCTGTACTTCTGCATTTTGAAATTAGCAAATTGGTATAATTCTTCTACATTACTATATATATATATAGATATATCTATATATAGAACTATCTATTTATTATAAGTAGAAATTAAATATGAATCTCTTACTGACATAAAGAATTGTTTGCTAAGAATAGAGTCTCATTTTTATTGTGTATTTGGGATTGGGTTTTCAGTAACCCTAAAGAAACCCAACATATTCCAAGAGTAAATCTATTCAAAATTGCTGAAATGAAGGAGATAACCATTAGGCCTTGAGCATATGTTCTTTTTGTACCAACAGTGCCATCTCCTGTGAAAAATATTCAGGTCAGTGTCAAGACAGACATTATCCACGTTTCGTGGTCTCCTGGCTCTGGACATGTGGATCGTTACAGGCTGCTGTTGCTGGATAATCATGTACCAGTTAATGAGATTCACCAGGAAGGTTCCCTGACCTCCTACACCTTTTCAGGACTTACAGCAGGCCACCTATATAACCTCTCTATCATAACCCATGCTGCAGGATTGGAGAGCAGCAGTTTTCAGACAATCAGGACAGGTATGATTTCAGAATTCATCACAACAAACAAGAAGCTAAGACCATAACCTAATAGTATTATAGGACATATTTCAAAATAATAAGTGATTTGTGTTCCAAGTTAGAGACACCATAAACTTATTTAATTCCCTAAGTTACCACTGCAGCAAACTTAGAGGCTAAAATGAAAGTAGAAAAGGTGTGAAAGGGAAGTGGAAAAAAATGTAAAGTAGCTTAAGAATTTTAAAATTAAATGGTGGTTTGGGTTGTTTGGGGGTTTTGGGGATTTTTGCCTATTTGATTGGTTTGGTATGGGTTTTTGTGGATTTGTTGTAGTTTTTTTTTTTTTTTTCTTTTCACAAAGAAATACTGATTCACAGAACTAGTTACAGATTTTTTTTTTCAGGAATATTTTTTGGGCTGGAATTCTGTGGTCATAGAGATAATGATAAGATGGCATCCTACTAGAGTCCAATGGTTAAAACAGTTTGTAGGGAAAAAAAGGGTCATGCCTTCACTCTCCTTAACTTCTGGGAAGAGTAATATACAATTTCTTCTACAGAAATCTTATCAAATAGGGTGGTTTTGCATGGGAGGCATTTAGGGAAGTAATTTAGGGAAGGGAAGTAATTTAGGGAAGTGAAGTGCACTGTGACTAGACTTCACTGTTCAGGCAAAGTCATTCATACTCCATCTCATATAATTATTCAAAATCAAAACTTAACAATGGGAGTTTGGGAGACAGCAAGTCTTGTATGTTTTATGGGGGATGTATTTTATTCTCTTTCTTATTTTCTTTTTTTAGCCCCAGCTGAAGTCTTAGATTTGATGGTGACTAACGATGGCAGCTTAGATGCTTTAAAAGTTAGGTGGAGAAGACCTTCAGGAAACCTCAATTTCTATAATATCACTCTGTCTCATCTTGGATCAGTTAAAGAAGTCAAAACTGTGCAGCCACCAGTCACAGAGACGCAGTTTGACAAGCTAACTCCAGGACGTCTTTATGAGGTTACTGCCCGCACCATCAGTGGTGAACTGTTCACCGATCGGATGGCAACTGGCAGGACGTGTAAGTCTTCTCCTTCAGTAAGAACATTGTAACTAATTTTTGCCTACACTGGCCTTGTAGCAAATCATTGTAGGAGACAAAATTGTTTGGATTCCAGGCAAAATGAGATTAAGAGCACAATACTGTTTCAGGAATACCCCCTGCTGACTCTCTGGCAACAGTTAATCTGACAGCCAAAAGCTGCTCCAGTTTATCTTGTAATCAGGCAACAGTCGTGAATTTTTGTTGGACCTTAGAGTTGAGTGAGTCTGTTACAGAGCTGTTCCATACTGCTGCACTTCTGACCAACTTTGTTGTCTTGAATTCAGCTCAGCATACTACATAAATTGAGTTACAGTATGGGGAAGTGTGCATGTAGTCAAATTATTAATAGTCTTTAAAGTAGTTTTGCAAGGTCTAGTCTTATTCCTTCTTCCAGACACAAATTTACAAACCGGAAAAGATGACATCTCAGATTTCTTCACTATAAACAGCGTGGATTAACAAAGGCATGTGGCAGGTGGGATAGAGCTGAGTTATGAGTTTTTTATCTTCTTTCAGAAGTAATAATTTTCTTTCAGGTATCTTTTGTACGAGTTCTAAACTTGGAAAACCCTTCATAGTTCTCCCACAGCATTAGTGGCCCTAAAGGTGTGCCATCTTTTCCACACCAGCCTAGCCTGAGCAAAAGTTAGATGGTAAAAAAATCTCTAACTCAGTGAAGAATGCATACATAAATTTCTAGTAGACTCAGAGCCAAAGGGTAGAAAATGTTTGTGTAAGAGAGCAGAGTATTTGTTTTAGAAAATATTTATTGTCTACAATTAAACATCTCTTGTGAAAGTCACATCCTTGACATACCTAGCTGATACCCCATTCTCAGTTGCAGGCTGGAAGAGCTGTAGAAGTCTTTCATGTCCAGAAAGTACAAAGCTGGACTGGTTTATATACATGTCTGTTTTGTTTGTTTAGCCTACTATTAAAGTCCTTTCAGATTACCATTTCAATCTAAAGGGTGAACTTCAGGCCTTCACTCAACACCACCGATCCCCAGCTTTGTGACCTAGACCCAGTGCTTTCAAAGTTGGGGATTACAAGTCCTATTTCCAATGATGCTGATCATAAGCAATTCCTTCCTTTATCACAGACATCAAGAGCTTTGAAAACATTCACTTCAGCAGAAGCTCTGTGGAGTAAACATAAATTCATAAGTCCAGACTGTCAGGTCTACAGATGCTGAAGGGATTAGACTCTTAGGGTCCCACTGCAACTCACAGAGAGAGCCAGGTGCCCAAGAACATAATGCACATTGCTGTGTTTTGAGAGGGTGTGGCAGAACCAGCCAAGGAATGTTGTGGTAAGCAATGTGGACATCTCAGAGACTGAAACTTCATGCCATTAAGTTGTAATGATGTCCAGTCAGCCTGACAAGGCTGATCTTTATGTTATGATATAAGTTCATCTGTACTTCCTAACAATACACTGTGTGCTTTTATCCACTCAGAAATTGAAACTCATTTCCTATATTCACTGGCATATGGTAGTTCTAGGTCTGGTAGCCAGTTATGCCTCTGGGAAGAGAAACCAATGAGTATTTTGTGGTGCTGGTAAAGCAGTTTCAATCCTCTGCTAGATACTGATCAATCAAATATTAACTAAGCTAGATAAAGCATAAGAACATGATGCTATCCTTGAAGTTATCAGCTAATACTTGTGGATGTCTCAGGGCTCCAATGCTGACCTCCTGAGTATCTACAATATGAATTACAGGTATCCTGTCCTAAGGGTCTGCATCTGTCTTCTAGTCTCTGCTTGGCCTGGCTATTATTTTATTATTCCATGAAGTCAGAAAAGCTTCAGTGGTCTAATGTTACCTGCAGGAGTAAAGGGTTAGGCAGGAGAAGGTTAGTATGTAAATTCAGGATCCTTGATGTGAGGACAGGATGAAGTGGATGCTTTAATGGACCACTGTCTTAATCTCAGTGCCTTTTACAGCTGGGAGGAATTAGGGCATACAAGGTTGAAGAAGCTGTTTCTGTGAAAGAAGCCATTAGGCTTTGCATTTCTGCTGCTGATATCAGAATTGGGACTATAGAGATTGAAGTTTCAACCTTAGTAGTGAAAAATTGATAGTTTCTAAGTGAGCTTAAGTGCGGGAAACAACAGGGAACCTGACTGAAAACTGCAAGATGCATCCAAGAGGTGTACAGGGGAGATTTTGCCTACCCTTAGAGGGGTTGCCCATTTATGATGTCAGAAACCAGCAGGAAAATGAGTGAGTGGTTTGTTTGTGAAAGAGTAAAAATTGTCTTTAAAATGAAAGCTGACCTTTGCAACAAGATAGCTCACATTGCTCTAGCTGGTCCAAGCACATGTACAAGAGCTGTGCTGCGGGACAGGTTTTACCAGTACCTTTACATCTCACCAGAAATAGCGCACTTCAGAGCTGCTTTTTCTCCAGTTCCCCAGACAGTTTCGGAGCTGCAGGCGGGTGCTAGTGGCTGGGTGCGGTGTCTGCGAGTGACCTGGGTGCCCCCTGCGGGAGACTGGGAGAGGTACCACTTGCTCCTGTGGAACCGCTCAGCCCTGGTGCTCAACACCACCCTCGAGAAGGACACCAGCGAGTACCTCATCCGCGATGCGGGCCTCATCCCAGGGAGGGAGTACGGCGTGGAAGTCATTGTGGAGAGCGGCGGTTTGCAGAGCAAGACTAGTTGCACGGGGAGAACAGGTATGCTTGTCTAGGTACTGTGAGAGTGCAAAGTGTTCAGCTCTGTGAGCAGTGAAAGAGTACTTGGGAATCCACAAATTAATTTCACTATTAATACAGTAAAAAGGAGCTCCCTTTGTAAACTACAGAAATAATTTTAGCAGTTTTGTGAGGGCTTTCAGGATTACTTTAGTAGTAAATGTTTTGTTAGTGAAAGCTTTGGGAACTAGATCACGACTCTGTTACAACTCAGGTGTTACATGTTCATTTCACTGCTATGTTTTGTAGCTGATTGTAGGGCACCCTATTAAGGTCTTAAAGAAAGCACTATAGACCTTCCTGTATTGTTCATCAGTATGTTTCCTTGTCGGTTTGTGTAAAAAATATTAAGGTGTATCTTAGTATGGCTGCCCTTTAACATCCCAATTCTTGTTTTTGTGCTCCATAAAGAAAATGGGTTAGTCTGTTCAAGTCTTTGTTTCCAAAGGAAATCCATATACACTGCAGGGACATGAGTGGAATTCTTTTGCAGTGTGTTAGTCAAAGCCACATCTGATTTACTTCAAATTTAAAAAAATAATTCTCATATAATTGTTAGAATTTCTACTCGGTGAATGCAGAATAAGTGCAATTCAGAGGAAAGGAAGACTTGGAGTAGGAATAACAGTCAATACTCAAGTCTAACTGGACGTAGGATAATGCCATTCTACTTTATCCTCACCCTTCCTGGGTCCTGCCTTTTCTACTATACCCTTCTCCGTCATTCCCTGAGGACTTAATTTTGTTGATTTTGCACAACAGCAAGACCAGTAGAAGCTACAGCACTGAAGCTCTCTCTGACTTGTAGCAAACTTGATCAGGGCAAGATACATTCTCATCTTCCTTACTTTGACATATGTTGCAAGTAATCTAACTTTATAGTGTTACTTTTAATTGACTCAGCTAAGTGATTAATAGTTGAACCCAATGATTTTAGAGGTCCTTTCCAACCTAAGTGAGTCTATGATTCTGTGATAAGAACATGGTCCATTTAATAATATTCAGCAGTGGGTGTATCATGACTGTGTTTGACCCATAGTGAGGTACATAATGTGTCTGTTATGAAGTATAGGTATTAGACCTTGTTGGGACTCAGTTTTCTCTTGCATTAACCCACAGACTTGGAAAGTGTGTTGTATTTCAATGTGACAGGGACAAAATCAGATCAGGGACTATATTAGGCAAGACATGCTTGCTGGGTATGCAGGCACACACACACGAACACACAGAGAAATTCACTGATTGGATTCTTTCTTTTATGCCCCTGTAAGTTTGAAGTGTCTCTTAGCTTGACTTAGGTATAAATCAATGCAAAATCAATGTCACTCTGACTCTATAGTTTGCATCCTTGTTTGTTAGAAGTACATTGTTGTAGATCTGATTTATGGTACAAATGTCTTATATCCCTGTTCAGCACCCAGAGTTCAAGAGGAAGTTCACTGACTTCCCTGCATTTCCATTTGCACTAAAATATATATCCTGATGTAAGTTTAAACCTAGCATTACAGCCATAGTGCATTGCTAAAGTCTGCTAATAGTCCTTTACTGGAAGAGGGGCACAAATACTAGGTTTGTAAGAATGGCTTCTTAGAGAAAGGTAACAAATCTCTTCTTGTTTGCAGATACTCTGTTGCTGTCACATTTCTGTCTTACAGAACACATTTCTTACAACAGCTTCAGATAGGACATGTGTGCTCACTACACAGTCCTGTTTTTGTTGTGATATCTGTGTACTTTTCCAGCTCCAGAGCCTGTTCTCCAGCTCCGTGTGAAGCATGCTAATGAATCTTCACTTAGTGTCATGTGGATGACCCCTGTTGCAGAATGGGACAGCTATGTGGTTTCTCTGGAAGTCAGTGAGCTCCCTATTGTAAAAAAGGGACTTGCAAAAGAAGCTAAGGAATTCACTTTCACTGACTTGATACCTGGAAGGAAATATACAGCTACTATCACTACTATTAGTGGGACTTTAAGCAACTGGACTTCAGTAGAAGGAAGAACAGGTATCATCTTGTCAAACTGTTTTAATCTTTACTTCTGTCAACTGTTAACAATTTTTTGCTTTGTAGTGAACTTAATTAACTCTGTAGCTTAATCTTGAGAGTCTTGATCTGAAGTTTGTTTCCTCAGTAAAAAAGTTATATGTCTGAATCTCATTTCTGACTTACTTTATTTATTTAAGATTTTTGGGAATTAGATGTGTAATTCCTGGCAAAACGGTTTTCTGAAGTATTATGTCATATCTAATCAATCTATATTAGCACAAGATTCCAAATAAGAAGAATAATTTTCATTGTGTATTTTCAGGAGGGTCACTTCCTTGATGCAAAGCATTCATCATCTGGGAAAAAGAGAAACATCACCACACAGGAAAATGTTACTTTAGGGGGAACATTCCAAGGTTGAGAGGCACAAGGTCACACATGTGACCTTGAAGATGTTTTTTAATCTTTTTGCTCTTCTGATTCCAGAATATGTGTTTGTTACTGAGGATGATGACTGTCAAAAGGAAGGTCCCATTCTTACCCCCTGCAGGCTGTGATTTTGTGCACATGTGCAAGTTTTAAACCAGACAGGTTGCTTCACTCTGTTTAAGCAATGACTTAAACATCTCCAGTGCAAGCAAAGTTTTCAAATGCAGCTCTGGCCTTGCACAGCACAGGGAAAAACAAGCCACTTGTGTCTGAATTGAAGCATGCCTAGGGCTGATTTTGGTCCTTATTTAAATTTTGTAACTCCTTCCAAGGCCCAAGAAGTACTTTGATTTCGCTGGAATTTCACTTCCGTCTGACTTATACCCCTTTAGGGGACTTATTCAGGCATAAAGGTCCCATTTCACTAGTGTAAGTCAATGCTTAAAACACATCAGGCACTGATTGTGTGTCAATATTACATTAAAATTGAGTTATAAAGGACAAATGTCATCCTAATTCTTAAGATTTTCTAAAGCCTTCTGAGTTTACATTCTATTAGAGAACTTTCCCACACAATTTCTGTAAACAACATATTGTTTTACATTCCTTCATGGGGGTAGAGAAATTTGATGTACTGGTGGTTTGTCCAATGTCTTTAGAGAGGTGGCCCAATGTGGGGCCAATCCACTACCACCTTTAAAAAAGTATAGAAGTTGGAGTCAGAGAATAAACTGCCCTCTTCTTTACCTTACAATAGCAGTGGCTCGCATTGTGCTTTCACATGTCCTATAATGACAGACTAACATTATTTAACTAGAACATAGGTTTTAATAACTGTACCAAACCTCTGAATCTTCCTTGAAGCCGGACAGGTTACTAAGCTTGAAAAACATTGCTGTAAACATGACTGAAGTAGGTCTTACTTCCATCCCAGACTGGTCAGCTTCCAGTGAAACCTGCAAAGAGCACTGAAATGAGCATTTAGCACAGAAATGTGGCACTTTAGTGTCTTGTTGGAGCTAACTATGTTATGAGAACATTATAAAACAGGAAGGATTTCTGATTGAGTTTTTTGTCAACTTTGCATTTTCTTCAGCTTTGTGCCTAACTTTGTAGCGTTTGTTAATGATTACTAAACCAGTACTACGTGTGCAAAAAGGCTGATAAAAAACAAGAGCAGAAGAGTGCATTCACATTTTATAAAGTTAGTCTTCTTTATTTCAGTTGTATTTGGTCATGTAAACAGAAATCTTTAGAAGTAATTGTATTTCCTTGCTTTGACCAAATATTTTTAAAAAGATTTGGAGTAAACTTTGTGCTACATATTACATTCCTTTGTTATTTCTTTATCCTTTTTGGTCTTGCTAAGTTCATGAGCTTATTCTTAGATAAATGTTATGTTTAACAATTCATCTTTTGATGACATAAAAGTTGGTATCCTGCAGATGTTCTTACATAAAAAAAGTTAAACTATAACCATGCATCTCAGTTATCCCCAAAATTAAAGGGGGGGGGGGTCTGACACAGTATAGATGACTGTGCCAGAGGTATTTTTCAAACAAGTTTGTCATTTATTAGGAATGAAAGATTGGGAATGGGAGAGGAAAGAGAAAATTAAAGACACAGACTATATTTGAAGTAGTCATCAAACACCCTGAATTATTTCCTAAATTGATGGCTTTTATTTAATGGTATTTATGAAATGCCATCTCTTTCAGTTCCCTCATCTTGGATCATTTTCATCTGACTGGGAAAAGTTGTGCTAAAGGCTGAAAGACCTTTCTGTGCCTTAGTTTCCCATAGACCACATCCCAGACAGGAAGCAGTCCTCAGTTAAAGTATTTTTAGTCCTGTTGAGTCTGGCTGCAAATTGGAATGTTCTTTTGATGCACTTCCTCAGTGTGACTAAACTTGTGTTCTTTGGGGGATTCTGTTTTGTTTTATTTTGTTTCTCCTCAGTAACAGTGTGACAATTTCCTTTTCAGTGCCAGCCCAAGTGACAGGTCTGACTGTGTCAAGTCAGGGATCAACCAACAGCTTGTTCACCAACTGGACAAGAGCACTGGGAGATGTAGACTCATACCAAGTGCTACTGATTCATGAGAATGTTGTCATTAAAAATGAAACTGTTCCCAGTGAAACTAACAGATACCACTTCTATCCCCTGAAACCTGGAGGACTCTATTCAGTTGTTGTCACCACTGTCAGTGGAGGGATATCTTCAAGGCAAACAATTGCAGAGGAAAGAACAGGTAAAAAGGAAAACACTCCAGCATGCTTTTTAGTAGTTTAATTTATCTGAAAGAATGGTCTTGTGTTTAAGCCACTGCACTGAGAATTCAGAAAAATGAGTTTCATCCATGTAGCTCCATATGTGCACACTATCTGTCCAGATTTGTGTAAATATAGCTTTAGAAAGCTAACTGCTGTAACTACAGTGGGAACTCTACAGCATGATCACTCTAGAACGAAGACAAAAATATGCCCTGAGAGTAATGAACAACTGTGGGCAAATCACTCCTTGGAAGGGACTTTCTTGTTCCATTGGCTATGTAGTGGTGGTGTAGTGTGATTGCTCCTTACTTATGTGTGCCAAGAACCTGCCTAAAGGTGGTGGGGTGAATTTGTGTCTCAGTTTCTCACAACCCATTCTTTTTCTTTAATCCAGCATCAAAGAATGCCCACTGGGGCTAATTAGTTATTACGAGGTCTTTCTGTACTTCATAGAGCAAGATTTACTGTTGCATCAAATTCTTTAGGTTTAAAGAGTCATGAAATGTAATAGTAGTTTCTGTGGATATTTAAAGGAGAAATTTGGCAATATAGTGCAATTTCACCCATTATATGAATTTGGCAAATGCCAGGCATTCTGCAGTTTTCTGCAATGTTCTCCTTGAAAACCACTATTTTCAGGTGAAAAGGCAAAACAAGCCTGGAAAAAAAAAAGGAGAAGAATAATACTAAAAGGCTTAAAGTATATAAGTGTATTTTGTAAAATCAGGGTTGGGGGGGCGCAGGTTTGACTCTGACAGCTGTTGGCCAGCCTCTCTGTTGAGATAAGTAAGTTCAGTGCAGCAGAGTCCAGTGAACATTTGGAAGTTCATTATGCCTAACTTCTGCTCCTGTAACAACTGAGTTTTGTACCTGAGTGGTGACAGTTCTGGCAATGCAAAGCCTTTGAGTTCAGCTTGCTGGCTTGAAAAACAAGTGGCTTTCATGTTTTGTCCACTAGGCGTCAGAGAACCCACTGGAAATGAAACATACAGCTGTGGGCCTCAGTCTCTTACCAGCCTCACCAGTTATTGTTGTTGCTGAGGAATGGCAATTTGAGAGGATAACTCAGCTTTTAGGATTTTAGAAGTTCTGGGATCAGGCCACCAAGGAAAATTTCCTTCACTGTATTTAAAAAAGCAGGTGTATGTTGCTGAGAGGCAGTCAGTGCAGAACTTCTCAGGAGTCCCAGACTGCTTATTGCAGGGGATGGCACAGGGATACTCACAAAAATAAGAATTAGCTAGTTAATGCTTTTTTTTTTTTTTTCCTCTTTATTGCACAGTTCCTTCCAGTGTAACTGGAGTAACAGTAAATAACTCAGGTCGGAGTGACTACCTCAGTGTTTCTTGGCTGCCAGCTTCTGGAGATGTAGACAGTTATTTGGTAACACTCTCTCATGATGACAAGATTGTTCAGACTCTCACCATTTCCAAATCATTCAGTGAATGCTCCTTCAGCAGCCTTACTCCTGGGACGCTTTACGATGTGATGATAACCACAAAGAGTGGAAAGTATGAAAACTATTCCCTCAGCCAGGAACGAACAGGTAAAGAGAGTCTCTGGGCAAGTACAGTCACTGTAACCATTGTTGTGTTGGTAATGGCTCATGTATAACTGTTACCAATGATTTATCAATATCTGACCAAACTGGGATGAAAGTAGAGGTTGGAGGGTCAAACCATAAAATTACAGCTTTATTGGTTTTATACTTATACCCTTGTTGCTACTTTATTTCATGCAAAAATGCTTTAGCATGAATAAAAGTCATATCAGTCCTTATGAGTGAACAGAAATTATGTATCAATTTTGACTCAAATGTATTGTCCTGTCCTTAATGCCTCTATGTGGCCCTTCAAGTACATCTTGCAGAGCATCTCCTCAGAAAGTTCCTCAGGCACCGGAAGAACAGAAAGGGGTAGGCTAATTAGTAAAATATTAGTGAGGTGTCACAATAATGAGTAACACCCATGTCAGTTGGTTTTGGTAATGTAACACACATGTCTGTGGTTTTGGTCATGCAATTTTCAGGGATATTATAAGAGGAATAGAGAAATCTCAGAAAAGGATGGCAATAATGATGGAGAACCTTTTAAAACTTTCTCAAAAATGGAAAAAACTGAGACTTTACATTTGGTTAACCAGTAGAGCAAAAGGAAGATTGTAAGGGGTGTTAAAATATATCAAGTTAGTGCGGTTTTAGTCTTCTCATTATCTAAGTGAAAATCCAAGGAACAGCCATGAAAGAACAAGAACCAAATTTTGGATCAGTGTTTGTCTGTGGAACTCACTACTCTTACAAAAACGGAGCAAGTTCCATAAGACCAAAAATTAGAAAGGCAAACCATTGTATTGTCATAAGATGTAAAGCAGCCTGGAAACTGCACATCCTACTTTATTGCTTAAATCCATGCTGTTGTCTTTTTGCAACTTCCCCATGAAACTCTGGTAACTACCATAAATATAGCTCTCTGCCACAACTCTGATTACTTAAGGAAGTTTCTGCATCTTTTTTTCTTTCAGTCCCTTCAAGTGTCCAGGGACTTACTGTCAGCAATTCAGCCAGAAGTGACTACTTGAAGGTGTCCTGGTTACATGCATCTGGATATTTTGATAATTATGAAGTGATCATCAGTAACAATAATGATTTCATCCAAACAAAAAGTGTCCCAAAGGATGAAAATGAATGTGTGTTCACCAGTCTGGTCCCAGGGAGGCAGTACAGTGTCACGGTCAGCACAAGGAGTGGGAAATACGAAACTAGTGAAAGAGTCTATGGCAGAACAAGTAAGTAAGCACCCTGGAAACATTCTGAGACAACCCAGGATATTTTTAAATTTATCATACCCAGGAACAAAAATCTCATATGATTTTTAACATAGAATGTTGACTCTGACTCTTTGAATGTGTATTATTTAAAATACAGAAAGCAGTATTTAGTTTAAGACCAGTGTTTAAGTTACAAACAAGCAAAAAGTGAGAGACCTGTGCTGTTAAATTGGAAAGCAAATCTTGAAACACTGAAAACCAAAGAAACGGTTGTGCAGTTTTCCACATGAGCTTAGTATTTGTCATTAAATTATGCCAGAATGTACTGAACAGTTCTTTTCTAGTCATGGAAATATATAGGACAGAAGATAGGCTAGACCTCCCTCTATTCAAACTACTCCATGCACTGGAATTGGAGAGCATGGGGCAAGAGTGGTAAGGTGGCTAGTTGGGAGCCAGCAGGGATCTGGGTGCAAATTTTCACCTAGCACCATATGCGAGTTAAGGACTCATGCTGAGAAACTCAGCAGTTTATTAACAAAGATGTTGCATGGGACAAAAATAACTCACTTGTGTCTGGCACAAGTTGGAAACTGCATTGTGGTGCTGCCTCACACAGTTGGATTGCCTTGATACTAGCTCAGGCCTCTTTGCTCTCTATTTGTTGTACATGCAGATCTTACTCAGTTTTTGTTGGCTGGATAAACTCCCTGCAGGCTCCATTAGTATTTATTTGTTATTTTTATGCTGAGAAATTGTGAACATCTGTTCTGAAATAGGACCTTCCAGTGTTAGATTTGGGTGTAAACTACCCAAATAAGTGCTATCTACTGCTTTCTCAGGGGAACTGAATGAAAAATTGTAGCTCAGAAGCTTGACTTAAGAGCTGATAGCTTTTTGCTGTCATCTGTTAGTAAGTACTGAGAAGTTTCCCATCTTTTTTCTCACTTCTTCAGTGCCAGAGTCAGTAAAGGAACTGACTCTTAGTAACAGGAGCACAGAAGATCTGCAGGTAACTTGGTCAAAGGCTGAGGGGGATGTTGATAAGTATGAGATTCAGCTCCTCTTCAATGATATGAAGATCTTCCCACCCATTTTCCTTGGGAACACCATAGAGGAATATTGGTTCACAGCTCTGACTCCAGGACGTCTATACAAAATTCTTGTTTTGACCATCAGTGGAGATGCACAGCGGGCTACTTTCATAGAAGGCCTGACAAGTAAGATATAATGTGGTATTTAAAATGTGTTTAGGCTTTTCTAGAATGAACCACTGAAAATCAAGGGTGAGCTGTGATTATATTCAAGGCATATATAACAGTGTGTCAGAGACAGCAGATTTCATTGAAAATCACACTAGTACTTAGCCAACACCTGTGCTTAATAAAAGCATTTACTAATACTTGACTGTTGGCAGAGAATCTGGTTTGTTGCATGGGAACTGTATTGAGATGTCAGCATTTAGGTTTCTGTTATTCTCATGCATGCCAGTTGTTTGCTTAGTGTCTCTAGTTAAATCACTTACCTTTTTTACACCGCTGTTTACCTACCTGAAGTGAATGATTGAGGTATTAATGGAAAAATGGCTAACTAACTGAGGGTACCTAAAAAGCTTTCATATTTTGAGGTGTTTTTAAGGCATCATATGGACAAGAGGGAGGTTATACATAGAATTGTGTTTCTAATAATCCCACACAAATGTTTACAACTTTACTTGTGTTTACCCACAAATGACATTACTTGTACCTGTAAATGATCTTTCTCTTTTGAAGAATTTTTCTGTGGCCATAAAATAGGTAGAAATTAGGAAGCCTGAGTCGAACAGGAAATTTGTGAGCAGGTGCCTTTTCCCTGTTTTTTTTCCAGTTCCAAGCAAGGTCCGAAACATTCATGTGTCACCTAATGGCATGACAAACAGTCTGAAAGTGAGCTGGACCCCTGGAGGTGGAGATGTTGATTCCTACACAGTGACTATATTTCAACAAAACCATCAGCTTGATTCTCAGAGTGTCTCCAAACACATCTCTGAGCACATGTTTCACAAGTTGGAAGCTGGGGAGCAGTACCAGGTGGTGGTGCAATCTAACAGTGGCACCTTGCACAACAGCTTAGCAGCTTTTGGGAGAACAAGTATGTTTTTCTCGAGACAACAAGAAAGTTGCATTATATCTTCCCAGAGACTGACCCTTGTTTAATATTGCTTAATAATGTACCATATTGTTTATGGATGTACCACGGGGCATGTGGAAATTCACACTCATGGGAAGTTTTTATCTCAAAGCACGTGTCATCACATCAGCATGGGTCTGTTAATATCAGTGAGATGTGTCATTTCAGTAGCTTTACCTGGGTGAATGTGCATGGAATTCTTGTCCAGCCCAGTGTCTTCCTTCATAGGATTAATGCAGTTCCCATCCCTCTCATTTCCTATGCCTGTATCCATCTGACACACTCCATGCAGGCAAGTATTGTATTCTAGCAGAGCCTATTGCATGGTCAAGGCTTGTTAGACAACAACATATTGCCGCAGTATCCAGGGTGTCAGGATGAAACAATGCAATGCCTTGTTTTTAATGTATCCTCTCTCTTTAGCACCTGCCTTTGTTATCTCTGGCCTTGACTTTTGTGCAGCAGCAGCTGGCTAACATTTTCTATTCTGGGCTACTGTTTTGCACCAATTTACCCCTCCTTTATTTTTCATATTTCTTTCTTAACTGTTTCAGTTAGTTCATTTCACTCTCCTTCTCCATCTTTTCATGGTAGTCTGTATATATATATATGTTGCTTCTCCATTCCCAGTTCAGATATCCATGATGCTCTATAACTTCATCTGTTTGTATTTATGTCCAGGAATTAGTTGTTTGCATAAACATATGCACAGACATTTATTTTCCCACAAGTGAACCTGAAAATATAGAGTTCTGTTCTGTTAATTACTTTGTTCAGATTTGTGTATTGAATGGTCTGTGTTTCACCTGGTAATATCCTGCCTTTAATTGTTGCTTCCAGTTCCAGCCTCTGTACAGGAATTATTAGCCCATCATGCTTACAGCAGTCATTCCTTGTTAGTAACCTGGCAGAAAGCTCCTGGTGTAGCTGAAAGATATGACATTCTGCTCTTGAACGAGCAAGGAGTCCTCCTGAGTAACAAATCAGAGCCGGCTACTGCCAAACAGCACAAATTTGAAGATTTACTAGCTGGCAAGAAGTATAAAATACAAGTTTTGACAGTCAGTGGTGGACTCTTCAGTAAGCGTGCAGAAACTGTGGGCCGAACAGGTAATTAGAACAACTTGGCTTACTTATACTTCCCTCAGTCAGATATCATTAAATACATGAACCATCTGTATATTTTGATTCTACAAAAATTCTAGTAAAGTACAGACTCTGGATGTTTATGCATCATTTTTCCTGATGCATGCTTTGCATCTGAATCTGAAATTTATTATCATAATAATGTGACGATGGTTCATAATAAGGAAATTAAACCAAAATGCTGAATGCTTCCCTCTGTCTCTTGTGGAAATATCTGAATGCTTTATTGTCATCAAGTTTTTATTTCACAGTCTCAAGGTTCTTGGTGCAGGATTTGATGTGAATACACATTTCTAAACTGAAGGCCAAGTCTTGCTTGCAGTCTTTACTGATTTATAGTTTCATGTAGAAGCTAGAGGACAGCTCTATGTGAGCTCTGGTTAAAGGATCAGGCGTTCTGAGAAATTAAAATATTGTATTGGAGAGACTCAGTGTCATTTCGTAAATGCTTTCCTCTGTGTCTGACAGTTGGTATTGATATTACTTAGCTACTTGTGGCTTAATTGAAATGTGTTACAGCCATGAGTTTTTTAAAGGTTCAGCTTAGTGCCTAGACTCTGATATTTACTCTTACATTTATCCTTCTTTTCAGTTCCAGCAGCTGTTACAAATCTGAAAGTCACAGAGAACACCACTGACCGACTGTCCTTCAGCTGGACCACCTCTCAAGGGGAGCTTGATTCGTATGACATCTTCCTATACAATCCAGACAAGTCCCTTCATGACAGGATTTCAGGAGGGCAGCATCTCCAGCAGTGTTCATTCCAGAACCTGCGTCAAGGCAGGATGTATCGAATGGTGATTGTTACACACAGTGGAGATCTCACTAACGAGTCATCTGTCTATGGAAGAACAGGCAAGAACATCTAAGAAAACCATCTATCTCCAGTGTGGCGCTCATGGGGGACACCAGTGAGCTGGTCTGAGTCTGATGCTCATAATAGATTAGAGCAACTACTAGAAGTATCAAAATCAGGTCTTAATATGTAAAAAGCATTAGATATATAAAAAGATAAATTCTGAATGATGCAGTTACAGCAGGAAAAATGAAGTGAAGAACCCTACAACAGTTCCCAGGAGCTCATGTCAAAAGAAAGACATCCCAGTGTATGGTCCTTAAGTAGAAAAATGGCCATCTCCCATCCTAAAAGCAATATTGGCCTGAGTGGAAAAGGCAAAAAGGCAAAGCAAGTAGGGTTAATGGGATAGGCAGTCTACCAGTGAAATAAAACTTGTTTCCCATGAGAAGCTATGGCTGCAGCTCTGTTTGTTCAGCCACATGTGGGAAGCAGTTTTCTAAGCAGCTCTAGCAGCTCTGACATTTTGTGAAAACTTTCTTTATTCCCCTGCAGCACCATATAGGATCCCATCTGTGGGACTACATCTGCCCAGTGGTGCACGTTTTCAGCTACCTCAGAAATGGGTTTCCAAATACTGACTAGGAAAAAGCCACTTAACATTTGCAAAACTATCCATTATAAACATTGCAACCTCTTTTGCTAACAGTGGCAGTTCAGAATAATAAAGGAAGCTACTGAGATATGCTTTCTGCTTTTCAGCCAGCTGTGGTGGCTGTCTAGTTTATAAAATGACTATCATTACAGGACAAGTATAAGGTCTGCTTGACCTTTTTGCTTCTTCTCATCCAAAGGATGTTCTACATAAAGTAATATTCATTCCACCTTTTTTCAGTACCAGCCCCTGTTGTTGGTCTCAAGGCATCCAACCGAAACATGACGGACAGTTTGTGGTTCACTTGGGGTCCAGCAGCAGGAGATGTTGACTTCTATGAGCTGAATCTCTACAATCCAAATGGGACACAGAAAGAAACTGAGCAAAGGAAAGACCTGGAAGAGTGGCATTTCCAGGGGCTCATTCCTGGCAGAAAGTATACTTTAGTTGTTGTGACTCACAGTGGTGACCTAACCAACACAGCAAATGCTGAAGGAAGAACAGGTATGGGATTTTTTTGTCCCATCTGTTTGAATTCATTAGTTCACGACTATGTAACAGACTTGTTCTAAGGGAGGATTTATTATGAGAGTCATTGAAGGTATAAAGATGAAGGATAACTTGAAATGCATTAAAACAATGGAATATAAAAGAAAAGCAGTCAACACTGTTTTTCTTTCAAAGGCTCAGGAATATGTTACAACTGTAAAAGTCACCATCATCAGCAAAGGTGCAGTAACTGGCTGTGTATACAAGATAATACAAACTACTTTGTGATGCTTGAAGAATAGAATCCATGTTTCATTTTATTTGTCTTGTGTAAAAATTTGTTAAGAATCTTTTTTTTTCTCTCCTTTTTCCCCCCCTTTCTACATAGCACCCAGCCCTCCTAACACTGTGTCGTTTACTGATGTTGCAAACACTTCTTTATCAATCACTTGGCTGGGCCCTCCAGACTGGACAGACTATGATGATTTTGAGGTGCAGTGGCTTCCAAAGGATCCCCTCACAGTATTCAATCCCTACAGCAGCAGCAGGTCTAAAGTACGCATCATCTATGGCCTGCGACCAGGGAGACTCTATGAGTTCAGTGTCAGAACTGTCAGTGGCGACAGCTGGAAGACGTACAGTCAGTCACAGTCTGCAAGTGTGAGAACAAGTAAGTAAAAATTTCCGTTGCACCCTAGCACTCAGCTGAAGAAGATACAAAACTGTAAAATATTACCAATTCCTTATGCAATCAGTAATTTCCATTAATAAATTTGTGAATGACAATGATGAATTCAGCTAGATTCTAAGCCCTTGCTGTGTGCAAGGTCAGCTGTTTAAAGACTGATAATGGACATACATTTATAATCTTCACATCCAGAGTCAAGCTGTTTGGTTGCAGAGCCTGAATCAATCAGTTTCAGGGGTAAGATAAGGCTGAATATCCAAACTTCTCTGATGGTAGTATATTGAAATAATCATGTTTCTGAATGATAAGACAGGAAGGATGAAAGAAACTGTGCTGTACCAGATTTGGAATTGGAATCACTGTTTCACTGCTCTGCATTTCTGCCCATATCTGTGAATCTGTTTCATCTCTAGCTGTCTCTAGCAACTTCAGTAACAGGCTGAATTGAAAAAGTGACATGAAATTGTTAAAATAACCGAGTTGTGGCAAATCCTCATGTCATTTGGGGTGGGATACAGCTCTAAATTGACATCTATGTTTAGTAAGCTATGTACTCTTTAATAGAGCATAATAATTAAAATTTCACCTGTATTTAATCACTTAACTGTAGATGCCTGCCATCTGAGAGTGAAATCCTGTGTTTGTTACATGTTGTATGATATAGAAGGTGCTCCCATATTACATGGAAGAAGCATATTTCTATGTTACATTTTAGTTATATGGACACATTGCATGCTGCCCAGGAAACCAATCATGAGATGACAGTATCAGTATTGACTGATATAAGTGACCACATGGAGCCGTCAAATATGTTGTAACAACTTTCTAGAAATCCATTTCTTTGTGGTATTGCTGTTCATGTTAAGACTTCATCAATTAGGAGTTTTTTCCTTCTTTTCACAATTAATTACTGGAGCTTCACAAGGCTGATGGGACGGATGTCACTAGATCTGATTTCAGATGGCTAAAATTAGTTAGACAGCTTTACATAATAATCAGGCAGTACACATTTGCAGGATGACTGGGAATTCTGACTCCCAGCCTCCGCTCTGATCTGATGGTTGATGTAGAATCTAGGAGCTGTAGTGTATGACACCTGTCCCTTTTCCCCACTGAGTTTCAACTTCTCAACATTTCTCTAGAGCCAGACAAGATACAAAGCCTTCACTGTCGGCCCCAGACCTCTACTGCCATCGCGTGTTCCTGGACTCCTCCTGATTCTGACTTTGATGGGTATAGCGTTGAGTGCAAGAAGATGGACACCCGTGAAGTGGAATTTTCTAAAAGGATAGAAAAAGACAAATCTCTACTTAATATTATGACCCTTGTTCCCCACAAGCGGTATCTGGTGTCCATCAAGGTGCATTCTGCAGACATGACAAGTGAAGTGGTTGAAGACAGCACCATCACAATGATTGATCGTAAGTGGAATTCAGAGTTGCCCTGAAGACAGGCATTGAGCAGCAATAAGCAATTGCTCATGTTGCTTAGACAGTAAAAGGAGTTCTGAACTCCACAATTGCCAATGTATGGAGTGGTGGCCAAAGTAGACTTTGAAGCCATCCTTTGGTCCCCGTTGTGACAGACAATGCAAGATTTTAACTATATTGCCTCTCATTACATTGCCAGACCCAATTATTTGGCTCATTCATGAAATATAGCCTGAGAAACATAAATACTTTGTCCTCATCATCACATGCCTTGTCTTCCTCAGTTGTCTTCATGCTCACTGCTTGGCTTTCTGTATCTGGCTGTTTCCCCTCATTGATGGTAGCCGTCCTCAGCACAAATATCCATCAGTAAGGATATTGGATTATAGTACTGCATTCTCTTTTAGTGTCTGTAGACTCTTCTGAGGTGCTACCTGACCAAATCACCTGTAGGACTTTTACCTGAGGGAGGATCCAGATTTCTATAGTGTGTGCTTTGAAACAAATTCTTCAGTTTCTCTACCCATAGGCTGCTGACTAGAGTGTATCAGTAGCATCTGCTGGTACCTCTGCACTGCCAGGCATCACTGCAGTCAGTAGCCTGCCATTGCTGACCCTAGAGGTGCCCCAGATTTTGCACTACCTCAGGATTCAGTGGCACAGCACAATACAGAGGCCTGCACTGTTCCAGGGCTAAACTGAAAAATGAGAGGATGGCTAGGAGTCCTATATTCAGGGATGCCTCTGTAGCTGCTTATTAAAAGCCCTGTTTGTGTGAAATGCTAGATCATAAAAATTATGTTTGCTTTGGGAGCTATTGAGCTAAGCTAGAGTTCAGTCACCAAACTACCTTCCCCTTTGCCAATCAGTTGCCTTTTAATCTCCTTCCTCTATCACAAAGGACACTACAAATCCAGATGTAAGACCTAGTTATTCATGTCACAAGAAGTGAGACTGAGTCCTGATTGAAGGTTTGCTGATCATGTTTATTCTTATTTGGTTTATGTTAATGTTTATTTATTGTCACTTACTTGTTTTGAACACTGCTTTTCTCCCTAACACTGGAGGCCCTACCTCAAGGGAACACAAAAAATTGCAGCTAGACTTTGTAGATGTAAGAGGTCAAGCTAAAAATCATATAAATGATTTTTGATTAATTTTTGGTTCTTTTGGCATTCTAAAAACTTTTGAAATTTAGCCACCTGCTTATGGTTTTTATGTTTCCTGTATGTGCAATACAGTTTCAGTACTACAGATTTTTAAAAGAATCTGCAATGTAGATCCTTAAAATTCCTACTTTTGGTGCACTTTCTTATCTGTGTACTTCACTTTCCAGTTTACTTCTACTGTGTCACTGTTCAAGGTATGGTTTTGTATCATACAAAGAATGTTTCCTATGGACATTTTGCAGTCAGTCTAGAAAATTATACTCTGTAGTTGAGTGCTGTGTCTGCTAACTCTGGCTGTTCCTCTGGAAAAGAAAGTGGAAGTATAGATGCTTAGGATAGGTAACTTCTGTAGTGAGTGTGTTAAGTGGCCTCCACATACTTGGCTTAAACCTGTGTTGTTTTCAGCAGCTACAATTTCTGTTTTCATAGGCTTGACATTAATGCATTTCCATGTGGGCTTCTGCAGGAATTCATACTGAGAAGGTGTCACTCTTATTATGGTGAACACACTGCTGGCTTGTTTCATGTTCTGGCAGTTTCACTGTGGGAGGTGAAGACACTTCTTTGATTGCAAAGAGAATGGAATCAGAGACTTGGGTCCAGGCAACTGAGATTTATTACAAATTGCATTTTCCTTATTAGGTCTAGTTCACAGCAACTATATAGGTGCTTTTTCTCTATTTTGTATTTATTTTCTATTTGTTTAATTACTCAGGTCCTCCTCAGCCACCTCCAGATGTACGAGTGAACAAAAAAGAGGTGCTGATTACCAAATCCTCCATCAACTTTACTTTTAACTGCAGCTGGTTTAGTGATACTAATGGAGCTGTGAAGTACTTTACTGTGGTTGTGAGGGAGGCTGATGGTAAGTGTCATGATTTAGTGCTATTCTCTTTATGTAGCCAATAAAATTTACATGGGGAAGTACATCCCTGTCACTGCACAGCAGAGTTTCTCCTCATCTAATGGCTGAGTGTCGCAGAGGTTTTGGATCTATACTTCCTAGCTGGAGGATGTAGGGAGTCCTATTCTCATAGAGTCTGTAGCAACTACAGAGCTTAGACAGAAGCAGTACTCTAGATTACACTGTCATGTATGTTCAGATAATTTTTATAGTTGAAGGCTTATGTTGATTGCCATTGCCAGTGAACAGAGGTCTATGCCACGCTGTGCACAGATTTAAAAAGGTAGTTTAAATGTTAGGTGCAAACACTAAAAGGCAATGACTTTGGAAAGTCTCAGTAAGCCATGCTGAGAAGCCACAGGTCTGCCAGGTGATATTTACTAACTGAAGAAAATGACTTTGCATGCAGCACTATAAAACAGAACAGAAATGGTCCTTGTGACATGCATGGACATGCTCCCTTTCTGCAGCTGACCTATTGTTGAGACATGTGTCTGGCAAATCAGATACATGTCTCAAGAATTTATAACTTGTTTTTAGAAGTGGCTTCATTCACTGGCATACCAGGATATATTTTGTGACATTTATGAAAGTTTCTTAATCTCTCTGTCCATCAGCCCTTAGGAAAAAAAAAAAAATATTTCCACTGTCTGCTTTGTCATGTTTGGGCAAACTATAAAGCTCTTTGAGAAAGACACGACTCATTGCCATAGCTTTGCCTATCTGAGTCTCTTCCAGTATTGTGAATTTACATTCAGGGGCCCCTGTAATTTCCTACTGTAGTTTTTCTCTACATATAGTGGAATTGTCAGTTTATGGGTTTTTTTACCTGCTTTTTGAAATAGCTAGTAGTAGGATCCAGGAATCTGGATCACAAGAATTCCCACCAACAGCACAGAAAAAAATGTCATCACATTCGATGTGTGCATGCCTATTGCAGCAGAAGTTGCACTGAGGACTTGTGAGGAAATCTGCCTAAAAAATAATGGAAAGGTTGGTACGAGAAACAAGGTACCCTAACCATTGTAGCTTTGTATTCATGAGGTAGCCTCCAGGAAATAGAAAATTGGATAAGAACATGTCTGTCAAGAGCTTGAGCCTATAAACCTCATCACATTAATGGGTGTGGCATCTAAACCATCTGTCTTTCTCTGCACATGACATAGGTAGTGAAGGACCAAAGCCTGATGAGCAGCACCCATTACCTTCCTACCTGGAGTACAAACACAATGACTCTATACGCATCTACCAGACAAATTATTTTGCCAGTAGCTGTGCTGAAAACCCTGACAGTGACTATAAAAGCTTTGACATTAAGCTTGGAGGAGAAATGGAAAATCTGGGAGGAAGGTGTGATCCAGATCAGCAGAAATTCTGCGATGGACCTCTAAAGCCTCGAACTGCATATAGGTTAGACTTATACTGGTAGTTGTGCTCTGTCGCATTATTAGGCTTGGGGTCATCTGGGTGCCTGATCCACTTGAGCTTCAGTAGATTAGTAACTGCATTGTATAATGTTCTTTCTGTTTCACTGCAAATTTATAAAAGCTTTATCCATGCCCCTGTTCCATAGATAAGAACCAGTCATTCACTAACATGGGAATGATATGCTTAATTATGAACAAAACTCTGTGCAGTGAATAGGTTTATTTATTTACCTCAACTTGATGGGAAGCTCTCCTATCACTGCTCAACGTTTCTTTGGAAAGACTGAAGATGATTGGCTAAGTTAGAAGAATACTTAACAGAAGAAGACAAGCATGCTTCACTCAGTCTGGCAGAACTACCCCATTTGTTCTTTTGGAACGAGCTAGAAAAACCTGTAGGCCATTTTATCCTGTAGCACCATTCTCAGGCTCCAGAGCTAGGTCCAGGTTATCTGTAGGGTATAGAAGAGGTTAGCTGCCAAGACCAGCCTCTGCAGTTACACTGGCTGTGAGATCAAACATGAGCTCCAGTGTGGTTCAGTGACACCCCCTCCCACAGGCAAATGCTGTCCCAAGAGATCTGCAAGCTGCTCACTGAAAAGCCACATGGACAGAAGGCACATGCCAAGGAGTGCCCATTGTACCTCTCAGCTTCTTCATCATCAATAAAACAGTGCTAGCCTACTATAGGCTGCTCTCATTAGGGCACATTTCCCAAAACATCAGTCTGGGAAATACCCACGTTACCAGGAGAACAAAGAGGACGATAACATTTATCCATTATCACAGTCAAGCCTTGCCAAGTGAAGAGAAAATGTGTCCCCTCTGAGAAGCATTTCTGAGTCCTCTGTCCTGTGCAGTTTCTGCTAGTCCTGCCTTTAGACACGGTCAGGCTGTGTGTGGCAGCAGCCAGAGCCCCATCTGTTACCTCTGCCAGGGTACCTCAGAGCCCTCCACCTGCACTAGCTGGGCTCCCCCGTATTTAACTCAGGGATCAGTATTATTAATTAAGTAGAAGATTGATTAACTCAGGTGTCTATATTAGGAATTATCTGTGGTCAGTAGAAAGTTTTTAGTTGTCTCAAAGGGGCAAATGAGTTTTTACTTTTCTGCTGTTGGTTCTGAACATCTGAAGAGCCATTTTTTTACTGTATTTTTTAGAATCAGCATACGAGCTTTTACTCAGCTTTTCAGTGAAGACCCAAAGGAACTTCCTAAACCGCTGTTTGCAGACACCTTCTTCTCCTTACCGATCACTACAGAGGCAGGTTAGTTGCAGGCTGTTATCAGTGACTGTGCCATGTGATTATATATGTGCCTAAGAATACTCTGGCATCTAGAGCTATTTGTAAGGAACAAAGCTTGTTGTGCATGTCCTGAGGGCTGCTCTGAGAGGAAGCTGACTTTGCTTGTCTACCTTTACTGGAAAATTCAGAGGACTGCTTGACAGAGCTGCTGAAAGTAGAGAACAGAAAAAATGCTCAGTGAGGCTATCACCAAGAAAGCTTCTAACAGCAAGAGAACCACTCCCACATGATGGAGTTTTTGCTTTCTTTTACTGTGGTTGGGAATAAAAAATTTTAATTTTAATGGTTTGAAAAAATGAGGACACAAGATCAAGGCCAGGTTTTAGCTAAGTGTTTTAATGCCTTACATTTCCTTGTATTTTGCCATTTTCTTCAGCTGGTAATAACAGAATCCCTGAAAGTTAATGATTCTCTGATTCTTTTGATCCTTTCATCAAGATATATAAATACACTGTTTTGTTTTTAGAGCCTCTCTTTGGAGTTATTGAAGGTGTGAGTGCTGGCTTGTTTCTGATTGTCATGTTGGTGGCTGTTACTGCTTTATTTGTCTGCAGACAAAAAGTTGGGTAAGCTGACTCCCTTTGTTATTCTCTGTTATTGAAGTATGTCAAATTATATTCATTTAAGTAATAAAATTGATTAGGCACAGCTAAAAATTGCATGGACGCATTGAATTGTTCAACAGATAAAATCTATGTCTCCCCAAATATTGTACACACTAAGTATAATACTAATGACTTGCATATTAAGAAATCTATATATACTTAATTCAAATGGTGTCAGAATTATGTCATAGAGGAGCCTTGTAACTTTTAGTTTGCAATAGAAATCTGAATAGTTCTGAATAACAAATGGTTTATCATTCAAACTTTTATCTTCTGTGAAAAAAATGTCTTTTGTCAAAAAATTAAGTGTTTCAGATTAATTGCATCTGCATTGTATATGGGAAGCTCTTCATTTAGACTTTAACATTTCAATTCAAAAATACTGAGATGTAGCATTACCTCACTGTCCAAAAGATTAGCTCAAACTTTGCTTCTGATTTTTTGTCAGTTATAGTTGTATATTTCACATTACAGATGAATCTTAAATAGTGAACTTGCATCTTTTTTAAAAATTAAATAGTTTATGTTGACTGAAAAAAATCTTTATCCACTTAAACTATTTTGCATGACTGAGAGATGTGAAATTCTTTGTAGTTTCTGAAATTAGGAAAAAACCCTCAACATTGCCAGTGCATGAGAAACACTGCAAGTCTGAAATTCAGTTCTTTTACTGATACAAAATTAAGTTGATATGTTTTTGAATTTGCTTTTCATGTGCCAGAATTTCAGATTGAAAAAACCCTATTTTCTGACTAGTCATAGCTTTTAGCCAAAATGGATAAATTTCATTACAGAATATGGTTTCTCGTTGTAAGTTATATACCCAGCAGGATGGCAGTAATATTGGTATGGTTTTCCCACATCAGACATAAAGAAAAAGTGTTCTCTAAGGGAGATTTCTTAAAGGAGAAGATGGCAGTAAAAAGATGAAAGACAGCACTAGCTGTGTGGAGTAAGTACCACTTCTGTGGCTTTCCCAAAGCCTGCTGTGGTTATGCCACTTATTCCTGCCATGAATGTGGGCATCTGCTACAGGCCTGGTCTGCAGAGTGGATGTGCTGGAAGCTGTAGACGTTTTACAGCTCTGAAAATCTATCTCTGTGTTCCTCTGCATGTAGAAAACCAACGGATTTAGGGTCCATCTTATCACAGGGCACCCTCCTTAGTGATGGATTGGGCTGCATGTGTTTCAGGACAAGAAAAATGTCTTACTACCTGTGCCATGCATACACTCCACATCATTATTGCCAAGCTAAAATACAGCAAAACCGTGAGACTCAGCTAAGAGAAATGTCACAGGATCAGAGCCAAAAATTAAAACCCACTAGAAAACAGTAAACTGGAAAAAAAGAAATTTAAGAAAGCATAACTTAGTGCCAACTCTTACCAGTTTCAAAACTTAATGATATAACAGAATACCTTCCTTTTTATTCCAGCAATGGCCATGAGAGACCTACAGCAAGGCTGAACATTCGCAGAGACAGGCCATTGTCAGTCCATTTGAACTTGGGGCAGAAAGGGTAATGTAAAAAGTTTGGTTTTTTAACAGAGCATTATGGTTGAACAGACCCATCTGATCACTTACTGATGAAGTGTTTTTTTTTCTTTTGAAATAATTTCCAGGTACCGGAAAACTTCCAGGTAAAAAGAAAAAATTAATACCTAAAAAACTTCTTAGTAACCAACTGGATGAATTATGACCGTGATTCATCCTGTGATTTTCTTCCTCCTGTTGAATATTTCAGTCCGATCAAAGTCAGCCACTTTGAAGCACACTTCACCAAACTTCAAGCAGACTCCAACTACCTTCTGTCCAAGGAGTATGAGGTGGGATCTTAACCTAGACAAAGGACTTGCCTTGTGAAGGGGTGGGCTGACTGAATCAACTGGTTAATGTATTAGAAAGGCCTGCATTTGTTTGTCTTACTCTCACGAATCCAAAAAGGTGGAGCATTTAATTTGAACTCCACTTGTCTGTGTTTAGAAACCAGCTCTTCATTTGGCATCTTCTGTTTGGCAGCCTCTGCCTGATACTTGTCTGGCTGAGATTAGGAGCATTTGTTTGTATGGCACATCTGTGTGATAAAAGTATGGAAGGTACCTGACAACCATGCACTTGCTTTAAAACAGTATGATTACTTATGTAATTTCAATTTGATTTTTTATAAAAAAGTACCTGTTTTCTGTCCATGGCCTTTGAGACCTGATAAGCACTATTTCCCTTTGTGCTGTCTTGTCTTTTAATTATTTTAACCTCACATTTTATTCCTATTCCTTTTTTGCAGGACTTGAAAGATGTGGGTCGAAACCAGACATGTGACATAGCGCTTCTGCCAGAGAACAGAGGGAAAAATCGATACAATAATATATTGCCCTGTGAGTTTTAGCTTTGGTTGTGTAATATTGCATCACACCAGCTATTTTTCACTTTTCTTTCAGCAAGCCTAGTGGAAAAGAGTGCAGCCAATCCCTTCCCTCCTTTCTGTCCAAGATGAAATATCTCTGCCAGCTCAGGTTCTTGTGCTAGGAGGCAGATGATACATGGCCCTGAATGGCTTCACATAGACCAGTAATTTAATTTCACACTAGAGGTGTAATGACTAGCATTCAGTCCAGGGAGAAAAAGCTCCAGCTATTAGGGGCATTCAGTCACTGCTGATAACAAGGATAGTAGAAATAACAGTAGAGTTTTTTACATACAGGGTATCATCCATTCAGTGCTCTTTGACAGCCTTGCCAAATCTTTGTTCTTCAGAGTACACATCAAACCTACTATACAATGTAGAGCTAGTGTGATTCTGCATGGTAAGACACATATGTCAAGTTAACCCTGTTCTTCTAAGGCAGGATCTGTCTGTCACTGAGAGATTCCCCCTTTAATCTCCTGCCTGTCATTTTGGAGGTAGAACATTGACAAGGAACACCACATAACTCACTGCTCCACATCCCCACTAATGGATGTGGCATGTGCTGGGAGCCCAGCCTCTCCTGTGTCCTGGCTGCTCATGCCAGCAATGACACCTTACTGAGATCCAACATGGCATTATCTCATAAACCACTGTCCTGGCAGCTCAGGCACTCCGTGTTTCTATACAGCAGGCCCTTCACCTACAGAAGATGTTTGGCCTGCTCAGCATTAGTTCATAATATCACTGAAGTGCAACTGTTTTTTCAAGGGCAGAGATGGGCTCTGCTTTCCAGTACAGCATACTGCTGTTAGGATCAAAGGAGGATGCTGTTTTGGCCCTTTTGTTGTCATAGCAAACCCTACGCAGCTCAGCAGAGGAAATTCAGTATATTTACTGCATCCTTCTTACCCATCTGTCTCCTAGACTCTGGAACACTCCGTAGCACTCACAGATTAAAGAGGCAGTAAAACCAGCAGTTACTCCTTATAAATTAACTCTTCATCTCTTCATATAAAATCTTGTAATAGTGCTGGCAGTCCTTTCACAAATATATTTCTGTAAGTGCTGAGAGGGACTGAAAATAAAGACCTATCCCTAAGCCTCTTGTAATCAATTTCTTGCTAGATGATACATCAAGAGTGAAGCTTTCCAATGTGGATGATGACCCTTGCTCAGACTACATTAATGCAAGCTACATACCAGTAAGTGACTCAAGGGTGGTGTTTTACAGTCCTCTTTCCAGTGGTAATTTTTCCTTTATCTAAAACTGAATATAAAGCTGGATGGTCAAGACTCCCCTCCCCCTTCCTTGATTCTTTTGAGCTAAAAAACTAAGAACTCATTTTGTGGGTGTACTGAAAGACTCTGTCTGACTAACATTAAGTTAACTGTGAGTGATTTACCCAGCACTTAAGGACACTTTCTTGCATTGCTGTAGTTATGTACGATAGCAAGTCTAATTGGCCAAGGACATACTTTTAAAGGTCGCTGATTTTATACAGTGTCCACAACAACTGTAGCTATCACTGCAGGTGGCATCCTCACTGTGGAGCTGTAGCTCATCCTGACAGCATTGGCACCTTGCAGGGTGATAAAACTGGCTGAAATTAAAATAATGCCCTTTTGCCAAAGAGTTATGATTGATAATAGCAGTGGCTTTAGCAATACAGATTTCAAGCCAGAACTCAGCTAGTTTATTAAAAATGATAAATAAAACAAAAACCCCTAGCAATTTTAAAATTGCTTGAGAGTGTGCTGAACATAAAAGAACAATGGAAAGCTTTGACTGTCACAAAAGGAACAGTATCTAGATAAACTGCCACAGTCTCTTCCTTCTCTCTGTTCCAATCAGTAATTTGCTTTCACGTCTAAAGTAACAATTTAGCTTTCAAAACTATTGTCCCAGCAAGGGTTGCTGCAGTGCCCTGTCTGCAACCCTAAGGCTTTTTCAGTTGTTAGAAGATTTTTTTTCTGCCTTTTTGGAAACTAATAGAGTTCTTTTATTTGCAGGGCAATAATTTCCGCAGGGAATACATAGCAACTCAGGGCCCTTTACCTGGAACCAAAGATGAGTTCTGGAAGATGGCATGGGAGCAAAATGTTCACAATATTGTCATGGTAACCCAGTGTGTTGAGAAGGGCCGGGTAAGTAGTGACTCTTCTTTGTCTGTTTTAATGTCTGTCAAATGTCTATTTTAACATCTGTTAAAACTTACTTGCTTCTTACTTTCATCACACTAAAGCTAAAAAGAGCCCAGTCATGGAGATACACAGCATGAAGGAAAATGTATAATATAAAGACTGGAGACAGATTAAGGCCGTGAAGTGAGGATACACAGACTGTGTATCCTCATGCAGCCTGTTAAGGCTAGAATCAGCAGAATGATTCTGGTCTCTAATCCAGGACTTTGTTCATTAGACAATTCTCTTCAGCATGCAGAAGGACACCCACCAAAAAAAAGTGCCTGTTTATCACATCAAGTCTGATCAACTTCTACTTTAAATATAAGCTCTGGAGAGCAAATGTTGATCAGTAAATACACCAAATTATCTCTGATATATAAGCCCTGATGCAGTTAGCAAAGAGACCACTCATGCACTTAACACTCTTCCTAAGTGCAGGTGTAGCATACCTCCCCAGGTATGACCATGTCCTGTCCCTTCGTAAGACATCAACTAGATCTCTAAGAAGATTAAACAAACTTGAAGTAGTGATCCTCTAGTAGCACATATAGGGTCACTTCCTCTCAGCTTACCATTTTTTCCTGAGGAGAGGGTGAAAGCCGACACAGAATAGGATCTGTATCCTTCTGCATCTCATTGGTTCCAAGTGGGACCCTACTGCGATGTCTCAGCAAGAGGTGAACAAGGGGTACTGGAGGCACAGCTCTCATTCCAGCAGAGATTTGAGAAGAGTTGGCACAGAAGATATGCCCTATCAGTGAAGTGATTCCCCTTCCCCCCATCACAAATGAATTATGGGAACTTCCACTTCCCACCCCCATGCTAACCCATTCCCATGGCAGACCCTGTTTGTTGATATGGCAGAGAGTGGCATCTCTCTCTGAATTCAGCTGCTGCCTTTCTTCCTTCATCCTCAGGCACAAGAGGTCTGAAATCTGCTTCTGCCAGCGCAGGATGGTGGCATTGTTTGTAGCTGTTTTGACCACTAAATCTGTCTTTCCTTGTGTCCCTGCAGGTAAAGTGTGATCAATACTGGCCCCATGACCAGGATTCCTTGTACTATGGAGACCTGATTGTTGAGATGCTGTCTGAATCAGTGCTCCCAGAGTGGACAATACGAGAGTTTAAAATCTGCAGTGTATGTTTGCATTTTTTTATTTCCTGATTAATTGGCTTAAAACACTTGCAAGGCTAAATTAGGAAGGTTTATTTTGCTGTACTACAGTTGCATCATGCCTGACTCATGCTGGTGGAAGTTATAGCATTTTCTCTGGTGGTACCTGTTCTATGTGTTCCTTTCTCTTTTATTCTGATGACCCATACTTTTGAATCCCAACAGGAAGAGCAGCTTGACTCAACGAGGCTCATTCGTCACTTCCACTACACTGTATGGCCAGATCATGGTGTGCCAGAGACCACCCAGTCCCTGATCCAGTTTGTCAGAACTGTAAGAGATTATATCAACAGGACCCCAGACACAGGACCAAGTATTGTACACTGCAGGTATGTGCAGCAGTAAAAGGTCAGTGACACAGAGCCCTTGTGTTTGCCCTTGGGAAGATCCCAAATCTTCATCTCTGTTAGACTGTGGGCAGCCACAGCTTCTGGGAGATAGCTGATGGTCTTAAGTTTCCAGATACATCAGAGCAGTATTGCCAAGGCACATGCATTCACCCACAACCTCCCCCTGGAGATGGCTTGAAAATTATTCTTAGGGAACCACTGTGTCTCTGTGGTACCACTGCAGAGCATGAAAGTGTCAGCAGCTGCTTCTTTTGCAGCTGCAAAAGCTGCTCATCAGCTTTTGCATTCTTAAATTGGCCATGTGCTGCTGTTATGGCCCAACATTTGAATCATGAAGGGGCATTTCAAAGGTAAGACCTGGGTGAATCTGACTATGTGTGGATGTTGAGACTAGCTGATGGATCCATCCTTCCCTTATTCTGACTGAGACTCCCTTTTCTTACTGCCTTTTCATGCTCTTCTGCTTTTTCCATCTTTGGCAGTCACAGGGCTGCAGTTTTCCCTCAGTTCTGTGGTCCAACCCTACACCTGCATAAAACATGACAAAATTGGACTGCCTGATCTCTTATCCACTGGCCAGTTGCAGCAGAGTATAGGGCTGCAGAGAGGGAAAGAGTGCAGTTGGTGCTGTATCTTCTGATGAAGCCATATGTTCACTGGAAGTACCTGATCGTAGTATCTGACCCCTCCACCATTATATGGGCTGAGGCTTGTGTCTTACATGACCCTTCCTGTGTCTGCCTGTACAGCGTGTGCTGCAGCATGTCAGATGCCTGCTGTGTCCTACAGCTGCATCTCTGGAGAGAGGAGGTTTCAAAGTTAGAGTCAGGTGCAGTCTTTCAGTGTATCTCAATGACTGGGTTAATCCAAAGCAGAAACCAGAGCAGGCAGTAGCAGAGATCCCTCTACCATTACTATCCTTTCCTCCTTCCTAAATAAATTCTATTATAAAGTATTATAAAGGCCCGAAGGTGCCGTTTGAACAAGTTGCTTCTCACCCTGGAGATCTGAACTTTACACATGAAGATAGTGAATGTTTTGATCCATCTTCTTTTAAATCTCTTGGGTTGTTGTTTTTTTTTTTCCAGTGCTGGTGTTGGCAGGACTGGCACGTTCATTGCACTGGACCGAATCCTGCAACAGCTGGATTCGAAGGACACTGTTGACATTTATGCAGCAGTCCATGATCTAAGGCTTCACCGTGTTCACATGGTTCAGACAGAGGTAAGGTTTGGATAGCCTGCTATGCAGCAACAACAGCTACCATATGTAATTAATCAGTCTTATCTTAAAGGCTCTCAAAGCACTTTGCACTTACTCCACTGTGAAATACAAGCTAGATGTATTTTAGCTCTGTGAGAACTTCCAGTTCAGTTTTTTTTCCATTGGCTCTCTTAGAAAGGTCCAAGCCATAACAAGTTATGCAGTTATGCTTCCTGTAGATTTCTTCTCTTTTTGTGCCCTGGCCTATAATCACCCCAGCAGCATTATGCATCAGGCACTTAACAGCTCACAGTTGCTTCACTGCGGAGCCCAGTAAATGAGCTTTAAGTGAAGATAGGTCCTTCAGGGATGGGTTTGGAAGACAAACCTAAACCAGACAGATAGGTTGACATAATGGGGAAGAGGAATGCAGGATAGAGAAAATTAGATGTATGCCATCTTAAAACTCTGGCCAATGTGACCTTGTGCCTTTGCAGTTTATGTTTTATTGAGCTGCTTTGTCATTTTCTTTACAATGATTTTGGAAAGTTGATTGGCCTTCTCCTAAAATACTATGGAAAAGCAAGTACATTTGTAAAATAAAAGTTTTGTGTTTCTTTCCATGCTTTTAAATAGCAAGAAAATAATGTTATACTGATAGGAGCTAAACATTTAGGAGCTGATTTAATAAAGTTGTTTTGTGGAGTTACTCTGTACATTTTCCCTGTGAACCGTTAATGGAAGAATGAGAACAAGTTTGATGCATCTGCCTGTAGCTTGATACTAATGGAGCTCTTTGCTGCAATTTGGAAACCAATATGTCAGTGACAACGTTTTCTGATAGATGTAAAAGTTTCATATGGGTATAAAGAGAGGCCCAGCTGGGAACACAAAACTAAGAGGCTCCTGGAAATATTTTAATCACAGAAGATCTTCTGTTGGAGGGGAGACAGGTTCCCAGCCTAGTCTCTGCATCTTCAGAGACAGCTCCTCCTACATTCCCATCATCTGTAGTCTGCAAAGGCAGACAGACATATCAGGAGGATGACTCTTCTTCCCTATCTGGAAAAAAGAGGCAACTACCTCAAGAGCCTAAATTTGACTTAGAAACAACTAAAGTTGTGTGATATAAAACCTTCCCTTGGCATGCTTTGAGTTTGACGTGACGTCTAAGTCAAAAGGCAGCCAGATCCACACAAAAGTCACAGGCCACGGGGTACCATCATACTTGACAATATTCAGTCACAGAAAAGCAGCAGCAATAAAACAATGCCTCTGCTTCAGACTCCACTCAACATTGTTTAAGACAAGGGATTGGAGGTGAAGACAGGCAAGGGAAAACTGTGCATCAGCTCAAAAGGCAGCACGCTACTGCAACTGTTACCATTCCAGTTGAAAATGTCTGTGCCAAAGAAAGTCTCCATGCCTGGCCAACTTTCCATAGTGTTGGTGGGTGGGGTGCAGGATTTTGCTCTGCAGAGAGAGCAGCTGCATGTGCATAAAGGCAGATATCCTCACTTTCCCAGAGCCAGAGCACTGAAAGACACAGAGCAATGGCCAAAGATATGAGGGGAGAAAATACATATACTTATTGGAGAAACTATGTATTTGAAATAATGTTAAAAAGGTACACCTTGATATATAAACATGCTCGGCCTGACTTTTGAGTACCATGTTAGCTAATCAAAAGACTATTATGACCTATGTCATAAAACACAAAGAGTAGCAAAGCATGAAAGTTTAATAATCTATTCTGTCAAGATAGTTTGGTGACTAATCAGCAGTCAATAACATGCTGACCCTCCTTACTTTGGTTGTGAATGTCATCTTAGCTCCATTCTATGAAAGGCACTCTTCAGAAAAGACTGTCATTTGCTATATAATCAGAAACAATCTTAAAACTTATGCTGGATCTGAAAAAAAAATAGTTTTTTCAGAGATTTTTTTCTGAGATTTAGGTTTCTCACTGTTGTCTGAAATATTTATGTTATTCTAAAATTCTGTAGAAAATACTTATTTTTAGAACAAAAAGAAAAATGAGGAAATAGTTTGTCTTTCCTGCATGTTTCCCTGTGCATATTAATTCTTCTACATATACTTTATACCAAAGCATTCAGAAGTAGTATCTATCCAACACAGCACCATGTGAAATTGCACTTTACAGTTGCTAAAGCTTTCACTAATGGCATGATCTGTCAAAACATACTGTGTTCATTTATGTTTTACTGGTATTATTTCTAATGAGAGGTGATCACAAAAGTTTACTATATTGCTAGAGTGAAAAGGAGATTAATTTTAGAATGATATTTTAATTTTTAACACCACCCGTGATTTTTTGAGGGAGTTAGCTTGTAATGATTTTTTGCAGTACAGAAAATTAAATTACAAAATTCCTCAGTGTCTTAAATATTTTGCAGTGTCAATATGTGTATCTACATCAATGTGTGAGAGACGTGCTAAGAGCCAGAAAACTTCGCAGTGAACAAGAAAATCCCTTATTTCCAATATATGAAAATGTGAATCCAGAATACCACAGAGGTAACTGCAAGTTTATCAAATTGTAAAATGTGTCAAATGTAGTAGCTCACTGACAGTATAATTGAGGGGGAATTTTTCTGTCTTTAACTACTGATATTTCTTTACTTCCTGGACCTTCATTTGTTCCCTCTGCTCTTTTCATTCTTGCAGTTGTGTCTTTATTTTCTCCATTAGTAGTTACTATAACATCACTTCCTGCTCCTACCTTACCTTTATGCTCTCACTATCCATAAGCAACTGAGAACACTGACAGCACTTACTGGGCTTTTCTGTCATTCATGGAGTTCAGTTTCTGTCTGCATCACCCTCATCTGCTGTTGACAATATAGGCAGCCTTGGAAGATTTCCCATCTGCTTTGACTGGAAAATATAGGTGCCCTAGGCTGTGCTTTTTCTTTATCCCCGGACTCCCCATTCTTGTAGGCTCCTTTTCCTAGGCTACATCCAGTCCCTTGCTGATGAGAGTGCCAGGAGTAGCAAACCTGGCACCAGCACTGCCCTTCACTCCTGAGCCTATAGCTGTAAGCAGTGGTGACCTTGTGCCTTGGTAGAGCTGATTCTTAAGGGATGTAGAAGTTTTAGGGTCCAGACAGAAGGATCTCAGCAATTCTACAAATTTGGACATGAGGAATTAGGATTATATCATAAGAAATCTGAATAATTTTCTTGATCTAGCCTGTAGGAGTTGTCATATACAGGTGGAACAGGCTTGGAGGAGACCAAGCAGAGGTGGGATCTGAACTTTAGCTGTCACATCCATCACCAGCCAGTGCTTCTGCCACACAGCTACCTCTCAGAGCACTGCTGAATCTGTGTTGGTTTCCTTTTTCTAATCTTATTTTTCCTTGCTTTCAGATGCTGTTTATTCAAGGCACTAAGAATGTTAGAGATACCTGCTTTTATGAACACATTTGTTAACTAGGCATCTTGTTTTGGTTTTTTTTATGTATGTATTTCATGCACCAGAATGGTGCCAGACCTCTTGGTTGACACTGTGTATAATTTATTGGTCTGGTGATTTTTTTAAAAGATATATAATTTAAATGTAATAGATATTAATGTATATAATTGTATTTTGGCATTATGTAAATATGTATTTTTTCTATGTTGTTTATATTAATATTATGCTTCAGATAATACTATTTTTTCTTATCACAGTTTTTATAAACTGTTCTACATAAACTATTTTAAATTGTATGGCTAACAGGACTGCTGCGTTTGGGGCGCTATTGGCATGACACGGAAAAAGTCCTATACAGAGAACCTCATTTAAAAAAATATTTCTGTGTTTGTGAGATGAAATAAGCTACTATTAAGCAAGGGAACAGCAGTCCTGTGTAGGAATTACAATGCTACTCTACACTTTAAACTTACCGCTTTTCATCTGACAAAAATGGGAGTAACCCATATCACAGTGGCATATCTTTTACAGAACTCATTAACAACTGAGCAAAACAGGGTTCACCTCACTAGAAGCAACTGTTTCAGTCTAGTGTGACATAGTAGAAAAATATCAAGCAACATACACTGCAGTGAAGTCTAGCAGACCTTTCTCTGACCAAATACTTTGAGGGGAGACAGGTCACATCCTGATTTCTTTACACTGGTTTAAGAGAGCAGAATCAGACCACAACTTGTGTCTATGTACTTTAACATGTGTAAAATTTTAATTAAGAAAGGTGTTCAAAAATGCTCCTGAAACATTTGTGTTAACAGGCCTGTGAAGATGTGAAGTCTGGCAGCTTCTATAGCTCATCAGAAACAATGCTGTACCATGACAGCCAAAAAAGTAGAGAGATTGCAAACATATTGAAACAAAGACATACAAAGGTATATATCCCACAGTCTACTCACCTGGAGTAAAGCTGCACTTTGCCCCAAGTGGTGGTATCCTTCAAATGCCACTTGCTTTCACAAAGGGACAGTTTGGCCCCAGCATGTCTACATAGAAAGAATTCTCCAGTGGAATGTTACCTGATGTCACCAGCACAGGGGCAGTTAGAATAGAAGAAGGCTCATCAAGGAATGTAGGCTGGCAGGGCTGTCCTGATCATAGAATCATGTAATGTTTTGGGTTGGAAGAGACATTAAAGATCATCTAGTTCCAACCCCCATGCCCCCAGGCAGGGGCTCATTACTGAAAACATGTTTAAAATTCAAAACATATCAACTTAATTTTGTATGAATAAAAGAACTGAATGATAGAAAGAAGTACAGTCAAAGAGCTCTTACCAGGTATCCTGCCCAGCCAAGTGGATTATGCACAGCCTCTCCTCTGCATAGAGGCATCTCATTCAAGGGTCTGAACACTCTGTTGAGCTATTACTTATCTTTATAAAATGCTCCTCAAACAAATAGTGAAGAGACAGTACATAGTTTGTCTCCACCATGAAAAGAAGGAAGGGTTTCATAGTTCTTCTTTCATACATCTACCCATACTTTTTATAGAGAAAACAGCTTATTGCTGAAGATTAGTGCCTAAATTCCATTTCTGTTTTGGAGAAAAATAAATATTTCTGAAGGCCTTCTGAGAATCAGTAAGTAGCAAACTGAGTGCCTAACTGAGGAACTCCAGTGCCACAGCAGGACTGTGCATATCCATGTTATTCTAGTTTTCCAAGAGAAGGTAACGTCCTGATAATCACTCTTCCTACTCGATCTGGAATCTCATCCTTTCTTGACCAAATGCCCTCACATGCCTCAGGAGCCACCCTTCAAATCAGTTGTCACAGCTGCTCAGAACATGTAAACTTGTTTATTCTTTTTAGCTGTTTCTGAATGAAAGTACTGCTCATTCCCTCCTGCACATGCTTGTTGGTACCACACAAACCTTAAAATTCACCACCCTTAATGGAAACCGAAGAAGAAGGGAATTAGTGTTGGAGTGGAAGACATTTTCAAAGAGGAAAGTCTAAGCAAAACCACAAAGAAATGGAACATTTTTTTAGATGCTTTCTTTTCTCTATTTCCTTTGCTAGATGGCTAGGTTAGCAAGCGAGGACAAACCAGCATGGCAGCTTTAGATAAACTGTTGATCAGGCTAATAACTTGTGCACTTAAGGCATAGTGAAAACTGCTGTTGTGTTACATGCACTGCATTTGGTCCTTCCTTTTTTGCAGGGGGTAGCCACAGAACGAAGATCACCATGTTAGTTACCAGCAGTACAATTACACTGTTAACACACACCAAGTGTACCCTATAAATTACCTCACACTCTGTATCACTGTGTCATTTTTTAATGCTGAGGGAAATGGAGCTCACTCAATACTATATGATCTGAGGGCAAAAGTCTGATTGTATGCTCTCTATGCATGTTGTTCATGATTTTCAGAAAGACACACATCATTCTACAGTTTATTTTATCATTCTCAGCTCCCTTGTCTGCAGCTAGAGAGTCTATATGTGTGTGCCCAAAATGATGTCATAGCAGACAGCTAGTTTCATCTTTTCTCTCAGCTAATAATGGACACAGTTCATAAGCCTCTTCCTCCTCATCACTTCATAACATGACAGATGACCTTAAACACTCTGGCACAATGCTTTTGAGCAGCTTTACATTTCTGCCCAAGTAGGTCACACATGTGACTGTATGCACACATTATTGCTCTGGTTCTGCTCTCTAGCCAATTCTGCTCATGAAACCAGTGTAAATCCAATGAGAAAAAGTAAAAAAGTATCTATGTAGCATTTTGTTAATATACAACACCTACTTATCAGTGTAAGTAGTTATATTTACTGTGCCTCTAAGCTGAATGACAGGACTGATGGGAAATTGTTAATGTAACAAGAATGCATTTGAGGGAGTTTGTGTGCTGAACAAAGACAGCTCTTAAGGAAAAAGACATCTTTTGAATGTCCTTGATGATGTTCAGAATTCCCTTCTTGATGTTTCCCAATAATGTTAGAAAGCAAGGCTAGTATTGTTGATGATCCATAAGCTAAGGTTTGCACACTTGAAGCCCATCCTTTGAATTTCTGCATTGTCCACAAAGCTACCTGAGTACTTTCATGAAAGTCAGCTGGAATGCTTGCCTGAAGAAAATACTGTTCCACTTCTGAAGCACTTGCAGGGTTGGGCTTTTAGGTTAATTCAAATTTTTGTATTGAAAGGTATTTAATAATGAAAAAATTGTAATAAATATATTTTTTAATCTGTGCAATAAAATTACAAGATCCACTAGTGATTGTAGGGAAAAATAGATTTTACATAGCTGGAGTTGATAAATGATATTTTTTTTGTTACTAATGGAACAGAAAAGTGGGTGAGAGAAATAGGCATACTGTGAAGATGTCAAAAAGTGCAACTTTATACATTTTTCTCTGCTGCTATAGTTATTTAGCAATAAATATTGCCTAAAATGCCAGAAATATTATTTTGTGCCATAATATGCTATGAATTTCCTTCCAGTTGTAGAACAGAGAAAAGAAAATGTGTGAGCTTTAAGTTTATATTATGTATTGTATATGGTTATTTACACTTTGAGTTTGAAAGCACAAACTTAAACACTAGACAGAGCATGAGCACTTAGCTGTGCTCCTCAGCCTGGGATTTAATATATGGACTAGAGGGATGAGAACAATAGCCATCAAATCACTCTGTCAGCATCTCTCTCCAAGAAATGCATCTGACAGTCAGAGATACAGCCTACCACAGCCACAGCTTCATGTCCAAGGAGTACCTTGGCAGGTGCCTAAAATTTATTCAGATTTCTTTCAGTACTTCAGACATACAGTTTATGTAAATAAAATGCAATATAGAATGACCACCACTCCTTCATGGCCTTGTCACAGATGTCTGGGCTCTGGAGCTGTGAGCTCTTGGACCTATAACCCCAGGATGCCATAACTTTCAATTGAAATGAGAGCTCACCCCTGGTGAGCACTTGGGCAACTTCCTGTAGACCCCATGCCCTCAACTCTCTCCCTCACACTGATAAAATCAAACTCTTGACCTGTTGGTAGCACCTCTATGGCCAAAGCAAACTGATTTGTTATCAGTGACCTCACAGATGAACAGCTGGTTCAAACTGGGATTTTTTTTTTTAAGGCAGCAGCTAATTGAGAAAAAACTGTGGAATTGGGACACATAAAGTGTCAGCAATGCTAATAGTCTAATATCTGTGACACTTTAGTTGTTTCTTGGTTTATTTGAAAGCTAGAGAAATACTGTAAGTAACATTAGGAAGTTAAATATATATTGCTGTAGAGCAGGGCAGTACACTATAGTGAAAACCCCACAGTTTTGAAATGTGGCTAGCCATAAATTCTTTGCTAGTGCCTGGAGTAAAGTGTCTGAAAAACATTTTCAGTACTTATTCCGTGCTCATATGCAATATGATTACTTATAATTGTGTTCCTAACAAACACTGGGTGAACAGAGAACTGTGCTACTATTGTCAGTTTAATTTATGCATTTAAGTATATTTTTATATTTTTAGCTACAGTCAAAAAATCAAATATTTGAGTGTATTTTACACATTTTTATAAGCATTTCATGAATAAAACATTTATTAAAAAAAAATCACATTCTTGTCTTCTGTTTGACTGCCTTTTCATTATGGATTTTGTTGTCCTGCTGCTCAGAGAAAAGGTCATAAGTGAGTTTGATTTCAAATGAGACAGTCTTCAGAGAACATTAAATTCATCAGAAGCCTCAGCCTATTGGGGAAAAAGAGGCTCTGGCCTCCTTTTTCCCGCTGGCCAGATTAGTGCCCATGTGGAAAGATACCGTTGTTCTCTTCCCCTCTCTGGTTTTGTGCCCTCCTTTAAATAGCCAGATACTGGCTTGGTTACACAGTGTATATTTGAAACCACAGTGGGTCTTGAACTTGAGTGCCTGTTGTTTTAAAGACATTTTTCCAGGCAGGTGTACCAATTAGCACGCCACTGCAGCTCCATCACTGCCTGCTCCTCAAGGATCTGAGCCATGCTTTTTAACAAATGTATTTCTTCTCCTCCTGCTCTCCACAGGTCTTAACCATTAGCATAACCATCCTTGTGGGTCAGGGTGCTTGGCAGTAGCATATTTACTGCTAATGCTCTGTCTCAGTTACTCCTTATTGGTCATCAGAAGTGTTTAAGACAAGTTTACTTAAAAGAAAGAATGATTTATTGACTTGTACTGTGAACTATTTGCTGAAGGGATGTGAAGCGAAGGCGGAGGCAGTTGTGAGATTTTTTTCTTTGTGATATAAAAGTTTATCTCTGAGTTCTGCTCTGTCATGAAACCAATGTAGATACAAAAGAGAAGTGATAAAGATAAAATAATGTACAGTTAATATCTCCACACAAGAAAAACAAGGCCAACATTGCAGATAAGGATAGATAAGAATAATTTGACGAGGTACAGCAAGGAAACTAAAGAGTCTCTTCTGGTTCAGCAAGAGCATAGTGGTTGATTCCTGTTTAAATATCCCCAGACTCTAGTTTTTAACTTTGATATTTTTTACATGCACTTGATTTGTACCTGGGCTTCATACCTATGAGCTGGTGGTTTTGTCGGATAAAGTAATTTCCTGTACCCTAATCTCAGTTTTCTGTCCGTGCTTGTCTTCACTATCAGTTGCTTTATTAAGCCCTAGAAATGGCTGCTTAGGCAGGATGCTTAGCTGCTTATGGCAGGCAGGACATAGCAATGCTGGAATGTCAGCAAATACCGAAGTGAAAATTTCAGATGTTACTAGCCAAGGTTTTGCACATCACTCTGGTACAATACCACTCCCAACCTGGAGTGGTAAAAACTACAACAACATCATCAACAACAACAAAAACACCACAGGAGAAAAAGACAGAAAAATGCATTTCAGTTAATTTGTGGAGGTGTTCCAAAAGCAAGAAGCCCTTCTTCTGTTCCCAGGGTCAGTGCTCTGTGGGGCTGGGGGATGCTTTGCAGTGGCTGCACAGGCCGTGGGCAGGTCAGGAGGCAGCCATGGCTTGGCTAGGTTGGATTGGTCACTGAGCCACCCATGGCCTCCACTTGGAAATGACCAGCTGTTGGTTCTCCTCAGGCAAAAGCTGCAGCTTCCTGGGGTCTGGCTCCTGCAGGTGCCTGGCATCTTCTTTATACCCCAGTTGGGTGCTTACTGCATCATGCAGAGCCTCGCTACAATGAGCAGCTTTCCTTGGGATGAGAGATGGTCCCAGATTGCAGAGATCTGGAGTAGTAGTCAGCAGCATGGAGCAGGCACAAAGGCACCCTGGTCCAACAGGGCAAAGTATTTTGTGGACCTCAAAGCCTTTAAGTCTCCAGGGAAAACATCACCTCAGCACCCACAGCTTTGCTGTTGAAGAGGTCCCAGGGCCTCCCAAAGAGGCCAAAATTCCCCTGAGGGCTCTCACTGACCAGGCAGGGTCCCCATTGTCAGCATAGGGAGAGTATGCTCCAAGCCCAATTGCAGGATGCCGTCCCCACCCCTCCTGGCTCAAATTCCCAGTCAGAAAGGGTGGCAGAAGAATGTCCTGGCCAACAGAGTACTCCAGGCTGGTGCACACAGTTTCAGGGTTCAAGGAGAGAGGAAACTGTGAGGTAGCCCAGCTGGCATTCAGCACTGGTGTGTTCCTCCCTCCATGCTGAGACCTTCAGTGACTGAGCTGTGCGGCCGCAGCACGTGGTGGGGACGCACCAGCTCTACCAGTGTCCCCATCCCAAGGCTCACAGGGATCTTACACTCCAGAGGCCCAAAGCATGAGCTCAGTGCCAAGAGCCAGGCCAAGAGGACAACAGCCATGGCCTTGTGCAGCAGCCGAATGCCAGGCTCCAAGCACCGCTGGCAATTGCTGTGCAGCTTGGCCAGACACCATTGTACACAGCTTTTTGCACACTCATGCCAAAATCCCTGCCAAATCACACAGTGTCCTTGCTTGCCTTTGGTGGTTGTTTGCTGATGTGCCAAATCAAACCAGTAGCAGGCGGAGCAGCTGCTTCTTACCACGGATAAAGGCAGAGATTTCCCAACATCCATGAGGCCACACAACCTTGTTCACAGGGGACACCTGAGACCTGAAATTTTAGTCCTCTCAGCACAGGAAGGGGTCCAAACCTCGGTATTTCTGCCTGTGCAAATCTTAACCCGTTTTTCAATAAGAGGAACTTTTCTTTCCAAAGGACAGGGCAGGTATAAAGGGGTGAGCTGAGTGAACCCCTCCTGGGGGTCATGTATCCCAGCAGCGCTTTTTCAAAGGCTGGATCTCATGGATGTTTTTCTATGTATCTGTCTAGGCTGGGCTGGTTTGCACAAAGCATTAAAACTATCCATGTTTTACTAAGCAATGTCCAAGTGCATCCTCATGTATAGGTCCAAAACTTGGGCAAAACAAAGCTGAATATGAGGCTACTGTAACACCGTCATAAAAAACCCACCCTTTGGTGAGTTATCAGGAGCATAAATCTGGCTTTGATCTCGTACTTCTTTCTTGCTTTCTAAATCCTTGTCTCCTAGCTCAGAAATTTTTACTTTGGAAACTTAGTAATAGAATTTTTAAAAATTAACTCTTTCCACTATAATCGAAATCTCTTGAGTCTTGTTGATACATGAGATAAATGTATCTGGTTTTTGCCCAAATTGAGCTTGAGGCTGTTGTGTGGCCAGCACATGAAGAAGGCCCTCCAATTCTGTTTTCCATACCACAGAGGGTAAAAAATCTTGAAATTAAAGAAGACACATGGGGCATTCTGGATAAGAACATCCAAATGTCCTGGAAAATCAAATAGAGACCATATGGCCTGTAGTAAAGCTACCCAAATAGGTTTGGTATGAATGGAGCTACACTGTAAAAACACAGAGTAAAAATAATTGGATGCAGAAAGCAAAGTGAAGATGTTCAGAATGCTCCATGCATCTTAGCTAGGGAAAAAATGTTGTACAAATAAAAGACAGCTACCGAAAGGTCCATGTGTTAATTGGGGGCATTTCTCCTGCCTGTCAATGACTAAAGCTGCAGTAATGAAACAACTAGGAGAAAAAGATGGATAGTTGCAAAGGCAATAAAGAGATATATAATGTCCAAAGTATCAAACATCAGGAAATGTATGCTCAAGACATCACAAATGATAAATGCCGGCATCCTGTTGTCTTATCCTTGGATCTAAAAGACACCTGGAGCTAAATTATTTGTGAGACTCCCAACTTTGAAAGAATGAACTGTCAGACAACTGGAATTAATTAACGCCCAACAGTTCTGTGCTAGAAAGGTTGAAGAGTACTAAAAATATCCAAGGAGCCTGTTTCTTTACACATCAAGCCAATTAGATCTGGTCAGGCTATGACAAATTTTCTGTAAACATTCTGATGAACAAGAAATTCCCCCAGCATCCTCCAGCAGTTCCCAGGGTGAAATCTTGCCTCTAAAATGCCAGAGCTTTCAATTACAAAAGTGGAGAAGGGAAAAACCGAAAAGAAGTGCTAGTGTCAAGTATGTATTTCAGATCCTTGATCTGGCAATATTCTTCACCATGGATTTTTGTTTTCTTTGCTGTAATTAGATCTCACCATCTTATTGCACTGAGTCCATGACAGAAAATATGGTGTGTGAATTTTTTCTGTTCTTGTCTAGAGAAGATCCATCCATTTCAGTGGGGGAAAACACACATGTATCCATGCTGGGATAGGAAGGCAGCTAAGAAGAAGAATAAAGCCACCAAAGACCTCCAGCAGTATTGTGGTGACATCTTTTATTTATTTCCCCTTCTCTGAAAAGAAAAGCCTGTGAAGGACCATATGGTGTGATCACAGGGGACAGTCTCTGTTGTGCTCTGAGCGGGGGGCTGAGCTGACAAGCTCACACAGTGCAGGAGCACACTCACCTCTCCCATGAGCTCCTTCACCAAGGGGAGGCCCATTTCTCCTTCCTCGCTCAGCCTCGCCAGGGAAAGCCACACTGGAATTCTCTGTGTGGGATGTCCCCAAGGAAGTGGCTCTCTCCCTCTTCCTTTCCACCCCTTGTGCTGCCCACTCATTCCCGCATCTCTCTGTGTGTTGCAACTCAGTGCAGCAGACTGGGTAAGTGACCTGTGTTAAAATTACCTTGTCATCAACAAAAACAAATAGCTATTTTTAATCTCCCCAGTTTGCTCTGGGAGAGAGTCAAATGTTTTTATGCAGCCATGGGCTCACAGGACATGAGTTGTCAGATATCACTCTCTTCATTTCTGAGACCATTTCCCACTCCATTAGTCCAGCTGCTCTGGCCAAACATGATCTGCCATTCACAAGTCCCTCCAGGCTGTCCCAGAAAATGAGACTCCAGCCCACCTCAGCCTCCAGACTGTCAGCTATCCCCATGAAGGACAGGAATGATGGGTTTGAAAAAGGCTAGTCTAGCACTGACTTTCCCATTGGTCACAGTATGAGCAGCCTCGAAGAGGAAGGGACCAGAGAAAGTGAAGGAAAAGCTCTGGACAGAAGGAGGAGAATGGATACTGGCTCATGCCCTGTGTTATGCCAAGCACATGAAATCCTGGCATGGTGAGACTTTGTTCCCTGCATCAACCTTCTGGGGAAGCTGAGAGCCTTGTTAGTGTGACCAAGTCCCCTTTGCTCCTGAAGTGCCACTTTACATCTTCTTGTACCTACACACTGAAAGGGAGAATTGAATGCAGAGGCTTCACAAATCAATTTCCCATTTTTCTCCATATCCTCCCCCCTCTAATTCTTGTCTTCAGTAATTAAATTATGCAGCTAAGGAAAGTGATTTGGAAAACAGATGGCATGCAAGATGCTAGAGAAAACAGTGGTGCATTTTAAACCTTACAGCAGAGGCACAGACAGATTTGGGTGGTATATGGGCTCTGAAGCAATTGAACTTCAAAGGCTGCTTGTGCAATGACCTTTAAGCAGAAGGAATGAATGGCCCTCCAGCCTTCAACTTGATACTCACAATTAAGTATCCAAATCAAGTTATTCCATGACCATTGTGGCTGGTCTAATCTGCTGCAGAATGTAGTGTGACCTAACCTGGTCCTTGGTAACTGACAATTGTAGGAAATACGGGATCTGTGCAAGGTGGAGCCCTGAAGCAAGCATTTCAGCCTGGCACAAGTCTGAAATGTAAGGGGAAAAGACACCAAAAAGAAGAGATCATTAATCTGTGTGAGGCTCTAAGCCCCTTCTCCCGTGTCTCCCTTACATTTAAGACCATGGCAGGCAAGGCTGGGTGAGGACAAGCTGCCACAGCTGCTGGGAGCACAAATGCCATGTCCCCAGACATGCTGGAGGGGCTCTGTGCAGTGGGAGCCCAGTGCAGCACGTCCAGCAGGACAAAACAGGAGCTCTTTTGCCAGCATAACTGAGGAAAGGTGTTCACCAATGGCATTTGCCTCTGGATCTGCATTAAGAGCATCTTTATTCAACACATAGGTGGTAAAAGAGGTTGCTCTAGCTTGTGTTGGATGGGGCTATGGCCTCTGTCCAGGAAAATGGCACAGACATCAAATCCCACCCTCTGAATGGCGGAGGTCGCCTTGTAATGGAATCCCTCACAAGGGGAGCTGGGGAGCCCTGCAGCTGTTTCCACTGCTGAACATATTTCCACACAAAGCTGGAGGTAATTCTCAGAGAGATTAATAAATTGAACATAAAGAGTTTAAACCATCCAGATAAATAATGGCAGATGTTTAGGGATGGAATAACAGGGAGAAGCATGAGTTATGCAGGGCCTGCAGTTCAAAGAAAATTAGTTCAAACTGTGAGGATATTGTTCAGAGGAACAGTAAGGGGTAAAGCAATGGGGGGAGGGATGGAAAGGGAGAAAAAGCTGTCTCCCTTCCCTCAGATGTGTGAGCACCAACCCCTGCCAGCATGGAGAAGCACATCTGCATTGTCAATCTAGCATCCAGTGGAAGTAGCAGCAAGCACTGCCACTCACAGCCTCACACCCTGGCCTGCACAGCTGGTTTCCCCAGAGCACTTCAGGCACTTAACTGGGCTGCTGATGTGCAGAAACACTGAATTGCTCCACAAAACCTGTGTCTTTCCACAGATATTTCCAGCAAGGGACAGGAACTGGGCTAGTCTCTGAGGCAGGGGTTGAGGAATCAGGATCCCTGCAGTTCATATCTGTCTCTGTTTCACTGTCTGGACTTGCATATAAAACCTAACCTCTTCATGTAGCAATTCAACTTAATATAAAAACTTCTGGCTTCCTGGGGTTGTGAGGAGACCCAACTCTAATTAATAACTCTACTACCAGCCCTCTTCCTCATACAAGGACAGAGCACATTTTAATATTATACATTTGCCAGAAATTTACTCTTGTGATAGAGGAAGCAAATGGTTCATGGTCAACAAGACTGCAGCTCTTATGTAGTCTTTACCTCAAAAATGTAGAGGGACAAATTATCAAAACACTTTTGAACTACATAATGAGTATTGCTAATAGCCATTCTTGACTTGGCAGCACAGTCTTCAAGGTTATTTAGCAAAGAGCAGAATGTACAGTAAAAAAAAAAAGTTCATTTTAATATGTCTTTGCAAAATAAATATAAAGGTAATCAATCTGGCTTTTCATTTTTAATTTTGCCATTTTGTTTTGGCTATCAATAAAAGCAACCTTGAAAATGTAACATAAAAAGAGTTAGAGAGGAGCGATGGAGGAACAATAAAACAAGGAGGAATGCTAGTCGGCACAGAATGTCTTTGATCATTACAAAGCAAATTATTGAAAAAGACAGCTCAGTGTGCATGAATGCAGAATAATGATGAGTTTGGTAAACACTTACTGCACAATACATATGTATTTGTGTGCCTGGAGAGAGGGTGCTTAACAAGGAAGCAATGGAGGGAAAGCAAAGCATGTGTGCATCACTCCAAAAGCAGGATGCAGGGAAGGAAGAACTTCCAATCCATCTTACTTTGAGGCACAGTTAGCACTGCAATGAGCTTCCACTGTGCATTAGTTGTTCTAATCCTACAAAATGGGCTGTAAATCTGTATAGGTACTATAAACAAAAACAAGTAATTCCCACAAAGTTCAGTATAGGTCAAGGCATAATTTAAAAACTGACTTGAAGCATGGAGTATTGCCTAAACCATTTTCAATTTTGCTTTGCTTGGCATAGCAAGAATTCTGTGGGCACACATGCATGTCCTGTCAGTGAGGAAGACAGGTTGCTGTTGAGTAGCTTGTGTGCATGAATATATGGCTTATGCCAGAAATAAGTTGGGAGGAAAACTCCACCTAGCCCCAAACCTGTTGACATTGACCCAGCAAGGTCCTGCTTGTTGCATACAGTTGTGCAAACTTCCTTACCCTGGCAAGAGTTTAGGCAGGGGTCCTCTGGCCATGCATGGGTTTCCAACAGAACTGTGTTGCTTTTTGGAAACAAAAATCAGTGTGGTGGTTCTGATGCTGCATTGGCAGAGCTTGAAGCTGGCAGTAGAAGTTGCTACTCTGCTCTACCTGAACCCAGACAGGATGGAGCTATTTCCATTGGGTTCTGCCTGCTTCACATCTTTCCTCAGGCACCAAAAACCATCCAGATTGCTGTAAAATATGCAACACTGCTCTCAACTTACCAGAAATTTCAACACAAAAAAGAATGGGAAATATATTTCTCTAAGCAAAAGAGGTGAAAAAGCAGGCTGAAACAGGTTAAAAAAACATGGCACCCCCACATGTCCCCAAAATGTCACCTAGTGACAGCTACTGGAGAAAAGGCTACAGTTTCAGCCCCAAAACATCAGCTAAATACCATCAAACCCCAGGGTGAGCTAGCAGCAATGTGGTTTTTAGCAGCTATCTGAAGGCTTTACAGTCACAGTCTTGCTTGCTGAGATGTTTCCTCCCACCAAAACATTTGGTCTGTACCTTTTTTCTTTATTTATTACCTTATATTTTCCAAGAATAGACAAGACATTTTATTATTCTGCTAGTATTCTTAGTTCCTTATATTTGTTATTGAATCACCTGCCCATCAAACTGGAGCTCATAAATGTCCTGATCTGGCATATTTTTAAAAATGCAATTAATTTGCCCTTTATCTTGCCATTTGATATCATGAAAAAAAAGTTACTGAGACACCTCATCCCACACCTGTGCTTGGCAGCTCACTCTTCATTATTGCTTTTTGTTAACAATTCTGCAACCCATTTTCAGTCTCTGCTCTGTTGTTGCCAGCCTGAACTAAATTAACTTTATCAATAAAATCTTGAGATATTTTAAATGCTCCTCATGATGTATTGCTTCTTGTACATGTCTCCATTAGCAAAAAGCAGGGAAGTTCAGAGGACACTGTTTATGTTTAATACAGGAGAATAATTTACTGCCTGAGATTCACTTTTCTGGATACTTGCAGATTCATAACATATGCTCTGTATTTTTTATAAGGATTTAAAATTATTCCATCAAAAGGAAGAAACACTAGCTAACTCCATAATCTCCATATATTTTCTCCTTTTGTATCAGACCCATATTTTTCAGAAAAAAATAGTAAGCCTCTAGGCTTCCTGCTTTTTAGGTGTGCTGGCTGTTGTATACTTGGTCCTTCTAAAGTACTCTCCCCCTACCTATAAACAGATTTCCTGAAAATTTCACAGTAATTTTAAAATAATCTCAAACATTGTTCTTCAGATGAATAGAGCAGGAAAACATAGTTCAGCCCTTTGGAATCCATGGAAGATTTTATTCTTTGCCAAACCCACGCCCCTTCCAAAATTTCCCATTTGCCTTAGGTGGGAGCTCTCCCCCTGATGCCCCTGGGTCATGCTCCCTCCCCACTGCCCCACACCCTGGCAGTGCTCCTGATATCCAGGCCCTGGCAAATGCCAGATATTACATTCTAGAGATGCTGTTGGATGGACTCAGCAGTGGAGAGAGGGTGGCTGCCCTGCTTCCTCTCCTGTGGGTACCATGAGACAAACCAGCCTACTGCAAGAAGGGAAAGGAACTGATTCTGCTGTATGGGGTCCAAATATTTGAAGTATTTTGTCCAGAAACCCTCAGTTGCTGAGCAAGCAGTTATGTGAAAGAGCTTACGGGTTGATTTTTTTCCAACTGCTTTTAGTGGATGGCAATTGGCATGCAAATAAAAACAAGGAGAGAACTTATGCTAGCTGAAACATTAGGAACAAGTTATATTATTAAAAGTAAGGTTTGAGCTCCATTAGCTCATTAAATTAAATTACAGCATTTGCTTTGCAGTGTCAGAAGTATTATTGAACTTCTGGAAGAGTTATTTTTGATTGATTGCTGTATGTGCTGTTTCAACACTTTGTGCTGTAGGTGTGTATGCAATTTTACAGCCATGCCAACATGTTTTATAATTTAATTTTACATGCAAATTGCAGCTATATAGTGTAATAAGCTATTCTATTTTCTTTCTATAGCATCTCTAGCCATGTATTCAATGCACACAGAGTGATTTTTTGGCTTACCAGACTTCAAACCATTAGACCACCAAAGAGCTGCGAATTAAGCACAGTGCAAGCAATGGCAGCATTCAGGCTCACCTATCAAACCAGAAGGGGAATTGTGCAGCCTCTCAAATACCAGACTTTGGGGCTGATTCATTCAGTGGGTCTGTGACCTGACAAGGCAGTATGATTAATTGCACACATATTCCCTCAGAGGTTTTCCTGCTCATGCTTTCTGCAGCAAAGATTGTTAGCTTGACAGATCAGCATAGCATCTTCTTAAGATGCCAGAAAGGGAAGCGGTTGGTTTCTGATTGAAAGTTAATGGAGGAACAGCAGCTGTTCCACGCTGAGGGGCAAAAACCCCCAAACCAAACAGGCTTTGATTCTCAGAGAAAACCACACATGGGAATAATCTGATTTTTCGATAACCCTGGCTATGGGATTTCTGTCAGGAATTGAAAGACCATATTTGCATGATATAATAGGCGTCATAATTAGAAATTCAGCTGTGTTGTCTCTCTTCTGATTATTGAAATATAAGCCATGTCAGGAGTGTTTTTCTTTTCTGATTAAACACTGGTTTCGGTGTCTCCTCTTCCACATGTTTGTTGTTGATTCTTTGGCCATTTAGACTAAAGTTTGCAGAAGCCCTGATTTGACAGGCAGCTCCCGTATTTGCAGTGCTGAGCAAAGATGCTTGCACAGCACTTCCCTTCTGCTCACAGGCAGTCCACACTGTTGCTCTGTCAGATCATCCCCACTGCCGATTTTAAATAGTTTTCATTTTTCAATTAAGCCTTAGAAAACTGCATTAGACACTTCCTCAAGAATACTGAAGCTCTACCACTTTATCTATGAAAAGGTTTTAAACATTGATGAGTGTTTCCCCTTCCACATTTCCCAGCTGGGCACTGACAGGATAACACACATTTGATGGATGCTTTTGTGTTGTGTGTGAAATGAGCTGAGCTGTGTGGCAGCCCTCTGTAGACATACCTGCTCCTGTGGGCAGGACACCACAGCCTGACCCAGTGAGGGGTGTTCCCAAGAAGCAAACTGCAGACAGGGAAGCCCCAGAGGGCAGCACCAGGGCTGGGTGGGCACAGCAGGCTGTGCCACAGCAGCAGATGCATGGAGAGCTCTGCACTCTCACACCTCGCAGATGTCTTTGTTCTGTTCTAGGACAAATTGCTCAAAACACACTTGGAAGTGCAAGTCTGAAAACTGAGCCCTGTGCTACCTCCCCACTGCACTTCCCAGCCTGCATCCTGCAGTGCCTACTGAGTTGAAAACAGCCCTTCAAATCCAGCAGTCTGTGCTGGACCCCTGTCAAAGGGCAATGTTTATAGCAGAGATTATGGATAAAGATCTAAAATGCCCCTGGATTCTCCCATGACATCCCTCATCTGCTCCGAGTTTGAATTAAGCTGTTCATTCAACACCTACATTTTCTAACTTCGTGAAATCTTATCTGTTCCTGACAACACAGAAACACATAAGCAGGAAAAAAGGCAACAAAAAATGCTTCTATTACTACAACTTTTAAAATGAGGGTAAGAAACGAACAGAGAGAGATACTGTATAAACAAATTGATTTAATTGCACTACATGAAAGAGAAGGCAGGTCTTACTGAAGGGGAGCAGCAGACAGCATGCCAGAACAAAATTCCTCAAAGCAATGGCATATAAATATTGAATAAAATACAAAAGCCGACTCTGCAGATGGCTTTGGGGAAAGCAGCCGCTCTGGCTGCAAGTATGTTTCAGAGAACCCTACAGAACCTGGAAATCTGCAAAGCCAAGGAGGAAATCAGTGGATAATCTGCTAGAGGGAAATCCCCAGCTTCCACAATCGAGTACAGGGATTACAAAGACATTTCTAAATCAGTGAGGGATGGGATGAGACAGAAGACTAAATGTTAGGATTTTGAGTTTTCCCCTTAGAATCAGATACTGCCATGCCAGGCATAGACCTACTGCTGGTCTTTGGATACCAATTTCGATATTTAACTTGGGGTGTTAATCTCTCAGCAAAATATCATCTCTGTTGCCATTACTTTCTTCCAGAGGCCTTTGCAAAAGGCATTTCCAACAGATTCAAATATATGATTACCAATCAAGTGAGCTGCATCCATTCAATTTTCTTCTTGCCTTTTGCTCAGAGAACCAGCTGTAGGATTCACTCACAAAAGCTTCTGAAGCAAAGAAAGAGGGGATTTTGTTAATCTGGATTTGTGAGCCCCGAGCTACTGGTTTAAAATTTCATGATGAATCTGTAACACTGTGTATTTCCTTCCCCCTTGGGAAAACAAAGGACAAATGTATGTAGAAAATCAGGCTTATTCCTCTTAACTGTAAGAAGCTAGCAAAGAGAAATAAATGAAGATAATTCGGCATCACCTTACTCAGATAACCAAACCACCCTACACCTTCAGTTTTACATGATTTGCAGCGTGAGAGTAAGCAATATATATTAAAAAACAGCAACCAGGCCCCCAAATCAGACACACAATGCAGTGTTTCTGTGAGTTGCTGAGGCAAGAGAATCACAGTGGATGCAAACAAGGCTGCAGCAGTGAGACACAAGTGAAATAAAACTCAGTGTCCTTTGCAGGACAGCTCTTTCAGGAGCTTGTGGGCTTCCTTCTGAGAGGCTGAGAGCTCACAACCTCTCTGCACCCAGCATATCCAGCACTATTCTTTTCAGTAGGCTGAGACAGAAGGTACCAGTGCAAGCTGGACAGTAGGCACCTTCAAAATGGTGATGTTTAACACAAAGAATTGTAAATTTTTCTTACAAGAGGTAGTTTTCATCTACAGGACTGGAGGTCCTTGAACATATGCCAGCTGGATCTTTCATACAGAGTAATGTGCCAAGAAGCATCAAGTTCCTACCCCTACAAACATATCTCCTTAACTTGCTTTGAAGGAACAGCTATCCCAGTGTGGACTGGGACCAGAGGACACTCCAAAAGTCACATAGCAAGTGAGAAGAGAGGCAGCAAATGACCTCCAGTAACTCTGCTGCCCTTACCCTGCATCAGCCTCATCACTGGGCACCACGGTGTCTACAAAAGGTCTTATGGAAATAAATTCTAAAATACACAATACAATTAATCTGAAAGGGACCCTGGGCAATAGAAACAGGTTTGTCATTGTGCCTTGTGCCAACTAAGCTTTCAGGCTTTCAAATCTAGCACTTTTCTCATCCTCAGGAAATATTTCTCCTATGTGTTAAAATCACAACAAACCCCAAGGTATTTACACTTAATACTAAGAATATCAGAGATTAGTACAATGCACAGTATGTTTAGAATTGCAGAATCATTAATGTAGATTAAAGTGTTTTGCCAGTAATCACTCACTGGAGCATTTATGAAGACGGCACCTGAGAGGGGACAAGGAAAACTGTAGGGATGGAATACCACTGAGGCAATAAAGTTAGATCCAGTATTTAATCATCTTTTCCAGTAACTGCTTCATTTTTTTAGAAGTATTTCTGAGAGATTTCTACATTTCATCACAGTGAATGGGTGGCAATGAAAGATTTTGTCTAGACAGAAAGTAAAGTTTGAACTTTAAAATTAAGTTCTACACAGTGAGAAAAAAATCTTAACCAGCACAATGTTACATTTGCCTTAAATCTTAAAAAAAAAAAGAAAAAGAAAAAAAGAAAAGAAAAGAAAAAAAGGAGAAAACCACCAGAAGTTAAAACCCCCAAAACAATAAAATTTTATTATTTTGGAAATATGTTCTATCTAAAGAAAATATTTTAAATATTTATTATTAAATATTAGCAAATATCACTTTGTGGAGATGAAAGTAACATCATCAGGGTGTTTCATAAACTGTCTCAATATCTGGGTAGCTGCTCTTCAGCACTAACAGAACACAGCATATTTGGTGCAGTGTAGATTTTTTTTTTTTTTGGTAGAATATACTTATTTAGTGCCATAGCAGAAGAAGCGATTAGCAGGCATTTCATGGGGCAGTTACTCCAAGAACAGTCCTGAGACAAGAGCTACTCCACCAAAGATCAGGCCCTGGAAGGAGATGCAGCTGGGTGCCCCACAGACCTGCAGGTGTGTCAGGTTGCCCTGCCTGAGACCTTTTTGCAGGTTTTTCTTTTCCACAAGCAGCCTTGCTGCTCACAAATGCTTCTTCTTTTTTATTGCCTCTGCCCTGATAGCCAAGCTCTTGGCACAGATGGTCAGGACCACGATGAGGACTCCAACCAGGAAAGTCACCACGGGCCAGAGGAAGCAGTGCAAGAGAACAGTCTCATCATGGGTGCGCTTCAGCATCACATCATCCGGCCTGTGAAAGGAGGAACATAATATGGAAAAAATATAAATCAACATAATATCATCAATTCATAAGTGGAAGTCATCTAACATGGTAAGAGTAAAGGTGATTTATTTGCCAAAGTGCTAGAAGATGATTAATGGACTATTTCATTCAATGCTTCCATTTGCCTTCTTATCACCAGCACTCATGGCAGACGATGAGAGCTTTCCACTTGCAGTGTTTACAGGCTAACAAGTTCATTTGGATTAAAAAAGAAAAAAAAAAAAAAAAAGAAAGACAAAACAGTGTTGGTGCTCTAGATCTTCCAGGGAAGGCAGTCCTCACAAACAGCCATGAAAGATACACTATCATACTGACTGTGGATGGCAAAACCACTCTGGTAAAAACATAATACCAAGCAGCATTTATACATATCTACCTCAAATGTTATCAGGTCCTGTGAAATAGATTTAAAAAGTAATTAAAGCTTCACTTTTAGCTTTGAGATAGATTTGAACATTAATTAAAGCTTCGCTTTTAGCTTTGAGCACTGATGTGTTCATGGGGCTACATGGAGGCTCCCATGAAGCCAGCCCTGGCTGTGTTTTGGGTCTGGGCAGGGAGCTGGTCCCTGTCTTCAGCTCTGGGCACTGTCCAGAGACTCTTGGGAATGGTGCTGTGCAGGGTCCTTAGCTGGATTCGATCATACTGGGGAGTGCCTTCCAATTCAGAGTATTCTGTGATTCTGTGGCACTTGAAACACAGTAGTGTAACTGCTTTAGGTTTGCCTGGCAAAGCTAGCAGTTTTGACTTTTCATGCTACTTTTTTAAAGGCGACCTGCCTGCTCCCACAGTTTGAAGGCTTGTTGTTTTACTTGGAAACAGAAATGGAAAGGTGTTCTGTCCCCAAGGGAAGACTTCTCATGGTAAAGACCCATATTTCCTGGAAAGCCTAAGAGCATCACTCCCTGGTGCTGAGGCAGTGATGTTGAACTCAAAGGAAGTACATCCTAGAAATACCTAGAAACATGTTTATTTTCCCTATGAAAATCAGCCAATACAAATAAATGTGTTGCTTTGCTCCAGTAAGTACAGTGTCTTTAATAACACATCTTTGCTCTGTGACTTTATGTAGTACTTCAGTTCAAAGATGCTCGCAGAGGGGTTGGGCATCTTCACCCTAAGCTTGATTATTGGCAGTCTCTTCTTCCTACCAATGCTGCCATTCAGGTCTCCAGTAAATGTAAAGCCTCTTGAGGGGATGCACCCAAAATCTTAACACCACTTATCCATGCACAAAACAGCAGCAGAGGGAAGAAAGAGACCTAGTGGGACAAAATGGGGAAACCCTGCAGTGATTGCAAGCCATGCTCAGGCATTCAGAACTGGCTCTTGCTGGGAACAGTGATGGCCACTGTGCAGCACTACCACTGCCCAGCAGCAGTCCCACAACAGTGAAATAACAAACAAACTGGAAAAAAAAATCCCTGAAGAAGCCTTTGCCTTAACCCTGAAAACACAGCTTTCCTTTTCATTGAACAGACAAGAAGGAAGGAATTTTGTTTTCATTGCTAAAAGGTGAGACCAGGACTTATTTTTAGCAGGACTTTGAGCTCAGGGCTAAACATTTGTGGAGCTTTGAGCAGGGCTAACTGGATTAGTTGCATTATACAACACATCCCTGTTAGGTACTGCCAGGTAGTTCAGACGCCAGATAAAACAAGCCTCCATCAGAGCCTTCAGAGCAACCACTGAACATGATGGGGAGAATTGCAGTGCAGGGACTACCAAAATGTCATGTAGGACCAAAAGTTTACAGGCACATAAACATTTCCGTCATCACTTATGAACCAAACTGTGAACCTAACGCTGCACAACAATAGCTGACAGAGGTGGAGGCACAGTTACAAATGCTTTTGTATTCAAACAGTCTGGATTTAAAGATGTTTGCAATACACTAATTTTTTTTCTCACAGATATTCACATCCCTTCACTCTGACAAGCAGTCTTTTTTTCCCCTCTAGTTGCAAGATGCAGAGATCCTCAGCTGGACGGCTGCATGCAGAGGCAGCACAGTGTCTTACTGACAGTCAAGTCCTTCCCCCCTCAGGCCCAAGCACTGCTCCACAGGTGGAGGGAATTAATTTAGAAAACTGTGAAGTAACAGAGCAAACCAAGATTTATGTTCCAACATTTTATGGATGAGCAGCCTTACTACCTGAGCACCCTTGGCTTACACACATAATTATTCTGAGATAAGTGGGAACCCTGCAGGGCATCCCAACAACATACAGGTTGTCACTGATCACTTGACAGGGTCTGCTCTTCAAATCTCTGATAAATTTGTGTACAGCATCCTGCAGCAAACACAGAGGAGGTTAAAGCACGGCTGGCTCATCTGCTGTGCCACAGCAAAGGAAACAAAGAGTGTTCTTGTGTATGGAACAAACCCAGAGTTAACAAGCAACAAGGCCATATAAATCAGCCACTAATATGAAATTACTTGACACAAGGTGCTCTGCCTGCCTCTGCATGGCATGAAACAGTGAGGTCTCAGCTCATGGCAATCTTAGTTTCTCTTTTTTTTGTTCTTGTCATGGATGTCAATGATACCTGGAACATGAAGAAGTAAAGTGTCAAGATCTTCCCCATCCTGCCTGTTCCCTCAGGCCTCCCACTTTAGGGCATGCAGCTGTGGCCCTTGTTTGCATGAGATCATGACTGCAGACTGCTGGGACACTGGGTGTGAGATCCAGAGCACCAAAGCCCTAGAGCTCAGTGCCTTCTCAAATCTTTGGCAAGAGCCTGAGAACTTCATCTGAATTTGTCCTTTATTTTAGAGTCTGAAACACTGAAGGTTGGTTTCTGCTGTGCTGGGCTTCCTTCAGACTGGGACATTGTCATGCCAACAGACAGGCATCTTCACCAGAGATCCAGAAAAGCAACTTCCCCATGCAGCTTGAGCCCTTTGTCCCAAAGCTTGTCAGAGAAGAGTGTGACACTAAAGTTAAGTGCCTACAAAGCAACAGCTTGCTCTTCAGTAAAGTCTGAGCTCTAAGATAAGCTGTACTTTGGTTCCCCAAGAGAAATGTCAGGCAGCTAATTTTGCTGGGAAGTTTGATTTACAGTAACTAAGAATGGTTGAAATTGTTGCCAAGTCTGCTTCTCATCCCTTTCGTGTAACTTTGAACTCTAAGAATGGCATCCCTTTTTAAATCTTTTCCAAATAACCTATTGAACCCACCAAACTGAAAGGGAGATGTTCCTAACAGTACACTGCAGGCAGCAATAGTTCTGACAATGAAGATTGAATAAATTGGATGAAGAGGAGATGATATTCATTCATTGCCTGTATATTTACCTAGATGCTGTTTCAAAAGAGGGAGTAGTAATATTACAAATACTACATTCTCTAAAGAATTATTTGTTATATATTTTATACAGACTGACAGAGAACAGTTAGCTTATTCACTCAGTAAAAAAAATACTGGCAGAAAACATGCACACTTCTATTTTGAAGGGAACAGATTTCTCCCTCAGTTTGTTATGGTTTCTTTTTACTGCTTTACAGGCTGCTTAGTCATCATTGCTCTAAAAGTATACCCAAGCAAGCACATTCCAAGTCAGCAGAACTTATCTCCCAAAGCTCTTTCCTATCTCCAGAAGAAAATAGATGGTGTACACATTTCAGCTTAGGCTATCTTCTAGTATCTCTGGCAGCGAGCCTCCCTTATCCTGTGAATGAATTGTTTTATGATCAGCAAAAGGCAGTGTTTCAAGGCAGCCATTGTGCTGGCAAGAACTTTTAGCAGTATAGGATTCAGCATCTTTAGGGGAAAAAACCCTTCCTGAATGCTGCACAATTTCTCATTGCCAGCTTACATAAATGTCAGACTCTAGGCAGCATGCAGCCTTTGCAGAAAAGATTTGTTTTTGCTCCACCAAAATGTAATGTGAGAATCAGCTCCCATAGCTCTGGACTCCTCTACAGGAGAGAAATAAACACCTCTGGGCATCTGACCTGTATCAGGCATTTAGTCTGGGGTAGGATAAAAGGCCTATTTCTCTCCACTGACTAAAAAAGTTACCTTTTACATCATCCTTTCCACACCAGTTTTAGATGTATCCTAGCCATGACTTCTCCTGCAGACACACCCATGTTTCTGACTCTCCTGCTCACTTGGGCAGTGGAAGCTGCAAGTCCCAGTTCTCAGGAGTACAAGGAACAGGCAACACCTGCCTGCCCAGAAAAACCAGAACCACAACTTGGCTCCTGGTTACCAGATCCAAGCTTTGGCACCTTGTGGACCAGAGGACTCCCAAGAAAGTCCCAGACAGGTCTGATGTCATCACTCAGAGTGCCCTAAGTTTTAAACTCTACATGCTGGAAGTAATGTTTCTTCACCCTCTAAAGGAAAAAATTTTGCTTCAAAGTTTCGGTGGTGTCCCTCTGCAAAGAGTTAACCAGGGACAACAAACTCATCCTGGGCATGCTGGCTGGGTCTACAGTCTCTTCAGGGAGAAAACTGTTACAGGCAGCCTAGGACAAACCTGAAGGCCCCAAGGCACTCAGCAGGACACCCACAGGAGACTCAGGCATTTCCCCACCTGCCATCCATTCTCCTCCTGATTGTCTTTCCGAACTTAAGTATCTGGTGCCAATGCTCCCACACTGAGCCCTACACCTGCAAGTCATGAGCTATTCCCTCATCTATTTAACTTTTAGGTGTTTGTGGGATAGGACTAACCTCCTCCTGCAGCCACATTACCTTTTATTTCCTGGCATATCACCATCAGAAAAAGAGAGGAAAAAGGACTCCCTCCCCTTTCTGTTTACTGAAGGAAGGAAACCACACATCACTCTCATACGCATGGAAGTCACATCAACACTGGCAATAAAAGTAAGAACTGAAACAAAAGGGGAGATGCTTTAGGTTACAACTTTCTACTCAGTAAGCATGTAGGAAACCTGGCAGTTCTGTTGCTATTTATTATACATATCTGATCCTCAAATCTTCTGTGAACACAATTACTGAGTTAGTTTGTCCTATTTGTTCTCCTCTTTTCTTCCATGAACACAGTCGAGTTTATTTTCTGTGGAGGAAAGGAATGTAAATATCCACACCAGAAATCTGCTGTCTGAGTGGTAAAAGCCAAGATGCTTTTTGCTATAAAAATTGCACGTTTTAAGGAAAACTTTTCTCAGAGTTTTATATTTTTACTTCAAGAGGTAAAAATACTCCTTTCCTTTCTGTATAGCTTTTCACCAATAGAGTTGTCTTGCAAAGTTATGCACTGTGCTCTGTGTGATAAACCACATTGCCCTGGAGGGGGTCTCTGTGTGTATATACATATGCATGCATTTACATGTATTTTCAAGCAGAATCAATGAACAGCTGTTAAGCAGATGCATAAGCACTCCTGCCTAGCCAAATGGACATTACTCACCTCAAGTGCTGGTTAAAATAGCACGTAAATGGTTGAGAACCCACTTTCTCTTTCCAGTATTTCTGCTTGTACGTGACGTTCTCAGAGTTCTCCTGATCATCTCTTGCACAGGGAGGGATGTATGAGCACTGTCAAGACACATTGCAAAACAGAGTTACTGCTGTGCTCAAGAACACAGGGCATCACTTCTCTGTGTTTTCCTCATGATACCAGCGTGACTGAAATGAATTGAGAATAATAAACAAAATCTCCAAAGAAACAGAAAAGAAATATTAGCCGAACTTCACTTCAATTGCTAATTATTCTGTGCAGGTACTGGAAAAGGATATAATAGCATTCAGAAAGAAAATAAAGGCTTTGGCACGTTTGTTCCACTCTTAAACCAAATCACATCATAACATCTTGGGGTTTGGCATGATGAATGTGAAAATGATCATTTCATTTTGATATATTCCTAGCCAGCTGCATGGATTGGATTTGAATAACTTCCTATTTTCAGTGAGGCACGTAATCACAAGTTTTGTTAAGTATCATGCTAATAAATAATCTAAAGAGTCCAGCAAGCTTTCCCAGCTGATGGGATATCTGGCTGATGTCCACTGATACAAGAAGGTATTATTCCACTGTCTGCATCTGCTTCTGCTGGAGAGAAGTCAAGGAAAGTTGAGCATGCAGCTGAGCTACCTGCAGACCTCACCTTCAGACATCGGCTTCAAAGTCCAGAGATCAAGGGAATTTCTTCCTCTCTTTGGGTCACACACACACACAGCTTGTTTCAAAGTCTTTGACACACCACCCTTAAGTCCTAGCCACAGGCAGTTAAACAACAGAAAACAAACAGTGCACTGAATCAAGTGTCAGCACTATCAGAGTTCGGCATCCAAGCACAATCCCTCTCATTTTTACCAGGCATCCATACTGGAGATCGTGACAGGAGCTGTTGAACCACACTGAGTAACTCAGCTTAGCAGATCCTCCCATAACACAGAGGCTTTTCAGCCTGCAGGACATACAGACACCAAGTGCAAGCACTGAATTTTAATTCCTTTAAAACTGGGAGCTGCAAATAGAAAAAAAGTGTGACTGGGAAGGTAGCTAAAAGGAAGGAAGGATAAGGGAGCAGAAGGTGAAAGGTGTGGGAAGCCCCTAAAGGGGGCCCACATATGATCACATTAATTTCTCCACAGTGTCCTGAAGGCAGTAACAGCAAGGACAGTGATACCCTCTCTGACATGAGAATAAAGACCACCATGGCTCACTGTGCCTAGCAAGTTCTTCCTCTCCTTCTGCTGAGGTGTCACAGGGGCTTACCTTGTCCCCAGCTGCACACTATACCTAAGATGTACAGACCTCCAAGACCATGTTCACCATACAACAGCTTGAAGATTTGCCATTCCAAGAGCAAGGGAAAAACCTCAGGATTTTATTCCCCTGATCATGTAAAATCTGACCACTTCAGTCGGCACCTGCAATTGCTGCCAGTATTTGGCATGCTTCAGAATGAAAGAATCTGCAAGGTCTTCCTTGCTGCTTCCAAACTGAAACCTACCTTTTCCACATGCAAGGATCTCCATTTTCACATGGACTCCTGGCTGGTGTTGCCATGGCACAGAGCTCCCTTTAGTTCCCTGTTCATAGGGCCCTAAACAAGGGTTGTCGTAGTGCGACATTGTCCCACTGCTGATGGACAGACAGAAATGAATGGCAACACCACTCTAATTCAGAAACCAGAATGCAGGATTTGTCACATACTGTTATTGCCATCTTTGATAATATTCCTTGGTCAGCAGGATTTTTGGTTTGGTTGTCCACTTTGGAAGCATCAAACACCCCCCATTTTCCTCCACACTCACGGTGCATAAACACATTTGTACAGCAGCTGGGCAGAGTCAGCAACTTTGGCAGGAAGACACCTGAGGGCACTGCTGGCTCTGCTCTGACCCCTGACAGCACCAACGTGCTCCACCTTCCCAGCTGGTCCCCTCCTCCCTGCTTGGTCCTTCCAACATCCTCTACTCTGATGTTTTCCTTTATGGAGCATTTCCTGCTTTGGAAATGGCACCACATCCCTGAGCTGTGCACTCACTGCCTACATCTGACAGGAATCACCATGCTGATCTTCCCAAGCCCCCAGCTAGTTGGTAGCCCCCAGCTTCTAGGGGCTCTAGAAAGAGCTCTCAAATCAGCCACTATTTAGCCAGCACTCAAAATGAATAACTAGACAAATACCAATAGACATTACTTTGCCTAAACACAGCCAGCTATCTCAAAACTCCTATTCCTGTGTTCCTGGCTCCAGTACACATATTTCCTCTATCCTCTGAAATGTTTCCTCGTCCTGGCTGAGCCTGCTGCTGTCCTCTGCTATGAAAGTGCAACTGCCCCACCAGTCCTGGTTAAACTTTCCCTGGATCCTTCAGAGACCTTCCACCCCCACAAAGTATTACTTGAATACTGCACAAAGTTCATAACCTGGTGAATTGTTGGTTAGCCCCATCCTGAGTTTCAGGCTTAGAAAGAACCAGAGATGTCTGTCTGAATAGACAAGTATCAAGTTTTAGCAGTCTCCCAGGACATTTAATCACAGAGCACTTCACATCAGTCCCCATGCTGTTAGCTCAAAATGAAGATATTAAAAATTGAGTTTTTCATTACAGGGATTTTTCTTGGTTTGAAAGATGTAAAGGGGCCCACAGAGAGTTTCTCTGGGCAGCACTTCTATATTTTCCCATGCCAAAGCACGAGTGCATGGGACTATTGCCAGTACCTACAGGAGGGACCCCTAGAAGACCCACGCAGGGGGTGGATGTCTCTTTACTCAGCCTCCCAAGCACACTTCTAGGGCACTCTGCTTGACCAGCTCTATCATCTCTATCACCCTCCAAAACAGATTCAGCAGGCAGATAAAAGGGAATCATATCCTCACAAACTTTGCTGCTGTGAGTTGATGAATGAATGTGAAATAACTTCCACTTTGGCAGTAGGCAGTTTCTGAAACATTAAATCTCTAGTCCTCCCTTACAAGATATGGCATGAAGTATTGGCATCAAAACATAAACAAATGCCAACTGAAAGCAAGCTTGGACACCAGTAAAAATGTCATTTAATAGCCAATACTTCTTTACATCAAGGTTTTGTAGGATTGGTATCTGTGTTTGCTGCTGGATGCTCCCACTTCAGTGTCCCTGCAGATGCCTGGGAAGATTCCTGGTGCTTCTGAACACTTCATGAGGGCAGATATTCTTCCATATCACAAAGAATGAACAGATGCATGAATTCTTGACTATGGTTTAAGTTCCAGGTTGAATTTCAAAGATCAATTCTTGCCTAATTCAGTCACGTTTTAATAAAAAGACAGACTTAATAGACTACAAATCCAAGAAAGTTTCAAATGTGAAGAGATACCCTGGCCCAAAGTAGAAGCAATTCAGCCCAACAGAAGGCAAACCAAAGTAATTCTGGAGCAAGATTTCAAACTCACTTTCCAAGTGACCATCCTTCTGGCTCCTGGTGAGCCATGGGACAGAGCATGCACCATTTGTTTGGTGGGGCAAGCCCTGCAACACGTGCTGGAGTAGAGATCCACCTGCAGCCCATGGTGGACCCCACACCACAGTGAAGGGATGCCCAAAGGAGGTTGTCACTTTGAGGGAAGCCCACATGGGAGCAGGGGCCTGGCAGGACCTGTGATCCTGGGGAGAGGGGAGCCCATGCTGGAGCAGGTTTTCTGGCAGGACTTGTGACCCTGTGGGAAACCCATGCTGGAGCACTTCATAAAGAGTGACTGCCTGTGGGAAGGACCCACGTTGGAGAAGGTAATGGAGGACTGCCTCCTGTGGGAGAAACCTCACACTAGAGCAGGGAAAGAGTGTGAAGAGGAAGGAGTGCAAATGTGTGATGAACTGACCACAGCCCACATTCCCTGTCCCTCTGTGCTGGTGGGAAGGAGAAGGTAGAGAAAATTAGGAGTGAAGTTAAGCTCAGGAAGAAAAGATGGGTAGGGGAAAGGCATTTTTAGATTTTATTTTATTTATGTAGTACCCTTCTCTGATTTATTTGGCAATAAAGCAGATTAATTTCCCTGAGTCAAGTCCATTTTTCCCATTATGTTAAAGGGTAAGTGATCTCTCCCTGTCCTTATCTCAACCCACAAGCCTTTCATTATATTTTTCTCTCCCCTATCCACCTGAGGAATGGTACAGCAGCTTGGGTGGGGACCTGAAATCTAGCCAGGGTCAACTCACCACAGCAAGCAATAGATGAGCTTCTCCTAATTTTGTGTGTGACTCCATGCACTACTGGGTTACCTTCTTCTTCTTCTTCTGTCTTACCAGTCACTCCATAAAAGTTTCTTTGGCAGAAGAGGGGGCAGCTTCTTCCAACCCTACACTTAACTGCAGATGTAGAAAGGGAAATGTCTAAAAAGCCAGAAAACAGATGTTTTTAGCAGCTGACATACTCCCTTGCCATTTTCCCAGGCAGTGCTGTGGCCTGGTCCCTGCGCTGGCTGTGTGCACCACCAACATGCCCAATGGCCAGGGAGTAATAGCGACAAATTGACTTTGGAATTAATCCTGCTTAAGCCTTATCTCAGAGATTATTATTGCTATCAAGGCAGCTGAAGAAAGGCTACAGTCACTCCAATAAATTTCTTCCTCTGAGACAGCAATCAAAAAAAAAAAAAAAAGAAATCCACAGATCACTCAGACTGAACACAAATGTAATCGTGTTCGGTGCTTTATATATACATGCCTGGATTATCTCTGACCCAGCTATATAATCTTTTAAGAGCTAAAATGAATCCTGGGCTGTACATAATATATTATATATATGTATGTATGTATGTATGTATTTCTAAGATAATGTGATTATCTTAGAAAGTAAGAGAAGAAAAAAATTCTTTTTCCTGCATCTAGAAAAATATTTTTTCTCACTAGAACAGACATTCATATCTGTGATATGCTTATGTGTCAGCCTGCCCTACTACAGAACATAGAAGATTTTTAATCAAATACATTTGGAGTTTTGGGTGAAGTGAAGCTGCCAACTGATTTGTTATTGTTGTGTGTTGTAAGAAGCCTGAACTATGCCTTTTCTACACTATTGATTTACTGGGAAAAATTGCTACCCTACAAAGAGAAGCACCTAAGCAGAAAGTAAAATTTAAAAAATGTTCAAAACAAAATTGGTCTTTTTTTCCACTTCTAGCTAGTTGGAACTGTTTAACATGTTGTACGGATGTCTAAGTGCATGAACACAAGGAAGCATAGTGCAAAAATGTGATGGGAACAGGAAGGGTTAAACAGCTCTCTAAGTATTTGTTCATAAATATATACGGGATCCCAAGCATTAAATCCAGCATATTCTTACTCTGTGCTCTAACTAATGTACCTCAGCATAAAATCCTGAAAGCTTCAAAGACAGTGAGACTTTAAATCAAAAATTAAAGGAGAGTATAACTGTTTGTCTCTGCAGACATTGAACTAGGGAGAAAAAGGGAAAACCAAATAAACAGATCCAGATGAGACCTAACTGACTTTTCTTATTATTTTTTATTTGTTTTATATAAGCTTCTTAAAGTAGGGACAATAATTAGAGCACATTTATTTCTACACAGTTTTCCACTGAGATAAATTCAATTACTACCAAAGACTACTGTTACATCAAAAAAATGCATCCTTTCTGCTTGGTCACATCTGGTAAATCAGATTTAATCCTCAGCAATCAATATCCCAGGGTAAACAGCCCACACCTAGAAACACAAGGTGGAATGTAAAGAAAACAGATTATATTTGTAAAAGCAGGAAAGTACCACACACTGCCAACATCCGTATTTTCTTATTAAGAGTTAACATGAAATTAACTGTTAAATAAAAATAGTTTTCTGAGTGACATTTACAGGCATTACTTCTCAAGCTCGGGGTGCCTCCCTGCAATTGCACTTCGGCCCCCGGTGCAATCCTTCTCTTCCCACACTTCCAGAAAGGCAGAAGTAAATAAGATCAAGAAATAAAAACAAAACAAAACAAAACATTTGGACTACTCAGAAAGGTATTGCAGTCACAGTCCAATTTGCAAGCTGCTGCTGAACCTGTGGATGCTGCCAGAGCTGCTGAGCCCAGGCGTTCTGGTGGCAATCAGCACCCACCTCCCATCTCCCACTTTCCAACTCCCAGCTCCTTGCTGGAGATGACCACAACAGAGCCATGCTCAGGGAGAGCCACGCTGCCCCCTCTGCAGAGCCACATCATCTTTACCCCATATCAAAAGGGTGACTTTTCTCCTGCATTTTACCAACTCCCCCCTGCCCACCTGAAAATTGAGAGATGTTTAGAGAAGTCCTGCAGCTCGGACAGCTGGGGCATTCCCAGCACACCTCTGCCACCACACCCCTCTGCACAGGGAGCCTGGCGGCAGCACTCCCAGGAAGAGATTTGCAAAGCTCCCTCACAGGGCAGCATTTCATCTGCTTTCTAATCAGGCTCCATCCAGCACTGCAGCTTCAATCACTCATCACTTCTCAGCAGTGCCAACAATTTAATCCAAATCCTGTCAGATTTACCATTCTGCTACTTACTCTGCTGATTTTTACCCCCACCACCCTTCCAAGCTGCCAAGGGGGAAAAAGCAACCCTCAAACCCTGAGTGTGAAACTTAATCTGCCTTCCAAGTGATGGAGCACAGCAGTGCAAGTATGACTGAGGAGATGTGAGGCTGCACATGCCAGCTTGCCACCAAAGCATGCTTCCCAGCCCTGCAAACAGACCCCTGCATCGTGCTGAGCATGGCCCTTGGCACTATGTTGCATCCACATCTCTGTCAAAGAGCTGAAATTTCCTTGCCACTACACTCCTAATTTCAAGTTCGTTCAGAAGTAGGAGGATTCCGACATCTTCTTCAAACTACTTAATAATATCTCCTCCACTCATGTGCGTGCTGTCAAAGCCATCTTTACGCAGCATAAAAAGAAAAGGAGAAGGCAGAATAACTGCCTTTAAGGAACGAGAAAGTACAAATCGCACATTGCCTTCAGACTTCCCCAGTTTGCTGGAAGACACAACTTTCACAAATTCTTCATTTGGTCCTCGGAGGAGTTTAAGAATCAAAACAGCGCGGGGGAAACTTTGGTTTTGGTGCAGCCCCTTCCCCAGCTCCCCGCCAGCAGCGGCTCCATGAACATTTCTCCGTGCGCTCCGGGGAGCGGCACTGCGAAGTCCCGCGCCTCCGGGACGCGCACCGCAGCGGCACCGGGCGCTCCCGAGCACACGCAGACATCCCCACCGGCAGCAGGAGCTTCTCCTCGTCTGCCCACCGGCCACGGGGCTCCGGCGGGGAGGGCCGGGAACGGCAGAGGAGCCTCCGCTGCTGCCCCTGCGCTGCCGCCCGCGGGCTGCGCTCCGGACGCCGGCGGGACGGACGGAACGGAGCTGGCCGCGAAGGGTGAGAGTGCGTGAGAGACAGTGTGCGTGCATGTACCATACTAAGTATAGTATATAGTACAGTATACATCATACACAGTATGTTATACTATGCTATATGGAATCAGAAAATATCCCGAATTGCAAGGCACCCACTGGGGTCATCCAGACCATCTCCTGGCCCTGCACAGGACAGCCCCAAGAGTCACACCATGTGCTTGAGAGCGAACGCTTCTTGAACTCTGTCAGCTTCGGGGCTGTGACTGCTTTCCTAGGGAGCTTGGTCCGGTGCCCAACCACCCTCTGGGTGAAGAGCCTTTTCCTAGTATCGAGCCTAAGCCTTCCCCGAGATTATATATGTACATAAACACTGTAGAGATATACTACTTTTTGCTGAGCAACAAGCAGAGCGGCATTTCGGACGGATTCTCCCCCACTTCACTTACCACTCTCCACCTCCCAAAAGAGAAATCCCCGCACCGAACAGAGGGCGGGTGCCAGGAGCGGTGAAAGGGCACCGACAGATGCGACGGGACCACCGCCCGCATCTTGGGAGGGGAGGGCGTCCGCGGGTCTCACCTTGGGGTTGGTGCGCAGCTGCCGCTCGTCCTCATGGAGCAGGGCGGGTGCGGAGGAGCGGGAGGTGCGGACCAGCACCTGCAGGCAGGGGTAGCGGGCGGTGCCGCGGCAGGCGGCCCCGCAGGAGAAGGTGCAGGCGAAGCGCTCCCCCAGCTGCCGCACCGCCAGCACCGTGCAGTTGGCGGAGCCGCCGCCGCCCCGCTCCTGCAGCGCCGGGCGAAGCCAGCAACAACCCAAACCCAAGAGGGAAAGCAAGCCGGCGGCGATGAGGAGGAAACCCAGCCGCATGCTCTTGTCCTCCGCCTCCGTGTACTCGTAAGCCGCCCGGCTCCTCGCCATCGCCCGGCTGCCGCTGGCATCCGCCGCCGGGCATCAGCCACTGCCATCGGCTAAAGCTACCGCCGCTCCCCGCCTCCATCCCCGCCTCCTCCGAGGCTGGCTGTGCGTGTAACCAGCACGAAAAAAAAAAAAAAAAAAAAAGATAAATAAAAAAATGCAAATTTAATCCCGTCTGACCTAATTCAGGGCCCTCCGGGGGTGGAAAGGGACAGCTTGCAACCCGATTATCTGACTGGAGATTTGCTGTGCGGAGGGCTAGTCCGGATTAATACTGGGTACCATCATGCAATGTACAATATCTAGAAGGGGGTGAGTGGGGTCCTTTGGGTGCATTGTGGCCCCTCCCCTAAGGCACCATCTCACCACTGGCTTTGTTAAGTCTTGGAGATCTTGTGTAAAGCCCCATCCAGTACCCCCAACGCATCAAAGTCTGCAAGGTCTCTATGAGTAGAGGAGGAAATGGATATGAAATGAAAGAAATTAAACATCTACAAGTGAGAAGTCAGCTTCTATTTTTACCTTATTAATTAAGAAGGGCATAATGGGAATTGGCCAAATGTTAACATTTTTGGGGTTCACGGTACAGTGTTCTGGCCAGCCCCAAAACCAGCATCTGCACAGCAGGGACAGAGATAACAACAAAAGCAAGATGATAGCTATCACACACAGGAATTGCTTTGAACAGGAAGGTATTGACCTTTGAAGGTTTACCCTAAGAAATGCTGTCTTCCAAGTAGGTTTGCAAGAAAAGCTGCTGATTCAAGAAAATGTATTTATGTGGCAAATAAAGTTTGGTTATTAGCCAGCATTTCCCACTGTGGCAACACAAGTTCTTCGGTGCCAAAGTACTATATGCAATACTTATAGTTCTAATCTGTAGTCTTTATCACAGGCAACTAGTATAACAAAATGTGAGCCTCAGAGCTGATAGCTGAACTTGATGGCACTGTAGACAAGAAGGCACAGAAATACAGAAAAAGTTCAGGAAATAGCACTTTCCTTTTTCAATCTCTTTCCCACTGCAGACTGCAACGTCAAACTTTTATAAATGAGGCTGATCCGTAGGTTCTCCAAATGGACTATTAAGCAAGGTTTGGCAGGAAGGCTATTAAGTCCACACTGTGCCATGAATATAGATGGATGTAAATATTATCCTTGCTTGCACAAGTGCACTACCACACTCCCCTCAAGCCAGCTGCTTTGCAGTAGCCTGCTCTGATTATCAAAGTGTTTCTGAAAAAGTATACCAGCTCTGAGCTGGAATTATGGTTTTTTTTATTTAAAACTCCTATAGGTGTTTATACTAGAAACTCAACTCCTCTTGCCTAGTCCTTGGCTCTGTTCATTCATTCCCATCAAGTTTTGCTGCCAGCACTTGTGGTGACAGCAGTCTCTAATGGTAGAGGCTTGTTGCATAGAGTTTTCATAATATAAAAAATAAAATTATAATCAGGTTGATCAGTCACTTACCAGCTGAAAGGGAAGCTCCAGCTCTGCTGTCTCAGTTTAAATGAGCTGCAGCTTCTGTCTTACCTCCTGAACAGCTGGCCTTCCATACTTGGTTCAACTCCCTGCAATCCCTTGTACATAAAGTGCTGTCAGATGGAAATTAAGGCAACAGCTCACTGGGTGACAGAGCAACCTTGAGTTAGTCCTCCTGTGTGCATCCAAGCCCTACATCATCTATAGCTGGGGAGATGCTGAAGCTGTACTTTAACTAGAAATGGCCTAAGTATTCACCAGGTGATCTCATAGATTCTGAACTTCTGCACAAGTGACTCAGTCAAGACTTAAAAATCTATTTGGATCAATTTGAAGTGAAAAATGATCACCAATGCCTGATCATTGTAGCAGAGTTAAGGGGGCCTGTTGTAAAGATTTTAGCTCTGCTGTCACCTGTTGAGGGCAGGAGTGGGGATGCTGGCTCCAGGACCATGGGCTGCACCGGGAGCCACCAGGGCTGAGAAAGCTGGCATACCAAGTCCAACGTCTGTATGAAAATCTCAACTGCAGAACAGACTGCTGCCTGCTCTTTTGGGCCCTTCCTTGCCCCACAGCCAAGGGACAGCCTTACCTGTGGCCAATTGCAGCTGACCCACCTGGTATGGCCAGTGCTGAGAACACCTCTGCCTTGGTCAGGCAAGTGGAGGCTGGGCAGCCACAGCGCCGCTCTGCCACCACACCCACTCAGGCTGCTCACTGGGCCTGGGCTCACACCTCCCTGTTTCCTTGCACAAGCCTAGTGCTGGTCCGTGGGATGCTGACTGCCCCTCTTCCAGGAAATGAACTGCCTTTTCCAAAAGCAAATATCTAAATAAAACAACTGAATGCCTTTATAAAACCAATACTGTGATGCCCACCAGAAAGTAAACTGGCCTTCCAAGGGAAGAGAGATCTCTGAAATAACCAAACCCACCCTTTACTCAAGAATAGCTTTGGAGAACACTGAAAGGTTTCTACAGAGTTTCATCAATGTCTGCACCAGAGAGCTTTGGGACACCTTCCTTCCTCTTGCTCCTCATCAGAACTGTTTACAGCTGATGCAGGATGGCCCAGTCATGACAACTGGCTACTTCACTGGATTGTTTGCTAAACCAGAGGGAGTTCAGAAGGTGATTTTACAGAAAATTATTTTGGTAGTTTCAGCAGGAAAAACCTGACTTATATTAATTCACTAGTACCAAGAAGACAATATGAAATACAAATGAGAAACTGAAGCCTAGAAAAATACACAACTCAGTTCAACTCTGCTAATCCAGAAGTGAGCTGAATCAGTAACAGTCAAAACTACCATTCAATGTGCTTTAACATTACTTTCAAAAATATAAGGTTTACCTCTAACAGTAAAGTGGTTTCAAGTGCTAAAGCAACTGAAACTATTAAAACCAAAATTTCAAAGTAGGTTATCCAGCTGCACTTCCTCAGGTCTTTTTAACATACTGGAAGCTTTCAGATTTATGGAAACGAGAGCATGCATGCTTATCACAGAGAAACAAAAACTTAATTCACATACTATATATGAAAATAAAACCATCAGCTGTCAATCCAGACTAACTGCTTAGTCCAATCTGCATTATCAGAATTCAACTTCTACTAGCTTTGGACAGTGGCAAGTTTTAAGGGACACAATGAAAAGGTACTTGAAAACTAAGCACGTGCTGAAATTTGGCTTGAATAGCAACTGTTATATTTAGAGTCTTAAACCAAAAGCACTGTCTAGCTATCCTATGCTTAGGATAGCAGCTGTGCATTTAGAGGCTTTTCTTGAGTCTGACAGCAACCAATTTTTCCTTCCTGTTTCATTCAATGTCTGGCCATAGAATTTTCAATTGGAAGTTACCAGGAATTGTGTGTGTGTGTGGGGGGAGAGGGAAGTTTCTTAGAGGTGACAAGTAACTTTAAACAGCATTATTTAGAAGATGGACAGCCTTCTGCCATAGCCACGGCCACCTAGGAGCCACTCGGGACCAAGATGATGGCCCCACAGACCTCTGTTTCCCAGCCCTGCCTAGGTCATGCCAAAGACTGCTTCTGGTCTCTTCATGGTCAACAGAAAGTCCCTCAAGACTGTAAAAATCTTGCATCTGAATACAATATACAAATTCTTATTTGGTTACATTCTCCTTTTTTTTTTTTTTTATGGAAACTGTAAAACAGAAACAGACAAGTACAAGAAATACTGGCTTGGGGTCAGAGAGGATTTCAGACATGCCATGCAGCCAGGTGATACAATCATACATCTTTGTGCTGTAGAAATGCTATGCAGCCATGATGGAGGGGTGTGGGCAGTTGTGAACCCCAACACAGGTGCAGCTGACACTTCATCGAAGGTCACAGTCACGTGAGAAATATTTTTACCCATGTGAGTATCTGCAGGCTTCCCTGGATTACTTGGGTCTTCAATTAGATTAATCAAGCCCATGAAGGTTCTCATGTGTGTATTTGCAGCACCACACCACTAAGGTGGAGGACACTGAGTGCAGGGTGGTTTTTTTGTTTCCTCATTTTTAAAGACCCCAGTGGAGCATCCTCAACCCTTTCCTTCATGACACTCTGGTACCCTTGATTTTCCCACAGCGGGGTAGTTTAAGTAACAATTGCTGAAATAAGAAGCGTCTTCTCCAATACCAGATGTAATCAAATCAGTGAAATTTATGTTAAACCCTGGAAGATGAAGGTCGTAGATCTGCAGAGAAGGTGGAGCTAACTATTCAATAAATATTTGTAAACAATATGCCACAAGGACTATGAGACATGTTGGACAGGTCAGAAATAGGAATACTTCTACTTCTTTCCAAGAAGACTGGGTTTTCTACTCAGAACTTACCTTGCACAATGTGGTACAAAACTAGTTATGGGGAAAAACACCCTCCTCAAATTTAAAAACAGCATTGTAGTATATCCCTATTTATAGCCTTAGTGGAATGTAAAAACATATTAAATAAGCCTCAGACCTTAATTGTCAGTCTGAAAATCTGCAGGGCAATTCAGTCACCCATTTGCCACATGAGTATGTAAATGAGGGCTGAGGTTTTCTTCCTTTCAGTAAAAAAAAGCAGTATGTTCTTTTTTCAATTTTTAAAATTAATATAGTATCAGTTAAGAAATGGTTTCAATCTTACACCTTGTTTTCTGTTTATCTCTCTTGCTTCAACCCACAGTGTAAAATGAAATTGAGTCACAGATTTTAAAGTCTCTGTACATGCTTATTTAACTGATAATCGAGAGCCAGACTGTTCTTCCACCTAGAAGGAGCAAAGCACCAGTTCTGTGCTCACCAGTGAGAAGTTTTGCAAAATCAGGCATTTCACACTTTTGAAAGACTGGGCAGTTTAATACAACCGTATCATCATGTATTTTTTGGGAGAACTTAGATTCCCAATTTCAGCTTAATTGTTTTTAAAGTGACATAGGTATTTAGTATTTTAATGTAATTGATCTTGCTCCCTTTACCATATGTTGTTAATTTCCATGAACATGAAAAAAAATTGCATTTGCTGACAGTAAAAAACATAACATTAATTGTGGAGGGAACAATATGCTTTTGGAAAATTATTGTTCCGAAAATTTATAAATTTATATTTGGATAATCAAATATATGTTTGACTCTGCTCTAGTTTGAGAAACAGAACAAGCCACCATCTTTTTCAGCTGTGTTAGTTATACGGATTATAACCATTCTCTTCTTTCAGGCTGGGAAAACTTTGCTTTAAGAATAGAAAGAAAATATCATCAACAGGCTTATAGTTTTATGTTTATGATCTTAAAATAGGTATTAAAAAAAGTTCAGAATTTAAAATTCACCATACACCTGATACAGAACTACAGCAAGGCCACTAATGGTCCAATTTCCAAGCATAATTCAATACATGCAAATAAACTGGTTTTGCACTACACAGAAAAATGGGTCAAAATGGAAAAAAAAACCCAAATCCCAGGATTCACTAACATGTCTTGCTTTGGTAATTTCAGGCATTTTTCAATGATCTGCATCACCCGAGGCAACTCAATGAGGAGTGGCAATCATATTTAGAAAAAGAAAACCATCCCAAACAGTTCAAGTTTTTCTTTCTCCACTCAGAACAGTTGCAGTTTTCAGAACCAGTCTATATTCATGTTTATTTGCATCTGGAAGTTCAAGTAATAGCAATCACCAAATGAAGTATATTTCTGTTGCAAGTGGGAAAACACCAACATGGAACTAAGCTGTGATCAGTTTTAACCCAAGCTTCTCCCAGGTGATGAATTCTTGAAGCATCTTTCTATCATTTGACATGGTACCCACCCATCTTTCTAAAAATGATCTGCTATTATAAAGAGGGGATCTGAAACCAAGGTTAACCAAAGTTTTTAGCCGTGGAAACTTTACTGTGGAAAAGAATATGAAATTCTCATAAATTTACTTGTCAGCAGCAAAAAGACTCTTCAAGTGTCTTAACCACTGTACAGCTCGATAGTTTTAATACTTCAATTTTTTTCCATATTTCATTGTTGAAGAAATAATTTCACAATCTCAAATCAAAGTCAACACTGCAGTGAGGAGAGCTTTTCTACTTTATTACAAAGAGAAGAAGCCTTTATGTGGTCAGAAAATACAAGATTGATCTTTTTTTTTCTCTTCCTATGAAACGCTGCTGTTCAAACAGCCAGAGTGAATTGTCTCAGTTCACTTCTTTAAGTCCCATCACATTCACTTGGGTATGGATGTCCTTGGCTGCTGAAAATCTGGCCCTTTAGTGCACAGGGCGACAAAGTAGTCCCCTGACCAGCAGTTCCAGAATGTCCCGTTTTCATATATTGCATCCATGCACACCTCCTAAAAATGAGGTACAGCAGGGCAAACATTTTCCAAAATAGATGTCATATATATAATATATACACATTCGTACATACATACCTTTATTCATGTGATGTCCAAAAATTTAAAAAAAATGTACACATTTATTACAAAATCGTAACAAAGACTGGACAGTGTTTTGCTCATTCTGGAAAGATGAAGCTCAGTAATACACAACCCTGGAAACTAACCAGAGACTGTGGCAATATCTTTCTTCTAAACAGTCAGATATTCTTGCATTAAGCTTGGCGAAAACTGCCTTTCAAAGACAGAGGGGAAGTAAAATGAAGGAAGCAAACCTTGCTCATCTTTCCAAATGAAATACGAGAAGGATCTTCACATAAAAATGCACAAACATTTTTTATTACCAATAGTGCTACAATGAACAATGCAAATTTTGTTGTCTAATTTTTTGTCTTTTTTCTTTTTTTTTGTTTTTACATTTTGGAAAACTAAGTGGTAAACTTTTGTCAGTGTACTCGCTTGTCTTTACAGACCCAAGCTTGTCTGCTGGCAAAAAAGAAAACAAACAAAAATTCAGACCCTGCTCAAACTAAAGAAAAACAATTACAAATTTAGTTGTTGGGCAGCACATAATTAGTAAGGCAGGACCTCAAATGGTGACCCTTCGCATGAGCCAATTGCCAGATCCTCAAGGAATTAAAACCAGGATGCCTGAGCCACATCAGTTCTGCAGTTATGTTGAGTATTGTGCTGAGACAGCCATACCCCAAGAAAAGGGAAGTCTTTAGAAGGCTTGCTGAGCAGGGTTGTAGTTGAAGGTTGATGGCAGATGAGGCCTTTCTTCTAATTTGTCATATTCCAGGTGGAACTCCTACAATTAAAAAAAAAAGAAAAAAAAAGACAAACACAAATAAAACAATGTATCATTTACCTGATAACACCTGGTCTACCAGCCATACTTGAAAAGCACAAATACAGAGGAGATCAAGTACTAACTTATCCTAAGGCAAAACCACATGACTTTGCTATCTTGAATTCCATATTTTAAGGAGAAAAAAGTATAAATTACAACAATACTAAGCCTTTACACCCGCAACATGCAGGCTCTCCTATTCTTTTGAATGCTACATGACTCAGAACCCCTGTTATAATCTCAAGCAATTTTATATATGCACATACACAAAACACAAATAAACAATCATAGCATGAGCTGAATTATAAACAAAAGCTGTCTTAAAACATGTCAGGAGTACAGAGGTTTATTCTCGATGGACTAAAGTTTGGGAATATTTTCATGTCATACTACCAGGTCAAATTGCTTCATGATGCACCAGGTGAGGTTCAGGTTAGACATGAGGGAGGTGTTCCAGAAACAACTGGACTTAGTCTGTTTGACATGGAGGTGATCAGCCAAAAGCTGGATTTGATCTTAGAGGTCTCTTCTAATGTAAATGATTCTGTCTATGTACAAAGTACTGAGACTCATTTAAGCCAATATTGAAATATTTCTCCGCATTTCATACTCGTATTTAAGCCCCAGACCCACCAAACCTGAAATCTTATACTCTTCAGACCCTTTCATCAGTTTAACTGTGTATCATCCCATTTAGTTTTCATTCAAGAAACAGGGTAAGCAGAAGTTTCAGAACTGTTTTTTAGGGGTGCTTCTTGGTAATTCAACAACAACAACTTTGGACATGCACAGTAACTTATTTTATCTAACTTGGTGGAGAACCTCAGCAGATGATGTTCTGCAGAACATCAACTGCATCTGCAAAGAAAACTTAGCCCACTATTTTCACACAAAGATGAAAACACATGAGTAATGAAGAGATTATTTTAGAACACTCTCTAAAGTGATTAAATAGTCTAATACTTCAGCATGTAAATCTGCACTAAATTAATGCAAGAACAGAAATAAAATCTAGGAAATCCAACTCTTATACCTCTCCTTTTTCAAGGCAAAACAAGGTCCATTTAGCACAGAAGGAACATTCAGCATGGTAAGGGAAAAAAAAGTAGTGGAAAATGTGAAGCATTGTGCACTCCCCTGAGAATACTGTCCCTAAAACTGGAAAACCCTAGAAAAACCTGTGTGAGGTTACAGCCATCTGCACTGAAATGTTGCACATCTGCTTCATTTCTAGTTACCGGCTCTCTATTCCAACCAAAGATTTTTGTTGGCTTTTTTTTTGTTTTGGTTGGTTGGTTTTTGGGGGTTCTTTATTTATTTAGGTGGTGTTTGGGTTTTTTAGGTCATATATACAAAAGTGAATAATTTCTGGCATTCCTAATAAAAACTGCATGGCAGTTGGTGTAAGTTCTCTTTTTGAGCAGATACACACATGCTGAGACTGAAGAGATGCTGCACCTCTCTCCCCCTGGGTAAGAAGCAAGATCAAAGGGTACAAGTCCATACATCTACTTTGGTGTCAAAGGCTGGATTAGGTTGGGTGGATCTCAGGGGGCCAACAGGAAGAGTGGAGAGGGACTTTTTGCAAGGGCATAGGACAAGAGGGAGTGACTTTAAGCTGAAGAAGGGCAGCATTTAGATTAGATATTAGAAATAAATTCTTCACTATGAGAGTGGCGATGCATTGGAATAGGCTACCCAGAGAAGCTGTGGCTACCCCATCCCTGGAAGTGTTTAAAACCAGGTTGGATAGGGCTTTGAGCAACCTGGTCAAGTGGAAAGTGCTCTTGTCCATGGTACAGGGGTTTAACTAGATGGTCTTTAATGTTTCTTCCAACCCAAACCATTCTATGGTTCCATGATCTCCAGGAATTCTGCAGTCATTTTATAATAGAAAATATATTACTCCAACTTTCTCTCCCTTTCATGGCTGTCAAAATTTCTTTCTTTTACATAATCAAGGAAGGGTCTGCAGATACTATCCATATGTGGTCAGCTTCAACCAGTTAACTGAGCTTCCACAAGCTCTGAAATGCCTTCAAAATTACTCATGTCAAATTGCTAACCAAACCAGTAAGATACAGTAAGTATCAGAAACCAGACAGTATCAGTATCCTAAAAAAGGGTTTTCCAAACATAAGGCTTTTGTGAGCCTCTACTGGCAGTGGGAGGTGCTAACAAGGTGCCTGGAATAAATGCTCAGGAGGCTGAGCAATCCTTTGTGTCCCACAAACTGGAAGTCCCTCCTTCAGAAGGAGTATGTTTCCATATCAAATTTTCTCTAGAAGTATGTGAGTTCATACTTCAAACCATCACTAACTTCTAAAATAAACAGGCTTAAAACAGCCTTCTTGATTTGCATCCCAGTCTCAGTAAAGCTCAAATTCAATATTCAGTGGCGTGTAAGAACACCTGAAGTTCTGTCTGACAATACCTAAAAAAGAATTAATTGACCAGTATTTCTAGAAACTGTTCTTGTTAGGGTGAGTAAGTTTTAGTCTTCCTCAGAGGAAATGTCCACTACAGAAATTAATGTCTCAGAGACAATACTGTCTTTAAAAGTAATGCTAAGCATCAAATAGCAGCTGCATACATTTACCACAGGAAGAAAAAGGAGACCCTGAAGAGGTTACTATTATCCTTATATAATGCTCCTAAGTAAAAAGAAATGCTGTGTGTCCATACAAGCTAAAACTACAATTCCATTGATATGTGAAACTACATGAGGCTCACTGCTTGTAAATAAATGGAAAACGTACATTTGACTCCAGAAAAGAAACCTATCCTTTCAAAAGGTAATTACTTCCCCTCTGATGACATTATGCAATAATAAAATAGCTTTAAACAGCATCTTGGGGAACTTAAGGAAGTATACCATGCAGCAAATGAGTAATTCAAGTAAAAACAAAAGGTTTCCTTTTGTTTCTGTTTTCTTTTTGAGGAGTGGTGCTTTCATTAGAAGTTTTGGAATTACCTTGCACTTAGGAAAAACTATAAAAGCAGTCAGTTACAGATTCTTGGGTTTTCCTGCAGCAGTAAATGTCAGCAGAGGCAAGGAGTCACACATGCAACTGGACTAAAGAACCTCCCGTATCCTTCAGGGCAAGTGGAATGTTAATTCCTGAGGGGAGTTTGCACAAACTATGCAAAATTACTGGGTGGAGTGGGGGAGGAAATAAAAATAGCATGTATCTAGTTAATAGTTATCTAGATGGCAAACGGCTGTATAGACAGAGGAAAACACTGAACTTTATTCTCTTTAAAATGGATGTTTAAAATCACATCAACAGACATGTAACTATTTCATGCAATGTTCCATAATCTCCAAATGAAATCCCTTTTCAGAAAACAATCCATAAGTTGGGCTGGTGGTGAAAATATTTCTTATTCTATGAAATACCTAAGCACATGGAACCACAAAATACAGTTACAATATGCTGGAATCACATCTACTGAGATCAAGGCTTCAAGGTTAATCTGATTTGATCTGCTGTTTTGTAGAGAAAAGAAGAGTGTGATACAGTAGCTACAGATGGTCTGACATAGAATATTATTGACAGTATTAATGGACAGAATGGGACCAATAGGTTATGACAGCTGGGAAGGGAAAAAGCTATAGCCTTATGATTTTTAATGCCTCTCAGTCTACAGTATAGAAAACAAGCATCATAGAAATATGCCTCCTCCTTAGAAGAAGTTATTTATTTCAAAGAACTCTGATTTTCGAACAACAAAGCATGGAATTCCTAAGTATGGTTAAGGAGAGATTGTACCCATAAACCAAAAAACCATTCCCTGCACCCATTCCACATCCATTTTAAATTCCTAAGTGAGGTGTAGTAGCATCCTATTTCATTTTCTAAAGCAAAGTAATAAAATGTTTGCAAGTACAACTTCTAAAACTCCAAATAATGCTTTCCATTCTTCAACTTTATACTGTGGGAAGAGCTTTCAATTTTAACAAAACTCCAAAAAGAAGTCTTATGTCCTTCTACCTCCCAAAGAAAACTGGAAATAAGAGAGACAGCTCCTTATTTTCCACAAGCAAGCCAACGTTTTAAACAACTTTTTTTCTCTCAGACATCAGAAATTAAGGTAATGAACTTAAATAAGAGAAGAATAAAAAGTCAGAGATTTTTGTGTTTTACTCTTGTTGTTGTAAAAATACGTGGCTGACAGACTTAAAGTATCTACATAAGGGAAAAGAGATACATACCTTAGCTACTTTCCTCCAGTTAAGACAGTCAAAGAAGTAATATGTTCCCCTCTCGTATGTATTGGTTTTCATTGTTGGCTCCATGCCGGGTGCCCTGGTGATCCATACTCGTTCTTCTTTGTGGTATCTCCAATCCCGGTTAAATCTTCCATTTGTAACAGAAAGGAAAAATAATTCTTAGTGTTAGTTATCTGAAATTGACTTAATAAACTAATTTTAAAGGTTTCAATCAGAACTGTACATTGCATTCAAATCCTAAACAAAATTTCAACAACATGGTTAAGCCTGTAATTTCATACCTCTTCTGTACAGTTATTACACCTCAAACTAAAACACATGAGAAACTTCAAGCCTGGTAGGTTCTAACAGCAAACTCTTTTTATGAGTATTTACTTGGTTCTTATCTGGTTGATGACAGGCAAGTTATACATTCAATAATGACTGGCACCTGCCACTTTTTCCACAGTGTTTTATATGCAAAATACATGAGATGGGCTTTTGATTTCCACTATACCAATGTAAAAAAACTCTGTACAAAATGACACCAAGGTTGGAGGAGGCATTTTAAAAAAAGCTTTACAGTTCAAGATTGACTAAGCTTCTTTCTTTCAATGTCTAACTTGTTTGGGTGTTCTGGGTTTTTTGGTTTTTTTTTTTTTTTGGTCTTTTGTTTGTTTTTTTTTTTTTTTAACATCTGCCATTTCATTATTGCAATAGATTAACTCATATAAGACTGACAAAATAGTTTGAACGTACAGCTCTACTGCTGCTAATAGCTGTAATACATCTCCTCCATTCATGTAATAGAGATAAAACAGGAGATCTTCTCCATATCGGCCAAGTTTTATTGCAGCCAGCTGCAAAAGATTGAAGAAAATGAGGATGAAAAATCACAATAGATAAATGTTTTAAAACACACTACCCCACTTAAATAACACAAGGATACATCCAGAACTTCCATCCTTCTATTCTAAGTGTATTCTAAGTGTGTTGAAAATGATATTCTAATACAACAGGAGTAAGAATTATTAGAACAATATTATTTTTTCACTTTTAGTTAACCTTTCCAAGTTAAAGGATACAATAGAAAAATACAGATGTAACAAACCAGCAAGACAGAATTTTCTCCCTGTTATCTGCGTATTCTCATCTTCATATTTTACTTCAAAAAACCCCAAACCACAACTTCTGCATGTATTTGCTCCCTTCACGTCCTATTAAGTAACTCTACTAAAATTTCTTATGCTATTTTTCAATGATCCCTTCAAATAGTTGAAAGAAAATATATCTCAAAAATCCCTTTTCATGTAGATATGGAATGCAACAGATAAATGAGAACACAATTCTGAGCTTATCTCAAGAGGAAATACCTCAATTTAATTTGCCATTTGAATTATATCACAAAAAACTTCAACTTCATATGAAGGGCAAACTCTTAAAAACATGCTGTGCTTTTTTAGCTATTCTTTTGTATGCCCATTCTTTTTTCATATGACATAATGGGTGCTTGATGTGTCCCATCAGCCTGTTAACTCAACTCTGCTTCTAGAAAGATTGAGGACATGCACAAAATGGACTTATTTTGAACATCTATCTGAAAGAAAATTTAGAAAATTACTGGTAATAAATTAACAAAAAATGCACGCGCACACACACACGTACTCACCTTATCCCTAATGTGAATGTTAGTTAAGTATTCAGATGGAACATGGAAGTCTAAAAAAGAATCGGAATTGATGCAACTATTAAGACGTGTAAATTAATATAATTTGCAAATATTAATATTGAATTTAATAGTTATTTCTCTCTTACCTATGTCTTGAGGTCGACAAGGTGACGATGCCCATGGGGATGCAAATTTGGGATAAAGATTTCTGAAGAAAGAAGAAAAGCATGAATTTATAAAAATTAACCTCCAAACCAACCAACCAAAAAAATCCCTCTGTAATCAGTTTTGCTCACCTAAGAGCTATATTACACAACCAAATCCCTAGCTGGGGTAAGAAGTAAAAAGGAAACTTTCCTAAAGGAGTTACCTTTATTATTTTTATATGCAGAACAAGGTTGTATTTAAACTGAAATGGGAAACTACAGGGTCAAGATTTCCTTTTAAATCTATCTTTCCTTCAAGTTAGATGCCAGAGGTCCCAAGCCTTTTCAGGTATCCAGTGTTATTATGCATGGTTTCAATTTAACTAGGAATAGTTGTCACAAGCCTGGTGGGTTCTGATTTATTAGTCTATGATTTAAAATGGGAGGAAACATTTATACTGGTAGATTGCTTTTTAAAACTAATCAGTAAAGATCTTACTCTTCTTCAAAACAGGAATTAGAAGGGATAATTTAAGCCACTAGCAATGTATACAAAGTTCTGAAACTTTTTTTCCAAAAGAACATTCATTGTGCTAAGCTTTTATGTCACACAGGTATTTTTACCAACCAAACTACCAGACAGGACAGAAACATTTGCCTTTTCATATGTAACACAGTTTTAGTTTTTCAAACAAAAATTCACAGAGCAAGGAAAGAGCATTTAACATAAGGAAAGATGGCAGTCCAGACACTGAGGTCTGCATGGGCTGTTTGCAAAGCTTTTCTGCAGCATGAAGTAAGACCAGCTTTATAGTACAGGAACTGTCTGCATCAAATGTTAACTCCTATCCTCCCCATCTAAGAACCTAAATACACTATATACAGTAATTAAATACTAAAAATACAGTTATTTACAACACAGCTGCTAAGAAAAGCAGAGTAATAAGGAGCAATTTTTCCTGTGCTTAATATCCACATTCATCAAGCTTTCCTGATTACATGCAACTCCATATAAATTTATGAAAGACAAAAACTGAGTGAGTTTACTGTCGTTTTTTTAATATAGTATGGGCAAACCTTAAAATATATATACTAATGTCTAGAAGGCTAACATAAATCTGTGATGCAAAGGTGTGAGATTTTCAGCTGAAAGTCAGAACATCAGAAATTAATTTTTTCTCACAACTGCAGTCACCTGAAAGACACCAGTTTTGTCTAAACTGATCTGAGTTCCTTCAGTAATTAGTGTAAAAAGAAAGGCACCCTGGATGGCTGGTTATTCATCTCCCCTGTCTAAAGCACTTCTAGTGTTTGTGCAGTCACTCACTACTTTTCTCCCCACTGCCTCTATAGCAAACCTAGATGACTATACTAGTTTATTTAGGTGAACTGAGTCACTGAAGTTAACTACCTTCATTCATTTAAACTAATCTTCAATGCAGCCTAACACTGCAGGTGTTCTGTTGGTCATTACACTGTATAAATCTAATTTATTTCCAAACTGCCAAGAGTTAATTATAAATATCCCCAAGGAAAATTATTATTAGAAAAGGAATGTATACATTACATTTACAAACAATATACTGTCAATTCCTTGAAGAAAGTCCTAAAGAAGTTAAAAGGATAAGCAAAGCCATCAGATTTATTGAAAGCTTGCCCTGAAGCAAAGTTCTCTTTGTTACGAAAATTTTCTTTTATTGTCATTACATTTTCAAATTTTATTTGGCAAACCAGCATGTGGGTTTAATAGTCAAGTGAACTAAGTGAACAGACTATGAATGACAGCATAATAAAACCAAAAGTGAAGATGGGATTAAATCCCAGAAACTTACTCAGGAGAGTTGAGATTGAGACCTAATGTTGTTAAATCACTTCCTAATGCAAGATGTACCATTCCTGGATCTGTCTCTGCTGCCCTGATGAATGTTAATAAGCCAATCATTCCAAACTGGTCCGTCACCATCCCTTGAGGAATGTTGGTAACCCGGCCTGGGAAAGAAGAACAAATTAATTTTCTCCTTTTAAGAAGTAGAGGAAGCAACAAGGTAATCTAAACGACTGTCAAAACTTTTAAAGCAGAAAAAATGGAATGACACATACCATCAGGTAACACCTGGATCCCTTTTTTCTGCTGGTTGTTGTTTTGCGTAGTTGAACTTTTATCTCCAGGAAACTTGGGCCCATCTGTGCTGGATGATGTTTTGCCTGATGTACTCAAATTCTAGTAAAGATAATTTGCAGAGTTGGTATGATGAAAACAAACCAAAATGGAAACACTTATTGACTATATCTTTTCAGTCAAGCACTCTAAGCCAGTATATCAAGTCACTTCAATAAATGGCATCAAACTGAAGCCCCTGGGCTCTGTTGACAAACCTTATATATTACTTATAATTTTCCAAAGTATACCTGTCATACAGGTATTAATAAGCTAAAAGTTTGCAGTCTAAAAGAATAAATTATTTTACACTCGAGTTGCAATTCACAGTGGCTATGCCAAGTGCCTGTGACTAGAGGTTTCTTTGGATCACCACATCATGGATTTTCCCCATAGTCCTGCTCCTGAATAGCACTTCGTGACACAGTAACAGATAATACTCAAGCCAATTTCAGGTGCAAGCAACATACAATTTGCACCTATCAATGACATGTAAACACTATGTCTGATATAAACACCATGCCAGACTGTCTGGCAAGAAAACAGACTATGCTCCAGAAATCTATATACTGACAAAATATATTTGCCATATGTATAATTTTTAACTCTTTCATAATCTTCATAACAAGTCTACAGTTGTACAATTAATTACATTTACTCTCCCCTTACTGTACACAGTATTAATCCTATGAGAACATTTTCCTCATAATAAAACTACCCACAACACTTGGGGACCACACTTCCTCATGTCTCTCTTTTTGAACAGTTCATTTTTTAGTTCTTACATGAGTATGCAGTCATATCTGCTACTTATTTACCAGTATTTATGGCACTGTCATGAACATATTTTTTGCAATTAGAAATAATAAATCACTCCGAAACTAGAACGTTTTGTCAAATAGTGCAGGAAAGTGTCCTCTGCCATCCACATTTAATTCACCTGTTTGCATAAAATAGCATTTTTTAATTACAAAGTTTTCAGAGTAAACAATGAAGAAAAGCCCATAATCTTATGCTCTAAGCTATATATCTAATGCACAATAATTATGCCAGTACTTAAGATATAATGTACCTCAGTAGTCTACAATATAGTCATCAATGCTCTCTATTAATGCCCTTTGATTCCACATCTCCATTAAGCATTTCACCTTAAGGAGATATTGTATCCTTTAACTTTTAAAGGACTGGACAACTTCAAAGAAAAATCTTATCATGTGTAGATTACTAATACTGATGAGAGGGATCAGTAGCAAAAAGATGAGCTACAATTGATAGGAAAAAAATTACAAATTGTAAAGTTAAAAAATATTATCAGTTCTCAAAAATAAATTTTGACGTGACCAAGCAGTGTGACTGTTTCGACCAAAAACCTTGCTGAGAAATTTCATTTACATAATTACATTTTAAATGCTGCTTATACAAAATCATTAATTTAGAGGGGCAGAACTGAAAATATCTTATTACAAATATAATCACTGACCATTTAAAAATATTATCATCAAAAGAAGTATGTACACTGAAAATAAGAGAAGATTTAAGGTTTGCTTACAGATTTATTGTCATCATTACTAGATGTTGGATCTTTGTAGCTGGAGCCTGGTAATGCTGGAAAATCTTCATTGTGTATTGAAAAGTCCTGGGACTGCTCACTTGCTGGTTTTGTTACCATTCCAACTATCATCAAAATGAAAGCAAGAATAACATTAAATGACTGCTAAGTAAAAAATTTTTCTTCTGCTGATCTTGCTTACTGTCCATTTTCATTACGCACAAGCTGCATAGCGAAGACTTAAGAAACAGGTAAAGCAAAACAAAGCATATTCATTCAAAACATCCACACATATTAGACTAAAGCCTCTTATTTAAGTGTGAGCTGAGAAACACTCTGGGTTAAATTCACAGACACATCCACTGCACCTGTTTCACACATCTAAATAACCAAATAATCTTTACAGGCATTGTTAAAGCTCTATTTAGGTAAATCCACTGATGAAAAATGTACTGCTTTTACAAGTATAATGCTTTTTTCTCCATCCCCTAAGTGCATGAAGAATTTTTTTGCATAATCTCTTCAGAAGCACATATTCTCAATGGACAACCAGCTAACTTGCAGCAGAATATGTTAACAATTAAATACTTGCCTATGACATAAAAGTGACTCCTACTTCAGTATGAAAACTGAAAACATTTAGCCTGCAACTCTCAGTGCTCTGATCCTAACTTTAAAAAAAGCAGCCCAGTCACATTGGAACATGGATTCTGAAAACTGAACAGGAACTTTTTTTTTAATGCCAGTTCAAACCAAACCAAACAAGCCACCACACACGCACCCAAGGGTGACTAGACTTTGCTGAGACATAATACATTGATTTGGTTGTAAAGAACACTGCACTAGAACAGAAGACAGAAGGAAGTCTAGGTTGAAGATTCTTAATAGATGGATAGGACTAAAATGCTTCACTAGATGACAATACATGGCTTTTTTCAGTGTTCTGGAATTAGAGATCAAAGTTTCTTTATTTAAGGAAAAAAACAACATTGAATTCATCTTGTTTCTGCTGTTCATCCAGAGTTTGATGAAGTAATTTCTTCCACTGGATGAATAAAATTGATAATGGATTAACTTTAATGGATATTCTTATTCCATCTAAAAGTTATCTGAAGTAAAATTTTCCTGAATAATTAAGTATAAGGAAAGTAGGTCTCTGCTCTGTTTTGAACTTGCACTTTTCTTGTCCATAACCAAGCGTTCTCCGCATTTTGTGCTGAAAGGTAACATCCCCAATATTTCACATTTTCAGTTTTTGAGTGTTTCTACCTCCATACACATTTGCTGCACTAAGCAGATGCTCAGAGTAGCTCTTTAGAGAACTTTATTTCCTGGTTTATCATGCAGTCATGCAAACAGCTATGCTAGCAACAAAATGGGGAAATGGTGTAAGCAAAAGAACAATTACAGATATTTTTATGCTGCAGTGCTCTTTAATACTGAATTCGTGCTGGAAGTACATCTGTGTGGATCTCCCGCCTATCTTCTATCAATTTTTCACATACTGTCTTCTTTTTCCAGAGCTGGAACTAGATTGTCTTTAGGGTTCCTTCCAACCCAAGCCATTCTGTGTTGAACAAAATCTTACATAAGCCTCAAGCTGTATTAAGTCTCTACTCATGCTTGGTTTTGAGTGTCTTTATCTGGGGAAGTCACTTTTTTCCCCGCGTTTCAAAATTCAGTTTAACTTGTTTAACTCTTTCCCACAGCTATCTTATGCAGAGGGCCCTGGTTATGCCAAATCCATGAGGCTACTTTCTCTTGATAATGTGGTATCTCTTTTGTCCAATTGAAGTTGGTGCTATCTCTGAAAAACACTAGTGTTTTATAGTTAGAAAACACTAGGTTATTTTTGGTTCAAAATTTGACAAGTGTCACAAAAGTAACTTATGGTTATAAAAGCAACTTTTCACAAGAGCTGATGCAACATGCGTAACAAAATACTAAAGCAGTAACAAAAAGAAAGTTTTGTGCCTCACGCTAAGCTTACCTGAATTTTTTCAAGACCCAAATAGTAAGATTTGTATCCACCTAAAGGTTTTTCCTTTTATTATTTTTTAACCTGTACAGCAAGAATTATATGACACATACTTGGAATCTGAGTGATAGTAATTGATGCTTACAGGTTATTTTTTGAAATCAGATGTTCATCATAAGGGTCATACTGAACAGTACAACAGCAAATATATCAAATAAACAGCAGAAGTTTACAGTATCTTTACAGCTTATGACCTTTTACACAGTAACACCTTTACTAATAATACACTATTCCTGCAATTTGCTACTCAGACATCAACAGCTCTTGTATATATGTAATTTGAATAAAACCTATTACCTAAGAAATTTCTAGAGGGAGCAGCCTCAGAGCAATCATACCATACAAACCAAATTCCCCAACAATCCCTATTAACAGTAAAACCAAAAGAGACACATTCTAATACCTATGAAAGGGACTCTCCAATCACAGGTATCAATTATTCATTATTCATGAGGTTTATCAGCTCACCTGTGGCGTTTTTGAAAAGACTCTCTATTGTCTTATGAACAGCAACAGGTGAATCAATCAAATTTCATTTCATTCAAAGAGCTTTCAAAAGTATGGTCTTACCATAGGGTGCCCTTCCAGCTAAAGGGTTTATTAATGGAGTTGGATTGCCACTTCCTTCCCTTCTGTTTCTGTCTGCTAGTGCTGGAAAATCTGAGAGGTCCAGTCCTGTCACATTTTCACTTCCATCTATAATAAAAACAGGTATTTTTAACTCTGTTATGTATTTTTTTCAAAGACTTCATTGTGAGCAAGATAAATGTAGGACATATTTTCTTTCAAGTTGATCTTTTTTCTCATTCTATAATTATTGCATATAACTACAGCCTTTTTGTTACAAGACTACCCTAAAGAGCATCAGTATGTTTGAAGTTTGCCTTCAAACGACAGTCAATACCATTTAGTAATGGTACTGACTCCTCCTCTACTCCTCTTGAATTAGTCTGTACATGTAAAATACAGACGAATTATCAAAATTTCAGTTCTAGAAGAGGTATTTAAATTTGTTTTAAATTTGAAGAATTATCAAGAAGAAATTTGAGAGAATAACCCATATTAGCAGCAGCAGCAAAGAGTTCTAATGTCCTTAGATAAGGCAAGATAAAGCTGAAGCAGCTGAAAAGCCAATGCAGTGCAAGTTACATGGGAACACTTTTTGATTTGCAGCCGGAAATGCTACACAGGTGAGGCCAGAGCTGCAGCTCTATAAAAATGTCACAATGTCCTAGGGAATTCCCAAACCATTCCACTCCTGTGACATCACCAGCACCTCAGGTTGCTTCATATACACAGCTACATACAGAAACAAAAGCACATATGAACCTAAATCATTTATGGACGAAGATACTTCCCCTCTCTAGTTCATTAAATTCAGGTGAAGAAGTAATTCCCAGAGAAAAATCATAACTTAAGCAACTGACTGAAAGGATCACATGATAAACCAGCTGTTCAAAAGGAGTTTGAGATGTAAAAAAAAAAAAAGCTTCCCCATTGCTTTTACATACCTAATGTTTCATAGAATATGGATAAATATTCTCCAATAGCCTTTTCAAGTTCAAGAGCTGTTTTGCATTTCTAACTGATTATGTATAATCTATAGGCGCATGACGTACAACAAATATATTACAGAACTACTTTCACTTTGTCTTCAAAAGTATTAAAATCCACTGCTATAAAGTAGTACCAGTTACCTAGCACTGCTTTTGGAGCAGCATTTCTATGGAATATCTGAAAATTGTTAGAAAGTTGCACTGCAACAGAACAAAGTATTATTAATTAGACTTATTTTTTAAAAATCCACTGTAGTTTAAGCTCAACATTAAAGAGAGTAAACTCACCCGTTCCATTAAAAATGTTACTTGATAAGGAGTTATTCATTCCAAATGCCTGATTTCTGTTCATCCCAAATCCAGACATACTGTGAAAAAAATCCAGGAAGTCAGACAAAAGAATATAGATACTTTGTATTTCTAATGGAAGATATTAAGGAGAGAAAAAAAATTGAAATTATTTCAAGCCTAAGCAACCCATATTAGCCTAAACTTGGTTTTTAATTATTTTCTGAAAACACTGAGCTGCAGCATCAGGCACTGCTCCATCAGGTCAACTGGAATGACTTCAAAATAGCTTAGTTTTTTAATAGCCATTGTGTATTAAGACATCTCTCAACAAACAATCTATGACTAACATGATCATTACTCAATAATTTCATATACGAAAATGAAGCAGCATTAAATGCAGTAATTAAAAGTCAGGCTGCAATCCATTCATTGGCAGGTGGGAAGCTGGATCAAGAAAATGACCAAGTTTGTCTTTATAAGCTGAACAGTTATGGTGTGCAATCATGACCATGTACACACTGCATTACTGTGAGCAGAGGGATGGTCTCTGTCATACAAGGACACCAGCTCAAGTTTCATACAGTCAAGCAAGAAAGGTTTGAAAACATCTAAGTATCAGAGAGAACTACTGTGGTTGCACAGCTTCACAAATAATCAGTTTCATCCTGTGGGAGTCAGAGATGTCAAGAAGCCCAAAGGTAGGCCCTCAGCTGAGTGAAATTCTGAATGTTTGACCTGTGGGAAATCACAACATCCAATTCCCTGCAATAGGATAGAAGTTGGTATTTTGGAAGTTTCCATAAATAAAAATATGAAAAGGTTCCCTAGTGGAAATTTTACCTATGCAAGCTTTTTACAGTTACAATCCAAAGCATTTAACTCTAATTTGAAATACCTTCAAATGCTTATGTTCAAAAGCCTAACCTAAACTATTCAGAAAACACTTCTTGAAACTTGCATAATTCATGCACCTGACAAGCAAATGCCATAAGTTCTTTTCCCCAAGAGTAATTTCAAAATTTTGTTAAACACCTTAATTAGCCATTGGATATGTACTACTGCTATACTTCCACAGGTTAATAAACTGTGGAATAAGAGCCAGACATTGTTTCAGAGATAACTCCTTCTGAATTTGTAAAATTTGTAGCTTACTGAAAGTAAGAAATGCAAACAGTAAAAGATGAGTATTTTAATTCAGAAGTTCCTACACACAGAGATTTCATTATCACCCCTACAGCTAAGTAATTAATTACCCTACTTAAACAAGTACTTTGTATACATGTATCAATATCCAGTATCATTGTCCTCTACACAGAGTTTTTAAGTACATTACTATTTCACCTGGTTGTGATCTCAAATTTCAAATACACTTTAAAATACAGTATTTTTAAAAATGATCAGCTCTACTTGCTGCTAGACAGGATAGAAAAGGAAAATTCTGTGTAATCAGAGGCAAGATACAAAGTCTTTTCACACTCCAAGACCACAAACAGCTACTAAGGGATGGTTATTTGCTGTGCTTGAGAACTGTATCTGTATGCCTATATCAATGTGAAACAACAAAACTAATCAGGTTAAGTATCAGATAATTGTGACGCTCATCTTCACTTTCTTTATCTATTTTATAAAATATTAGATTGGGTTAAAGGTGGCACCTGGCCACCATGAGCTTGTTTATGCTCTGTCTAATAGTCACTCCTCTAAGGAAGGGTCTGAAGGAAGGAAAAGGACTTAACTGGGAGCACAGAGATCAGGAGGTAATGGAACCAAGTATCAAAAGCAGGCAGCCATACTAAGCTGTGACTACACATATTAAATAATTAGAACTAAGACAGTGCTTACTACAAGTTTATCAATATGAATGAAGCATGAACACAGCACTGTAAGACACTTAAAGCCTAATGATTTGTGATGTTAGTATCCTGCCCAGAGTTAGAAAAAGAGAAGAAGCTATTGAGAAACTTTCAGCATCCAAATGAGCACTAAATCCTTAAACAAATGGCAAGCCACTATTTTCTGCATCATTCCAGAATTTAAAGTAGTTAAATATCAGATCCTTACTGTGTCTGAATCAGTTTACTTCCCCTGCAGAATAACTAACATGTTTTTAAATTTTGCCTTACTTCTTCCCAAAGTCCTAGATGACCAATTTTAAAACAGATGCATATGCTGAAAATTCAAGGTATGTTTCAAAAATAAACTTGGAAACACATGAAAAACATCACATACTTTAAAGCGGATGCAGCAGAAATTCAATAGTCATGAACTTAGCTTAAAGGTGTCAAAGACCTTACAAGAATATTACAATGAGCTTCAAAGTTTATTGCCAGACATGAGTACATGACACAGGTTTCAAGATTTATTCTAATGGATAAAAATTACATTTCCAGAGCAGCATGTATATGGATGTACAGGGATGGTCCAATTAAAGAGCCTTACCTGTTCACAGTAAAAGGTTGTCGAGAGGGTTGCTGCTTTGGCATACATATTATGCTTGGAGAGCTTCTGTTAGGGCTGCCTAACCCTGAACTGCTCATGCTGTTTGTCCTGCTGGGAATTCCAATGCCCTGACCAACCTGGGAGTGGTTCATCATATTCCTAGGATTCATAGGCAATATCCCCCTGAAAAAGAAAAACCATCCACACAGATGAATCTGTACAACAGTATTTGGCTACTCATTTAGATTACTAACGCAGGATGGACTCCAAGCTGTTGCACCTTAATTTGTGCTTAGTGACCAAACACTGTGTTTGGATTACTCTCTATAATTAATGCAGTTCTGGATTTCTTCAGAACTACCAAATGACCCATTACATGCTAATCAAGTCCTTCATCAGGTTTAGAAAAATACTTAAGTATTATACATATGAAAAGATGTTACAGCTCTTTTCTAAAGAGCACTTCAGACCTACTACCTTTATATTCTCATGCAGTATATGACATCATAGTAAAATTTTAACTATACAATCAAATAACTACCTCTTACATTCTGAAGCAGAACATGCCAGCAATTTGTTCTTTACATACAAAAATAAAATACTGTGTTACAGTAAACCCTTACTTTTTTATGGTATTATTTCCCTAACATAGGAAGTGATCCATAGAAACTACTTTTTTTCTTTTTTAATTTATCAGACTGTAAAGTATGAGGCAAAATATGCAGAACACTTCACAAGAGCTCTGCAGAAAGACACAATGGCAGAAATATTGGCTATTGATAAATACCTGCTCGGAGATGGAGGCGTGTGAAGTGACATTGTTGGTACCCCTGTTGTTGGCGTTACGTGGCTCGGTAACTGAGTGCCTTGTGATAAGCTGCGATTTAACTGAGGGGTATTGTTGCTCATTCCCCTCATTGGAAGGCCTAGTGCACCTATTGAAAAAAGATTCAGAGGGGTGGAGATACAGAGCAATCAGGAACAAGGTCTTCTCCATCAGGTAGAGATGGAAACAATTTATGCTGACAATGTACAAAAAAAAGTGAAAGACTGAAGGAAAGTGCAGTGTAAAAACTAAGTCCTTGTTTGGATAGAAGAAACTCAACTATCAAATTTAGCCTCATATCTGTTTAACGTTGGAAAGGCTCGTAAGGAATTTCTCTGAAGTTACTTAGAAAATTTTGTTTCCTTTGAGACATATACTGTACATGAAGGATTGAATTTTGAGAATTTCAATAAGGACATGAAAATCTACAATTATCTCAAAAGAAAGCAACATTTTAGGAAAATCAATAGCTTCATGCAAGAAATATGCTTTTGAATATGCACTCAAGAAATATTACTTTTGAATAAATATGTATTTGACCAGTATTTAGAACACTGATTTATCTTGCTAAAAATTAAGCAAGTCTCTGATAAAAAAAGAAAGTGATGGATCTTTAATTAAAAATAACGCTGTTTTTAGGACAACAAAAAGCAACATTTGAGGCCAATTCTATCTTTACAGTTCAAGCTGCTTCTTTATGGCAACAGTACTTCAATGTCTGTGATAAGTTTGACCTTATCAGAAAAGAAAGCAAGCAGAATTTTAACAGCGCTCTATTAGGGTTTAAAAACATAGAGAATAGTTTTAACCATGTGATCAAATGTATTTTCTACACAAACAATTGTGTGTGACAGAATAAACTAAGCATTTCAGTGAGGTAAATAATTAAATTACTTCAACTGAGAACAACAGGAAATAATCAGTTACTGTCCTGTTTCAAAATGTCAAAAAACTTAATAAAGTTTTTCATCATTCTCACATCACTTTTCTGTGTTTAAGAAATTTCAGAATTATGTTCAAAGACAAGAAAAAGTCATTTAGTGCAACATGACAATAATAACAAACTTTGCATATAAAAAATGATGGCTGTGACAGTTCCTATTGCTTTGGCATAAGGCTGCTGGGGCAGACTGACAGAACTCAAAACGTTATCTTGCAGACCAAACAAAAGAAAATTCTAATGGATCAGCACTCTCCCATGGTAGAACACCCCAGCAGAAGAGCTGAATATGCCAATGTATAACGTGGATAAGTATTAAGAATGCAAAGAAGAGACACACCATATGCTCAAATTATTATCATGGACAAGGTCTGAAGAAATCTCCCAGTCATTCAGCTTTTACACTATAAGAACTGCAGTCTGTGTCCTACCCTACCATTTGCAAATCCAGGGAGTTTGCAGTAAAATTCAAGTGTGTAACACTCAGATTTATCTCTATACATTCAGATTAAGTGGTAGTGTGATTTGCTATAACAAGCATCCTAACATTTCATTAGAAGTTGATTACATCGAAGTGTTCACTGTAAATATTTTGGCAATTTGCTGCATCAGAATAATTTCAATGAGCATAAATATGTATTATAAATAATATTTAATGCTGATTAACAATTACATGGGATTTCAAAAATAAAACTGTAAAGAAAAAATACATACACTTCCAAACTAGATACAGCAAACCAAAAAACACAATTAGGATATTCAACCTAATTTTGTGCAAGCATTTGTTTTAGCAAAGCCACTTTTAGACTGATGGCTATTTCTTCTCATTGGCTGCTTTCTTTAAAGTAGATTTTTTTACTAATGAGGGCTGTTACAAGGAAGTAGAAACATATTGCTGGCAAGGAAGGGCAGTTGAAATACTCACTGTAAGAAGAAAAAAAAACCCCAAACCCTTTTCTCTTACACTTTCTTTTCCCAGCTTTCTAACTGAGATGAGAGCTATATGGGCTATGTTGAAGGCAGACCAATGAAATGGCCAATTTCCCTTCTGCTCATCAAATTTAGGTTACATTAATGCTGTAATATGCATCTTGCTTAATGACTGACCAATCATTAAAAGTGCATAGGCACTATCAGTTTTGTTTTTCCCAAAGAGTATTTTAATTGTAACTATGACTTCAACAAAAAAGTTTCTTGCCCCTTTTTCCCAAGATCTCGTAGAAACTGACATCTGATAATATTTACTTTCAAGGTTGTAGGCATGTATGTCTACATGTTACAGAGATTACATCCTGGGCACAGCAACCAACTGAATGAGAAAACAAGTTGATAAAAAAAATACCTTAAAAAATAAACAACAAATAACTGTGATAAACAGAATGAATAAACTATTTCCGTATCTATATACAGTAAAGTCCGAAAGGTTCAACAGTGCCAGAATCAGCACCTAAATTAGCCAAACACAACTCTCAGACTGGCTAGAAGCTGCTCATATAAATCTCAAGTAGCATAAAAGAGCAGTTTACATTACAGAGTTACTCTTCAACAACCATTGAAGGAAAAAAAAAAAAACTTGTAAAAAACCAATGCCACAAAGAAAAAAAGCCACCCCAAAACACACCACTGTATTTTTCAAACCATTTGAAGAAAGCCAAAAGAAGATGGGAAGGCCATGCATCTAGCAAACAAAGCTTTTAGTTTGTCTAAATAAAAAAGTCCAGCTTCTCTAAAAGTACTCTGAAGACACTTTTTCTTGGAATCTGAGTTAGATGCACTTAGTAAGACAGCAGAAACATTTAAAAGCATACAGTGACACAGGAGAGATGACATTCACAAACAGTTTTACTTGTGGAACTGTCTCTCAGATATTCTGAGTCACTGCCTGAGTGCAACTCTCAGTTACAGGAGGCTCAATTCTCAATGCTGGTGCTAAGTGAGGTGGTCCTTAAGTCAGCATTATGCTGTGACTGTCGCTCTATAGCTCTTTTATTGCAACGGTGTCCATATGAGTGGCAAACACGTGACATCGTCAGGGAAAGAAAAAATACAGTGATGCAGAAAGCAATAACCTTAATGGCACAGCTCTGCCAAATGCAAGTTGCCAAACAGGTACGCAAGATGTACTGTGCTCACATAGAGCGTGAAGTACCAGTTATATTTAAGGTATCATTTCCTTCTATTCCTTACGTAGTTTCCTGAAATAGGCTCATTTTGGCTCAGCTTTCTTTATGTTTTCCTTCAGAGAGTCTGTTAAATCACAGATAATTTTTTTATAGTATGATTGTATTTGGATATTTAGCAGTTCTAAAGTGACAATATGACATTTTGCACACTAAACAGTGCAAAAATGCATACTAAGAAAAGCAAAAATGTATCTTAAAATAATTGTACATAAGGAGATATATTGTCATTTTTACATAGTCACCAGAAAACAAAGCCATCTGCATGTTCCAGAATGTCAAACTGTAATATATTTAGCATAAAATAAACATGTTATTAATAAAAAGAATTCTTACTTTGTTGCCCGTATAAACTTGCCCCAAACTGAGACAGCTGACCTGATGTTGATGGTGATGCCAGCATCTAAAACGTAATAATAAGAGGTTATTAGAGACAAAGCTATTGTGCTATCTTGCTCTGCAAGTTGACAACACCATGTTATGCCAAGAAAACCAAAACAATTCAAAACTCATTCAAAATCTTGAAAAATTTTAGAAGCTCCCCAAAATATCCGTACAGTAACACCTGTAGCAGTATATTACACATCAATAAAAATGTATGACTTTACCTATATAACCACAGATTTTACTTGCAACAAAGAGTGCAGAAGATCTAAAGCCTTCAGGTTTTCTACCCTTGCAGCCAGAAGACCCATCATTACAGAATAAAAAAATACTTATTTACTTAAATCAGAGGTCCTTTCCCTTTGCAAAACATGCCTCACACAACCAGATCCTTTCCTGCTCATCAAAAAAGAGTTTCATACTATCATTTACAATATGATTGGATAGGTAGCAACAGGTATATACCAACAGATATGAACTTCAGGTAAGATTCTAAAGTTATAATTTTAATATATTGCCCTAAGAGCTGGCTTCATCCTTGTACACAGATATAATAGGACCTACAAATGTCAGAAGCAGTATTTCCTGCTCTACAATGACCACTTTAGAGAAGTCATGTATTACCAAGAAAGAAGGCAACTAATGTAGGCACTTGATATCAGATTTCCAACGACTGTTCTAAGAGGAAAAGAATAAATTTTTCTCCATGCTTCTGAAGAAATATAAAGTATTAGTAACTTTGAGAAACAGGACATATAATAAACACTTGTAAAAAAACCCCTTTGTAATCTTAAGGGAAGTTAAATATTGGAACATCCATCCCTGTTTTTATTGATCATCACCAACACTAGAATATAGCTGACTGTCCCCCTGGAGCAAGAAGAGCTTTTAGTTGACCTAATCCCTCCATCCACAACAGAACATGCTACTTCTACTTAGTAACACATGGGCAAATAGCTGCTTGTTTAGTGAATTAGTCTAGACTTGGACTAAATTTTAGGATGGTTTCAAGGAAAGAAATGTCTGAATTCTTAGACATAAGGCTTCCTGGGGTTTCAGGTTGAGAGTAAAGAATTCAAATCAAAATAACTTTACTGCGGTAAATTACAAATGGCTTTGTTGATATCATCTAGGCAGATGTAAAATTCAAACAAACCTTATAAGCTGAATGTGCTAATTGTCTACACTGGGGCCAAATCCAGATGGCAGAAATGAGAAAGAAGACAAGATATTCTTTCTTAGTGAAGAACTCACTGTGAGCAGAAACTCACTTTAAGTAACACCCAGTGGCTTCAGCTCAGCATTCAAACAACCAGGTTCACAGGCCATATATGCATCAGCAAGTGATGCAGCCAGAGGGAAATACATTTGTAACAAGAAAAGTTGGCTCTGGGGGCCTACCAGCTGCTGTATGCTTTCCTAAACTAAAACACTTGATGCCATAGACTAGATGTCCATTAGTGAGTGGCACATGTCTGATGCAGTGCTGCAGCTTATCTTCCAACCACTCTTCATTCAGGAGGATTAAAATTCACTCACAATAATATTGCTCTGCAACACAAACCAAAGCATGCTGAAGCAGAGACACTTGGGAGACAACATTTCAAAAGCACACTTCCCCCCACCCCAAGCTAACAAATTGATGTTCATTAAACACTGATAAAACAAGTTGACAGTAGGTTTTAAGAAAGGAAAGACAAAGTAAAATGGTGAGGTTAAAAAATCAACATTCAAGTTTGACAAGTTGCAAGGAACACCTAGAACAAGCTGACAACCTAGAACATGTTGCAAGGTATGAAAAATTGTAATTCTATGGGAAAAAATGAGAGGCAGAAAGTCGTAAGATACCTGAGACAATGATAGAGGCACACAAGGTCAAAAATAAAAGCCAGTACAACAGACAATGCACTAGAAACATCACTCAACATATACTACCAGCTTTGGGACAGATAAGCAAAACAGTTAAGCCAAAAAGGAATACCCCATAAGCACAGCTGCTCAGGGAATTAAAAAAATTGCTGTGGTGGCATGTGATGTAATAAGGAGAAAATGGTACAGACCTCAGCATAAAGTCTTCTATTTATAATGTTAATTTGGAGTAAAAAACCCTAATAATTAGAAAACCCCTAAGAGGCAATAAATCACTTTAAAGAGAGAAAAAAAGAATCCTACCTATTGTACAATGAGTACTACTTGATTTTTAAAATTCAATTAAAAGCAGTAGCAAATAATATTTATTGAACACTGTTTATTAGAAAGATTTTCTTTTGAAACACTGCAAAGTAGGTTGCACCCATTGTGCCACTTACTTTTACATAAAAAGTTAATTGCAAAATGACTTGTAGAGAAACCTTTATAGAAAATCATAATAAAGGCCAAGTGTTGAATTTCGTAAGTCTGATAATTTAATGTCATAACATACTTAAAACATCAAAGATAACAAGCCTCGAGAAAAAAAAAAATCAATAAAAAATCCAGTGGATATGTTCCAGGCAAATTAAATGCAGCATTTCTCAAATTTTATGGACCAGGAGTATGCTGTAGGGATACCTCATTTATTTCATCTCTACTTTATTAAACATCTTTTTCTGTCATATCTAAGTAATACAGTTTAAAATTGTCTTTTTTTTTATTATTTCCAGGCAATTTAGATCAGCAACAAAAATTAAATTCAGCAAAACCTTAACTTCTATTACCAGAACCTTGACTTGCATTCAAAGCCTCTGAGTCACTATGATAGTCTACTCAAGCTTGGTCCAGCAAAGATAATGAAGATTCAAGATGAACGGTATTAGTAGTACTAAAACAATATCTTCTGGCATTTTGCAATCATTATTTCATCTGACTGGGCTACTTGCTATACAATACAGAAAATAAAACAACTCTCCAAGAGCATACTTGCAACTCTGACTGGTTACTTGAATTCTTTTTGTCTACAACAGCCAAAAGTCATAACCGGAATGAAAACCAAAGCATACTAAGCCTTAAGGTGACTAAAGCCTCTTCCAGTTGCTAATACTTATTAAACTTTACCCAATTATATAAGAATCTTGGGGAAAAACCACTCAGAATTCTAGTTGTAACAACCTAAATCTATTTGCTAGTGGTTAACAGCCACAAAACTCAGCACGGGATTTCTGCTTCTATTCCAAAGTTGTATCACTGAACTAGGTAGATTTTTTTTTTCCAACTAGCTTTCCCTGTGTTGTTTTTAAGAGACAGAGGAGGCCTACGACTTCCTCTCCCATGGGACAGGGGGCCTACTGAGCATAAAAGACCTTGTGTAACATGGAGGCTGCACTTTATTTTGCCAGGATACGGGAAAGACCAACACTCAGTACTGGTAGGCTGAGAGACTGAGTTCATGACACTCAAGACATGGACATAATTTTACTCCCAAGTCTCAAACAGTGACAGTGCAATTTTGATCAGAGAAGATTATGCATCTAAACTCAAACCAACTGATGATCCAAGAAGATGGTCCCATTTTGCTGGACTGGTCCGCACGGAGAATCAATAAGCTGCAATGGGATATCAGACAATTTCTTATCCCTAGTGCTGAGAGATTTAAAAAAAAAAACAAGAAAAACAAAAAAAACCCCCCTGCTTTCATTACTCTTAATCAGTTTGCTGCAGTTTGAGAGTGTCAACAAATCTAAAAAAATTAAAACCAGCACTAAGAAATGCTTACATTTGTCAGAACTGTGAAGAAAGCCCTGCACCTTACAACCCTCTCGGGAGAGGGCAGAGGATAGGCTGCAGCCTTCCTGCGAGCCGAGGGGTGGTGGGAGGAAGCCCAGCAGCAGCGCTGGCTGAACAGGCTCCTGCCTCCCTGTGCCCTGCAGCATCCTGCCTCCTCCCAGCAAAGCCCCAGCTCAGCCTGGGGACACCTGCCTGCCACCATTGCTGCCATGGCAGCAGGGTGGCACCAAGAAAGCTCAGTAAAGCAATTCTGTGACGGCTGCTGCATTATGTAGTTATAGCCCAAAGCTACTTTCTTAAACATGAGACAAGCTGTAGCTAAAATATATTGATTTAGCACTATAAAGTCAACTCCTAGAAGCAAAATGGGTTAGAATAAGCAAGCTTGTGAGAAGTAGCTGGCCTGATAAATGATGGGTTTCTCACAGATGCAAACATCGGAATTTTGTATTTACACTGCTTTAATTCTGGTATCTGCCATCTGTGCTGCACTATTTAGTAACAACATTTGACCCACAGCCTCAAAAGAAGTGGTGTTATACTGATGTAAAAAAAAGTAGTAAAACAAGTCAACAAATAATAGATAAAACTACTAGACTCAGGCAGTTTTTTAGTAGTGTTATTAGTCTTCCCCTTTACACCACCTTGTAATACAGCACTCGCAACAGTCCCATGTTACAATAAAGCATTTCCAAATTTCAGTATCAAAAATCAATAAAAAACTTGTATACATATATAAATATAGGGTATTATCTGCCAGTGAAAATTACTACTGATGTAAATAATTTGTGAAATATAAACGCATGTACAATACTGTAAAATAAATGAAATTTTATTCAGTCTTTCATATTTCATAATTTCTCATTGGTTGTGATCTTTTGCCTCCAGAAGCACTTGGAAAATACAAGGAGGTATGACCACACTGCTGATAGCAGTAATTATCTCAAGATCTTAGAGACAAGATGTTGCTTTTGAATGACAATGACATGAATTCTCCCTGTGCAGAGACATTGTTTGATGGTACAGTTTATCAATGAGCCAAATGACTACTGAAAGCTCATTGAAAGATGCTATAAAAAATGCCAAAGCAATTAAGAACTAGGACAACAAAGCAAATATTTTATATTTGCTACTACTAAATAACCAGCTGCATTTAAAAAAACAAAAACCAAACAAAACGCCCAGCACTGAGCTCATAAACCATCAATATTACACAACAGCATGTTCAAGGAACTGAAGTTACTGGGCAAGAAACCATAACCTTCCCCTTCTAGAAAATGCACATGATTTTATGCATGGAATTAATCTAGTTAAAGGCACCACTTCAAAAGCTAGAGCTGACATATGAAAATTACTATACATGGTGAAGTGAAAATAAAGCTTCTAGATGAAGCAAAGATAAAGCATAGGAAAGTATAGAACACCTACCATAGGCATTCAATTATCCTATAAAAAGCCTAAGTACAAACACAATCATAGTGAAAATTATACTACAGTCATCAACAGCAAAATTAATTTCTTTGTGACATAATTCCAAATTCTAAAGGGATGTGAACTAACTTACATTCAGATATATATTTTTCAGATACATACTTGCATACTGTGTGAAACAGTAAAAAGACACAGTTTTGTCTCAAAGTAAAATTAGTTTATGATGTATTGTTTTATTTGATAAATCCATTCATGTGCAAATTTATAGGTGACATAGTAAAGGGTACATTGTGTATCTGAAACTTTTTGTTCTTTCAGCATACTGTATAACTTTCTTATGAAAATGCACACTATAGGCAGAATGATGATAGGCTCTGAAAGGGAATTGCATTAAAACACGAAGTTCCATCAATTGTTACTAATCTCATTCCCTGCAAATCCGACTTCCAACTATTTTGCCACATTAGCCACTATCAATGGCATTGCAATTTTTATACGTTTAAAGTTTGTTTGTTTCCATTAGGGTTTTTGTTTTGTTTTGTTTTTTTTTTGTTTTGTTTTGGTTTTGTTTCATTTGTTGGTTGTTTGGTTTAAAAAAAACAACAATCCTTACTGCATACTCAGTAATACATGCAAGGAATGTTTAATCACTCTTCTGGAAGGTAAAAAGTAACTCCGTTGCTTTGTAACTCACACTTCAAAGAGTGAAGCCTAAGTCATATGTTTCACAAAGCAAGCAGGGCAAACCAACTCACTGTTCAGTCAAACCTATAAGAATGTTTACATGCAAAGTAATGCATGTGAAAATATTCATTTGCCATTTATAATTATGACATCAATCTATTTATTTCTCAAAATAAACTTCAGGGTTTTTTCTCAGTCCACAAATGGATCAAAACTATTCAGACAATTACAGGTTAGGTTAAAGTACAGTATATTTAGTTATTCAGCCAACCAGCATTAAGTGTGAATTCTACAACTGCTCCTGACACAAGGGGGATTCATGGGAATTCTTAAATACATACAACTCCATATGAAGCATCTGAAGTAAATTATGACTAAGGCAAGAAAGATACCATAGGTTTCCTCAGAATCCTGAAATAATAGCATTAAAAAGATCTGGATCAATGAGGTTCAGCAGCCCTAAAGTCAAAGTTGTCTCCAGAAAACTGACTAAACTCTTACACACCTAGTTTCCAAAACTTAGCAAGATTCTACATCTCAATCACAACAGTAAGCTAAACCTTCAGGATTTTCTCTCTTGTAAAAGTACCACCTTCTAAGGCCAAGTATTTCAAAAGACGGTAAAAGTAAAGGTTCTATAAATCAGTTTAATAGAATAACAGTAAAAGGCCTTTGATCACCCTTTGTTGTATCAGCACCACTGACATCTGCCTTTGTGCAACTCTGTCTCATGACAAAGGAACCCCTGAATTTGATCCACCACAGACATGCTTCAGCTCAGGATGGAAGAAAACTCTGGAAAGCAGGCTCCCAGAATCAACAATCCATTTATCTGTACTCAATATCCAAATCTGAGGACTTCCTAGTGCTAGGGAGTTAGACAAACAATTGCAATGAGACAAATGTAATCTTCAAGCTAAATCTCACCTGCTGCAATTAAAAACACAAATCAGAAGCATTACTACTACCTCACTGCAAGCATTTTACTATCTGTTGAGCAACTGGAAATGAAAATGAACAGCAAAGGACTGGGCCAAGATTTGGAAAAATACTAACTGAAAAAATCTCTTATGTTTTCTGACTGGGTAGACCTTCACTAAAATGCATGTGTGTCTACTGTCAGATTTATGACTACAAAGCAACAGAATATGCCCTTATCTCATACTCTCATGTACACATTTTCAGTGGGTTGGGCTAGATTGGTCAAACATTGTGGAGCCCTTCTTACATTCTCAGACATGAGAAATCAAAGAAGTTCAGACTGAATTGGTCCAATCTTTTCTCAAAGCTCATCTGCATTTTTGTTTTGTTAATTTAACAACTCTAGTTTCAAAAGTACATGAGAGCCTTGAGCTACCAATTTATACCATTGTCACTCTATCCAAATAAAAATACATGTATCCATGTCCTGAGAATTATTTTGCTGAGTGCACAGACAGCTTAATTAAGTTGGTGAAATTAGCTACAAGTAAGCTCTGCAATTGTTTTGCAGGCGCCCAGTGGGTCATCTTGTCAATTTATAGTAAAAGGATCCCAATTGTTGCCAGTAAAAAGTTACACTATTTTCTTAACCTATTCTTTGTTCTGAAAGTGCTGTAAAACACCTACATTTTTTGCTGCCAGATTATTGACCTGGTTATAATGCAATGACAAGGTGCAGAAATATTCACAGATAGAGCATTCATGTATACTCTGTTCCTCTTCCCTACTTAGCTCAGAAAGCATGTGATGATTCAAGTCAAAGCAACTTACTCAGTAAAAAAAAAGCATAAGATGGCTTGAGCAAGATGTAATCTCATCTAAGGAACCATAATTGGGGGTCTAAAATAAGTTATCCAGTCAGTATCCACATGATCTTGGAAGCACTTGTGCATGTGAGTAACATGCAACTTTTCCATTTCTATTATCATATTAGTCCTGTTTATCTACAATTCCTTTCTCTAGTGAATGAACACGTAAATGAAAAGAAAAATCTCTCAGCTAAACTGAGGCTGAAATAAAACTAACATGTCCAAAATTATTTGCTGCCAGTTCTTTCCCCATGTCAAAAGTCTTTGAAATTTAGGACAGGATTTGGCTTGACTTTACTGTAAAAATAAAGTGAAAAGTAAGTTTTGAAGTTTATAGAAACACACTTGCAGTAATAGCCTTTACTCTAAATTTTAGGAGGATTTCACCATTCCCTATATTCCCCCATTCCTATACTCCTCAGCTTGGTGTATCCATACACACAAGCAGCCACAGTTCCATGGAAAGCAGCAACTTTCAAGATCAGAATCAGTAAAACTTCAACAAAATCAAAACCAGAAACACCTAGTTATATCCAGTATAAGGGTAAATACTAAATAAGCTTTAGCCCTTGCTGAAAAACAGTATTTAGGGAGGCCATTCACAGAAGTTTCCACCAAAACCATTCTATTTCTGCTGGAAGAGCTCTAGAAAATAAATGCAGCATAAATGAAGGACTCTGCATTCATATGTTCATATCATACATCGAAGAGAAGAAAAAAATTATATCTCTGTAATTTTTTTATACGTCAGTTGCAAAATCCTTCAACATTAATTTTATCTGCTTTCAGTGAAGACATAAATGAAGCTGAAAATGAAAAAAGAGGAATAACTTAAATTGCAGTAAAATTGCACCTTGTTTAGATAATATAAGAGTAATTTGCTTCTTTCCTCAATACTTCTTCTGTCTTTATTTTATTCCCATAGCAGATGTGAACACAGAATGATTCAAAGTGCTTCAAGTCCTAGAACACTGGAATTTTTCCCCCAGGTACTCATAAAACTGGATCTAGATTTTGAACATTAGTATTTACTAGCTTACTTGGAAAAACTTTGAGCAATTTTATTTTAGCCTGTCAACACTTATCTAAACAGCAGTCAATATATTTCTTTTATTTTCATATACAAAGTTTTTAGCTGAATTCTAGTTGAAAGACTATTTGAAAACATGGTTATTTTCAACAGGTAAAGGTTTACAAAGCTGTGAAAGAAGCTGGAGACTAAGAGAATGTAACAACCTTTCCAGCCCTCCTTTTATCTACTGTGAGCCAAGTGAAACATCAAATGGAACATGTAATACAGTATGCATTTAGCTATACCTGAGTGATCAAAGGTGTACAGTCAATATTATAATCATAAATTTATTTTTATAAACTTATTTTTAAAAGTTAGAGAATTAGAGTATCATATAATAGTTTAAAATTTCATAAACAAACTCACACAGTTGTAATGGTCAATAGTGAAGCTACAGGACTTGCGTAACCTTAAAATAATTTGGAAATAAAATTTTAAAAAGCCTTTGCAAATCCACTCCTCTATTTCCTGTTGAAATGGCATAATTATTCTGCCAACTCCAGCAGGCTTCTGTGCCCCATTTTGGCCACTTCTCCCACAAGCCTTCAAGATTTCTCATTTGTCATTCCTGGTGAATGGAACACCCACCTTCCTTCTCTTGAAGTGCCATTCTAAGGTGCACTTCTGCAATTCTACCTACAGAAAAAGTCAGTAAATAAAACATTCATTCATGGTGTCAACAACGTGCCAAGCCATCAGCTTTCACTGTGTATGCTGTGCAGCATAGCATTTATCTCACTTTACCTTTCTTACTACACCATAATGATTTTACCCTCAGTGCATCAAATCTAAAAGTAGAGATGTAATGTACAAAAATCATGTTGGAGAAATTCTGTCTATTGTTTTTGAGTGTTAGCTGCACCTCTCAGTGACCAGAAAGAGGATGTATATTCCACATCAAATATTACATTGTGCCTATGTGCATCTGTGGTACATGTACACGTGTAATCAACATAAAGAGAAAAGAGCAGCCCATTCAGTTCTGTTTACACTGTACTACATTTTAATCCTTTGCTGTCTGTTATCAGTTTATGACACTGAGCTGGAAAGGTGCATTAACGCCTTTTTTTTTTTTTAATTCCATATTGTCTGAAAAAGGCCTTCTACTCTAAATCTATTTCCTTCTCTTTGAAAATCTAAATTAAAATTCAGCTAAGAGTCTGTAGGAATTGCTTCTGTTGACACAGGTCAAGGTCTATCAAGACTATATTCACAACTGCTATTAACCATATTTCCAGACAGTCTTGGAGGTAGACTTGAAGCATTTTTATGTTTTTAAAAATTTGAACGGAATTTTTTTTTAATTAGGAAGAATATGTTGTCTACACATATTAAATGCAAGCCTGCCACGAGATGATATTACTGACCTGCAGGTGACATTAACTTCAAGTCACACTTTCATGTCCTTCATGTATTCTTCATGCCACTCAACATAAAAGTGCCTAATCTATTTATCTTTCATAAGAACCAACAGAGCTTTAGTAATGTCAGTACAGTTCTAACATACAGTTTGTCATTACTGAGGGGAAAATTGTTTAGGAATTACTGGTTTTGTAACTGTGTGGCACTCCAAATAGGAGAAATACCTAACTTAGATTACTTCAGCAAAAAAACTGCACAAACCATTTTCAGAAACTAAAAATGGTTGAAGATGTAAAATGCAAAACCACAACAACAAACCTGTAAACACTGCACAGAAGCACAAGATATAATCAATAACTCAATTTAAATTACAATTACAATGCTTCAAGATGAAAAAAACCCAAACAACACTTGAAAGCATATGGCTGAAGTTTACATTAATACATTCGCTAAAATTAAAGCACTTGTCCCTGGAAATGTACAGCTTAAAGCTAAATGAAGCCCTTCCTCACATACTTGAAACTATCTCAGTATTGAAAGGAGAAAAAATAAGCTTATTCAACTTACATCTTTTTCTGACCGATGTGGGAACATTGATGATTGGCTGTAGTACATGTTCTCATCATGGTAGTCACCATCAACCCCCTCTACAAACTTCTTCCTTGAAGCACCAAACATGCTGTTTGTCACCTAAATAAGAAGAAAATTTATTATATACCATATATTATTTGGTTTGCTACATAGTTAGTATATATTTTAAATATATATGTATAGAAGGATGGTTAAAAACCCATTTCTAAATATCTGAAAATTCCTCTTAAAAATACTTTCTGTATACTGCAAGTGTAATGGTTCTTTCAAGAGGGATTTTCATGTGACAAACTCATATTCCAGAAATGAGTGAGGTGGGAAAAGGGGACATGTATTCCTTTTGTGGAAGGATGTTGTTATGTTTATTTTTTGAGTTCCATGACCTTACACCTAAGCTTATTTAAAATTACAACATGTCAGAAAACAAGAGCAAAGTTTTCTAGTTTTCTTCTCCTCAGGTAAACATTTTCAGCCTAAAAGGAAATAATTAAGAATATTCTTAAGAGTTCAGTCACCTTAAAAGAAATACCAAAATTGAAGAAGAAAAAAAAAAAATCTGTGAAATATTCCATGTCTCATCACCAGAACCTGGAGAACCAGCCTTCTACTTAACCCCACTCAGATCCATGATTAAGTAAGAGAAAGTTGAGCTTAACCACACTCAACAACCTCACCACAGACTGGCAAAGTTACTGCACAAAAACCCACTAGATTTTATTTTACCCATACTCTCAGAATCGCACATGCACACAGTGCTGCTAAGTCAGGAAATGGAAACCAGAGAAACAGCAGCCACACAGCTGGTCACAGAACCTTAATTCATTAGAAAATATAATCCTGCAGCAAGGTCATACAATGTCACTGAAGCATCCTCTGCACACAGTGGGTACTTCTACACACAACTTTCATTTGATCACCTGACTACAAAGCTCTATCCCAGCACAGTGTGCGTTACCAAACCCCATTTTAACCACCCAGGTTAATGTTCAAATCTGTGACGTGGCACATGCAGGTCAGCACAGAGCAACTTGCCCAGTTTCTTGTACCATATGGGGAGACTGGAGAGAATGAAATCCAGCAGGGTGATAATCAACTCTGAGCTACTGCTCTACATAACTTATCTTCTCAAGGATCTTTATCATCTTGAAAGGTAAGGAAGCTAAGGTGCAATTAGTTTATGAAATGCACAAGATTTACAATCTTCACTACAGCATTAGACAAACTTAAAAACCAGAGGATTTTAAACTTTTTTTGTAAAAGAATAAGTCAGTCTGCACTAACTTAGGCTCATGCTTGGAACTAAAATTTCAAAATATTTATTTTAGTTGGTGCAAGAAGAATTACTTACAGCCAGAAATCTTGACAGAAAGCCCTGCTGACACAAAATTCCAATGATATTCCTCGCAGTATGGCTTATTCAAATTTCACCTTTACTGATGAAGACTTCCAGGCAGTGTTTAAATAACATGGCTGGCTGTTCCTAGATTGGTAGCAATTAAACTCCATGGTTTCAAAGTCATAGTACTTTTGATTAACAGTAGTCAACACCTGGGATGCATTTAATACAGCTATATTCCACAGACTGATCTCAAAACATTTGGCTAAACAGGAGTCTACTGCACTACTCCTACAAGAGAATTTCAGATATTCAGACTACTGATATTCCAGAACAAATGTAAAATCTGTTACAAACATGTGAAAGATGGCATGTAAAGGTACTGCATACCTTCCCCAGATGTAACTTGTCTTTTATGTTTTTTACAAAATACATGCAAATGTAAGGTCCCCACGTGCTAGATGCAATCAGCTGACTTTCACACTTATAGTGAAGCTTTCATTACACTGTAAGCATATCCCACTGTGTTAATCCCCTTACAATGCAATTATCACCTACCAGATGGGATGGAGCATTTAACAGGCTAAGGGGATTATCTTGTCCTTTGCTCTGCCTCAGTAAAGTGCAGAGAGATGAGCAGTTGCCTTTAACTGCAGTAAAAGGGATAGTAAAATACTTTGGTGAAGCTATCTTCAGCAACAAAGAGAAGCTGGAGTCTCACCCAACTACTGCTCTTGAGAAACAGAAAAGAAGCTTCTCACAAGTCCCAAGGAATTCTTTGGTATTCCTTTAACAACACCTGGGATAAAAAAAGGATTATTTTTTTGCCACATAACCTTCTCTTGTGATACATCATCAGAATAACAACTGAATTGTGATAGAAAGCAAGTCACTGATGCATACGTGGTACAGTACTAATGTAATAAGAAAGCCTGAGCTACAATACAGGAGCTATATAAGGGGGGAAAAAACTATTGTCTTTGACCCAGCAGATTTTTATCTTATTTCTGCAAAGGTTTACACGTGGCTGGCTACATATGCATCATAAAGATTTCTGAGTCGGTGGGTCAGAGCTCTCAAAATGTATGTCTGCAGCTGCTGCACAAAAGTTAGTATGTCCAAATATAACCTTTTCACTGAAAAGTTGAAAGGTATTTTAAATTCTCCACTAAATTCAAACTTTCTAAAATATTATTTTCTGTACTGAAAATCATAAATGACATTGGCCCAAAAAACTATTCAAGACTATTATTCCCTGAACACTGATGAAGTATGATGATATTAATATCGAGTCTGACAAGAGCATGGTTATAAAGAAAGAAAATGAAGAAAAATTCTAATAATTAGATAAATATTGATTTTTTTAAATTGGAAATCCATATTTCTACATGACACCTAACAGAACTGTGCTGATGAACTCCAGAGAAAACAGAGCAGGTTGCAGCTGTAGGGGAAGAGGGGAAGGCTTAGGAGTCTGCAGTGCTCCTGTCAGCTACCCAGCTGCATCGCTGCACCCAACTACCCTGAAGACCTTCAAAGACTTTTTGCTGACACTTCCTAACAGCAGCGTTTCTGTATGTGATTTTGTGTTGTTTGATGCTGCCAAGTGAAGCAGTCACATGCAGTGTCCAAGCTGTCCAAACTCCCACTGAGGGAAGTGGGACAGGCATTGAAGGGCATTCTGGAGACCACCTGCACTCCTAACAGGATTCCACTCCACTAGAAAGAGCTGTCAGCTGTTCTTACGGTGAACCACAGCACAGATCACAACAGAGAAATGTGGTGGTACAATTCACACCACTATCCAGCCCTGTCACAAAACTAACAAACAGCACAGTAACATGAGGCAAGCTGCTAAAAACCAGTAACAGAAAGAACAGGAACTGGGATTAGACTTAAGCTGCAGCTGCTGTAGCCAGGTTGCTTACTTTGTGCTTATTCTGAAGCTAAAAGCAGCAGCCAATTTATCTACTTCCCAGTAGTCACTGGGGACAGTAAACGGCTGGCAGACTTCTGAATCAGAGCACTTATCCCCATGCAGACTTTTATATTACAGCAAGTTTATGCAATGATGGTGTCAATACTGTTGCCAGGTTAGCAGCAGGCCCCTTCCAATCCATGTTACCTTATTCCAGTATTTACTAACACACTCATTTAGTCACTCATGCTACAAGCATATGCACAGATATTGGAAAAACACCGTTGTGGTACTCTTTGTAAGAAGGTGTGAGAATAACTGGGTCTATGCCAAATGCAGGCAGATATGCAGATGGAACTTAGTTGCCTATTTCTTAGGACAAGAAGCCACTGGGAAACCTCATACACAGACTGCAGCTTGCTTTTCATAGACAGACAGATCACTGCCCAATCAGCTATGAAAGTAAATACAGCAAAGTTCATGAAGCCCTTACAAATAGATCTTAAACCCTTTGGAAAGTAACAGTAACCTGAAGTTTTGGACCTTCAGGTACACAGGGTCTAGACTGGTGAGGTGAAGAAAGGTAGGAATCAGGTCTTGTATTTCAGTTCCTCTTTCATATATATACATACACACACACCCCCATATGCCACCACAATCTCACAGAAGTGGTATGCCAATTTCATGGCAATTCCTAATCCTCTAATTGCTCTTCCTGTTCTACTCTGGGAACTCAGTACTCTGTTGCACAGGACACACTGGCAGTGTAACCATTCATTAAAAATGTAAAAACGGTGCACTTAAATTCATTCTTTAACATAATGTTGCAAAAGTACTAACAACTCCCACTGGTAATCCCATGCAAAATATTATTAGAAAATAGTCACGGTGACAGAGGAAAGAAAGGGAAGGAACTACACATTAGGATGGAGTTAAGAGAATTCACCAAACACATGGCCATGTGTTCTGATCAGGTGAACACATGTTTTTCTTTAGCAGCACAAGCTGCACCTAGGTCAGGGCAACCCTTGGTATCAACAGAAGCTGGGGGATGAACAGAGAGAGAGCAGCCCTGCCAAGAAGGACTTGGGTGTGCTGATGAATGAAAGGCTGGACATGTGCCAGCAGTGTGCACTCACAGACCAGAACACCAGCTGGATCTTGGCTATCCAAAGCAGTGTGGCCAGCAGGGTGAGGGAGGGGATTCTGCCCCTCTGCTCTGCTCTGGTGAGAGCCCACCTGGAGAGCTGCATCCAGCTCTGGGGTTCCCAGCATGGGAAGGACATCGCCCTAACGTAATGAATCCACAGGTGGGCCACCAAGATGATTACAGGGATGGAGCACCTCTCCTATGAGGAAAGGCTGAGAGAAATGAGATTTTTTCAGCCTGGAAAAGAGAAGTTTTGAGGGTATTTTAATTGTGGCCTTCCAGTACCTGAAGGTAGCCTACATAAAATATGGATCATGTACTGACAGGACAAAAGGGAAATGGTTTTAAACTGACAGTGAGTAGGTTTAGATTAATGTTACAAAGAAATTCCTTACTGTGATGTAATGAGGCACTGGCATAGGCTACCCAGAGAAGCTGTAGAGGCCCCATCCCCAGAGTTTTCAAGCTGGATGGGGCTGTGAGCAACCTGGTCTAGTGGAAAGTATCTCTGCCATGGCAGAGGTCTGGAAACAGATAATCTTTAAGGCCCCCTCCAGTCTAGGCTATTCTATGATTCTATGTTTAAAACTCACAATTTCAAGCTAATGTTCATCAAGCAAAATGCAGTCAGAAACCTGACAAGACTTTTAAATTCTTCTGGAAGATTTCCCAAAAACAGGAGAACTAGAAGGATCAAATAATCAGTTTGCTGTGGTTGTTGACCTTTATCCTTCAGGTGAGAAAATAACCCAAAACAACAATCAATACTTATTTTAAAAAGATACAAAGAGAAATATTTTTAATTTTGGAGGAATACTGCAGTATAGCATAATTTAGCACACAAAAATGTCTCACCAATAACTGAAAATATCTTATTGAAACTGAATTTGTATGAAAAATTATTAAAAATTTTGTCTTAAGCTGCAAGAAAATCTTCTTCAACATTTACTTATAAAGAGGTTTTATCAATGTTAATTTAACATCCTGAAGCAAATAATACTATTAAAAATGAAATTTTTTTTTTTTTTTGCTTTGCCATATTACTATAGGCAGTACCTAAGGAGCGCTCACTCACACCATTAACATAGCCAAATCTAAACTAAGATGATACTATGAAATCTTGCAGAAGAATGAATACTTTTAAATTTCCATAGAGTAGAAAAACCAACATTGAACTATAACTGATTAAACTCATTAATCTTCGTAAGATTAAAACTATACACAGTAATACAAGGTGGGGAAAAAAAAGAGAAACCATTTTAGGAATTCTAGCAGCATCCCTTTCCTGCCTCTCCAGTGACTACAGCAGACACACTACCACTACACGGAAGAAATTAAAATTTGTAATCTCAGTTTGATGTTACAGAGCTTCTACCCAGTTATATACTACTGCTTCAGATGTTGCTGCCTACGTCTTAATAAGCAAAGGCAATAATTTACTGTATTTCTTTTCTGTCACAAATCACTGTTTTCACACAAAATAACATACTTACACATCAGCAGTATCTACAAAAGTGACCCTTAATGAGCCTTTTAGTGAGAAATAAGTGTCTCAAAATCCTATCAAAAATCACATGAAACATCAAATGAGCCTGCAATTTAAGTCAAAATACAGAATCTGGAATTCCATCAGTTGGTTTGCTAACATAAATTCAATTTAGTAAAAACTACTACAGTTTATGGTCCTATTTCTGAGTGTCAAAGATAATTCTATTTAACTTAAGTGGAACTGATATACAATAGAATATATATTACCAAGTTGCTAAATGCAAAAAATCTTTCAAATCCCAAACCTTTAGTGATAAGTAAAGCTATTAAAAATAATATAAAGAAGTACATTGCTAGAAATAGATTTCCTTTTCTACATGAAAGACAAAAAAAACCCAGAAGCTGAGATCCTCTGTTCTCTCATTTCATAATTGCACTCTGCTTCTTCAAGGTGAATGATAACCTCTACCAGTACACTTTATGATTATGCTATGACTACAAACAACAACTTCATAGTACCAAAAGAACATCATAATGGTACACAGAACATTTCACTATATTTCTCTTTCTTTTTCTCCTTGATTAGCTTAATACTGGCACAGTTTTGTACCCATTGTAAGAATAAAAATCGTATAATAGGTATTTTGTTCATGTTTTTTTTCTAGGTGACCTGCTCTGGGTCACCCTGCCTTGGCAGGAGGTTGGTCTAGATGATTTCCAGAAGTCCCTTCCAACCCTAATGATTCTGTGATCTTTAACAAATGGCTTCATATTCTTTTAAGTAATGTCAGTCTTCAAGTTTCAATCACAAACATGGAAGACTAAAAGACCACCACAAAAGGAGACACAAATCTGTCAAAAAACTTTTAAGTTGGACAGCCTTTAGAATAAACTCCAGGTACTTCTGTCATATGATAAATTATTTTCCAAATTCACATGGCACTGTAGAAAATAACAGCAATTACAGATTTACACAGGTCAAGTCTCTGAGTAGTTGAAGATGCAACTGATCTCCTAAGACACTGCATAGTCTTTCCTCTTGTCTTTCTTCTTGTAAAGTAACTATGACAGACAAGATGCACAGCAATCTAAATGCAGTAACTCCACACAAAATTTTGAGCATCAAAGAAATAAAGTACATATAGTTATGATTTTAGACTACTCATACTCTCAAGAACAATCATCTACAGGGTGAAGTTTTACAAGTATTCTATGAAGTATAATAATGCTTTCAAAAACTACACAAAAACTGTGAATCTATGCTGCATACAAACTGTATCCAAGAAATGGCAGTCCCTAACATCAAACAAGCCACAGAAATTCTCCTGAACAAGATCGACATCCTAACTGTTGTTAACCATCTTTAACTCTTATGAAATAAAACATTTTAAAACACTCCTGAAATAGCACAGGAGGAGTAGGAAAAACTATCCTACATTAAAACAAGAATAAATTAACACTGAAATTACTAAAGCTGAACTTGAAAACTGTGATTATAAGAAACTCCATTTTGTCTTGTAACATGGTTGACACCATTCCCATCCTGGGACAAAATCTTGCAGGTTCTCCTCCTGGTACAGAAATAACACTTGGAATATATTAGCAATCAACAGTAGTTTGGGATATGACTTCTCTTTAAGCTGGATGCCTTTTATGGGCCTGATCAATGAGTTATACTCATAAGGAAAATAATCTACTGATAGGCCATTCAACAAAATCCAAACACATACAAGAAAGACTTCAAATACAAGAAAGGCAGCAACAGATTTGAAGAAGTGACAAGGGCAAACAAACTCGCACTCCATCTAGAGCAGTTTGGGGAGAAATAAGGATGATGGCACATTCAATCCACCTTAGTCAACGGCATGGCCTGAGAAGGAGGAACGTGTCTCCACTGTAGACATGGCAATGAAATCACAAGTCCTGATTACTGCAGACATCTGCAGCCACACACATACTGTAAAACACACAGCTGTGTTTTCCTGTCAAGGCCATGGTTTAAGGAATATCGTCCATTGGGAACAATGACTACTATTCTGATATAATTATAAAAATAAACTTTTCCTATAAAAACTGGTACGTAGTTAATGTAGGGATGGGTGAATCTTAGGAGAAATTCAGCTGCAAGGTCTGTAAATAAATAAGCAAAAAAACTCAAAATTCCATTCCAGAAAGATAATGAAATATCTTCAAATACCCTCATAATAAACACATTACTACAGTGACACTTTCCTGGCTCCTCAAAAATTTATTTTGCGAGTTTCTCTCAATCACTATTTTACAGCCATAATAAAAAACTGCTATTGGAAGGTATCAGAATGGCACTTTCCTACCTTGGTAACCTTTGACTCATCCCATTATGTAATTCAGAGATATACTGGTTGAAAACTACTTGCAGTTTAAACTAAAATTTGCTTTTGTAATTGGAAAACATTGCAGTTTGCCATATGAGATGAATTAGTGCTTTTAAGTATTTCACTGTTGACACACAAGTTTAGTTGTTTCTCAAAAATTTCACTTTTATAACAAATCAGAATAAGATAAAATTCAAGTAGATGAACTTGCTGAATAAGAGGTTATTTCCAGTTTCATACCTGAGCTTGCCTTTTGTGTTGCTTTGTGGCACATTCTTTTAAAAAATAAATAAAATGACACTTTACCCAATTAGAAATTCTAGATCTACTCAGCTATCCTCTGTAGAATTCCTTTGTAGAGCATATCCAGTCATAAAGCCCAGCTTTAGAAGATCAGAAAATCCCTACTACAGGAAGGTCTTCAGATACAAAAAAATCCTACCATTTTCTCCAGGCCCCAGAGAGAGAAGTTGGAATATGACATTTTCTTAAACACTGTGATCCTCAGAGCAAACTGATAAACATGCAACTTCTGTGTTCAGTAAAATTCTGTTGCAGCAAACTGTGCATATGGCCAAATTCACATGATGCATGTGCAGTCTGAAAGCTGAAAGGATAAAGTAACTGGAGAATTGAACCCATGAAGTAAAATCACACTAAGCACATGCACATTGTTCTGAATTACTTAGAAATGTGATAGATTCTATAAATTTCTCATGGAAGCAAAAAAGAAAATGGTGACCAAAGCCAATAGTTCAAAGAAGTTTGCACTTCCTACTCTAAAAACTCATTTCTGTATGAAGTCAGTCATAGAAATGGTTATAAGTAACTTCAGCTGAAAATTCAAAGAGGGCTGCCAAGATGAGGCAAAGCATATAGAGGGAATAAGAAGCTTGTGTCTCAAAAAATTTGTTGCATCCTGTACTGGCAACAGAAAATGGGATTTTAACAGGGACATACCATTCTGACCTCAGAGTATTGGTCCTCTCTTCAGGTAAGTTTTCCCCCTCTGCTAGAATGCACTAAAACAGGGAAGTTGTTCAATACATGTTTTGCGACACGTGTATGGGCATGTAGCAGAGAAAAGATTCTAAAGGGACATAAATGCACTCCTATGAAGGCAGCTAAGCAGGTGAAGTGATAATCAGACAAGCCAAAAGCCAAGTTTGGAATACCAGCATCTTAATTCACTGAATCACCAGACAGGTCAAATATGTCCAAAAATACAAAGAAATATAGTATGACTTCTGATAAAAACCTTAGAACAGTTCTGGGAGAAGACAAACACTTTAAAAACTTTTCATTCATCACTGGTGTTTAACAGTTATCACATATTAAAAAAAAAAAAAACACTTTTTAATAGCAATTATAACAGAAGTTAACTGAGTAAGATTAAGTAGTTTGGACTCCAGCTTCACAATTACGAGAGCTGCAGTGCTAAAGTATTTTTTCTCTATCAACTTTACAGCTTTGATATCAGCATGACATACTTTGCTACCTCTGATGTTTAGTATCGCTCACAACTTCTCAAAAATATTTTCCACAAACAACAGACAACTCAGACAAAAACAAATGGACCAACACTGCTTAAACTGGAAAACAAACTAGGTCCTTGTCTACTCTTAACCCAGCACTATAGTCTGACTTCTGAAGCACAGGTAACTGCTCCTAGTATCAAATGATACAAAGATTTCATTATAAGGAGCAGCTCAAAAACCTTTTATGTTGATAAATCTTCTAAGAAGCCATCAAAACAAAACAACAACAAACAAACAAAACCACACAAAAAAACCACCCTGGTGGAGTAACATGCAAACATTTACACTGAAACCAGAATCTGCTAAATCAGAAATTTTTACAAGGAAAACTAGTGGTGAGGAAAGAGGAAACAACACTCCCAGATTTTAGGGAGGCTGTATCCCTCCAGGGGATCAAAGTGAAAACAGCCTGCATCAAGGACACTGTCAGGGCAGGAGACAGTAGCATGGGGATGGGAGTGGATGAGTTGGAAACATGAAGGTCAGCTGGGTCTCACCAGCAAGGGAAGATGGTTGCAAGGACAGTGTTGATATGCTTGTCAGTGAGCAAGTACCATTACCACATGCCTCCTCTATTGCTGGGAGAGTAATTTTTTCCCATTTCTCTTAACCTTGCTGTGGTCCTTTACATGACACCTAAACCAATCTGACAGAGTTCCATCTGCTAAGTGCCTCCAGCTATCTCTGTAGTCACTACCCTACATATGGTTCAAGTAATATTAAACACTTCCTACACACCCAAATCAATTGAAACCAAAATGCCCATTGAAAAGCTTTCTAGACCTGTATTCCAACAAAATATTAAGTCTTATTAGATGATGTGTGTCACAATATCTGTTCACTGGACACTGTTTTTTGTTGATTCATTTTTTGTTTAAAAACTTTTGCACTATATAACAGACATGCAGATGAAAGCTTGTAAACCAAATGGAAAAAACAAACTCTGAAGTGTTAATTTATTTTTAGTTCATAATGACATGATTTAGGTGTTTTCATCATGCCAAATCTCATTTATTGTATGAGAAGAATAAACAATTAAAGAACAAGCTCCTTTGACTTTTTATTTGCTTTCAGCTGATACTCTCAGCCAGGAGGCTAGATTTCTACATCTGTGCTTCAGCTAAATGGGCAACCATTGCTCCAGCTGGGACACTTCCACAATGATTTTGAACAGGCTCCTCTTTCCAGGAATACTGCAGGGTTTTTTGTTCTTTTGTTGGTTTTTTGGGGTTTTTTTGTTTTTTTTAGCATAGTACCAATTCTGCTAACTTTTTAAGACAGCTGCACTGCCTTCCTATTTCTTCCTGGACAGAGTCAAAACTTTCATCTTTGGTTGATCTAAAATACTGTATTTTAAATAAGCCCTGCTTTCCTGAGCATTTCCTGCAGTTAAGCACTGTACAGTATGATTAGCAGAGTAACAACAGCGTATTTTTATCTTTCATTATTCTTATGGAGTTTGTTGACATTAAATAAATCACAATATAGACCCATTTCTACTTCAGGTTCTGCCAAGGTGGGGGGTGGGTGAAGGTGTCAGGGCGGGGGGAGTTTGTACAGGGAGCACAAGGTAGATAAATCTTAACTGAATAGAGAGCCAGTACTTTTTAATTTCTATCAGTATATTCACACATACAGTGTTTAATGTAAGCCACTAAACATTTGTTTGAAGCATCTCAGGAAGGAGGTAATAACAGTATTTTTAATTTAAGCTGAATTTTAAGAAATACAGGCTTCCCTTGGGTTTGGGCTTTTTTTTTTTTTTTTTCCCTCCTAGAGGTATTTTAAAAATAGAAAGAGCTGAGAATATTTCTGGCCAAAAAATTTATTCTGTACACACAGCACATCAAACATTTTATCTTACTTTAAAATACAACTGGAAAATTCAAAACATTAAGTATGTTTAATATATTGAATCCTTGAAGGAAAAGAAGTATTTATGAGCTGACACAACCTCCTGGCAGCATACCTGCCTCTCAGTGACTCTCCTTCTCCAGACCAATGTTACAGTCTGCAAAAGTAGAAACACTTCCCAAGAGCACAGACATGTTAAAGTTAAATTCATTTATGGGTTTTTGAAGTGTCCTCCTAAAATATACGTACTTGAAAAAATTCAAGTCAAATTACAAACTTTTACCCTTTGGTTATTTATTTACTGTGTTTTTTATTATATTAAACTCTTCAGATGCTTCCTACATATTCCAGGGCCTGTTTCTTGCAACTTTCCGATTACACAGCCAGGCTATGTTATGATTACAGCTGTACGAGGTTCAGACATAAAATAAAGTATGACAAAACAACTTTGAATGTTTTTACATCATATCTTAGTACAAGGCCAAACCAGTCTTAAAAAATTTTGCTGATCTTTTAAAAAAGATAATAGAAAAGTACTGGAATTATTTAAGAACTGTAGTTCCTCATCATTTCTCATTATTTAAGTGATACTACTCCACAGTGGAAAAGATAAATCAGAGTGAGCTCCCTAGCACACTACCACAAATGCAATCAACAAGTAAAATTAAGGAAGTGGTAAATGCACCTATCATGTCTTTACACTGTATTAATCTTCCACACATTCAATTTAAATCTCTCCAAACACTCTGTTGTCCATTAAAGCTGTCATGCACCCTCTCAATTTATGCATATGGACTTCAGTCAGACTTCCATATTGTAAAAACCTGTCTTTATGTTGTAAACTTTGTTCAAATATCAGAAACTGAAATAACATACCAGTTTTAAATTAAAACTAACTCTTCTTGGAATGGGCAAACTTTATGCCAAACATTTTAAAACAGAGCTATCTCAAATTGGCAGTCTAACCTCAGACTGCAAATGTTGCTGAGACCTGGCCCAAGTCCCAGACATGGGATGGTCTCATCCATCTCACACCTTCCTCAGAATTTCTCAGAGAACAGTTGTATACAGAGTTCCAAAACAGAACAGCAATATTTAGTGCTTCAACAGCCCGGTAAAACAACCAATAGGCATTGCTTCCCATTATTCTGGTCTCAGTCCCATTGGAGAAAAAAAAAAAAAAAGAGTACATTTACTGAAATTGGGACTTCTCAATCTTCAGCTAATGTATCCACTTTGCTCAGAGTTCCTACTTCTGACTTCACAAAATTCAGAAGTTATCCTGACCAGCAGCATTACCTCACTTTCATCTAAACTTGCAATAGCAAAACACTCAAATGAATTTTAGTCTTAACATACTTTACCAGTATTGCAGACGGGGAAAGCAATTTAAATCACTACACCACAATCTGATGCCAAATGCTTTGAAGCATTCTCAGAATCAGCCAAGTCCTGAAAGAAGTTCTTGCTACTTGAGTGATACAATCCCTTTCCTGCCCTCCCTGGCCCACACCATTTTGAAGCAGAATCTTAGAAGTTTTGTATTAAAAAGAAACATTGTTCCCGATACAAATCTTGTTCAGGAAAGAGAAAAAACTAATTTCTTTACCATATTTTCAAAATCTAAATTAATACAGTAAAGTCATGAATATGTCTTTCTCTTAGCATCAGGCTGGCAAGAATAGGGAGGGTGATATATTTCATCATGGACCTATATACCGGATAACTGGAGGCAGCTACATGTTGCATAAGTTTATAGCTATTCTTAATTTAAATAAAATACCACCCAGATTCTGCAGCTCTCTTTAAGTGACTAAATTGTACAGTAACTAGCTCTCAAAAAGTGCAAATGTCAAAAGAGTTTACAAATATTTAAGTATTCTTTGTGTTCGATGTCCTTCAATACTGTCATTTTTTAAAAAAATTGCTTACTATATCGTAGGTTTTAAAAATTGTTTACAATACTGTAATTTCTTAAAAAATTGTTTATGTATCTCTGTGGTACTTTAAGTTTTTTTCTGTTAAATATATTCCTTGCAGCTTTTTTTAATCCTTCCCCCCTTTTTAAAAAAGAACATACCCAATGTTGATTGCTATGAAGAATAATGTTCCCAGAGGCGGCACAAGTGAACTGCCTATAGAGTAAGCACGGCACACAATTTGTAACTCCCCAAACCTAGCCACACACAATAAAGTATGTTTTCTTAGCTCTGACCAGAATTTATCTTCAAACTAGTTCAGAAATGGCAATATTATTAATATATACAGGTAAGTATAAAAGAGCCAAAAATATGTATTTCATATAGTGACTGGATATATATCATGTATCAAGTTTGTTTATTAATAGAAAAAACCTTGACAAGACTATATCACCCACATCTAAGTGAAACACAGAAAATGGATCAGTTTCAAATACATGTTTTTTTTAAAAAGAATCTGAACTTAAACAGCTATCTAACAAATACTAATGCAAACAAATCAGTTGTTTCCAATACTGGAGATTTCTAGAAAGGAATACCTACTACTTCTAAAGTACTGACATTAATTATGTTAAGCAACGGCAAAGAAAAGTCTAGATAATTCAATAAATTGAACACCTAACAAAAGCTTTGAAAGCTGAACAAGGAAAATCAGATACTATAGATAACTTTTAAAATTAGTTTAAAAGTGACAGTAAGTCACAGGGAAGGTAGAATACAAACACATAACCATGGTTCACTACAGGCTGCAACTACAAAATTTTAATGATAAGCAAGCTTTTTGGATTTTGAAATGACAGAGAGAAACCTATACATTCAATAGACAATTTTAAAATTAAGAATACAATTTTTATACTAAGGCTTTGAATTGGAAGATCTTGTGTAATATTTACTACAGTTTGAATCATCACCAAGCAGAATTTTCACAAGGCATAATGTTTCACAGCAGTGAAGCCTAATGTCCCAGTCCTGCTCCTTTCTGGCTTCTTAAGTTTTCAGCCAGCTGAGTTCTTGGTCCAGCTGTGTGGTTACAGCCACGGTTACACTAAACCATAGCAGATGGGACAATGCAACAGACACAGCTCCAGTTTACAGTATCTTAACAGCCAAGAAACTGTATCAGAAGATCAAGGCAAGCACCCTGATGTCCACATTCACTTTATCAAAAGGACGAATTCTTTTATGATAGAAAACACTATCAAGCAAGTATAGTAAGTAACTGATCGTCTGTGCTGGTAAAATTGAACTAGGGTGACCAATGAAGTTGCCATCCTAAATTTTTCCATCATGCCTGTTCCGTGAGGGTTGCTCACAAGCTGCAAACACAAGTAACAACTGAGGTACCACCGATTTACTTCTGGTAGGTTATACTGAAGTTCAACAGGCTTTGTTACAATACCTTGTCCAACGTTGCATCCCTACAGCAAGTACAGACACCTCTGGGACAGGAGCAAGAGCACAGCTGAGGGGAGTAACCACATGCACCACACCACTTCCCCTGCACAGGGTGCCACTTGGCACCCAGCACCCGGGCATGGTTTTATTTATTTGCTCAACTGTCTTTTCACTGGGAAAAAAATGACAGTAAAACCCTAATAAATCCACAGGTACTTAAAGATCTTAACTATTGTTACCTGCACGTTTCTCACATAACATCAAACATTTCAATTGAAGAGAACAGAATGTTGACCAATGCCTGTTAATTAATGATTCAAAAACAATCTGTCAGCAAGACATGAAGAACATACAGAGAAAGATGCATGATCTGAAGCGCCTTCTTTTGTTAATAAAGATAAATTTGCTAAACTTTAGATTAAATGCTTAGACAGCTAGTTTGGGCATGCATAGCTCTAGTTAAGCAGATAAAATTAAGTAGAGGTAAATTTTCTTTAAAAAGGACTTACAAGTTTCTAAATTTCAGGTTATTTACAAAAAAAAAAAAAATAATTCTACGAAGACTTTCACTATACTATGGCTCCAAGCACTTTGAAATTATTCTCTGAATCCTTTGTGCATTAATTTCTATGGGCTTACTGTGAAGTCTAAGTCAGATTAATTGGCAAAAGACTGAAATGAAAAACTTCAGGTTTTCTAGAAAGTGCATCCTTGGTTAGTTCAATTTTTCCCCTTTTGTTATTGTTTTCCAATTTAACAGCCTACTTTCTTAAAACGTTGGTGAATTTCAGAGAAAAAATATTTTAAATATCAATTGTTTATAAACAAGGAAGAAAAGCTGTGACTTAGCCTAGTTAGGAGAAAGACAGGAGCCCCTCTGGGACCTTTGAGACTTCCAATACTTATCTGATCTTCTACTCTGCACTGATGTCTCTGAATTTCTTTTCATAAAGAGCAAAGTAGGCATGTGATTGTCTACAGCAATTTCCCAATCCCTTTCCATAAAAATTACTAAATTTTATAACTGGCCTTGCACTTTAACATAAAGTATAACTTTACAGTTTGCTCCCTCTTCCCAAATATGTTCATAGAGACAATGGTATCTTCTGAATCAGGGGCTCTGAAATACAACTTTCTTGTTCCAATCAACAAAGGATTTAATACAAACAAAAATATAGATCAGAAAATGTTCTTACAAAGGCATTCCTCAGTTTTAAGTCCTGTTCTAAAATACCTACTTTTAAAGGAAGTAAAACATACAGTCTTAGACGACAGGCTTCTGTAAAATTCCTTGGTACAAAAAGTGCTGGACTGGAAATGAGAGACAACATGGATAGAGACATGCTCAACCAAAGAAGGTTTCCTTTACAAGACAAACTCAATTATAATGCTTCAGAATGAACAAAGCTGAAGATTACTCTCAATAAATTAATGACTTTTCATCTGTGGATCCAGTTTTTCAAAACAGGTCTGTCTGGTACTGCTTCATGAAGTATCAGTTCTAGTCCAAATTTAAATAATCTGAATCACATCCCATGGGGCTCTCAAGCTTTGCTAGTCCTTATTCCTCCTACCCTGGTACCTGCATGTGTCTCAAGCACTACTGGCTTTAAGACAGGATCCTACTGACTGGTTCAGAATATATAAATTCATGAATGAAAACACTCATCTGACTTCCTTATCACAGCAACTAAGTTAGGACAACTTTTGTCATCCTGATACCAAGGATATCTGGAACTACAAATTTTCAAACTCCTGGTCACCAGTCTGCACATACCATTGCTGCACTTTAAACACTGGCTCTCACCTGCACAAGGAACCGCAATTCCACACCACAGGCTTCTCTGGTCTCAGCTTAAGCACTACATGGGAGCCTGAGGAGAAACACACTGCCACAAAGATAATTTTTAGAAACTACTGGTGAAAGCCAGAGTCCCTAATGGTAAACTACCTACCCAGCCTTGCTCTAGGAAAGCCAAAACAATCTGCAGACTATCTTGGATGCAAAAGGAACACATTGATAAATTACCCTGAGGAACAAGAAACCAACCCATGCCAACTGAGCATAACAAACAACACATGACAACAGAAAGGAAGAATTCTTCAAAATCACTTCTGGGACTTTCCAGAGTGTATCATTAAATTCAAACGCATATTGCCAAAATGTAAAACAGAGTAATCACAAAAGCAAGCTATTCTTGAGGTTTTGACATTTCTGCTCATCTGAGCTTCATGAATCCTAAGCATGTCATGACATGTTCCTGGGAACGTGACCATGCTACTTTCAAATGCAAATTGGCAAAACCCCAAAGCTAACTCATCTGTTTCTAACTTCATGATTTATCATGTACACTTTTTTCCCCAAGAATTTGTCAGCTTTTACTAACCCACAGAGTCCAGTCCACCCAAATTCCTCCCTAATTCACAAGAATGTAACAAATTTTACATTTAAAATGGCAAAATACCCAATTTAGAAACATCACCTCCTTCCTACTCTATGTTTAGGCAATAAATACAAAAACTGGCTACGCTGCATAGCACCACAGTTTGAGACTTGCAATAAAAAATAAAGCCACTGAAATTCTACTTATTGATGTTAAAACAAAAACCAAAACAGTCCTGAAATTGAACCTTTCATCTTCAAAGATGATTTTATTGAATTAAATGCAATGCTATCCCAAAGTATTTCGTACTATTATTAACAACATACATTTCTGTAAAAGTAAAACCAAGAGGGTTTTTCATAGATCTTTCTAGTCTTTGCCATTTCAGCTGAAGGAACACTAGGAATTCCAAATAATGTTTATGCGTAAAGCAGACTGTTAATATGAAGGTTGTATTTTTTAGCCCCTCAAAAGGGGCTAAATAAAACATGTTTCTTATTCATATTCCAAAATGTAGAACTCAACCACTCACTGTGTGGTAAAGCTGCTGCAAATTTACAATCACAGAACTTTGACTAAGTTTCATTATGATTACAGACTGCAGTAAATGATACTGAAATGTAACAATTACTGCACCATGTTTCAATGCACTGAATGTAGTAAAACACCATTCAACAAGAACTAAAGATGCTATACCACTTTATAAATTAGTAATATTCAAATTTGGAAGACTGTCACTTTTGGGAACACTGTGTTTTAAAATCTTAAAGAAAAGTTTAAAAAATGTTTAAAGTACATGTAGACTTCAAAAAATTTCTCTTGACCATTCAAATGCATATACACACCATTCCATCTCACTTTTTAATGAAAACTCAAAAAGGTAGGGAACACATTAATATACTTCAAAACCAGTTCCTTCAATACCTTATTGTTGAATCTACAACAAATAGTTTTAAAACCAAAATCTTACATTTTGAGAGCTAATCCCATTCCCTCAGAATAAGGTTCTCCTCAAAGAACCTTAAGCACACTGAAAATCGCAACATACCTACACACTGTACTTTTGCCCATTAATTTTTTGTGTCTGCTCAGGTAAGTAAATTTTGACCGATGACTGCTTCCTGTAAATGAAGCAGATAGTAGATTAGTAAAATATAGTTATCTTCCAACCTTACAAGTCCTACTGTTCCATAAACAGGAAAAAAATCCATTTGCAAATATTTTATACACTGAAAATAAAATGAAAGTATACTAAAATGGTTCTGAGTAGTTTTAAAGCAAAATCTAAATGCCATAAAAACCAATAATCACACTCAAACTAAAGCAGAAGTCATTTATTAGAGGAATTTAATTTTAAAAACACAATTATTACTTGCTCGAAGATTTAGGAAAAAGATGGATCAGCAGTAGGTGCTGGTGTCTTTTTTCCCAGAACAAAAAAAATTAAAGGCTGCAGAGATCTAGATCTATAGTATCTTGAGACCCTTTCTCCAAGCACAAAGCCATAGATGCCTTGATCTTGTACAGACAAGTTATTCTAGTAATACAGATTTGCCTTGTAAGAAAACCACATAAGAAATCACAAATGCCCCTGAAGTTATTTTTAACTGTATGTAATTTATTCTCTGCTAACCCCAACAGAACTTGAATACTGACAACTCCTATTATCTACCTTACAGGGAACTCTTCCTCCTTCCAAAAAGAAATGCTACTTCCTTCTTTCTTCCAAAAAGAAATGCTTCCAAACCCAGTGCTTGGGACAGCAAATAAACAAATTCAAATTCATGAACCAACAGTTTTTAGAGATGACTGGAAAGGCAAAACCAGAAGTTGAAAGTGTAGAATCCCTATTTCCAAATCCAAAGAATAAGGAAAACTAAAACCACCCCCAACAGAAAACTTAGTTTAATGAGAAAATAATGGAAAGGAAAATAAAAAATAATTAAAAACAAACAGAAAAAAGTTCACCAAAAAGCAATCAGGAAAGCAGATGGTGACCTTTCAGGGTCTAGAGAAGGAACCTGCTGTTGCACACAATCACAAAATTGTAACCTGTTTTTCACCAGAAAGCCAAAGAGCACATTCACACTGTAAGAGAGATGCCCAGAAGAGGCATAACACAACCAGGTGGGGGTCCTGCAGCTGCATGGTAGAACTCCACCAAGCATTTTGCATCATCCCTTCTCACAATACTTTCATACAGTTCTTTGCCTCAGAAAAGTGGCAACATTTCAAAGTACCTTTTGCTAACTAATTTGGACATACTTATTCTGCAAAATTTGTTAAGCCATTCAACCAAAACACTTTAGTGAAATCATTCCTGAAGCACTTGACCTATGCAAGAAGGCTACCACCAAACACAGCCTAGAAGAAAGCCTGAAGAAAGCTGCCCAACTCCACAGCAGTCAGCCCTGTGGCCCCTGAGCAATTCAAGCGCAGCCCTAGGTCCAGTGCACCAAGCAACACAACCCAGTTTGGCAACAGTGGGGCAATGGGAGGAAGAAAATCAGGATAGGCTGCTGTCTCCAATGTTGGCACACCACTGTACAGCAGCACACTCAGCCTCATCACATCCAGCATAGAAACAGCAGGACAGCAGGCAAGTTGCTGTCTTCCTCCTTCCATTTACAAAGGCTGCAAAGTCAACATACACCACCCAAAAGCCAGCAGAAAGTTTCATATGCCTCTGGTTCTGCAAACAAACCTGGCCTCCCAAGTTACATAACCAGATAATCCAGAGACACACTCCCTTCACCAGCACTAGCAAAGAGCAGTACTGCTGCCCAAAGCAAGTAGAACTTGGCACTGCTGGATACAAGGATGTGTCGGACAGATGGCTCTTCATCTGACAAAATGGAGGTGGTATCAAGTACTGTGGAAAACCCATAGATTTCTTTTTTTTGAGGAAGAGATTTCTATAATAACTTCACTGGCTATAAAAAGTACAAATTATACCACCTAAGTCTTACAGGAACAATCCTTCTGCCTGGAAAGGGACTGGATCCTTCAGGAGCTTCAACATATACGACATAAAACTTCAGAGCTTCCTCAACTCTCTTCTAGGTAGATTCTATATTCACCTCACACTCCCTAATGTTGCTTCTTTACTTGCCTTTAGATGTTATGATTTCAATTCTAGCATCCTTATACTTAACAGTATCAAGTATTTCTTCTAACACTGTAAACATTAAGACTACTACATTTATTTATTACATTAAGTTCAGGCTTGCTATACATGGAATACCCTCCGTCAATGAGTCTTATAAACATACTGATGGAAGCATGCACCATAGCTGGCATGCAAATAATATTGAAGTTGTAAGAGAAATTAGAGAGAAAGGGTTACGTTCATTTCCTGATCAGGTATGACAAACTTAATCACAGCATAAGTGCCTAGTATCAGGGTATAAACCCTAAAGTGTCATAATTCCAACACAAATCTAGATTACTCCTTTGCCTTGCAGAAAGGGAAAGGGCTTGGGTCGCAAAGCCTCTCTAGGCAGTCACACAGGAAGCTGGGTTTCACTCAGCTCCTTCTCCTCCTCTCTTGACAGCATCAAACAACTACACAAAAGCAGCCTTTTGTTTAGCTCCAAGGGAAGAAAGGCATCTCACACTGTTACAATGTGAACTTTACCAGACCAGTTAAAACAGTATTGCTGAAATTCCACAACACTCCAGTCTCATCATCCCTAAAATAGGGATTGATACAGCATGAGTGGGACTCTACTCAAGTACCAAAATAGGTAAGACTCGAGAGCACTATAGCCAAACCAAACTGGAAATCAATACCTTTTCAATGAGAAAATGCCAATCTTCATTATATTGTTAAATATGTAAATAATGTTATATTAAGAAGACAACATGCTTATCCAAATATTAGTCTATTTCACCTCTACAAACACAAACTCTATTCTCATTAAAATCACCCTAATTTCACCCCATTTTCTGTGTTTTATAGGAAATGAGAATTCTTCAACCCAAAGGCTGTATTCTTCTCTTCCAAATTAGATGTTAACTTGATTAAAATTTTTGCAGGAAACGTGAGATTCTCCCTAGCAAAGAGATACCTCACATTCAAGAGGAGTAGTTGCTGCCATATTCTGTGTGGTAGCTTCTGGCTCCTGAGCTTTCAGCTCCCCAGAAGGTACAAGCCAGTATCTACTATCTAACAGTATCATTAAGTAACATTATATAAAAACCAAAGAAACACCCAAAAAAAACAACCCCCAAAAAAGACAACATACACTAAGAATGGTCTTATTTCAGAAAAAGTAAGACAGAGTAGAGGTCACAGAAAATAAATAAAAAACCATGAAAAATAAAAAGAAAAATGGCTATTAATATTAGATTTGATAAAAAAAATTAAAACATTTTGTCTTGAAGATCAGCTTCTCTTCCTCCCTCCTCCATTTGATTTTCAGAAAAACTACACAGTACTCACATCAACAAGTCCCACTTTCAATCTTAGACCATATAGTTTGGGCAACTGTCTCAGTACAAAGAAATCTCAGTTAAAAAATATACCAAAACACATATGATACGGGCCAGAAAAATTGTTTTTCCTCAAGCATTCCAAACTTTAATACAGATTAATGAAAAGCTAAAACAAAGATGCTTCTGACATTAAAACCTTAGGTCACATAGAACAAAGACAACAGGAAATATTTCATTACTGGAAAGATTTCATTATTTAATTTCTAAATTAAATCACTGTCCTCCTCTGTGTACTAATGCATAAATTAAAAAAAAAAGTTTTTCTAGGTAATAAGGCCCTTTTGTATGCTCCACCAAACCAACCAAGTCTGCAGTACAGTTTCTTTGCCAGTAATTGAAGAACTCTGAAACAGCTGCATTAAGAATCCTGCTTTCAAAAGCAACACCTAGGTTTGCCTTACCAACAGGCAAGAGAAGTGTCAGGGAAGGAATCGCTCCTGGAGCGATCTCAAGCCACTGCCTATAAAAGATTTCTGAAGAGGCAGGTGAATCACATTTCAAACTTGTTAGAAGTAGTTAAGCATAAGTGAGGCAGACCTAGTCACTGCATCTACTGGAGCATACTTCACATTTCCTCTGATCTTACTGATTGGAACAAAGCCAATAATGCTAAATTTGTCACACCAGAATTCTAACAGCTCATGCTAAAGAGAATACAATCATTTTATCTGTCACACAGATATGCAACCAGCATCTAAAATAACTGAACAACCACACACAAACTAGAACAAAGTTTACCACTTATTATATTCATCTGCAGCTCATTTACTTATTCTCTCCCACATTCTATTTCAACTGCATCTTATACTCACCTAAGACAGCTCTACATTGACATTAATATCTCAGGGTGCAGCACTTGAAGCCTGAAGTAGAACAGGCATGAATGAATTGCACTTAGGACAATCAAAAATTATTTATAAACTGCTCAAACATGCAGAGCTTTGGCAAGAGCACAAAATAACTATACCAAAGACAGTTAACAGAAAACAGACATTAAGCATAAAGGACTAGTAATCCTGAATGATCTTTTGCTACAGATACTACCACTATTAACATGAGTGGGAGACAGCTCTCAAAGCAGAAACCCGAGATGCACAGAAATATCCAAGTTAATCTTCTAATTATCCAAGTAAAATTAAGTAGGGAGAAATCACTTGCAGTTTGTTCTAGTACCAGTTTCCCCTTTAACCACTTCATGAAATAAAATCACCATTGTCTTTCTTTGCATACATTAAGTCCTAATTACAACAACAGTTTCCATTCAGAAAGAGTCATCAGCTGATAACTAGGAAGAAAAATAATGCAGGATTATTAATTACTAGCTTTGACATATTAATAGAGATATAATCCTAAAACATGCACATGTCTGTATACTTTTCTGTCAAGTATCCTTGTAGACAAAAATGAACCTCTCTACTTGGTACCTTACAACAACATTCTTGTTCACTTGGATCACGCAGACAGCCTAGCAGAACAAACATTCTCATTTCACCAAGCTTAGGGGTCTGGTTTAATAATCCACAGATCAAGATATAAACAATACACACACGTGTGTAAACAGATAGATCTCAATAAAAAGGTCTCTCAACCAACTACAGGTGACAAAAGCTTTACCAACTGGCAGCATTTAAAAAAATTAAATATAAAACTTTTATAATGTAAGCTTTCCTTTATCCCTCCTGTTCTGAAAAGATCACACTGAGCAATGGAAGAATACTGAAATTCATAAAACCTAAGACAATATTCAGTTTCTGGCTAACCATATTCACATTCAATTGCATTTCTCAACTGCTTCATACAAAATTCTTCATTAGCCTGTATGACTTAACAACTCCTTTTCATCTTTCACTTTTAATTCCTCCACATATTGGACCTCTGACAAGATAACTAAAATCAACATCTCTTATATCTCTTATCTGTGCACAAATTCATGTCTTCGTAAGTCTTTCTCCGTATTTGGGAGAGCATATACACTTAAGATCTCATCTGGGGAGGGAATTTCCAATGGAAAAACTACTTATTTTTAATAAAGATGACTAAAAATTACAAAACATTTATTTAATTAGATTTCAGATTGCTAAATGGATAAAAAGGGGCAAGTAATGTCACCACAAAAACAGAGCATTGCAAAGACACTGACTTGGTCCAAATTGCACAGATGTAACAGAGGCTCCTTACAAGGAGGAGTGGTAAAAATGAACACGAGTAGTCTTCCTACACAATACACTAGGAAGAAAATCTTAACGTGCTGTACAGGGAAAAGTATGAAAAGGAGCTAATTGACATCTGTAATACTGAGCCATTTCCAGTGCTGAAATAACCCAAAATGAGAATAAACATACAGATGAAAGCAACTTCATATGGGTATATGATCAAAAAAAAAAAAAAAAGTAACTCTGTTTTGGGCCAACATAAGTAAGTGTCTACAATGCCCAAATTTTAATTCAAGAAATATTAGACCAGTATTATCCTAAAAACCAGAAGACATTACTGCTGGAAAAAGGAAAATGAAAAAATATCTTTAGGCTTCCAACAATAGGCAGAAGCAAGTCCAAACAGGAGCATGGATATTATTTAAAGGAGTAACAAACTTTCTCACTGGTCTAAGGCAAACTTTAAGTCTGCTGTGCTAAGGGGTTCAAATCACAACACACACCATTTCAGCACCATCATAAACCAAATTGATATTTCAAGAATTATTCTCTGAATACATAATAGAGATGATGGATCTATCTGTAGATGTCTACCTCACAGGTCCAAACCTCCCACTCAGGATCCAAGTCATGAAGTGACTGAGGCTTTTCCTAAAGTACTCAAAACATCCAGAGTACAACAAAAAGCATATTCAATCCCTGACATGTTATTTTGTCTTGATGAACATCATGTGACTTTACATCATTTTCTTCAATACTGCTATACTGTAGTGATATATAACATCACTGTCACCCAAAGACAGCAACCTCTCAGTCCTTGCACTTCACATACCAGCTACAGAGAAATGACGTAACATTTCTGTTTCTCTGGAATGGACAACTCTAAAGGGCAAGACCTGTGCATCCCATCATAGATTCAGTAAAACTAACCCTAATTAAACTTTACATTGGAAGGAGAAAGCTGTTTTGAAAATAATCCTAATAACCTTACTCCAGGTAACAGGGCAAATGACCCAGTCAGCTGTATCCAACTTAATAGGATACAGGCAAAATTTCTGGGCACTGGGCCTAGAGTTTACTTTTCCATTGAGAAGGAAAAAAAAAAAAAAAGGATTCTTCAAGTCAACTATACTTGAATCTTGAATCTCAGTTAAGAGAACCCTATTTTATTCCCACAGAAGGAGATGATATCACCATACCCTAGAGCCATAAAGAAGCAAATCAATCAGGCATTTTACTGTTAGCAAACCTGCATCACTAAAAAAATACAGATACCTGCTCTGTGACACTCACTTCCATATTTCCATTGCAGTGTCTTGGAATTAAGGGAGACACCAATTAACTTCCCAAATGGCCAAGAGAATGGCCAGTCACAAAGCCTGAACGAAAAGGGAGAGAAGATGAATGCTTCAGAATAAAATTATTTCATCTTTCTCCTTCTTTTTGATAGTGGAAAAACACAAAATAAAATACCCTCTCTGTAGTGCAATGAAATTTTATATGACAAAATTCCACAGTGATTCTAGAAAGATAAAGGTAGCGACAAACTGTAGGCCATATATGAATGGTAGGACTGGTGGCTAAGTGCATCAAAAACAAGTGTGAGTTTGTTGTGGGTTTGGGTTGGTTGTCTGGGGTTTTTTTCACTCTAGCAAAAGGAAATTGCAGGCAGGGTGGACAAAATGGGCAGTATCAACCTGCTGGGACACCTACAGTGAGAGCAACAGAGTGAAAACGAATGGGTCATTAGAGCTAGAGGTGAAGCTTATAAAGCCTTCAACTGTGACTATTTTTCTTCATTTCTGAAAAGAGAGGTAGGAAAAGCTGAAGCTAATGTCTCCAAGCAGTGTAAATCCACCTTATCTGGAAAAAAAAAAAAAAACCAAGAAAAACCCACCCAAAAAACCCCCAAAAAAACCCCAAAAAGCAACTAAAAAATAAGAGGCAAAAGAAAGGATGTTGTCAGCTAGAAAACCTGTCAACATGAGACCATATGTTTTCAGGTCAAATAACACAGGCAAATCCTCTACAACAAATAAATTGCTTTAGCAAAATATATTCCTGCCTATCCCTAAACTATTAAAATTTCTCTGATTGTGTCAGGACAGCCAGACATGAAGGTAACACCAAGAATACCCCCCTAGAAGAGTAGAACTCTTGACCTTTCTTTCCTACAGCCAAGAAAACAGAAATCAGCAATGAAGCAGAGCTGTGCTTCAGCCACACCTGCAGGTAAGAACAATCCAGCTACCGCACAGCATCTGTGAAGTCGCAGGATGCTTCCCTTCCCTCTTCTAATACACAGGCCATTGTGTGCCTTCAGCTAAATCCTGGAAGCAAAGCCATTAGCCTACTAACACCCTGTATTGTACTATGAAGTTACTTCATTCCCAGATGATGTGGGAAAGACAGATCCACTACTATGCCCCACAAATCTGTAGCCTGGAGCACATGCCCAGACAGGTTAAATAAGCAAACATCCATCTGATCTGCTATTGAGAAGCTTTTTCACCTTGCCACCATCTTTTGGCCCTGTCCTACAATACACAGAGCTTGAAGAGACCATAAAGCCACTACCAATACCAATGACAAGTAGGGCAAGTAGATTTAAAGGCCAGAAACTCCAAATAAAAAACTGTGCAGCTCAGGGAAAAATGAAAATAGCCAAGTGTTATTAGTAAACAGGGGAGGGCACCAAGAATACTCCAACTACAACCACTTACATATAGAAGTCTCTAATTCAAATAGCTGTGAGCATACAAGGATCTCTGTGTGAACACCTATGTGACTCATGTCTCAAAGGTAAAGCCATCTTCACATCTGTTAAAAATCTGCAAAAATAATTTTTTGTTTGTTTAGTATATTAAAGGACTACTACATTCAATTAGATGTTTGGACAAATAAGTTAACAGGTCAACTAAGTATTTGTCCAACTGTTTTATGCAGGATCTAAGCTCCAGCTTTAGGGCACATGCAGCCTTTAGCACAATGTGTGCAGAAATAGAGCCAAGACAGTCCCAGCAGCAACAACCCAGCCCCTGGACACTGGGAGTTCAGCACACATCAACAGCACTCATCTGAGCACATCTGCAATATTCCTGCCTTTTGTTTGAAGTTGGTCAGTACACAACATTGCAGCTAAATCAATTCATATACTGAAACTGAACTTCATTCTATTTCATTTAATACATTCTGACTTCTCCAAGTTTCCCCCCATTTAATTCCTCAAGCATCATATATTTATGTGGAGCTATAAGCACACATCTGAGCTAGTCTAGCCCAGTCAGGTACTGACGCAGATCCATTCCATTTTGTTTAATTTATTCAAACAACACAGTCCAGACATGGGTGTATCTTTTTTCTCCTGTTGCTCCATTTAACTCAACACCACAGTATGTTTGTTACCCCATGCATGTTTCAAGAATTTCATCCACTGATGGTTAAGTGGATATTACGAATACTCTTAATGTCCTTATTTTTAGATTAGCAGTAAAGCAAGCAACAATATCAGAGCAAAATAAAATTGCAATTAATGATAAACAGCTACATATCTCCTAAGTAGGACTCAGGAATACAAAGGTAAGGAGATATGCCTTCACCCTTAATATACACACACTCTGCAGAGAATCAAGAGCACATGACCACTAAATACCCCTCGTGGACTTTATTAAACCATGAACAGTGGTTTACACTCTTGTCAGCCCTGCTAGCAAACAAATGCCAAATCATTGAGGAAAGTTAATTCAAAGTATCATTAGCCTTCTTGCTTGTTTGGCTTGAGAGCACTTTTCAGATCACTGGTTTCATTCTTACAGGCCCTTCGTGGTTCATCCGTGGATGCTGCGCTCTGCTCATGCACTCCCACCTGTCCACACCAACCAGTGTACAGGAGCAACAAACAAGGGCAACAGCCCTGCCCCTGAAGAGAGAGCAGACAGCACAAGGTGCTCCTGAACAGAGTAGCAAGATATCTTTGCTGACTAGCAAAGGTTTCTGCAGCAAATTGTAGACCAGCAAGTGATATGCAGGGGAAAAAAACGTGTATTTCAATAAATAAAAAGGCCTCATGGTAAAGTATTTAAAATGTGTTACTGGAAAATATCAACTTAAAACAAATTAGCAGTGCCCTTTCAATCACTCTTCTACTTTATTTTTACACAACATATTTTTAAGTGGGAATGTCACACAGATGATGAGCCTCACTGAAGTCAAATCAGAAACTCATTACTTAAATCAAGCTATATTTAGTTAGGGATTGAAGTCAATCCCTTCCCCAAAGCAAGCACTTTTACACACAGGGAATTTTATTGATACCAACAGGGTGCAGACTGTTTTAAATTAGGTTCTGAAAATAAAGTTGTATCTATACCCCTTTTTGTAACAAGGGAAAGAGGGTTGTAGAAGAGACTTTGACCTTTCCTTTTGTTTTTCCCTCCTCTTGTTTTAAAAGGACAGCAAGGGAGAAAAATTCCAGGAGAAAAATACAAAAAAAAAGCATACTATGATATATAACTGCCCCATAATAACATATCCTTAATATGGGAATTTCAAAAAAAGTCGGGTTTCACATTAAATATCACAGCACAGTCTCTTATAATTGAATGTTTAACTGAAAACTGTCTTTGGCCAAGTACACTAACGATTTAGACTTTACTGCTTATATGTAGACACTGGTTAACAGATAAAACAATTTAGTCTTTGCACACCACTTGTCCTTCTCTAACTGCAAAAACCTAACCGCATTTAACATGAAAAATAAGCCTATAATTACTCCTTCCAGGGCCTATCCAGGTTTTACACTCATTTACTAAGGTGGAGCAAGACAGTACTGACAATTAAGCAAACTGCACATCTCTTCCAGCTGATTAGCGTCCAGGTTATTTTGCTTTTGATTAGAAAAACACCTTTCTATTCCTGATTAGTAAATCCAAAGTACATAGAAAAAATATGAAGTTTATTCGTTTCCTCTCTCATAAACCTGCTCTAGTCAGTGGATGATTCAGACTTTTGCCCTTTAAATTGGAATAGCTAAATGGCAGACTTTTCTTTTGATGTATTGCAGGTGATCATGCGAGAACTCTTTGGGTCTAACTATTGTTTCAGTATTGTCTATGCTACCCCACTCTCAATTTCTTGATGGACCAGAACAGTAATTGTACTCACTAGTTCATAAGGCACTAGAAACATTCAGAGGGCAGCTAAAGGAAAAAAAAAAAAGTAAGCACAGATACATCTGAAAGCACAATGGCCTTGTAATTAAAACTGTGTCATTACATAGGCACTCATAAATGGAGCTACACTGAGCACTCCTTTATTTCATAATATATTAAAAACCACTCTTTTAAGGTAAGATACACTAGAACATTTAAGACTAAGTCAAATTTCATTATTACTATGTATGCTAAATGCTTCTATGTATGCTAAATCCTTCTCTTGCAGTATTAAGCATCTAGAAATGAGCACCCAGATATTATCTTGACTATAATATTTAAGACTAAAAGATATGTATCATCCAAAAGCATCCAAAAATGCTCCAAAGTCAAGGCTAGAGGTCATGATATTTACAGATTTAAATATAAAAATATAGAGTATTTTTAGGAAGTTTTCCCAGTAGTTTCATCCCCAGCTACATTCCAGTACTTCTTGCTACCTATGTGACAGCCTTTTGAACCTTAAAAATAGCTGCTGTAACAATACAATAACAAAACAAATACTCAAAACCCTTCCATAGCAAATCTATTCAGAAATAATGCTGGTATAATCTCTGTTCTTATACATATCTGGAGTCTGAGTACGTTTTAAGTTACAATATCAATATGCAAAACATTTTTGAAAGTTCAACACACTCTTCAAACAAAAACAACAGAACAAATTGAAAGATTTGAAAAAAAGTATAATGTAACAGTTCATGATTAATTAAAAATAATATTAAATAACTGGTCTCTTTTTGAGTTTGCTTTTAGTTAAATTGAGCAAGTCTATATTCATTTTTGATCACTTTAACAAGAGCATAAAGAGAAACTGAGACCAGGGGAAAAACCCCAAAAGTCTCAGACAGTACCATTTAAACATTGAGAGCACAGACTGGCAATACTGTAATCCCCATTGTCCCTAAGACTGGCAATGGGAATTAACATGATAGAAGCTAATTTTAGTTCCTTTGCAGATTAAAGAGTCTCTAAAGCTAAAATTCTGCACTGATTTTTTTTTAGTACTGGACAGATCTTAACCAGCTGAGTGTAGTAGCACAAACAAAAGTTACAGGGAATTGTTAGCATAGTTTGCAATTACACAGAAGAGCAAACCCCAGGTTTATACTCTATACTGAAGAGTTCCCTCCTTCATTCCCCCAGTATGGATAGAATGCTAAGAATGCAGCTTCTGTCTCCATTTAAAGTTTGAGAAGTGAGACAAACAGAACTTACTATAAAAACTGCTATTCTTAGCAAAATAAATTCTTTAAGTCTATTATAATGGATATTCAGCCTATAGCAGCCAAGAACTTGACTTAGTACTTGCTGCTACAGAAGTCTGGCTCCTGGAAACAGACACACTTGAAGACAAAAAGTAATTTGATTGTTAGGAAAGTATCAGAAAACTACCTTTGGATAAGACAGGCATACAGATAAAATCTGAACAAAACCAAACAAAAAACATAAACAAACAAACCACTGAGAGGCATGTAAGATGGCAGATTTGAAGATTTTCCTCCACAAAGCTTGATTTTGCCTTAACTCATTTTGCAAATTCATCCCAACTGAACTGTTCTATTTCGGGTTAGTAGCTTACTAAGTTATATTTGTAAAATGCTGAAGTTATTCTGAAAATGGTGTGCAAAAGAAGTATACTTGCTACAAACAGTTGTACAGAAAAAAGGGCATCCTATATAGAAAGAATCTCAGACTTCATCTCAACTCAGCCAATTTCCAGTGGATACTGTATGAAATATAACATTAGTCACACCATGAGCAGACCAAAAACATCTTAGTTCAATGACATGTTTAAATTAATTGCCAAGCCAAGGTCTTGCTCCATCTATGAAATTCTCCCATCAGTGACCTCCAAAACTACATTCAGTGGAAACTCCCAAGCTGGAGAAGAACACAGCAAACTACCTGAAATACCTCTTTAGAAACTTGTTCCTCTTTTCCTGATGTAGCAGCTCTTAACTCAGCTGCCTTGCTGGAAATCAGAGATAATTGTTAGAGCCTAAGGCAGTGCTTGCAAGCCTGTCTAGCAAGGATCAGTTTAAAAATTACTTTCCTCATTTATCAGAGCAGGCTCTGCCAACCAACTTCTCCACTGACTCTAACAGCAACTTTCTAGCCAGTTTACTGTCCGGCCAGATCTCTTGGGTTTGCCCAGTTGCTCACTTCCCCGTCATACAGGTACCTGTGCTGGCAGACTATTGTTTGCCAGGAAGCATTTATGAACGCAGAGAAAAAAGGAAGCACAATGCTTTTTGTGCTGGTAATGATCATAAATAGCTTGCTCAGACATGGCTGTATCAAAGCCATTGCTCTGCAGCTGATATTTCGCTCGGAAGGCTGACACCACAGAATATGTTTATACTGTTCTTCCATGACCTCTGTCCAGGGGAAAGCAGCATCTTGCATAAACAGTTTCTGTGTCTTGCTTTCAAAAGAGAAAATGTGACACTGTTTTGAACAGTCCACATTGTCCAAAACCTTAATTTCCACAATTTTTCTAAACTCTCTCTATCTAATGCTTTTTGCTTCTGTAATGGGTTGACCTTGGCTGGATACCAGATGCCCACCAAGCTGCTCTATCGCTCTTCCTTCCCACATGCAAAGGGGAGAGAAAGTAAGACAGAAAACAACTTTAGAGTTAAGTCCGTTTACTAAACCAAAAACAGAAGTTAACACGTGCAGAAGTAAAAAGGATAAAAAAAGGTTAATTCTCCACTTCCCATCAGCAAGCCACTTCCCAGGAAGGAGGGCTTCAGCACCTGTAGCAACTGCTGCAGAAGGCAAATTTTGTAAAATAACAAATACCACCCCCCTTCCTCCTCTTCGTCTTGGCTTTTACATCAGAGCTGACTTCATATGGTATGGAACATCCTTTGGTTATTTTGGGTAAGCTGGCCTAGTTGTGTCCCCTCCCAGGATTTTGCCTACCCCCAGCCTACTGATGAGGGGGAAATGTTGGAGATACAGCTCTGATGTTGTGCCACAGCTGCTCAGCTGTAGCCAAAACAGTGGTGTGTTATCAACCCCTTTCTAGCCACTGATGCAAAGCCCAGCACTGTGAGGATTGCTGTGGGAAAATGAATTCATCTCAGCCAAACCCGCTACAACTGCCTGTAGAAAACACCTTTTGCAGGCTATGAATGGTTACCACCAACATTCTGAAGAAATGACAGTTAAATAAAAATAATTCTAAGAGAGACAGCTTATTCCTCTCTGCCCTTGGAGTGGTGAGCTGCAAGACCAGCTGCAAGGAATCAGAGAAACCACATAAATGAAGAACAGCTTAATAATAACAACTTCTATTTTATAAACCCTTAAACAGCTTTCAAGGGGCACCCTCCTTACAGTCTTCAATGGTATCTCTTTATCACCTACTAGTACCTTCCAAGACACTGAAAGCCAAAACAGGAGATTGCAAATCCGTTCTCCTGCTCCTAATTTGGCCGCCACACTGGAATTTAACTTTTCACAACAACCCCATGGCATGTTCCTTGGAGTTAACTGAGGAAAGCTAGACTTAATGCCCAAGTAATGTCTGTGTTAACCCTTTAACAGAAACCTTATTTATTTAATGGGTTAACAGAGATACTAGAGACAAGACCTTATTTAAAATGTCCATCAGGTCATTTTAAGCATCCCAATAATCCAAAGTGTTCACTTAACCAAGGTGTACTTTGAAACAAACAAAAGACAGTACTCTATCTCCTATCTGGACACAAGCTAAAGATATTTTTGCATGGATATCATGCTTTTAATTTTGGTGTATTTCCCATAAGAAGGTTTTATAAGGAAGACACTCAATTGAGAATTGCTTACTTAATTCTGCAAAAAATAAAAATGTACCATATCCACAATCTCAGGTTATATTATCCCTCAAAACAAATCTATATGTAAAAAAGGCCAACTGTCCCATTTTGGAATATATACCTGATGGCATATGTTTAGAGTTTTCAACTCATGTCTGTAAATTAAGAGTAAATATACACTTTTCACTAAAGAATTGGCAAAAATAGAAAAAAAAATCCAGAAATCTCAAAACTTTTCTGTAACAGGATGAAGACACATGTACACATACACAAAAGGAATCTTCACAACTAAATTTATTAACTACAATATTGAGAAACGATTGGTTTTAATACTGAAATTAGGTGCAGCAAGGCTGACACCTAACACAACAGAAAATTCACCTTTTAAAAGAACTGACCCTTCAAGAATTTTCAAAACCACATGAAACATAAGTTAAAAGTTTTAAATAAAGTATGAAAGAGTGTAATGATCTTTTGTAATCGGTTTAGTTAGGTAAAAACCCAAATGAAAGAAATTGTGTCAGTAGTTTACTCTTTTGAAGCACACGATTAACATGTGTCAGTTATGTAATGTACATGGGAGTAATGTATGTCTGCAGCCCTAATGGATGCTTCTTTAACCATTTATGTATCTATCTCTTTCCAGAAAATTGTATTTTTTCCATTACATTTCTTAATTATCCAGAACTCTTAAAAAAAAAAAAATCAAGTAACTGTTTACAAGCAAGTCCACCAGTTTATGTAAGCCCATCAGTATCAAGCATATTTTTACAGTTAGAAAGCCTAATACACATTTTAAAGAACAAAAACATCAGGAAGACAAATTAACACTGATAAAACTCAGTGATTCTTGAGTGCATTACATATTTGAAAAAAAACATACAATAAAAAGGCATTGAAAAATCTGGAAAAATATGTAGCCTGATTTTGAACTTTGTTAGGACAAACTGGTGGCAAGTACTATAGCTCACATTTTAAGGAGGTTTTTACAAGCAAAGTCTGTACCTTGAGTTAACTTCATACTGTCATGGTGGCCCAGTAGGGACCTTATCACAATAGATCTCAAGAGAAGTCCACAATTAGAGAGGACACTGAGTCATTGAGCAAAATTTACAAATTGCAGACTTTTTATTCTGAATGTTCTACTCCTAATCCAATTAATACTGTTCTGATTCATTAATAAGAAAAAAAAACCTGCAAGAAACTGTAACTTAAACACATTTTTTAGAACTAGTAATCATTTATATATGCATCTGAAAGGAGATGCACACACAGACTGCAAAAGCAACACCACACATCCTTACAAAATTATACATCAAAAATTACCACATCTCTCAACCAAAAGAATCTAAATAAATTTTCCGAAGTACAAACTCTGGCTTTGTCAGACAAAGAAGTTTGAAGAGGAAAGATTCCAGAGGTGCTGTGCCTAAAAAGCAGGCACTAAGCAGTCCGTGAAGAGCCAGTAAACAAACCAAAATTCAACACAGGCCTGTCACCAAGAAAGATAAGGACCACAACACAGGGAGGACAGAGTGGCAGAAAAGAAAATATGAGTCCAGAACTGATCCCTAACAGGAAAATCTGCTAACCATACTCCCACTTGAGATCTCGATAATCGCTACTCACACAGGTACATAAAGGCAATCTTCAAAAAAAGCATAATCCCATAGGGATCCTACTGTCTATACACTGTTGCATGGGGTTTGGTTTTGGGGTTTTTTTGGGGTTTTTTAAAGATTATTCAAAGGTTTATCAATCATCATTATACTGTAACTGCTACAGTGATACCAGGTTTATCAGGGTTTTTCTGCTTTAGCACTGGTCTACCAGCTCTATTGCCTATTTACATGGGAAGATTTTTATCAAAACCTTGGGTTACACACATAAAACAAGACCTGCATAATAAGAAAAAGATATCCCTATATGGAAATTGAGGCATAAAAAGAGGAAAGTTTTAGTTCAGCAACTCACAATGTCAGCTACTCACACACTGAAGTCCATCCTAGTGAAAATCCCTGATTATTATATGCAGCATATCTGCACAACATAAAGCCTGGTTACAAGTGTATTGCCACAAGCACAGTCTGAAAAGGAGGACATGGGCACAGCAACATTTATGATGTCCCTGTGACCTGTTACACACTTTGCCCTAACACACATGTACTCTTTCAGTTACACATATTCATTCACAGAGCAAAGGCTCATCCTGCTAGATGGATGCACTTTCAAGGATACTCAAGCTCTTGTACTTCTTTACCTGGACTTGCAGAGGCTTACATGCCTACATATTAGCCAGCTGAAGTCAGAAGACTCAATAGCAGTAAAACTAAGTGGAGAAAGATATATGGGATAAATCTGTATCTTACAGCTGACACCCCAAGACTTACAGCTGAGTCTGGGTATTAAGTCTCACCGGTAAAACAACGTGGAGAAAAGTGGAGAAAATTAGTTACATATTCCTTAAATAAACATCTTCACTATTTTCACAACAGTTTTAATGCAGGTGAACACACCAAATAAAACTAAAACCTTCACCTCACCTGAGAACATCCGCTCCTCTTGTAACAGTTCACTTTTAATTGCTTCACTCTACTTCTCATGACATAATCCTTCTATACCCTTACCCTGAAGATAGAAAGTATCTTCATTTACAACACAGTGATAATCATTCCTTAATCATGAAGTTAAGCTGCTTTCCAATCAATTTCTAAGAATATCAATAATCTTCCCACAGACACAATATATCTCCTAAAGTGACACGTTCTTTCAGAAAAGAAAATATAAAAGCAAAAATAAATCAAAAATACTTTTTCTAAGCATTTAATTCCCAAGCTTTTTTCAAAAGAAATCTTGAGCAGATAGCCCCCTTTGAAAACTCTCCATTTTAACGTTGGGATTTCCGAACAAAATCCTGTAATTTGAAGTTTAAGACATTTCTAAACTAAGGATTTTCAAGAAATTTTCTACAGCTCTTCTTATGCTTCATGTTCAGAACAGCACAATAAATTGCATGCACATGAAATGCACTTTAATTTGGGCCTTGTTTAAAATGGCCTTCAAATGCACTGCTTTGGAAGAAGAAAAAGCTATGAAAACATACCGATTCAGTCTTACTAAATTAAGACCATCTTAAACTGTTACAGAAAGCACAGGCAGTAATATTGTATTGTATAACAGTAGTCATTAAGACCCCATATTCATTCACTTGGCCAAATCACAGAATGCATAAGCCTTTTAGGACTAAACACAACCTTTAACCATCTTTTGGGCAAAACTGATCAAATTTATTCTTTTTTTAGAGCAGCTAATATAGTTCAATGTTTTTCAACAGAAAAATAGCCCCCTCCAGCTGAAAACATTTCAAAAATCTAGTCTGTTGGGATGGTCTAGTACTTGAATGCTGTGCAACAGTGACAAGTTCAGTATGCTCTTATCTTAGGAAACCACTGTGTACCACCACAGTGAAGACCTGCTGAAATCTGTTTCAGCTGCAAGGCTCTGCATCGCCATGCTCACATGCTACCCTGAGATTGTGCAGGCTCTCCGCTGGTCTACAACAATTTCCCTTTCTTGCACAGGACTGCTCTGTGATGGCCTGGATGTAAGCTCAGCCATGAGACAGCTAAGGACCTGTCACCCTAGGACTGAGAAATGCTTGTCATTGTCTTAAATACCAGTTGGGTGCTGTCAGGAGAATAGCTAGAACACAGGAGAGGAGGAAACTAGAAGAGGAATTGGAGTTCAGAACGGAACAGAAAAAGAAATTGCAGAAAGAAAAAGACAGATGTGTAAGGTGCTGATGGGTAGGCAGAGAGCCCCAAAGACCCAGACACTACAGCATGCAGAGCCTCAGATCCTGGACCCACCCCTTCTGGATTTTCCCATTATTTTGTTCAGTGGCACAGGGACCACTGTCAAGATCTACCTCTGTCCTCTTCTAACTAATGGCACAGAAACTACAGAGAGAAAACATGTCTAGCTAAGATGTTTAAATGCCACATATGTAAGCTGATTTTACGTCTGTCCATTAAGGTTTGTATTTTAATTTTTTTTAATAATGCCGGGGGAGCTACACACAGATTTTTACAAGTTCTTCTGCTTGAAATATTTCAGTCTGTGGAGAAGCATTAACTATTCACAAATTAAATGAAGGTATTTATGTTATGATATACTAAGCTAGTGTCTCAGTTTCTCTATTTGTAATGCATGGCTGTCACTTCAGTGAGACAATTTAAAAATATAACTTTTCAAAAACATATTATAAAGCACTTCCATGAAACTGTAATGAAGAAATTGGAGAGAAAACATTAATCCTGTATTTGCCTATAATTTTGGATAGCATGATCTGAACAACAGGATTAAAAAAGAAAAACCTCAGTGTGAGAACACCATGAAATCTCTCTAACCAGTAAGACCAGAGTGCTCTGGGGAAAACACTATTTGATTAAAAAAACTGTGTAACGGTGACATGCAGATGGAACCCGAGTTAAGATAGGAAAGAAAGCCTTCATTCCAGCATTCCTTAAATTCAGATTTCCTTGAGTTAGCAACTTTAATGGCCACTGAAGCAGGGTCTTATGTACTGAGGGAGGGGTTTGTTTGCAAGAAAACTTCAAACACTCATTTAAACAGTGACCTATATCCCTCTCAGTTTATGAACTGAAAATGAGACAAGTCTAACATCACAAGACAAAAACTAACCATCAGGAAGAACAATGAGGTGATCCAAAACTTCACTTTTAAATCTTAAATTGTGAGAGAAGAAATGAAACTCAGTGAAAAGAAGTGATGAAACAGTAAGAAAAGCACAAAAAACTCCGAACAAAAACAAACCAACAAACCATAAGAAGGCAAAAAAAGAGAGGCATTCTAGGCATACAGGAGATAAAATGGGCTACCTGGAGTGTCTTGCACTTACCTAAACCCCTGTCTTCAGACAGAACTTTAGTTCTCAGCATAATGTGCCTATATTAACACGGGAAAGCCTTCATGACTTGATGGAACAGAGCTGCTCCTCTCTAGGTTTATGTACTAACCCAACTCAAAGCTTCTCACACTAAGTGAAAAAAAACTTTAAACTCCTAATTGCTAAGATTTAAAAGCATATTTGATATTAAAGAACCAATACATGAAGAATATGACCATATCAGCAATGTTGCACAGATTTATATCACTTCAAACCTCAAATTTAGATTAGATTCTCGTAACAGATGTGTAATTACAAGGTATCACTAGGAGTTCCATTCTTACTCAAGGGACACATTTTCATAAGTAATCTTGCCATTTATAATTCTGATTTTTTGCCCATTTTATTTTGCCAGTTTGGCAGTTTCCACAGAAGTCAGACTGCTGTCAGGAGCAGGACCTGGCAACATTTCCTGGGAATAACAAGGCCTTGCTGTGGAACCCATTCTATTAGCAGCTGTCTGTCTTGTTTTATGATAGACTCTTACCACCACTGGAGTCTCACCTCTGAGAGAAAAATAGAGAGAAGAGAGGGAAAAAGAAAATGAAAAGAAAGAATTATACTGTGGGCAGAACCATGGCACTTGCATTCATACAGAAGAAATACAGTACGAAAGGGAACTTTCTTTTGCAAACCAAGGCAAAATTTGGTATGTCTTCTGGGTTTGACACTACAAAGCATGAGGGCAACGGATTAAGCAAGACCGTTATCACTTTTTTTTTCCTGTTTCAGTATTAATTTAACACTCACAACTGAATTATTTTGAATGGTCTTCATGCATAACAATTTCAGAAGCTTACCTTCTAAGCAAAATCTGTCATTCTCTATGGTCTTCCGCACTTTTTGCTTTACCAGTAAAAACAGTAACAGATACTTTAGTGTCACTACAATTATTAGTGAATAAAAGTTTTCACAGAAAACATGTTCATTGCCAAAATATTCATATCTCAGGAGGATCAAAACATACCCACACAATTTTATAGCATGCCATGGAAAGGGCAACTTTGGAGGGATATGAGCTCATTCTGACCCTGTATTAATAAAATAGACTATTGATTCATTCTATAAGCAGCAAGTCAAAAAGGTAGCTATTAAATAAACCTCACATAAAACTTCAAAGTTTTGCTTAATTAGACAGGAAAGGGAGGTTATGCCATCTTCCACAAAACCCTGAAGCTTTTAGTAAATAGCAAGTTATATGATAAGTGAGGGATAAACACACTAATTTCACTAAGATCAATTATATTAACAGGACAACTAACTGTTTACAGTAAAAAGTGTGTACTGATTCTCCACACCAAAATAAATGGCACATTCTTTTCATTAAACTCCTCTCACTCAACAATCCCATATGAACCTGGTGACACCAACATTTTCCTGACACAGCCCTACTCACAACAGACCAAGAAGGCTCAGAGCAGGACCTACTTCATGTTAGCAGTCTTCTCTTACCAGTGAGACCACAGATGACAGACAGCTGTGGTGAGCAAACTCTGGGATACACTTTAAAAAAAACAAGGACTGGGTGTAAGAATGCTGAAATACACAACCAATACATTATTCTCGCATTTGGCTCCCGGGGCACTTACTGAAAAAAAAAGAAGAAATAATACCAGACAAAACAGAAGAACATATTTGCTATAACAATACTGTGTTCTTCTCTACAAGCACAGTTTTAAGCGACAGGCTAGGTCTGGGCTGACAGACTAGGATCAGAACAACATGGCATGGTCTGCACACCAGAGACCCTTTCTCTCTGTGACACTTCCCTCCCTTGTCCACCTTCTCCTCTCCTATCAGAGGTGCATGCCTGCTCCACTAGGGCCCAGGCACAGTCTCAGCCTTTCTATACAAAGAATGAAACTTATACACATAGAAATGGCACATATTTAACTACCTGAATATGTATACGTGCTGTTTGGCCTCAGGATGGACAAAGGTAACCCACACTTTGCCAAGGGTAACCCTAACACGGAAGCTTGGACGTCTGGTGTCATAAATACCAAGCTTTACATTTTCAGTCTTTCCAGATTACCTCCACAGTTGACAAAAGAAAGTGTGAGGGCTGACAGCGCTTTCCCTGCCCCAAAGGCCTAGATATTGCTAGAAAATCAAATAATTTGAATTGTTCAGATAAAACAATCATTAAAAGCATCTACAAGCATCTCATTTATTGTTAAAGATGCAACCTAATCACGAGATTACCTGTTTGTTTAGTTTTACAAGTATATATTTCTTCAGATCCCTTTGAATTCATTTTCACTGAAGTACCAGATCTCTCAGGGAAAGAGGAGGACTTTGTAAAGTGAAGCATGTGGGGTGTCAGTAAACAGCATTATAGAAAAGTAACTTTTAGAGGGACACTAATAGAATAAAGAATGATTGCCTCTGTTTCATCCTCAGACTTTGAGATGAACTTTCAATTTTTTACTCTGAAATTTCAGCTGTGTCCCTAACATAAAAGCACAGCAACTACTTCAAGAAGTGGTGAAAAAGGAGAACCAAGTTACTCCGATAAAGCTATAACCCTTGATAAATTTGATTTCTGGCCCTTATTTACATATGACAAGTTTGTTCTGTACAGGTGTCATCCTACCAGCAAGACATGATGCATTTTATCATCTAATTTCATGTGTTATCTGCAGCCTGAATTCAAAAAACATGAGAAAAGCCACATTAAAGAGATCAAAACATTGCTACCACTACAGCAAGAGGTGTACAAAAACTAACAGAACAGTGTAATTTGATCATAAATGTCACCCTTCTTTTCAAGATTTCAAGTTTGCCCTCAAAGCTGCATTAATATTATCTCATTTTCATGTCTGCAGCATCCACAGACTTTCAGAACTCTTGCAGTTGCAGTGCAGAGCCAAATTAAGTGAGAGCTCCAAGAAAGTGAACATATCCGTAAGCAGGAATCCACAGAGCTTCTTTAAGGAATCAAATGTCTACTGAACTATATAGTACCTTTCCAGCTGCTGTTTTGCTCAGATATGCAGAGGAGTAACATACTTCACCATGCAAACATGATATCTGATATTCTTAAAACTACTACTCATTCCCAAAACAAAGCTACTCTTTACCCATAGACACTGACTGCGAAAGTGTAAATACCCACTATCAAAAATCATGTAGGACTATCATGTGGAACACCACCTCATACCAGTGGGGATGAAGCCTCTAGGTGCTAACAATACAAGATGTGTTACATAAGACTATGCACTTATTTTTAGAAGCACATTACAAAATTAAGTACTGCACTGGAATCTGTTGCAGAGCCATGGGCAGTTACATCAATATGCACAAAGAACAATTGCTCAGCTGGAGCAGAATATTAGATTCGATTCAGACTGAAACTCTGTCCTGATAGTCCCAAAAATACTGAACCATCTGAGACTGTAAAATTTAACTTACATTCAGTAGATAAAGAAAAAACAAACCAAAACCCATACTAATCATAAAGGCCTTTGCTGTGAGCAGCAGAATTAATAAAAATTAAGTTTCTTAAAGCTTTGTTCTGTTTCTTAATACTTAAACCATGATAACCCTCAACTTCCTTCTTTTCCAGATCCCTTTGTAACTTTCCCCCCACTTCAGGGTAAAGAGTTGTGGTGCAGATGCTCTCAAAGTCTGCACGTGTTTACAGGATGCTTAACCAGCTGCCATCCTAGCAAATACATACCTGTAGAACATGTCTGACTATTTCTTTTACAAGAAGGTGCACTAATTTGAAATTCCTTCCTTCACCTAAACACAATTTTATGAGGTCTGTAGGACCGTAATTCAAATCTTAATTTCTCCTTCTGATTTCAGTTTCCATATACAGGCATATTTATATAAATTCAGTTAACTGCTTAACTTCTGAGTTAACCCAAAGTTGGGTTACCTATATATATATATATGATTTATTTAAAATTTTTACATTTTGTGCATTTACAAACAAATTAATCCATGAAGCACATTCTACTATCAACAGTTTATTCATTTACTACCACCAACAGTTTACTCATTTGCAGCTGCTGTTACTCCTCTTCAGGCTCTCTCCTAAGTACATTAACATCAGGGCCTGTGAAGTACCTTTAGTCTACTAAGTTTTAAAATGCACTGCTCAAAATGGCTTTGCATAAATAACTGGTCTCAGCAGATGCAGGTATTCATTAGTATAGAGAAGGCCAGCACTTGGACACTGGAATACCTTGTTAAGGTGAAGTTAAAGATATCTGCTCTTAGAGAGTCACTCCTGGTTACCAACCAGACCTACACTTGGCCATCCCAGTTTTCAAGACTCGCTGGACTCTTGCTATAAAACGTAATTCAGACCAGTATAAATTGAATTTACCCTGTGGACTGTAAAAGAACTGCCAGTTGCTTAAAAAAATCATTTAAATGAGTTGCATGTCTTCCAGAGACAATAAAAGATTAGGATCACTGCTAATATTAAGAGTTTGCAACTCCTAATTAAAATACTGATCTCTATGAAAATACTACTTGCCATCAACCATATACTGCTGGTATTCACTGACCTAAGCTAAGCTTAAAAGAGCACCAAACTTCTGAAAACTAAATTTTATCCTTGCAAGAAACTTTGACAGTCCTTGTTCCATTACAGATGTCTCACAACAGTTATGTTCCTGCCTAATTAAACTTCCAAGAAACTGGGGGAAACAAAACATGTATTTATTGTCCAAAACATACCATCCTGAAATTTCCAAAAACAAAACACAAAACATACACAAAAGAAAACCCAAAAAACCCCAAACAAGCAAAAAAATTAACTCCATACCACAGGAGCAAAGGAACCCAACTTCCTGAATTTACTTTGACTTCCACCATGAAATAAAAGTGATACTGACTTACTCTCATGTGTAATGCTGATCTTGATCAATTTCATCCTACTGGAAATGTGCATCCATAGCCAGAAAATAAGCCAATAAATTAAAATTTCAACATAAGGTACCTCTCTACTTTACAGGAGTGCTTTTGACCTGTTAGGAGAAGTACACCACATAGCAAAGTATCAAGACCAGTACCAACACTGCAGTAAGTAATCACGTCTCATTAAAAAGATTTCTTGAGTCAAGCAGTTTCACAGACGGACACAGTATCGCAAGGTACTTTAACATTCAGAATTGCTCATCACCTCCTTAGTCTTTCAAAAGTTGACACTGCTTCCAGTTGATTTCTATTTGAAAACCTTTCAGATTTCCACTTCTCCACATCACAACACATGGTCAAACAGACATTCAAGAGATTACATTCTTCTACACATTTTTTTAGCCTACTTGGTCATTACATAAAATACCTGCTTCACAGCTATTTTCCTGTTGTATAACGTTTTCAAAATTAAATATTTATAAGCAACAAGTACTTTCTCACAAACCTCATCACTACTGAATGGTAAAAGACTTCAAGCATATACCCAAACAAGTCCCCTACACAGCAGAGCAACAGAAGGAAGGTTGGCAGACATTTTTTCCATCATTATAATTCTCTGGCAACATTTCCTTTGCAAGAATAGTTTTTACAATTCAAATGAAAAATGCTTACAAGGAATAGTCACTCTGCCCCAAACAATGCAAGGTTTTCATAAGCTGGAAGGGGAAAAATACTATTCCATTGAAGCTCAAATCAAGAACTCACACAGTCATATAGACAGCAAGACAAGTACACAGTTCACTGAAACAAGCATTAGTTGCTCATTTTACACCAGGACGGGCATTTTCCTACAACCCTTTGACAGAAAAGATAATATATGATATTACATTATCATTGTCTGTGTTAGAAAGAGACAGCTTTAGGAAAACTTGTTTGCCAAGACATTGCCTACGAATCTAAATGTTAACATTTTAAAATTAAAAATAGTTGGCTATAATGAGTACCACTGCCTCTTTTTGGTGAATTAAAACTCCCTGCTATTGTTTCCAAATGCAAACATATTTAGATCATAATGAAAATATTGTGGACGTGCCATTCTGAAACATGTAAGGACAAACCAGACAACTGCCACCTACTGAACTTGGTATAGGGCCATTTTGGGAAGGGTTAACATTGTTTTTGCTAACCATATGAATTAACTGCTACTGGCATTGGTTCCACAGAAGTCCTGAACCAGGCAAGTGAAACAGGGAACCATTATCTTCTTACTACAGACTAGAACTTGGCTATGAATTGGTTAAATGACTTACCCAGAGTAACCCATCACTTCAGTAGATAACACACACACAGAAAGCATGGTCCAACTCAGCCCACTGGATTACTCTCTGCTCAGTAACAGCAATGCAAAGTAAGAGTTTCCATTTTATGTACCACAAATACAAGAGCATTTTATATCATTTGATTAATAGCTTGACCACTGCAAACTATCTTCAAGCATCACTGATTGATCTCAAGTGCATGAAAAAAATCTGAAAGTATGATTTTTAAAATGCTTCTCAAGTTAAATAAATGAAGAAAACGAGGAAAAAAAATCCCAAGTGACATGGGGTAAAAAATAATATTTAAAAATATCCCCCCATAAATCATCCCAAATCAAAAGGGAAACAGGAAGAAACAATGGTTTACTTACTACTGAATTTCTGATTAACAACTCTTGCACTGCAATTTAACAAGAGAAAGATGTGTCTGAAAAAAAGTCTTCATTGTAATAAAATTTTAACCTACCAGCATCATTTGAAAGGAATCCTCCTAGGAAATGCAGAGTTGTGAAATTATACATACTAGCACTGCAAAAAGCAATCAAAGGGCAGAGTAACCAAGTCAGGGGGAAAAAATAAAGCACACTTTTCTGTAATGCTACTGATAACCAATGCTACAAGACAAATTAAGGGTTCTCAATAACCCCTTTGGACAAGAATCACTTACAACTTGACTTGGAACCTATTATACAACCAGGCCAGAAGATGAGCTAGTGCACACCACCACACCAAAAATACCCTACTTTATCAGAGTATTAAAAATTAAAGATAAAATATATTATTATAAGCAATATGAATATTTTATGGCAGGGTGTTTGGTTAGGTTTTTTTTTTTTCCCATTTTTGCATATAGAAATACAAAAATATTTTCAATGCTATGTAAGAATCTCTTGTTGATTGCCACAGACCATGCTTGGTATATACACACCTGCTCCAAAACCAAAATAATTCCACAAGGACAATTTAAAATCTCCTACTGTGCAGTATTTTCATTTGACACAATTCTTCCTACGCTATTATAATGCTCAATAAAAGCATAGTTAGCTGTCAAAATACACCATCCATCCTGGAAACTCATGCACAAAGTTAACCCTCAGCATTTAAGCAGGTGCTTTTAAGGCAAGGAAACAACACACAAACTTTCAGGTATTCATATGTTCAGGTGTTCTTTTCCAGGAACTTTGGTCAGGAGACCACAAACATAGCACCTATGTGCTAAAGCACATCTGGAAAGAAAAATAAAAAGAGGGAAAAAAAAAAGGCCAATTCTACTCAGGAAAGACAACTGAAACAAGTCATATTGAATTGGTCAGTGCAGTGTAACTGAGTAATAAATTTAAAGCAAATATATTAGCAGATTTCTGCTGTATAGTAGAATGCTCACATACATTTACTTATTTATGTCTCAAAAGCTCAGATAAAGCAAAGTTAACCTAACCTCAATTTCTATGCTTTTGTCAATCCTTGAAATTTACATACATACTGTATTAATAGCAATTTAAAATGAGAAAAAGTGTATCATGTACAGAGCAATCACTTAAATCTACCATAAAAATTTTGATTTGACTTCCTAAGGTACTGTACTTCCATAGAAACTGGTAAAAGGCTTTCTATTTAAGCTAACATTTATAAACACACACAACAAATGTGGCAAATACTCTGCCAAGAATTTAAAAATTTTTATTTTTTTCTTTTTAATAATGCATTTAAGGTGCCTTTTATTCAAGTAAATTATAGCTTCAAGGGAAGACATAATTTTAAAAGTTAGATACAGGGGTCTACTTCCTTTAGAATAAAATTCTGTACTTGCTGCATTTTATATACTACCTCAAAGGAAAACAAGCAATTCAGTATTTCTTTTTAGTTTCCAGATAAAGTCAGAAAGCCAGGTGATAGAAACCTCTGTTTTAATTGAAACAGTGCATTTTTAAGTTCTGTTCTCTTCTTGAGTTCATAAAAAGATGGAGGTGGAAGATATTTTTGAATAAACAAAGTTATGATACAAGGCTCCTTCAAAACCATAATGAGGTTACTACTTAGAAATTACTACACAACAGGCCTTGTATGAACATGAATATTAGGGTAATTTTTAAGAAAACTACAGCAGAGGCTAAAACAGCAATAATGTTCCTGATTTCAAAGCTAATCTCTATCCAGACAGAAATGCATTTAGAAATATAAAAAATTAAACAGAAATACTTTCTGAGATCTGAAGGTCCACTGCAGGCACATAGAATTTTCATATGAAGCTACTAAGGTAAAGACCAAGATTTTCAGGTGGAAACAGCCACTTTTTTAGCATCAGACAATTTTTTAGCATCAAACTTCAGGACACACTAAGTGTCCTATTTTTTTCCACTAAATGACAATTACTAAAACTAGATTCTGTTAAAGAGAATTCAAATCTGGTTTTTTTATATTAATTTCTGGGGTTTCTTTATTTTCAGTTTTTAGCCAAGGGCTTTTCTTTCATTTCTTGATAGAACTGACACACAAATAGATTGCAGTAACAAAGACTACCTTGACAGCAATATTAAGTTTCCAGAAGAGATGTGTAGACAAGGTTTATCTACTACTACACTCTTAGCTTTATCAACAGCTTGCTGAAAATGAAACGGAAATACACTTGCAAGTCAAGTCAGTCAGCTCTTGATAAATGAGTATTCAAATCCCTTTCTAAAATCAGAAGCAGTCAACACCTTGAAGTTTAGCATACCAGCTGAATACTCAACACAAAGAACAGTGGAATTGGGGGACAAAAAGAAGAGGAAAAAAAGGCATGGGACAGATACATCATGTTCAAGTTCACAAAACCTGATCCTGTGAGCTATGTTCTACTAATGTGTCAGTATAAGAGAACTTAAAGTACATCAACACATACACAACAATTCTTCCAGATCCAAAGGAAGATGCCTTTGCAATATAAACATCTACAATTATTTTGCTCTTGCAGGTCTTCACAAGTCTGAAACAAATCCAAGTTTCCCAAAACATAAAGTTTTCCAATAACAGGCATGACAGCAGGTTTGATCATCTTAATCTGTCTTTCCCCAGCTGAAGAGTTAAGACTAGCAGCCAGTCACCAGCACCAGATGTTGCTGCTGTGGAGGCACACAGGAGTGTCTCCTTCACACACTGAAGTCACACAAACATATACATGTTTATGAAAGATACACAGAAAGTTCTTATCCTCCCCAGGGGATAAAACAGTGCAAAGTTGGAAGCAACTTTTTCCCTGATAAAAGAGACAGCAGAAATTAAACATGCTTGTATTAGATTCGAATAAGCAGCAGAAGCAAATACCACTTCACACAAACATATTTTCATTTTCCCACATTACAGAGCCTCCAAAACAAAGTTACTTGTAACTTCACCAAGAAAAACCCATCCTAAAACCAAAAACACCCATTAGCTGGTCCTTGTCTTCACCAGAAGCATACATACACTAACTAGACTACTAACACTGACACTTGCATCTTTCCCCACCGCCCTGCTGTCCCTCTCTTATCCCTAACCTGTCACCCTGAGCCACCTCCTCTCCCAGCACGGGTCAGGTTCACGCCAGAGCTTGTCATCGCCACCCAGGCGGGCAGGGGAAGGCTGGTCCCTTCCTCCGGCGCCCGCGCTCTGTCTCTTTCAAGTTTGTTTTACAAACACGTCCGAGGGAAAGCCAGAACCTGTTTACACACCGCCTTAACCAAAGCCAGCAGGAGAGTGAAACAGGCGCAGGCAATCCCTCGGACGTGTTTTACAAACACGTCCGAG